>CM038715.1:17475498-18675498 GCA_021613375.1 Megaleporinus macrocephalus
CATGAAATGTTTACACAATGTAAACAGCCACGGGTGGCATGGTCACAGCAAGACAATCCAGGTTGGATTCCCGGTTCGGGCCATTCTGTGTGGGGTTTGTATGTTCTCCCCGTGCTTGAGTGGGTGGGTGTACCCTGCCTTCACACGATGGCGCTGGGTTTGGCTCCAGCCTCCCCATGACCCCAACTAGTTGGATAAAGTAGAAGATGTTGACTGAATGGATAAACAGCAGCTGTCATGTCCAAATGATGTTTAAAAATAAAAATTGACAAACATGGAGGTTTTTCTTTGGACAGCAACAGTATATTATATAATGGGAATGCCCCAGGATCAGGATGATAAGAATCCCAATGGGGAAAAATGGAATACATGGATTATAGACTGTGCGATTTGTGCGATTTACATTTTGTGGTTTCTACTCAAAAGCTGAGTAGTGTTGACATTTGTGGTCACCGAATAACAAGAAGAGAAAGAAAATAAAACTTTTTTTTTCAAACTTAATTACTTTCTATAACAAATCACATTTTACATGGTTTCTAACATTGTCTCCTTGGCTTGTGACTCACTACTGTGACAGCCGGTCTCCATTTTTACCCGGTGTAACACCGCAGTGCAGTGATGGAGGACAATAGTGTTCTGTATGTGCTCCCAGGAGCTCCCAAGCCTCTCATTAACTTTGTGTGGCAAGCGCAGGTCAGACAGCCCCGGCAAGGGAATTCCAAGCACACTGATCAAAGCTAACGTTGCGCTTTATGATTTTATGTAATACCAGGCATCCACTGACACACAGCTGAAGAAGCTGGAGGATTTACTGTCCGAGGCCAACTCCAGGAATGAAGACATGCAGAAAGCCTTTACTGAGGTGACAGGGGCAAAGAACAGACTGACAGGTATGAGAACTGCAGCAGGAAAAGGAATTTTCACTTGACTATTTGTTTGGCAGCCCAAGGTACTGAACCAACTGCCCGCTGGCTATTATATAGGTGTGAACTATTTCTTAAGCGCATACATCATTTGCTTATGTGTTGTGAAAAGACCTTTGTGCTCTCTGGAGACATTTATGTAGAATACTGCATGCTGATTTCCTGACATAAGCTCAAGCGTGCTCAATAAATGTCTATATAGATTTTACAAGGGATTCGAAGATGTTGTAAATGTTTTATGGAGTCCTTAAGGAGGTATCTTAAGATAAAATCATGCAAGTAATATTTTCACAGATAATAAAAAAGTTTGGGCGTGTAGTGCGTCCTACTTTTAATGCATTGTACTATCAAATGTTATTGTTCTGTTTAGTTTAGTTAAGATGTGTAACGGACCTGATGGGTTAGTGATGGGCCCTCTTTGTTCTCCTGTCCAACAGCTGACAATAATGAATTGAGCAGGCAGCTGGAGGAGGCGGAGAACAAATGCAGTCAGTTGAGCCGCTCTAGAACTCTGCTGATGGCCCAACACGACGAGATGAAGAAGCAGTTTGATGAAGAGGTCAAGGTGTGTTACAGATGCTAGGATTCATTCAAGCTTGTACACTACTTTGAAGCTTGTACAGCCTGGAGAAGTACCTCAACAATTAAATATATCTGAAAAACTTGCTTTCAGTTTTTCAGTTCAGAGATTTCTGGACAGTCCATTGTTCTGAGAACATGACCAGCTTCTTTGTTTTTATTTTTAGTCGGTTTTCTTTTCTTAGTTAGTGCTTGTTAAACAGCTACACATCCTTTCAGAGCCATTGCATGCAGTTTTCTTCTTACCGTAGAAACACAAACACAGACAGACCCCAGTGGATTTTTGCAGATGAAGCAAGAGCAGAACTTGACTTTCACCTGTCTCTGTCTATCAGATAGTGACAGTTTTGGTGGTCTTGCCCAGCTGTTAGGAGTCTGTATCTCTGTATATTTGTTCTTTCTCTGTATCTCTAATTATTAACTTTAGTTTCAAAATCTTCTGAAAAGTTCCTTTGATGATCGTCTTTCTTATGCAATTGTTTTATATGTAATCTCCTCAGAAATATCAACTGAAAAATGAAAGCTTGCACTTAATAACTGTTTTGACTGGAAATGAGATTAATGAAGGGTAGCCTCTGATATTGAACAGTGCTGAATGATGTTTTTCGAACATGCCGGATTTCACTGTTGTGTTCACCAACCCTACTCCTGCACCTTTGTGCAGACATCAGCTTCAACTGTGATCAGCTAAGTCCTCTCATTATTGCCTTAGATTTGGGTTGGAGATGAATCCTCCAGGAATGGCCGATGTCCAAGAGGAGGGTTGATGATTAGTAATAGTTAATAGCAACAGTCCAGGAGTAACATGGTGGCAGTTTATGCATCAGTATTGTCAGTATGCCTGTCCGTGTATCTTCTAAAGTAAAGAGAGTGTAAGGCTCTGGCTGGTGCAAAATAAACTCTTTCAGAAAGTTATTTGTATTATGTGACAGAATAAAACAGCGCTGAGCAGCACTTTGACAACGGCTCGTCAGGAGTGTGAGGTGCTGAAGGAGCAGCTGGAGGAGGAGCAGGAAAGCAAACTGGAGTTGCAGCGTCTCGTCTCCAAACTCAACAGTGATGTCACACACTGGCGGAGCCGCCACGAAGCTGACGCCATCCAGCACGGCGATGAACTGGAGGAGGCCAAGTGCGACTTGCACGCCATCTTACACAGATAACACACACACAGCTGGATATACAGTGCAAACCCAAGTACTTAACAGTGGACAGTGAATTAAAACAGGCAGTCGCATGTTTATAATTATATGAAAAAAAACAAACAAACATATGAGCATTCTGTGTTTTATAATGTCCAAGCAAAACTGCTCAAACTAGTAAACTGCATGTAATATGAAATGAGCTGCAAGTGTATTATAACTACTTTTGCATGATCCTTCCATGAGTCCTTTGCTGAAAATGCATATGCATAAAGCAAAAAGGACATTTTGCATTTTACCATACAACGCACATAACATGCATGTAGAGTATCCATCTGAAACTGATGCAAAGTAGATATGGCCTACTAAGTTTTAAACTAAATTGCACATAAACTAAATCCCTACTATATAGGTGCTCTTTGAAATTATACAGGTCAAATTTCCCCCCCGTTTTTTCCTACACACAAAATACTACAAATAACACTGTCTAGTGCATGCACGGTCTAGAGACAGGTGAGCTGTAGTCTTTAATTATACACCTAAAGGAGTACCAACAATGCAGGTGTGTAAAAAAGTGACCAGTATGTGTATATTTGCACAAACACTCAAACACAGTTAAAGTTCTTTCTTAAACAGTCAAGTAACTAGTCAAATAATTATGTAGAAGCTTGAATGAACTTGAATATTTGGCCTGTCTTGCAGGAAGAAGCTGTTGGCTCGGCTGCAGGAGGCTGAGGAGGCAGTCGAGGCCACACAGGCCAAGTGCTCCAGCCTGGAGAAGACTAAGCAGAGGCTTCAGGGAGAGGTAGAGGAGCTCTGTGTGGACCTGGAGAAGGTAAAGAGCACCTCTCAGTAAACATCATCTTCTGTCTGATATGATTTTGTCAAATAATGTGCTTTAGCTGATGAAGCTGCCAGACTACAGTCCGACTGTACGCTTGTGGTGCTGCAGGCCAACAATGCGGCGGCAGTGCTGGATAAGAAACAACGCATGCTGGACAAGCAGTTGGGAGACTGGAGGCAGAAGTGTGAAGAACTGGTGACGGAGGTGGAGAGCTGTCAGAAAGAGAGCAGGCAACACGCTACTGAGCTTTTCAAACTCAAAACAGCCTACGAAGAATCTGTGGAGCAGAGTGACGCTCTACGCCGGGAGAACAAGGCCTTCCAGGGTAAAAGACACACATCCAGAGACACTCAGAGGCTCTTTTAACCCTTAAAGAATAGGTCAGCATGAAAACATTACTTATGTTCAATAGAATCTAGCAAACACCAGTTATTGTTACTGGCATACTGGCATAGCTATACTACCTTCACTGTTAGAAACACAAGCATAGCTGTACATTAGCAGGGGACCCCTCAGATTCTTCTAGACCTTCAAAAGAAGATCTATTTAGTTTTTACATTTATTTTTAATTAATATAATCATTCCAATTGTCAGATTTCTGCAAGTATTGTATTATTCCCATTATCAGGTTCCAGTTGGTAACAAAATAATTAATTTCGTAAATGCCCAATGTAAAGTTGATTAGAAGACCCCCCCCCCCATGATATTTATGTAAATATAATTAAGCATGGTCTTCAAGTGGTCAGAAGCCAGAACAGAATACCATACATATTTGATTAACCACCTAAAAATTAGGAAGTAATAATGGAATCAACCAGTTTGTTTTAGAATGTTATGGAACAAACTTTGGTGAGAAAATGACACTCTAGGTCTAGATATGTTACAGTTATACTCCACAGTTACAATCCAATGTAACTGTTTATTGTAGAGTGGCCAGAAATGTGCATGTGCCCCATCGTTAGCTTATTGCTAACAAACTATTAGACATCCCATTTGGGGGCTAGCGGAAATTTTCATTATAGTTAATGTGGTGTTTTCTTGAGTTTAGCTGTAAGACTGAGTTTATACAACTGCTTTAAATGCATATTTTGGATTGCAAGAGACACATAACCATAATTCCCCTTGACCTCTGATTTTATTTCCAGCCAGAGAAAACATAGTTTCTGCATTTGTATCAGTTTGTAGATTAATTTCTAGACGGCTATTGAGCAGAGAATCCACTGCATCATATTTGTTACTTCACCATATTTTACATGCACCGCACACATTATTTATTTCAGAGTGGTGAGTTAATGTATCATGTTTATTCTCATGTACAATGCATTTGTTTATTTAAAACTGGTTACAGATGGACAGCTGAAAGATGTGTGATGCAGCTATTCTGCAGAATGACAGCCTGAAACCCTGCAAACATATGACTCACTTCACCCACATAAGCACTAATTACAATATAACTGAGCTAGCATTATGAGGGATTTAGACCACACAATGTCAATCTTAATCTTTCCCCTTTTATGACTGCGGTTCTAAGAAAAAGCTATAATTAGTTGAACTACAGAGATCCGAGCCAAGATCGGAAACACGCTGACTCTGTAAGATTCCTCAATGAATGAAGACTTGGACCAGGTTTACACTCAAACAATAAGGCAGGCCAACATCCATCATGTGGTTTTATTGTACTACCTGTAGAGGCTATTGTGAAGTTCTACAGAACAATGATGTCATTTTAGAGGAGATTGCTGATCTCACTGACCAGCTTTCGGATGGGGGCAAGAGCGTCCATGAGCTTCAGAAAATGAAAAAGAAGATTGAGATGGAAAAAGAAGAACTGCAGGCTTCACTGGAAGAGTCTGAGGCTGCATTAGAGGTATGAAATGGAAAGAAAATCTGTCCTGACCTTTATAAAAATAATAGTGTTGTATGTTGTTTTTTTCTTTCAGTGGTTTTACAAGATCTGAGGCAACATAGGGAGTATGTGGTGCAAGCTGTTCCACCACAGCTGATTTTAAAACATTGTAAATCATTTATTGTGAAGTTTCTGCATTTATTTTTATATTTTATTTGGTGTTGGCTTCTTTAAATATAGTTTTAGACAGACCTGTTTTCTATTTTACAATTCACTCAGGATCAGCTTCTTTAAAAAAAAAATTGCCAAAAGTATTCACTCACTCATCTAAATCACTGAATTCAGGTGTTCCAATCACTTCCAAGGCCACAGGTGAATAAAACCAAGCACCTAGACATGCAGACTGCTTCTACAAACATTAGTGAAGGAATAAGTCGCTCTCAGGAGCTCTGTTAATTCCAGCATGATACTGTGATAGGATACCACCTTTGCAAGTCAAGTCATAAAATTTCCACAATCATCTGTCAGTGGTGTTAATACAAAGTTGACGTAAATGGGGACGACAGCAACTCCACGTAAAATGACAGAGCGGATGCACATAGAGTGCAGTGGTCACCAACTTTCTGCAGAGTCAATCGCTATGACCCCAAACTTCAATATGGCTTTCATGGAGACATGTTCTCTGGAGTGACCAATCACGCTTCTCAGTCTGGCAAGCCAATGGACGAATCTGGGTTTGGCGAGGAGAACAGTACATGTCTGACTGCATTGTGCTGAGCATTACGTTTGGTGGAGGGCGGATTATGGTGTGGGTTTTGAGGAGTTGGGCTCGGACCCTTGGCTTTGTGTAGACAGTTTGGGGACGATCCCTGTTCCAACATGATTGCCCACCAGTGCACAAAGCAGCTCCTTAAAGGCATGGATGAGAGAGTTTGGTGTGGAAGCTGATAGAACACCTTTGGGATGAGTTAGAGCGGAGACTGCGAGCCAGGCCTTCTCGTCCAGCATCAGCGTCTGACCTCACAATTGCACTTCTGGAGGAAAGATCAAACTTGAAGCTGTTATAGCTGCAAAGAGTGGGCCGACATCATATTAAATCCTATGGAAGTTTGGTCGACGAGCGAATACTTTTGCCAATATAGTGTATTATAAAATAAAAAGTTTTAGATATGCTGACTATCTGTTCTATATTCTATTCAATTTCTATAAAAAATATAGATTTTAGAGAGACCACTTGACTATATAACAGCTTATTCAGTTTTGGCTTTTACAAGAAAAGTTTAGATATATTAACTTTCTATTTTACATTTTATTTAGTGTTGGTATATTTAAATAAATGTTTACTTTTACAAGATACAGGCTTTCAATTTACAGTTTATTTAGTATTAGTTTTATTGTCTTTACTTATTTTACACTTTATTCAGTGTTGGTGTTTTATTAAAATAAAAGTTTTACATATACCAGCATTCTACAGTTTATTCCATATTAGTTTATAAAAAAAACCTTCAGTATTAAAGACACAATCTTTCTATTTTACAGTTTACTCAGTTTGGGCTTCTGTTGAGGGCTGTCACAATTAGTAAATAATTTCCTAATTGCAATTTCTTGGAATGATAATTTTATACCAGGCCATTACAGGCTTTAAGTGAAGTGAGCAAAGTTTCATAATCTGAATCTAAATTTAAGCTGACAATTATGTAAGTGATAATTCATTGTTGGCTAAAACGTCATTATCATAACAGCGCTACTTCTATTAAAAATAAAAGTTCAGTTTCAGGCTTTTGGGCTTTCAGCACTCAGTAAGACATGGCATATGAGTGCATACAAGTATGTAATAGGACAGGAGGTCCTTAGAGGCATCCTGCAGAATTAGCACAGGGCCAATTGCACTTTAAGATTGTAGTGACTGATAAGACATGTCCTAGGGCCGGCTGGCATTTCACTTAAATGAGTGTCCTGAGGCTCGATCTGACACAAAAGAGTGAGAGAACATGCGATCTGCTTATGTAGTAAATCTTTCCAAACACCAGAGGGGTCAGCTTTTATCAGGAGGGCATCAACTGACATGCTGTGGAGTCTTAGTCCTTAAATTGACAGGCTGCTGTCAAGCTCATGTTTCTCCAACACGTGAGCCGCTATGCGTTCAAAGGCTTCCCCCTCATATGGTGTCATTACCTTCATCATGTTGTAAAGGTGGTTAGAGGGGATTCTGTGCTGGTTTATTTGTTGCTGTTTACAAATGGTGAGAGTAACAGCTCCTGCTGTGTGAGCTTGCCTGTCTGACCTCCTGCCTACGCTGTTATGGGAGGTGATGGATGTGGATACTTGGCTTTGGAGCTGACAGAGCTGAGAAGTGAGGCTGATGGCTGTGGTGATGGATGATGTCCCAGGGGTTGGATGGTGGTCTCTCTGATTTCATGTCGTGCTGAGTGTTAGCAGACAGATATACAGCCTTCAGTATTTTAGTGCGCGGACTTTACTTTGTGGATTAGATGTAAAATGTGGCAATTCAGGTTTTTTGAGAACAGTTTAGAGCAATTAGGACTGGCTTAGTCCTGATTACATTGGAGGATTTAATCTGGTCTTTAATCTGAATAGTAGGGTTTTATCAGAAATTAACAAATAGAAGACTGGAACTTTGTTTAGCAACGTTGTTGGTAGATGATTTCAATGGACACATAGCCTGGGGCCCTTCTGCTTTGGTACACTTCAGAGAAGTGGTCTGCCGGTATATGCATGTGGACATTTTGATTAAATTGTCATCTGCTTGTCACACCCACAGGATCTGGTCAAACATGTACTTAATTCATCTTTAAGTAAAACGTGCATACATCTAGTATGTAGAATAATAAAACTATTAGACACTGCCTCTTTATGTACAACATCCTGGAGGGTTCTAAGGCAAAATGAGAAATCAGTCACAAAGCTAACATAGTTAGCTATAGTGTTCTTAAAATAATAAGGTTATGTAAAGCAACATGCCATTAGACAATTAGGTCATCCACAAGTTTTATAGTTCTTTGTATTTTTCTTTGAAATATACCCAATGAAAAAAGTATATTACATATAATAGATATTAAATTTAATATGATGTAATATGACAAAAGGTTTACCCTGTAATTAATTAGCATACCAATAAAATGGTGGTAATAATAACAATAATAATCGAATTCACAATCAGTTTGTACTCATTTTTGTGTTGTACAGCAATGACAGTTAAAACTACGCAAGAGCTAGCTTTTCCCCCCCGTGTTGGTGGTTATAGAGATACTGTTACAGCTTTCCATTTTACTCTTTATTCAGTATTTGTTTCCATAGAACATCAGTTTTAGATATGCCGTATTTTAGTTTTACAGCTTATGTAGTATTGTTGTCTTCAACTGTCAGTCACATTCTACATTGATTGTTCAGTTTTGATGATGTATGGTGGATTTTGGGAAACTGATGTTTTTCAACGTTGCTGAAGTGAAAGCAGGCCAGAGGAGAGCTTTTCATACGCTGTTCATGTTCATAACCAACAACCACGGCAAGCTCACTTGGTCTACCTACTTTTTCTAAAAAACCTTGTTAGTTCAGATCTATGGTCACATTCAGCACAATCTATTGTGTCATATCCTTCAGAAGACAGACTTTTGGTTTCTTCTTCTTCAAAGTGTTGTGAGAGGCAGAAAAAATTATATTATCTCACCAATAATATCTTCACCCCATCACTCATTTTCCAGTGAAAACATCCAGCGAGCCTAAATACTGTTTTGTCTCAAAATCTTTTGGAGTGCCTTAAAGAGTAAAAAGTA
The DNA here is from genome assembly GCA_021613375.1 of Megaleporinus macrocephalus. NCBI lineage: Eukaryota > Metazoa > Chordata > Actinopteri > Characiformes > Anostomidae > Megaleporinus > Megaleporinus macrocephalus. The sequence continues at coordinate 17,484,624 of CM038715.1, forward strand.
GCTTTTAACAATTAATTAATCACCTTTCAGAATCGACAGGACACATACACCACAGTGTTGTAGAGCTTTAACAAAATTTGGTTGTTTTTACAGATTTTCTTTTGGCTTTTCTCCAAAAACAGATGGGTCCTGCTCAAGTCTGCCTCGCCAATAGATAAAGATAACAAAAAGAAAAATATATATATAAATAGAATGTTATTTCATAACTATGTCACTGTAAAAAAGATACACAAGTTTTATGTTTCACGTTAACATTAAAGTGTTAACATCATGACCCAGAAACACCAAATTACTGTTTTACTGGTCATAAACACTCTGTGCTCCCAAAGAGATAAACACATAATAATTAAGCTTTATAGGATAACATGAGTCACTATACATTCTAAACTACTGGCAGCACAGCCGAATCCTAGAACAGTTAAATGAATGTTAAATAGTAATGACTTAGACTGGAATAAGTCTTGTGTTCTTCACAAATCAATTCTAGTTTATTTAATTGCCATACAAATTTAATTTGATTGTCATACAATAAAGATTGTCCAGACTGTTCAGACTGAACTAGTTAGAGGGGTAGTTCATTTCAAATATATATATATATATATATATATATATATATATATATATATATATATATATATATATATATCTTGAATGGCAAATTTTGTGGTGTTTCCAGCCGTAGAGAATGAGTTGACTGGAATTTAGATAAAACAGTTATAAGTCTGACCCCATAACACCATCTGCCTTTATTCAGTACCACCGTAACATAGTATGAATGCAAGTGAGCTGTCTTTGTCTGCGTTGCACTGAACTGAGTGTTGCAGTGACACGTGGTTTTGTGTGGCTGTAATTAATAAAGGACTGGCCTATTTAGGTTCTGCTGAGCGACTGAGTTTCTGAGATTTGAGTTGTTTTGCTTTCCATGGCGTTAGAAATTAAATAACAAGATATACAGTTTCCACAGTTTCAGGGTATGGAAAAGTGCCATTATCACATTTACTGATGTGGAAGCCTTGTCAAAACTGCATCTGTTGCAACAGTCTTTAAATATTTAGAGACAAAGATCAGACTGATTTACGAGAACAGCTGCATGTACCTATAGTATAACAATGGAGAACAAAATCGTCTCCCACACTATTTGTACCAACAAACAATAAGTTATTAAGCCTAAACACTCACAGTTAACAGTTCTGGAATTTAGTTCATTCGTCAAGCAAAGCAATGTTTACGCTGAGCTAAGGTTTCTCCAGCCACACCCCACTGTTGGGTGGTACAGAGGTCTAAAAACCACTTGGCAGCGGTGGGATTCGAACCCACGCCCCCGAAGAGACTGGAGCCTTAATCCAGCGCCTTAGACCGCTCGGCCACGCTACCTTGGTGAAGACCCCGAAGACAGGACACACTTGGACAAGGCAATGTCAGAGACCTTAAACGCTGCTTTCGAATAGTTCGGAACAGGCGGACCGGCTCCGGAACCAGACGTTGTCCAGCGCGGACCCAAACCGAGTACCGAGAAGGATTTAATGTTGACGGTGTTTGTTTTAAAGGCGGAGCTTTTCTTGTCTTTACGGTATATGGGCTTTGCGGCGCAGTAAACGTGCAGACTAATCGCGTGCGTTGTAAAATCACCGGAGGCGCTCCTCAGCCAATCAGATCTGTGCAGATTCGGGAGTGCGGGCGCGCGCACAGGCAAGGTACGAGGCGAGAAGCCCAGTGGAAGAATAAAGCGAGTCGGAGAGAGAATCACGTGCTCTAAAAAAAGAAAACCGACACCGAAAACCGACTTTTTAACCAGGAGTGGAGAGACTTATCTGTTTATTTTTCACAGGCAGCTCCAACATACCAAGATGTGAAACTGAGTTAACAAGAAAACGCACGTTTCATGTACTTTTTCTATCAATTAACACAATAAATAAGTTACAAAGGCATTCTTTTTATGTGCAGCGCTTGTTTTTACTTGAAGTGAGGAAAAAAACATGTATTAGTTTTATAAATAATTCATTCAGTTCATCATTTAAACTGTAAATATACTGAAATACACTGAACGGTTATGCGTAATTTGTTGGTCTTACAGTAGCTGATGGTATAAAATGCTGCTACTCGGTTAGAAATGATGAGGGTCCGGACCTTGGCCTGAGAAAATCTCCTCTGACTGGACCCTACTGAGCTCGAATTAAACACATAGTTATATGTATGTGCGCCAGTTTGTCAATGAATTAAAATTGTTATGAGCACCGAAGCTGCATCTAAAAGTATAAAGACAGTAGAAAACCTAACTCCTATAACAGCAATAACAACCTTATTTTTCCGAACACATAAATTACACGTGGTCTATTAACGTAACTAAGTTAACCACGTGTTCAATGAAGGAGCGAAGTGCCCGCATAAGCCGCAGTGTCGTGAAATCAGAGGTCTAAAAACCACTTGGCAGCGGTGGGATTCGAACCCACGCCTCCAGAGAGACTGGAGCCTAAATCCAGCGCCTTAGACCGCTCGGCCACGCTACCTGTACAGCACGCGCAGCTAAGCTCAGCTCACACCCACACAACTCTAACGCGCTGGACCTCAAACTGGTCACGTGATCAGGAGGTCTAAAAACAGACATTCACGAATCAGTACACACACACACACACACACACTCTATAAATCCACTAGTTGGTTTACCATAATTAATAATAGGGAATATTGTACAATTATATATATCTAAAAAAAAATATATCACTTTGATTACTTTTTTTATTTAATGACCACTCCATGTGTCAAACACCGTCACACATGTCAGAAACCCCTCTAATCCTGTATTTGTCCCTTGTAGGCTGAGGAGACGAAGGTGCTTCGGCTTCAGCTGGAACTCTCTCAGGCTAAAGCAGACACGGAGCGCAGGCTGCAGGAGAAGGAGGAGGAGCTGGACGCTGCCAGGTAGGCATTTCATTCACCTGTCCCCTTCAAAAACCACCAAGAACGACTAAAGAGATACGGTTTGGCGTTTACATACTATGTAATTGCGTCCTTTGTTCATTTCCTCCTTTTTTGCTTCTCACTAATGAAAAAGGCTCACAGGTAAGTATCTGCGTCTCTTAACTTTCCCCCCTCGCGACCCTCTGCCTACTTCGTGTGAAGCGCTGCTCATAAAACTCGCAGTATCTAAAACTTGAGATTTCTCCTGCATGGCCAGGAAGAGCCACCAGAGGGCGATAGAGTCACTGCAGGCCAGCCTGGATGTGGAGGTGAAGGGCCGAACAGAAGCAGCCCGTCTAAAGAAGAAGATGGAGAGTGATATCAATGATCTGGAGTTACAGGTGGACCTGCTCAACAAGAACAATGCAGAGCTGATGAAGACCGTCAAGAAGATGCAACAGCAGACTAAGGTTAAACTCACCCTCCTCCCATTTAGACACCTTTAAAATAAATATACAAAGTGCAGAAATAGAAATGTGAAGGGTTTCTTAACCATACCAACTGTATCAAAATCACACGCACAGACTCAAAGCTTTGGTTATTGTTTATATGCCTGTTCTTTTTAATGTGTGGTGGGGGCGATGGCGGACCCCAGTGCAGAGTAAAAAGTATTGATTTATTTTAAGTTGTATTTCAAATAAGAGAAATTGCTCCTTATGCATAAGGAGATGGTGCTTTTGTGAACTTGGTAGGAGGACACCTCCGTCGGATTAGATCCAGTTGGCTGCAACCAGCGCGTTGTTAAACCAGCTGCACAATAGGGGTGGGAAAAGACCGCCCGAGATGCGGTACAAAACAAAATGTGGGATCTTAAACAAATGAAAAACGCATTCAAACTAAGGAGAAGAAAAACAAAAAACACACGCTGATTCACTAAGGGTCTCTTTCTGTTGTCAGCCTTTCCTTTTATCCTTGCTTTTCCTCTCATTTTTTTTCTCTTTTCTTTTCTTTTCTTTTCTTTTCTTTTCTTTTCTTTTCTTTTCTTCCCTCACATACTCACCATTACCGGTCACCTCTCTAAAAGGGGCGACGGTGCATACAGGTTTGGGCTGAGTATATAAGCTGAGCCACACAGGTGAGCCTAGTCAGAGCTGATTACCGCTAAGGATTCTGGGGCTTGGAGTTCTTAGACCCGGAAACACAATCTCCTCCACTGCGCCGCCGATGCCCCCTGCTGGTGGCTGAAGGCACTGGCAGACCCCTTACAGTCCAGCCTTGTTTATACCTCTTTGTACCTCAAGAAGCGATAGTGAGTCACTGTAGTGTTGAGTTGGATCAGCCTGACATGAGAGGATGAATATATATATCTCATAGCTTTTGTCAACTGTCAGTACTTGCTTTTGCCTGGCGCTGTATGTCGGCTCATGAAACCAGTGACCTAATTTCATCTTGTACACTCTTTCCTGTAACTTATTCTTCTTTCTTGTCTCCTGTAGGACCTGCAGGTGCAGTTGGAGGAGGAGACGCGGGTGCAAGAGGAGCTGAGAGAGGAGCATGCTCTCCTGGAGCGACGCTGCACTCTGCTGGTCACAGAGGGAGAGGAAAGTCGTGCAGGACTGGAGGCAGCAGAGAGGGCCCGCAAGGCTCTGGAGGCTGAGCTTCAAGAGACCACAGAGAAATACAATGATTTCAACAACCAGGTACAGCATGACAGTCAGTGTTTTTTCATACTTCAGAAATTATTAAAATGAACAGTACATTATTTAGAATCTTGTAAAATTGGGAGATATGGAAGCTGGTGTTGGCTTCCAGTTTGCTAGATGGTTTTGTGAATATTCCGCTTCACCTTAAATGGTACCACAGTGATATATTAGCAACAGCGACAATGTAAATACAGTTTTTCATTTTATGGCACATTTAACAGTATTTTTATCATTTTATCAAGATATTTATCATTTGGAATTTTTTAATGCTCATTCTGAAAACTGAAACTGAAATCTGCAGCATGTTCTACAAATGCATGCTCCATTTAGAACTGGGAATGTTGGGTTAGGGTAATGGTTCAAAAAACAGATAGTGCAAGCATGGGTTGACAAGCATTTGCAAAGATTTTTGGTATTTCATCCTAAAGTGCACACGATTCCGGCATTGCAGAGATATACCTGAGCATAAATGACTAGGCCAATAAACAATACTAATTGCCCCTGACCTTAGACCCCTTTAGTTAGGACTACATTAAAAGCAGCATGCTATTGTAAAGACTGTAACCACAGCAGCTTGCTGCTGCACCTACAAATGCAATTTAAGACTCTGTTACACAAAGCAAAAGTCATATATCAACAATGTCAAACCATACAGCCAAATTGTCTGGGCTAAAGCTGGTCAGAGACGGACTGATGCAAAGTAGAAACACGCTGTGGTCTAGTCCACTGTTTAAACTGTTCTTAAGAGAAGAAGGATCATCCTGATTGTTACTAATGCTAAGTTAAAAAGCCAGCGTCTGTCACGGTATGGCAGTGTGAAGCACAAACTGACCGCCCACTCACACACACAACCCACACAACTAAACCCATTCCCCAACACTAAGTAACAAAATGCAACCACATGCATACCTCTTACCCACAAAACATCAGCATAAACAACAGTACCTTTATAAGCTGGGGCGTACAGGTCTTCATATGAGGCTCTGCATGCAGTGCTGACCCTGGCCATCACCACAATATGCTGCCATCATCTACAGGGACGTCCCTGCTTGTTTCAGCAAACAATTCTTAGCTACATATATGTATATATATGTATATATGTTCATGTATATATTTTGTATTTGTAATCTTTTCAACTGAATACAGATCAATAAGACTTGCATTTCATTACTGTCTATTTCTGTGATTATTTATAGATGTAAAAACTATATATGAATAAACTCAGTGACTGACAGATGTCTTCCGTTTTTTGTGCTATTTTTAGTTTTGTAAATTACACTTAAATATATATATAAAATAAAAGTGCATAATTCAACAGAGGGACATTTAAAACAGGTGGAAATTGCACTTTATGGCTACTGTAAAAATATGTAAAGTATAAGTAGTACTAGTTCTACATTAAAGTCTATTAGATGTCATGAATTAGGGGTATTGCACTGAGGTTCTGGAGGACTGGTGTCCAACACCAGGTGATTTTCCTGCTCAAACATAATTGATTCAACTCCTCTGTTAACTACCTGGTTTACTGGGTGTGTTTTAGTAGAGGATGTAGCGGCCTGTGCTGGCCACCAGCCCTGCTGTAACGTATCGAGCTCCTAAACGGTGGCTGAATAGTAAATGAATGATGTATGCGTGCCTCAGTGCTCATAATTCATAACTCTAACCCGTACACTCTTGATCTGTCACTGTAGTTACAGTCAGTCTCCAGCAGCAAGCGGAAATTGGAAGTGGACCTTCAGCAACTGACCCATGAGCATGAGGAGCTACAGAATGAACTGAGGGGAGCCAGTGACAAGATCAAGAAAGCTGTATGTGAGGTAGGGTGATTATTTATGATCTCATGGTGTTTAAGTTTCTATAAAACCTTCAAAAGCTTATGAGGTTTCATCTGTTTTTCTGTGTAGACTACACGCGTGGCTGAGGAGCTGAGAGTGGAGCAGGAGCACACCATGCATCTGGAGCGGGTGAAAAAAGGCCTGGAGGCTCAGCTCAAGGACATGACCGTCAGACTGGATGAGGCAGAGCAGCTGGCTATGAAAGGAGGCAAAAAGATCATCCAGAAGCTGGAAGGAAAGGTAAACTATGAACAGTCATGCTGGATCACTGGGAACTGCAGCGTGCTCTATTGGATGACCTCACATCTCTCTGTCTGCTACTGTTCCATGCCTTTGCAGTTCAGTCCAAGTGAAACCCAGCTGTATCAGCTGTAAACATCTGATTAAATTCTCTTCGGTTGATCTTGTCAGACTCAACTACCTCCATGAAACACAAGCAGAAAACTTGTGCATAATTGTTTGTTTTTTCAATGTAAATGAATATATTCATGATTTCACAGTTTCAAAACATTAGTGTGTATGAACAGTTACACAAACGTTATCACATGTAATTTCCAAAATACCTCAAGAAATGAAGGAGCGAAAGTCACATGACCGCATTTTGATGCAAATGTCTACTAACTAATGATTCAAAAAGTGGAAGTAGAATCTCTGTTAGACCGGAGCTACCCCACCGATGTACACTCCAGACTGACAGAAGCTGGCTTACAGTCATGTTCACACAGGAACCTGGTTAATTAATAAAATGATCCTGAAGGTTTACCTTATGTTTGGAGGTTGCAGGAAGTATACAGGCCAGAAATAATAATGAATGGATAATGAATAATATCCTAAAAAACACTACCACGAAACAGAGGGTCCAGTTTTACCTGAACCCAGTGTTTTACCTTCACCGTCACCACCACAGCAACGGTTACTAAACATGATTGGTACATCACCACAAAACACTTTATTTAAATCAAATGTTGGATAGTTTAGTCCTAACACCGCCAAATTCTCTCGTCCTCCAGCAAAACTTCACATACATTTGGCGTCTAGTGAGCTGATCTGATACTTGGGTGGAAAGGCAAATCACCCAAACAAAGACGTCTTATAGTTTTTCTTTTAGTTCTCAGAGAAAAGCATGTATCTCTATGTTGGTAGATTTCCATTTTTCTACTTATTTTGAACACAACTGCCATTTACATTGTAAAATTTTCAAGACGATTGGACCAATAGAAATGCTTCAAAATAGCTTGTAAAAAATCTGGTTCCATTGACTTGCATTGAAAGTTAAGAGTGTTCTGGAAAGTGTTCAGGAAAATCTATTTTTCTTGTTTCATGTTTGCAGTTTGTCAAGTATTTAAAAAGGTTTCATAAATGCAGCCCATTGTTTGATCTATTGTTATTTAAACTTCAGCCTTTGGCAAAATGGGAGACAACTCAGCTTCTAGTAATATTTCTTGTTATATTTCTATAGTGGCGGTACGGTGGTGTAGTGGTTAGCACTGTCACCTCACAGCAAGACGTTCCGGGTTCAGTTACGGTCCGTTCTGTGTGGAGTTTACACGTTCTCCCCGTGCTTGAGTGGGTTTCCTCCCACGTGTCCAAAGACATGCATGATAGGTTGATTGGTCACTCTAAATTGCCCGTAGGTGTGAGGGTGTGAGTGAGTGTTGGCCATGCGATGGACTGGCGAACGGTCCATGGTGTACCCCGCCATCGCCTGATGCCGCTTGGATTGGCTCCAGCCCCCCTGTGACCCTGACTAGCGGGATTAAGCGGCAGATAATGGATGGACAGTGATATTTCAATAGTAAAAGTGTAAAAGTCATTTGGAGTGGTTGATTACTGATGATTATTTTTTCTACAGTGGTGGTGACAGGAACCAGCCACTTTATTTACTATCCCAAAAACACCTACACATGTCTTTTTAATGTATATATGTAAAATAGTGGTACATTTGAAAAAAAATAAGCCTGTGGTGACTAATTTGCCCTACAATGTCTTTTGTGTATCTCATTCATGCATGTATTAGACGTTTTAGTCTAAAACCTTATCTCAGAAATGTTGTAAAACAAAGTCTCAAGCACCAAGCCATGTGCATCCTTGTATGTAATAGCTTTCTGTAAGAGCATTTCACTTCAAACCGCCTGAAAGACTTTGGCTACATGTTAACGACTTAATATTACCGACATAAGATGAGATATAAATGACTGTTGACTGTCTTTTTATACAAGTGTATAAATCCACTGTCAGCATAGAGGAGCTCAACACTCCAGGTTCACAGGTTTCTCCTGTTCGCTCGGTTGGCCAGTTGTATCTGCAAATAAAAGAGATTTAACAGGATGAATGTTAACTGTGACATTCTGAAGGGAACCTCCTCGGCGCGAGACTGTGGTCTAACACTCTGCAATGTCTTCTACTTGCAGGTAAAGGAATTAGAGCTGGATTTGGAAACGGAGCAGAAGAAGTATGCCGAGACAGTGAAGACCCTGCGGAAGAACGAGCGGCGCCTGAAGGAGCTACTCTTCCAGTCTGAGGAGGACCAGAAGAATCAGCAGAGGATGCAGGAACTGGTGGAGAGGCTGCAGATCAAAATGAAAACCTACAAAAGACAAGTGGAGGAGGCGGTATGATCTCTGAGCCATCACTCTGAGCTTAGACTGATTGCTTGTTTCTTTTTTGCATGTTAGCGAACATTGTTGCATCAACACTGGTTTAGTCAGATTAAAACCGGTTCAGTTAACGTAGGTAAGAGTGATTTCAGACCTGTTCTTTCAGGAGGAGCAGGCCAATATGAACCTGGCCAAGTACAGGAAGACTGTCCACGAGCTGGATGATGCAGAGGAGCGAGCTGACATAGCTGAGTGTGCTCTCACCAAGATCAGGACCAAGAACAGAGGCAGTTTTGGCAAGGGCTACTCTTCAGTAAGTCGGATCACCACACTAGTTTCTCCGACACCATATACATGCTTTTAGATTTTGCTTATTTCATGCTGCTTATTTCCCCTACAGGGTTATAGCACTCCATATCCAGGGGTGGTAAGATCACCCAGCTCTGTTGGTTCAGAGGGCAGAGGTGAGAAGATCCTCACCGACGATGATGAATCAGTCAGTTCTCTCATTCCCACCTATCTCAACTCCCTCAAGAAACTGATGATTGACTAGAGCATTTTTCACAAACAACTCCTGACAGAAATTGGGGCTTCTGAAAAGAAGATAGACTTTTGATCCAAAAAGGATAAAATATCATAAACCTTGGTCAACACAAGCATCTATATTCAGTATTTTATCTGCATTTACTTCACTCTTACATTTGTTTGAAATAGTGCACAGTCTGTGGCTAATTGTACAATGACAAGTTTTGTTGTTTTACTTTCATCCCAAAGAAACTATGGATATGGATATGCATATATAGACTATGAGGTTTAAGTGCACGTCTACACAATAAATCAAGCAGAGATAGCCGTGTATTTAAAGTAGGTCAGGGAAAAATAGCTAGCACAATATTTTATAGTTCAATAATGTTTTTAGTTGATATGATATGATTTCAAACATAAACTGTTTAAACAAAGTAGTTGGTACTGCAAAATGCACATTCATGACCCTACTTTTGTTGAAGGTTCATAGTGACATATGCTAATAACACCACTCACTGGACAAACTTCAGACTGCAACACATGCTCCAAAGGAGTGATTTCCACAGCTGTGCCCATATGCCTTATATAGAACAGGTGTTTCAATTCACCTTTGGAAAAGCATGTAATATTACATTTTCATATTTTTCATAGTTTACCTTCTATAATCTACTGGGACACCTAAGCTATAAGGGAGATGTTGCACCTTTGTCCGAGTCAGTATGTTATGAAAGAGGGGGGTAAAGCATGAAATGATTGATACATGTTATTTTGCCCCTCCTACTGGTGCACAGTGATGTAATCAAAACTCAGAGGACGTTTTAGAGGTGAGAAAAAGTCCCTATATTATGTTGGAAGATCTGGCAACAAGAATTAGTTTTTTTTCATAAGATATGAGCAATTAAGCTTTATATGAACACAGAATTGTGATTTCAGGTTAATCAAGATTATCTTACCTGCTATGCTAGTGTATAAAGGTCTTTAATACCTGTGATCCATACATTGTAGCTGTACATCCCCTTAAATAAAAGCTGATACTCTGCACTTTTATTTCATAGTCAATGTTGTCACTGCACAGAAGCCAAAACAACAAAAGTTTTGTCACTGTTCGATTACTTATGGTCTGTACTGTAAGTATTGTCTCTTCGCCAGGATTTCATCATAAAAACTGTCAATAATGTTTCTTTTTTAAAGTACCACCATAGATATGAATAATCAGGATTATATGTTTGATTTGTTTCTAAGATGTTTTTAAAAAAAACATTAAAGGTAATAAGACATTTCCTATTAAAGTCTTTGGGCATACGTCTACTTACATTCCAACTTTACATAAACTTTACACTAAGAATAAACATTACTGCCCAGTTCCTGCAACATCTGGAAATAATTCAATTAAAATATTGATTTAACAGAAATGTATCAACATATGTATTTACTGTACTCTAAAACATGAGTTTTTACCAATAAAAAGTATGAAAATATGTGCCACGATTACTTCTTTGGAAAGCTGGTTTTCTTGTTATGACTAAGACAGTCAAAAATATACTCTCATTTTCTTCAATTTTATTACATTTATGCAACATATTAAAGAAAAGCATCAACGATTCATCCGTCATTATTCATATAGAATCTTCTACACGTCATTTATCATAAACTTTACACTTTGCACATCACTTGAACAGAAACATGATCATAAGAACATGTACATCACTAATCTTGGAAATGAAGCTCACGTTGCTTGCTTATGATACTGTAGCTACAGTACTGCACACAAATCAGAGACCACCTTTTATTTCATTTAATTTCCAGTGTATACATCTTGGATTACCTAAATTTCCAGGGACATTAGATACAACATCATTTACGTCAAGGAAACGAGTGTAAGAAACTGAATATTTTCACTTTTCAACAATACAAGACCTGGTAGACCACCAAAACTGTCAACTTACAGCTTCCATCTTGAAGAGAGAAGAAGAAATCAAGCCCCTCTCCTGCTTCAGATCTAAAAAAACATGCAGGGGTGTTTCTGTCCATCCTTCTACTGTAAGAACGCTATAAAAGGATGTGTAGCTGTGTCGAAGCTCCTCACTGAGAAAGAACTCAGCAAATGAAAGAAGCTGTTGGTGTTCTCAGAATAATGGACTGACCACCCCAGAGTTCAGACCTCAACACCAATGAATGTGTTTGGGATTACTTGGATCATAATAGCAGAAAATGCTAAACCAAAGTCTAAGACTGGGGAACTGGGGAGGTGTGTGAGAATATCCCTGCAGGCTTCTTTGAAAAATGGACTCTCGCAATAAATGGAAGCTGTAAGAAAGCCAAATAGTGGACACAATGAAGAGATATGATATTTATTTGTTGAGACGTCTGTGCTCTGTTAAGTGTGTGCTTTTGCCCTGATGCTGAAAAATGAGTAAGTTATTAAGTACTGACTGCACGTTTTGAATTGAAATTAAATAAATGAAGGATGGTCTCTGACTTTTGCACAGTAACATATAAAATATGAAGCAAAAAACAGAAAGAACTCCAGTCAAAATGTCTTTCAGACAATAGAAAACAAAATCAGTGTTAATTACATTTGGTAAAAAAATAAGCATTGTGCAAAATAATTTCAATATATTATCTGTACCTCTATTATTTATACATACTTTGTCCATGTCTGGTAGATTTGTGTCACCTGCCCACCAGTTAATTGTGTTGGGTAACCAAAGCCAGATTTTAACATTATCATGTCTTTTAGGATAGAAAACACGCACATTAAGAAGCATCACCTGTTCAGAGGTTTGCTGAACTGTTGCTCTGTTATTTGTTATGTAACTGTTACAGTATATGTCAAAGTTATGGAACACTCCTGACCCCTGAGATTCCTGACAACAAGATGCAGTCTGGAAGCACCTTTAAGGCTGGATACACTAAAGAGACCTGCAGAGCACCGTATTGATGGTCATCCTTGATAGCTGCTTATTACAGTTAGCATATTATGGGGATTTTGATTTATTTTTATTTACTATCCCAGTGAATCCAGCAGAAACATCTGTAGGTCACTTCAGTCTGATTCACTTAATATGTGAATGTGCATGTCTTTTGTATGTTTTTTATTTAACAGTGTACTGTAGGTAAAGCAATCTTTACTGTGTTTATGTTCAAGAGAATTAACCCAATGATAATTTGGTGTTATGAGGAAATATTTGAAGATATTTGAAGATAGCGATATTTGAAGATGTATTTACTATACTTAAAATCCCCCAAAAACAGAAGGTTTAAGCTATACTGGCTAAATTTCAGCATTTTAGGTAGCAGCCTGCAAAAACATTTCTCTGAAATGCTAATGTAGAAGCTACTATATTTTATTAATGTTAAGGTATCATGTTGGCAAACATGCACATAAAAACACTGGATATCAGTACTGGTCCACAACAAAGTAGCTTCAAATCCATCTCAGTGTTCACTGAAACATTTTAAAAATGCTGAGTATATTTTAAAACTACTACAATAATGCTACCACAATATTATTTTCTATCCTGCTTTTGGTCTCTGTTATCTGGAAATGTTCATATTACCTCCATCTGAGGTGTTTTTAGTCTTTTTGGCAGATCAGACAACAATAGTAAAAGCCAAACGGCCGTATTAGAACACAGTCAGCTTAGTGTATCCAGCCTCAAAAGATCATGTGGAACTCTACAGGCAGGTAGAAGCCACTGTTTGAAATGCATAAATACAATAATGCATAAAACAGAGTGTTGGTTACATCTGAAATTACTCATTCATCTAAAACCTGATTCTGTGTTTTTGAACTGTCTCTGTAAATCTCGGTGTGTAAAATACAAGATTTGCATTATCAGCTGGTCAGGTTGTGGTACTAAAGACATTTAAATGAAACTGCAAAGTCCTGTGTCTGAGCCTCTAATGGGTACGCATTCATAAGATATTTATTTCTTCTTTGCATCCCTGTAGGTTTTTTGTGTTGGTATATGCGTTAGAAAGAGATTAGGACACACAGACCTACACTGAGTTTGTTAGATACTTCGGGTGCATGCTCGGGATTGGCCAAGACTGGAACAGGCTGACTTCTGATACCAAACAAGCAGTTGGCCAACATATTACTTTTATTTTGGTCTGATTTGTGCTTGGAGGCTGTTTCTATAAGAAAATATCATCTTGTTATGCTAAATGGCCAATTAACTGTCAATTTTGTTTACAAATGTAAAAGCCTGTTAAAAAGCTAATAATTCAGTTTATTTAGCAACTGATTGCAAGTACTGGAAGTGCTAGTGTGTTTCACTGCCTGGCCAAAAACAAAATTGCACACTGTAATAACTGTATGCAATGTCACAACAATTATTTTCTTCCAGAGTTGCATTAAATTTCAGTTGAGATCTTTCATTGATGACAGGAGAGTCAAACCACGCTGTAAAATCTCCACTGAATTACGTTCAGGACACCGTGGTGGCCAATTCATGTGTGAAAACTAATCTTCTGGCTCCCTGAACTGCTCTTTCACAATTACAGAATTATTTATTAGGGAAGAAAACCTCCACTGATGTGATAACCTAGTCTATTAGTACATTCAGCTAGTCAATAAGACTTTATCTTATACACATCATGTTGCTGAGCATAACTATGCATTATGGATGGATCACCTCATCCACTTCACTTCTTACCCTGACACGCCCATTGCTCAGGAATAGGGTAAATTTGGACTTTTAATTTTATGTTTTTTTTCTGATTAGTCCTAGTGTGTAAATGCTCATATTTTCACTATAAAACACAGTCGTGAGCTCTACTGTCCTTTTTGTACCCATCAACTTTACCAGGTATTGAAGTGACCTCCGATCACGCTCATTTAAGATTTCTTTCTGACCACATTTCTTCTGCAAAGTTGACAGCTCTCTAAATTCCTTTAATCAATACTCTGAACAGTTTGTATCCCAATTCCAGTCATTTCAGCTTCTCCCCAGTTGTTTTTATTTGCTTGATGCAGGACAATAATTTGGCCCTCCTGAAACACAGTAACACCTTTTCCATAAACACAGGATACGTCTTTCCACATGGTTGTTTAAGAAATGACTGCATGAGTTGGGGTTAAAAGAACAGTTACCAGCTGAAATATATTAATCACTGCAGTAAAAAAGCTAAAAACTGTATACTATACAAAATTGGGTGAACATAATGTTACAAGCTGATTTACAATGGGATTTTGTGTTTGTATATAAATTCTGTCTATTCTGTATCTATTTCTTGACTCCATCACTCCTAGAAATCTGTGTAATCCAGGACTCTATACGAGTGAGTAGTGCTGCAAATGTGAAGCTATAAACGTCCCTGTGGAGTGAGTTATGTTTTACCTGTTCAGAAACGGCAGCTAGTGGCTGTTTGAAGTAGCTGCTTTGACCTGATTTTTCTCCATTAGGCTGAAGTTGTTTTCTTAACCATCAGGCTTATTTTTCCTGTTCTCAAAGCTGAGCACTGGAGTTTTTTTTACATTTTTGATTAACATCATAGAAACACTCCCACATTTTATAGCTCAGCACTTTTGTTATCAGGCAGAACTACCGTGTTTCTACACTCATTGGCTACTTTATCTTCAATACCTACCATTTAGGTGCATCATTTATTTGGCCTCGCTAGCAAATTTGTCAAAATGACCCCCCTCCCCCCACTGGTGCCACATGAAAGTTAGTACTAATTAAAGTTACCTAATAAACTGGCAATGCAGAGCATATACAGTTTTATCCTTGGGTCTTTGGGTCCTCAAACAGCCAACAAACAGAGGACTCACTGTCCTATATAGCAATTTGCTTTGGTCAGCATAGTTTCAACTCCTCAGACACAGCAGTTCCATTTACTGGCCCCCACTTGCAGAGCGTGTTAACTTTCCGGGGCAATGTTCTTCCACGTTCCAGGACTGACATTCAGCTGACACACTTGAATGGACAACCTGTCCATAGCCCCACAGGGCAAGCTCCATCACTGAGATAACAGCACAGTCTCTGTATTAGAGCTCCATTAGATCTCCATGTCCACTGGCCTCACCTCCCCCGTCTTGTGTTCTTTCACCCACAGCTCTCTGTCCCTCGCAGGGTCCACAATTTGAAGCAGTTTGTCAACAGGCTCCATAGTCTGGACATGGAACACAGAAACACCAAATTAAATGCTTATGTCTTTAAACAAACATGCATCATATATTCAAGTAAACACATGCCACAGTCTGAAAGTGGATGACTTACACTTTGATTAAACATGTCAGTCTCATGCCGCAGCGTTGTGTACTGGCAGAGATGTTTTCTAATGATCTCCACGCGTTCCACCTCCAGTCTTTCCAGCTCCTGCAGTTCATGCAGATATGATGTCAAGAAGGAGCACCTTTTCATTTTAAGTATGTTCCACTATTTATAGACAATATTTAGTAGATAGATACTTTAATGCAGCAAATGGCCTCACCAGACTCGTAGTGACCATCTCCTCAAACCATTTTGACTGAGACTGGTTATACAGGTCAACACATCGCATCAGATCATCCCCTGCAGTAAGACAACACATGTATTATGCATGGTATATGTGAAGAGTCCTCAGAATAAGTGATACTTCATGATTTCACCATGAAATATCTCAAACACTAGAAGGAGCTAAACATGGACTTACAAACATTAAAAGCATAATCACATTATCACATATTAAAGCACAATTGCAGTGACATTTTAACCTAATATTTAAATTGTTTAATTAAATAAAAAATAAATTAAATTGTTGAGATATAAGCAAAGTCATACAGAGTGGTGTAATGTGAAATGCTCTGTTTTAGAGGTGCTTGCTGAGTGGTGGTGATAGAATCTGAACATCTCCAAATGCTACCACAGAGGAAGCACCAATGAAATCTGATTCAGCAAGTTTCCCTACAATTAACCGTTTCACAACAAATCACTTTAATTTTGAATCGATGGATTTCTCCTTCTCCCCTTTGTATTACCAATAAGCACTACTTACCACTAGGGGGCACCAATGCTTTATTTCATGGACGATGAAATGGGATGAAACGAGTTTAAGGACATCTATAAGTATGCACCTATGGCATTTACTGTTATAAAATAAGTGATAAGAACCATGTTAAAAAACAAAAGTGCATGTAAAATACCTTAATTGTGCAACTAAACAACATATAGATAAAGCTGTGGTGTGTACACCGCAGAAACGGTGCTGAATGTTGTTTCGTATTTCATATTTATATTTCTCCAGTTATTTGTCTTATACAAATGTGGTTTGTTCACTCTTGCTTGTAGTATATATATATTAGTATATATAACTGCTGTTTACTGTGTCAATACCAGCGACTAGTAGAGCTTTTTGATGCAGCAGACCCATAGAGGGGCACACTAGCTTGGCTACTGTGCTAAAAGCTAAATCAAGGCTAAAGCCTAGAAATTCTGGACTAACATTAACTTTAAGTGACCACTGGCTGACTGTATGTGACTAGCAGCAGATGATTGATTACTAAAATAAGCAGCTCAGTCATTCAGATAAGGGGCTTCCATTAGCCTGTATTAGCATGTTAGCTAAATATTGCCATTACAGATTTAGCTATGAACAACACATTAGCACATAATTTGCTTTGTGGTGTTGGTCACAGGTATTGATAGCTCCGGCGCTAATACCGACATTGCTGATGTTTAACTGTCTGTATCGGTGCCAATACTGATACAGTACCAGCATCAGACTCCTGTCTTCAGTTAACAACCTTTTCACTACCATATTGAGAGGCTTACTCTACTCAATGATTTTTTGTAAATATTCTTTCTCTATAAGGATTGCCAGGTTTGATAGGTTGGGTCAGGCTATCCTTTGTGTGCCATCTGAACCACAAACCCTTTCACTTCTCTTTTTCTTTGTATCTTTCTTCTCCTCTGAATTTCCTCTGTGTGTTAATAATTCTGTATTGTCTGGGTAATGCAACAGCTTAAACAAAAGTTAAAAAATACAGTAACGATGGGCCTCATTCACCAACCATACTTAAGAAGAACATTGTTTTTAAATCTTACTTTTGTAGTTTTCAGAAAGATTCTAACATTCACCAATCCTGAATTCTGTAGTTCGAGAAGATTAGGGCCTTTCTCACGAACAAATTTACAAAAAAACCATAGATAGATAGATAGATAGATAGATACTGGTGAACAACATATTTCCTGGCCAGCTATCTTGATCTCCTCCTATCACAGAATGCCATCCGGCTGGGCAGGTAAGAGATAGCACACATGCTCAGTGTGCATAGAGGAGAACACTTACCTTTAGTTCTGTTATGTCTACTAAAGCTTGCTTTTGGTAGTATTGTGCTGAGTAAGGAGGAGGCAGGTCATTCTAGCCATCCAGAGACAGAAAGACCAATTATACTGTCTTGGACGCTTGCAGAATCGAAAAGGATCAAACTCTCTTTTTCCCAATGATGGGGCCAACACTTAGATGTCTGGCTAATATTAGACTAAAAAATATTATTATACCTAATATCTTGAAATACAGGATGTTATTTTGTTTGTGGAGGTAGGAATGTCAAATGTCAAATCATCAGGAATGTCCTGCAAATGCTGGACCTATGTTCACCCTGCTGTTTTCTGGTTTACTTGTTACAAAGCCACCACTATATTCCAGGCCTAGTGAGAGTGCTACTACTTCAGGGTCACAGGGTCACTGACCTGCCTGTGTGGATTTCCTGCGGGCCTTTTTGATGTCCTCCTCAATCTTGGTGCTCAGTTTGATCTCCAGCTGCTGTGTCTTCACCTCCAGGTCTTTCTGTCGGTCTGCAAGGGCTTTGCGTGCCTTTTAGGGCACAAAGAGGGACATGAGATATGTTCAGTACATTCTCTTTCCCTTTTTATCTATAGCATATCCAGTTTCCCATATATATTGACTCAAATTACATCTCCTGCTCTAAACATACCCACCATATCGACATATTTTTTTTTACAATGCCTAAACTATATTAATGAGTTTCTATATTTTACAATGAAGGTCTTTTCTATCTCAGCTTATAGAATGACAGCACTGAAATTAGATCAGTTTGCCAACACTGGTTTGTTTACGGTCCTAACTATTCAATCCTAGACGTCTGCCGTCTCAAGGACATGTGTGAGGGGCACGGCCATGTGATTATTTATAGAGCTTGGAAATTCTCCAGAGCCAGGAAATGGTCTCCTGCTTTGGAAAACAAAGTGGAGCTTTAATAATGTATGAAGAATTGCTGAAATTCTAGAAAAGCTATGCTAGCAGAGACTTAACCCCATTGGACCATAGGATACGTATACACAGATCCAGTTTGCACGATGCTAATATTACACCATCACAGGCACTCTGGCCAACCATGTATGACATCAGACAAACCAATGAAGCAAAGCTAACCAAAGTACTGACACACTAACACAACTTTACCTTCTCCACAGCAGTGTATCGGCTGGCTAGCTGCTTCCTAAGGTCACCGATGTGGTGGTCAATTTTCTTCATATCCTTCTTGAAGTTGTCTCGAAATGAAAGCAGGGGCTTCTCCACCTCACTATGCAGCTGGAAAATAGAACAGTAACTATATGGTTAAGGATGAAATACAAAAGTATTTTTTTTTACACTCTAAAATTTGGGCGCCCTGATCAGACTATGTTTTTATATAATATATTAAACTATTAAAACATATAAAACTTAATATTTAACCTTGTTCCCAGTAGAGAGCGTGTGAAATTAGAAACTATATCTAAGTTTGTTCCCTGTAGAGCAGTGGTTCCCAAACAGATACAAATGACGCTAGGGGTACAATGTTTGACATTCACACATTTAATCTTAATTTTCTTCCATTAGCCAACCATGCAATTACACTGATACGTCCCACATACAGACAACAAAAACAGCTCTGCACTCCAGATCACCAACTAACTGCTGAAGAAGAGAACCTCAGCGGGTCTATGGCAGATTTCTGGATAGCAGCTCTGGCGCGTATGCATAAGTGATGAGTGAGCGAGATATTTATAACATCCAGTAAACAACATTGATTGTTTAAATGGCAAAGCTGGAGAGAAGGTGTTTCACTGCATTCTAGAGAAACTGACTTACAGTTTGTTTTTTAGTTAATTATCTGCTGTTGTTGGGATGAATAAGGTGAGTATTGTGCTCTGTTATTAAGGCCTGTATGATCCTTGTTGGTTGTGTTTGTGAGTTAGTTTCACTTTCTCAGATGGGGTTCAGTTCATGTTCGCAGTTTACTGCTTAGCCGTTAACATTTTGCTGGTGTGTTAAAGCAGGATTGAGATACACACACATATATATATATGTGTGTGTGTGTGTGTGTGTGTGTGTGTGTATAAGAAGCGAGAGGGGTTATGAACCAGGTGGTCAAATGTCTGAACGTATGGGAGTGTAGAATGTTTGTGAGCCACCACTGTAGAGTTAAATTGTTAACTAATGAGACAAAACATTATAACAGAAGACGTGAATAATGTTTTTTGTCTCGTAACAATGTCCAGGTTTGGGATATATTAAAACATAAGCAAACGGTTATCATTGGCGATATGCCTCTGAGTATGTACTGACCGTGGTCCAGGCATAGACAAAGCACGAACTGACCGTAGGGTCTACATCGCCATTTGCTATGTAAGGGGCTACTTAGTCAGAGTCCACATGCTAATCTCTGTCCACAGACAAAATCTCCAACAATGAGCATTAGAACTTGACCAATAGATGAAGGTCATCTTATCAAGCACCTTTGGCTTAACTTAAAGGATCTGTTGCTAAAATCTTGCATCTGGATCTGTAGCTAACCAGATGCCACAGGCCACCTTCTGAGGTCTGTTTTGGTGTCATGCGGCGACCAACAGAGTATTAGGTCATAATGTTTTGGTTTAATCCATATTTAGCAGGTGACATCATCTCCAGTATCCAATGTTACTGACCTTGCATTAAACTTGCATGTTCCTCAAACTGTAAAACAATTCATGTAAAGGCTGGGGGTTGCCTCTGCGTGTAACCATATCTTGTATAACAGGGCCCTCTGCAGCTAGTGTATGAATGACACCTGCTCTATTATTTTCCAGTCTGCAAAAAATCGACTCGATATTCGCTTCCAAACAGCTGTGCACCAGAACCCTCGCCTCATTCAGTCCAAACTTCAACACACACATCCACAAGCCACTATGCAGCCTATGAGTTTAAACCCAGTACACACAGTAGGGGCTGCACAACAAAATGTGATGTTTGATAAAGTTGTTGGACAGTGTGACAGTGATTAGGATGCAAACCACCTGGATTAGCATAACACAATAATCTAGAATTTAGTACAGACTCTCATCTTGCTTTGTAAACAGTAAAAATACAAAAAGCATCTGTCCATCTGTACTGTGAGGTACTGTCCAATGAGTTTTGAAGCACTTGGCTGAATGTGAGCACATAATATAACCCTATAGACTTCATCCTGTTGTTTTGTGAGCAGTCACATAATCAGTAAACACAAGGGAGCCAGTTCCATTGGCAGCCTACAGGCCCAAGCTATAACACTACCTCCATCATACTTGACCGGTGCTTTGGTTCATGAGTGATCTCTTTCTTTCTCTATACTCTTCTCTTTCTATCATTCTGGTACAAGGTGATTGTTGTCTAATCTGAATATGAGATGTAGAATATATAGAACTGTGCAGGGTTTATGGCTTTATTTGGCAGGCTTTAATCTTGTCTTCCTTAATTTGAATCTTACAAGTCTTGTGGTAAACTCTCTGTATTTATTCTAATGATTATTGATTGTCTAACATGCTGACCTCCAGGAAGGTGTTCTTGATCTGGACATCTATAGGGAAAGTTTTTTTTTTTCACCAGCGAAAGAATTCTGTTTTGCCCCACAACTGTTTTCTATGGTTTACCTTTAAGAATGTACCAAATGGTTGGTATGGTCACAATTAATGATTTCTCTGATGGGGATGTTTAGAATTTTTAGCCTGCCGATTGCTCACTGCCAGTGACAGCTCCTTGGAGAGTTTCTCTATGAAAGTACCATATGTCCAATTGCTTTTGGAAATGCCCTATTACTTTTGAGCCTCCAAAAAGATGGGGGCTAAGTATGAGACACGCCCTCTTAGTTGGCCTCATTCGTTGTTTCATTTTAACACCAAAATGCTGCGCTGGACTAAAAAACAATATTGTCTAAAGACTTTGCTGTACATATATTGAATATTACAGAATTAAGAGGAATTTCATATTTACCTAAGAGCATCATACTTAGTGAGTGTAACAGCTCTGAACATGGTTTGTTTTCAGAGTTCTCACACTGACATTTTCACATGAATAAGCAACCGAAGTGTTAATTGTATTCATTGTATTTAAATGTCAAGGGCAGTGGATAAACACGAGCATGGCCATTGTTTTCTAAATTGGAGGTCACTGTATCCTGGCAGCAGTGTAAAGTACTGGCAAAGAAAATTCAACTGTGTGTCCTTATTGAAGAGAAATACCTTAGAGGAGAACTTAAGATGAACTTCAGCCTCATCAGCCAGGCTTTTCTTCAGCTGGGCCCAGGCCTCTCCAAGTGTGCTGAGGACAGATAAGGAACAGGCATGAATTCAGCACAGTGGTCATCTAAGTCTTATTAAAGCCACAATTATGAAATCTATACAAACTATATCAACTATCTCTATACTAACTGCATCAAATAAAATAGCTTATGGATACCATTATACTAGTACTATGGATATTAATACTATTTTAGAATTAGTGTTCACAACTGCACTGCAGGAACCTTCACAAGTCACAACAAAAACTTTGAGAAGCACAGTATTTATAAACATTTTAACATACTCTTTTCATTCCGAACCTCTAAAATTAGTCCTTTGCAGAGGAACATTTCCATAATTCTTCAGGGAAAGTGTCAAACAGCGCCAGGCAGGGAATGTGCACGGATAAACCTTCACTGCCTCATTCCAGGCATTCGTCGGATATTTCTTTCAAAGCCTGAGCCAATAGGAGCCCCAAGGCATGAGTGAAAGCGCTCCTCCCGCTACAGCGCGCTGATTCAAAGGAGGGCTTTGAATGGAAGACACACAGAATTTACTTTGCTAACACATTCCTCCGGCCTGCTATTTAGACGTGGCAAAGGCCTGGCCTTCAGAATAGCAAGCTCAGCCACGAGCCAAGACACAGCTACCAAAAGATCATCCGCGAGCTGCCCTATCAGACTTTTGCTGCTTGAATTTTACACAGAACTAAATATTACTTGAGCTGCATGCCAAGATTATTTGAGACTCAGCCTTAACAGCTGTAACTCTCAACTTTGTCAAGCTAGTTTCATGAAACAGCCAATCAAAACATAAATAACACATAACGTGAACATGTGGCACAGCACTATTTTGAAGAATTGATTTCGACAGATCAAAGGAAGAACAGATTAAACAGAAAACAGGTTATTGGAAGGCTGACCATGAGATGCCACCGAACTGACTTTTTCATTTTTTTCAGATTTCTCAGTAATGACAGCTGTGGTGCTGACAGGAACCAGATGTCAGATGAGTCTAATACATGCAGGCTGTTGTCGGTTAAAAAAAGAAGCCAAATGTACGACTATTTTACTGTTATCAACACTGCATGCTGTCTCTGGAGTCACCCCTACCACACTAATGCATCTGCCTAAAGTAAGATGTTTGAGAAGTCTTGGAGAAGGAATAAGTGAACTGGTTGCAGTGGCTAGCAGAAGAACTAAGGCAGTGTGGTTTTGTTCCCTGTGGGTGAAGCTGTTAGCTCTAGAGGAGCAGAATACATAGCATCCGAGGTAGTTGGTTGATTCCTTAGGGATGGGACACACTGTCATGTAGACTGTAATCACAGCTTTTTGTGGGTGAGGCCACCAATGCTGAAAGAGAATGTGTACCAGCACTGGTCTGTGGGCAGCATGCACAAGCAACAACATAGAATAGGGTCATAACGTGTTCTGCCCAAGGCCCACCTGCATATATCTGCATAGAGCTTAGAGGCCCACCGGAACTCTAAAACCCACTTTTTAAAATGCAACTTTTTAAAATGTTGACAATGAACAATTCAGAATTACGGATGGTAAAAGATCAGATCACTCATTCCTCTTAAATCATAGAAATGGAAATGTGCAACAATGATAAAAAAAAGAAAAGAAACAGAAATGTAGGAGGTAGATATGGACTTTGATCTGGAGCTGGAGTCCATCATGTTTTCACTGAAAATGCTCCACTGGGTTTCCCACTAGGGTAACTGTTTAGTCTTAAGTTAGTTTGTTTTTCTAATTAATCGCTGAGCTTCATCCTAATCAGTAATAATAATAATAAACCTGATATCTGCTTCTTCTTCAATTTATCAGTTGGAATTTAACCACTCTGGTTGCAGATGCTTGGCCAAAATACCCTCCGAGATGCCTGAGCTGGAATCAAACGCATTATTTATCATTATTTTATGGTTTGTCTGGAATTTAGCAGCAGTTTATGCCACAGGAATAATATAAGAGCCAGACAATAAAAGAGGCAGATTGTGTTGACAGTGTGGCATTGATTGCTGCTAGAAGAAGAAGAGACATCTACAGTTAATTAATTCCCTTGTATGATCATAGAATGTATTCCACCTGAAAGTCAACGTGGATCTCTGGTTGGCTTCTGCAACGAGTATAGCAGCTGCTTAGACTGAAGATTAATTTTTGTTATTGCAATGTTTCTATTAAGAATAATGGAGTTATACTGTGAAAATGCTTGATTTTTAATTATTTAGTTAATCGTCATGGTTTTATGACTTAAAGTGACATTACCAGCCTATTACAAACTACTGCCTAAAGATTGAGAGACCCTAAACGCAGTGGACATTGTCTAAAGTGGAACTATGACCAGCAGGTCAAAGGCCTGGGGGTTTTCAGCCAGTGAAGAGAGTCTGAGCATTTAATCTATGGCACTGGGAAGGCCACTCTCCCAAGTGGGACAGTGAATAGACAGGATTCTGCTTTGTGGTTAGGGTTTTAGGTGCGCACTAGAACCCAGTGCCAAGTGGTAAAGCATAAGTCCTGTCTGGCTTTGTACTTGAAGGATCAGAAGGTGCGACCTAATCCTCAGGACTCTCCAGAATGATGCTCCCCCCTATCTCTGGACACTGATGTCCCAATGGTAAAAAACATAAGGAACCAAAGATAGTAGTAACCCACAATATTATTTTACCCAAGAGTGATAAAAACTCTTCCTTTTCAGCCATATGGATTGAGTGGCTTAAAAAATGCTTCAGATTTATGCTTAAACAAGCTCAGAGAACATACTGACAAAATGAACTTCCACTTTCAGATAAAAAACATTAATGGATGAAAGAAGAAAAAAAAACAGTCAAGGTCTGTTTACGCCTTTGAAGATGTTTGTGTACTGTACTTTAAAGCCAACACATGATTGGTCAAAGAGGTGGCAAAAGGTTACAGTCTGCACTCCTGCAACAATGCTGTCTACATCATGACTGCAGAAAGGGAAAATTCAGGAAAACAAGAGGTTCTGAGCATGGCTGCAGGAACCAGCCAGGAGAACAATGGCCATCACAAGTCACAACAAAACCCGGGTTGAGAGGCAGAATAATGAGAGCATTGTGGCGCCTGTCTGCATGAGAGGGTGGGCAGACCTCTACAGCATGATCTACATTCTGCATAAAACAATTAGGCCTCTTTATTGAACTGGAGTGGCAGCTGAAAGTGCAAGCTGCAAACTCAATATTTGGGAGTGGGGCCAGAGATGACAGTGACTCCACTGAAAAAGCAGGTGAGCTGGAGGAAATTCTCAGTGATTATTTTCTTGTTTGGCAGACAGCAAGATACTCTGGACCAACTAGTCTCTTGGGGTCTCTACATTACCCCTATCAACACACCAGGGGACATACATCAAGTCATTTAACATGGACATCTATGTTTGCTCTACAGAATTAGTCCAAATGGTGGTCCTATAAAATAAATAAAAATAAATGCAAAAAAATAATATTGATATTTTGAACTTTGAAAGTATTTATAAGCGTTATGTTGTGATCTATGGTGGTCATAAGTCCCTGATTTGCTAAATGAGGTGTGTTATATTTAGGATACATATGAATTATGCAGGAAGGTACATCTCCAGTAGGTGGGTTGGTGACCACTGATTTACTTCCAAGACATTAAGTGAAATATGTACACAATTATTATGTATTATGTATTATGTACTTTCCAACCCTAAACAGCTTTATCATTTATCATTCATCAAGTTTAGTTTTTAAACAACAGAAATTGTTGCAGGTTTTAATGTCACTATCAAAACATATATATATAAAACGTATATTTGGGCCACACTCTGAGACTGTATTTCTCTGCTCTTAAGGCCTCATGATGAGAAGTTAAATCACATTGTTCTAAACTATGTTTCTGAAAATCAGTGAGTAACATTAAGAATAGCAGTCTTCCGCTTTTTTCAGAGTATGACGTTTCATGAGTTTCTCATTTTCTCTAACAGTATCAGCAGTTCTCTATTTAAATGAGCATTTCAGAGGATGTTCATTGTATTTGCTTTTTACTTTTGTATGAGTTACTGGAAATGGCTATTGTGTTTTTCATAGTACAGTTGGTACAAGCTGATTTTCACATGAGTAAAAGTATTAAGTACTAAGCTTACTTGTTCCAGAGGTTCGGGTTGAGATATACAGAGACTATATATATTATGTAGTGGATAGCGGAAGGGCTGGATAAGAGTTGAGGAAAAAGCAGGACTTCCTGTTTGCTTTGGTTAAAAATAAAATATTATCATAGTATCAAAGACTGACCCATTAAAGAACACCCCCCCACACACACTTTACATTGTGTTTGGCTCTCTACACACTGTTCTTGAGCTCATCTGAAGAAACTGATTAGCTCCAAACGATTCCTTTATATCCAAAAATTCCTACTGCTTTTCAAACAACATACACAACATGGTATATCTAAGAAGAGCCTTTTAGGTACATTATGATTCAGAGTCTTTGGCTAAAGTGCAGGTAATTTCTGGTTTTATGTCACATGGGCAGGTCTTGTGATGTCACATCATAGAACAATATATTGGTCAGACTCATATTTGCAGAGTGTTGGGGGCCGGATTCCAAAGAAGAGGGCCTGCGTCTATGACTGAAGGCGCTAAAATTTAAACATCCACCCAAACCTCCGTATGTCTGCTCTTACCATTCTGTGGAGGGAAACCAGCACCAGAGCAGACCAGACCAGACCTTATCCAGAGAAATGTCTCGGTTATGAAGCTCTGAGGAAGCAGACGCAGCGGGTGCTTGAGAGGCTATCAGTTAAGTAACTGTTTATGACCAGTGTCCACCGCGCTAGGCTATTCGGGCTGTAACACCCACGCAGAGTGGCTCGGGCAGCTGGCTTGACTTGGGTTTACACCAAGGAAATGTAAACTCACCATCTTTGTGTAGGAGTACACTATGCAGGTACTGATACGCTACACTACTTGTATAGTTTTTCCTTGCGGTCTACACCTTCCAAGAGTACAAAGTAATTAAAAATGCCAGCATAAGTAACCTCAGGTCACCCTTTCATATCATCCACCCACTGCGTTGTTAACCTTGGGCGAGACAGTGTTGTACCCTTCAAACTTCTTACTGCCTCTCTGGTCTCCTCCCATGTAACTGTACTCATTTTGGTTAGCTGACCTGAAGTTCTAACACAAAGGCGGAAGAAACACACGCTTGAAAGTGGGTGTGGCAAAATACGGTGAATAAGGAAAAAGTAAGCTAAAATTAGACCATCAGGAATCCCAAATGTAATGGATTTAGTATATGTGTAGATGCAGGAAAAAGTACATTCAAACATTTTAATAAAACTCTGAGAGATTTCAGTACGTCCCTCATATAATGAGCTAAGGAAAAGGAGTTCTGGACCCTGAGTGTGGAATCAGGCATTGGCATTGGAAACTGGCTTTTCTTAGGCTCCATACTGAGGGAAGATGTTATAGCAGAGCCTCCAGAGATTACTGCGTGTCAGACTGCAAGCATGATAAGATGCTTTGGTGAGGAGGCAGCATGACAAAAAACACTCACACTTACCCCCCAAAACCTGTTGTAACTAAACACTTACCCTTCCTCCTGAGATGCTAGAGGGATCTGTGAGAGCTTCAAGAGATTTTTGGCATACTCTTCCTCAATCTTGATTCTAAGGGAAAGGAACAGCACTTTTGTAAAATATCAGGTCAGTGAAAAATCAACATACACGTTTTTTTGCCTTAACCCAAACGCAGTTGAACCGCCAAGACATATTTGGCGCCTGAAGGCTGCTTTGAAAGTTTTGCACTTGAGCTACAAGGCTAATGTAGTTGACAGTAATGGATGCTTATACTCAATGGCAATCCATGATTATTAGAGCTAGGCCTTTAGTTCAGGAAAAGCACATCAAAAGTAGGTTACAAACAAGAAGAAAAAAGACTTTAACCATAACGCTAATATCTGCTAGCACCCCCATGAGAATCTAGTAATACGTCAGCGCTAAGCTAACAGTGATTAATGTGAACCTTTTTTTGGCTGTTCTATATTAAACACATGCAGTTAGAGCTTGTAACATAGATTTCAGGATTTACGTAAAGCTTCTAACAGACATGATATCAAACATTTTACTTTGTAGCAGTTTAACAGTGACTCTTTCTTTGGCTGCCATTACAACTGACTGAAACCTGTCAAGACTACTCACAGTCAGTGATGTATCTACATATTATAGATATATACATAAAAATGTGATTAGTGGATTTCACTGTTAATTATTAATTATACTGGCAGGTAATCTGTTGTATAAGTCATAACCAATAAAAAAGCTTGTTTGGTTGTATTTACCTAGATACCACAGAGGAAAAAAATCCTAGTTAATCCTAACTACAAATTCTGCCCACACATCGCTGTGGCTGTTCTTACAATGGCGTCAGTTCTGCTGTATCAGTTTGAGCCAGAATCTAATCCTGAAAGTCCATGTTCGCAAGCTAGACTGAAACAGTAATAAGTGGTACTTTTTTTTAGCTCTTTGTGTGTTGTTGAGGGTATGTCAAGCTTGGCAGTAGGCAGGCAATGAGACCTGTAGTACATGATAATGTCACCTTGTAACAGAAATTCCAATGAGGTGTTTCAGGCTACTAAAAGAAGTGGTTTCTGTGGCAGAGAGTTTCTCCCTTTGGTGTGTGTTTTGGGATTTACAACTCTGCAGACCATTTACATTTACAAAAAGCTACATAACAAAGAAAGAGATAAAGAATAATAGATGCCCTTTGTTTCTAACCAAAACTTAAAAAAAAACAATGAGAGAATTTCTACGATACATGCCAGGTATAAATACAACTGCCATTATACATTTTAACATGTACTTTAAAGAACTCCTGAGTCCTTCACTGAAGACCTTTAAGGCCTTTAGTGCTCCCTGCTGCTTATTCAACACTGATCAGAAAAAAAAAACGTGTTGTTAAGTATTAAGGAATCTCCAATATACTTGTTAAGTTGTTTTCTGAAACTATATGATGTCTACAATGCCACATAAGCAAATTTGTTTACCAACTTGATTTCAGGTATCTGCATAATGACATAATCATTTGGTTTACATGATGCTACTTGGCTATAGTCTTCCATTACTATATCTACATTAGCCTTCTAGCTTCTAGTGTAAAACTAAAGACAACACACGTCTTGGCCAGTCAGCTACAATTGGAGTAATAGGGGAAAATGATTCATTGCTTTATTAGGACTCTGCTGAACATGTAACTGTGCTGTAGATCAGTCATCACAGGACCGACATTCAGCTAAAGTTCTTTCACCGACGGGATGAAGCACATCTGCTGTGTCCAGAAATTCACAAGCTAAGGTCATTTCCTGCTCAGCCTGTGCGCTAACACCCTCCCCCCTCAAACTGCCCAAGGGAAAATGGTACTATGCTTGACCCCTTACATCACATTCCTACTGAGGGGCTCTGAGAACTTTTTCCCAGACCCTTTGCATCAGCTGCAGGCACAAACAGTGAATATAAAACCCCAGAAAGGGTTAAATAAACCAAGCTTTCTCCAAGCCTTCAAGTTAGTCCTCCAGACGCTCATGGTCTGACTGTAAAATGGTGAATAATTAACAGCAACTGTAAAAGTTATTATAAAATAACTTTTTAATGTGTTTAATTTTCCAGATCTGCTGAAGTCAATAGCTGCTCAGTTCGAATATACTTTTCTGTCAGAGCTGGCAGGAAAAAACACACACAAAAGCAGAGGGCACGAGTTATTAAATGATTTGCGTAATGCTGTCCACTCAGCAGGCTTCTCATTTCAGAAAAGCAGAAAATTCTGCCCTAGGAAATGACTTGTTTTCTGTAATGAGTTTGCACATCATGAAAGTCCACCATTAATGAAATAGAGGAAACTAGCCAGGAGATATGACGAGTTGTAACTGTGTGGTTTTCATAGCAACTAAAGTGGAGAACTATAAAAGCGTTGCGCAACTTCACTTTAACGCTGAAAACTGCTGAGGGCAGAATTTGCTGCGTGTGCCAGCAGAAACATCTTTGATGTTTCAAAAAGTGGTGTTGTTGACAGAAACTGGACTGCAATCTTAGCTCATTTATAACTATATGAAGGTCTGGTTGAGACACAACGGGTGTGTCTCAAAACCTAGTGAGTGTCTAAGTAGGCTGTCTAGGTAGGCAGCTGTTTAAGTAGCAGCGTTCTGTCTGATATCTCTCCTCATAAACAGATTACTGAGACGCTCTAGTTAGAGAGAGACTGCGTCACGGCTTGTTCCCGCCCACTGCAGCACGCGACTGGTGATTTAGCTGGTTGCTAAGTTACCAGCCGGCATCCAAAACAATAGCCTGAGGCTTAACAATCCGCTAGCATAAATGCTAAAGTATAAAACTGCTAAATGGTCAACGACTCGTTACAGAGTTGATAATGTTTTGTGTGATTATATGACAAGAAACATATTAAAACACCAGAGAGAATCAAAATAACTCACATTTTAAAACCACTTCACTGCTCGTAGATTTGCCTGCGTTGTATCATGGGATTGCGGTTGAGGAAGCGTCTAATGCTTCCTTAAAATCGGGCCAAAATAAGGTTCCTCTGTAGACAGCATGTTTAAGGTATCTAAGAATTGGGACAGACTACATATCGGGAGCACATACTATGACGTACAATGCTGCCTATGTAGGCAGCTCGCTAGGTTTTGAGACACACCCAACGTTGGTGTCTTTGTGCACAAAGACGGAGCAGAAGCAGTGTTGTGAGACGAGCCCTACCTTTCCCTCATAAAGTCAGCCATCTCCTTCTGCATCTGTTTTCCCTTCAGCTGCTTCTGCAGTAACACCTCAAAGCCTGTGATGGAGGTGTTCCCCTGCGGGTCCTTTCTGTCTGCCTGGAACAGGAGACAAAACAAGCGCCGGTAAACACAGTGAGAAACGGGCCGTCAGGCGCGATCTGCAGGAAAGTCTCTGACAGGAATAATCTTTCTCCCCACTTGGCACTCGAGTTTCTTGATGCAAGTGAAGGCTCTGGACGCGACTCTTCAAGCAAGTTTTTGCCTCCTCGATTCTGACGATTCCAATACGGCTCTCTCTGAGGAGGAAGTTTCTGGAACTGTGCCAAAGCCATGTGGCGATGGCGTTCAAAACAACATTCAGAGCCATGTGGGATGTGAAGTACAACTAGAACATAGTATCCAACATGGCTGCTTATTACAGAGCAAATAGCACATATTGAGATATTTGAATATATTATGATATATTTTGCTTCATATATTAGAAATACATCTGAACCAGTAATGTGACAGCAGTCATTTGATGCTTTGAGTCATCCTCACAAAAACCCATCTGAAACTCACTACTGCACACAGTAAAGAAACACTGTGATTGGTTAGAGAGCTCATTTGCATACTGTGGATTTCTGTGAAATCAGTATTGCGAAAGTCAATGGAGAAGTAATGATTAACATGTGATACAATTTTCAGCTGTAGTATAAAATGTAATAGTGGAGTAACCTTGCACAAAACTTGTCTTTGACTATACGATTTGGTGCTGTCCTGATATGACGCATTTATTGATATAGCAAAAATAAGACGTGCTTAAATAATGTCAACACCCCCCCCCAAAAAAAACAATATTCATTTTATTTTTATATATCATTGACAGTTAAATTTAACATGCAGACCAATAGAACCAAACATAACAAGCAGACCAATAGAAATGCACCAAAGTTACTTTGAATAACATATTTTTACATTCAGTTGCTTTTAAAGCTAAGAACATTTTGCCTGGTCCTGTAAAGTTACATTTTAAGCAATGACAGTATGTGCTTTGTATTTATTTGTCAATGTTCATATGAAAATGTTGACGTATGCATGCTAAGATTCAATTCCAGATATTTTCTATAGTAGAAACAATTTATCAGCACTCTAATACTGTACTACAGGGACTAGATTAGTATTCAAACAAAACTACATTCTAGCAAAATAAACCCCAATAACTGCAACAATGTAGAATGAACTTTACTACTTTTTCTCAATACTACACAATCTGGTAAAGAAAAGACCCCCAGAAGAAGCCGAGGGACGCATCGTTTTTTAATTTCACTGGTTTCCTATATTTTATTTATTATATTAACTATTACATCAAACTAATTTGCATTTTAATTGAATAACAAGACACAACATTAAACATTTGTGTCAGGGACTGACATGTTGAAATACCCCCTGTTCTTCCGTGGAAACCATCATTGTGCAACTCTTCAAGGTAACAATCACAGCTGTAAACATAACATGACTTTGTGCAACACAAAATTGTGAATTAAAAAAAGTCCTGAACATCTATGCCTTCCCCTGTCCTTTCACAGGCACAGGCAGAAGCTACTTTACGTACATGCAAACGTACATGAAGGTGATGTAACGCTGACTTTTTGTGTATTGTGTTTCCTTACCCAGAAAAAATCGCAGTAGCTCCACTCATCCGGTTTGAGCAACTGCTGCTCGGCCATGTGCAGCGGGAGGGGAAACGTTACGCAGTTCATCTGCAGAAGAAGACACATCACATTTAGAAAGTACACTGAGAGGAGGTGTTGAGTTGAGATTTAGAAGATGATACTGCCTCTGTGAGTGCCAACAATGTATATGTTATGATATGGAGATTTCAACATTAAAATCATGGAACCAAAATGTTTTTTTTTATCTAATTATATCTGTATCTAACTGGCAAGTGTGTTTAAGCACATTTAGCAACAATCAGTTGGCAAAGTAGTACATTTTATAACAGAAAGTGGTATCGAGCCATAGCTACTATTAAAGTTAACAAAAATCTATTCATATAAAATAGGCTGGGACTTAAAGAGTGGGGGAGTGTGGTTGTCTCCAATTTGGGTATAATAGTACAGTCTTATCAGCAATGATATCAGGAACATGATGTCATGAAAAAAATAGGAAAAAATGGAATGACTATTTAAGCCAAGGGTATTTAATTAGAATTCAGTAAGGTCCAGTTGGAGGAAATTTCCTCAGGCCAAAGTCCAGACCATAATTTCTAACGTAGCCTAGTATCAGGATTTTATGTCATCAGCAACAGAAAGACCAACACATTACACATACCATTCAGTATATTTTAACAATATTTACTGTTTAAATGCTGAACTAATTAAATGATTTATGAAACTTATCAATTGTTTTTCTCACTTTAAGTAAAAACAAGGGCTATGTTAAAAAACAGAATGCTTCAGATAAAAAAGTGCATCTTAAAGTGTTTATTTATAGAGAGTAAATTTCCTATCTTGACCTGTTGGTTTGGAACTGTCTGTGCAAAGAGTATACATGTACATCTCGCCATTCCTGGTTCTGTTTTTTTAGAGCAGGTTATTCTTTCTGACGCACTTTATTCTCCAACTGCTGCTTCTCGCTCCGTACCCTATCTGTGTGCGTGCTGCACTCCCAAACCTACATAGATCTTACTGGCTGAGGAGCACCTTTGATGATCTTACAATGCATGTGATTGTTCTGTGAGTTTATTGCACCACAAAGCCTGTATACCGTAAAGACAAGAAAAGTCTTGTCGCCTAAAATAAACACTGTCTAAATTAAATCATTCTCAATAGTTTATCGGTTTGGGACGGCATTGGACAACGTCTGGGTCCGGACCGTGGCCCCCCTAATAGTGACCTCGGATTTAAGCCATTAATAAAGAACTTTAAAACTGAAGAGGCCTATTTTAAAATAATAGATTTTTCGATTCCAAGGTATAGGATGGTTTAGTCTCTTCTGCGCTCCGGTACCTCCGGCTCTAGCTGCTGTACTGACTTGAATAAAGTTGAGTTGTGTTTCACAAAATTAAAGTCATGAATGCAGGTTTTTTCACACTTCGTCTGTATTGACTCCTGACGCTGTCACTGTCCTTGGAACCCTTTCTCGACTATTAACTTTTCTTATGGGGAGCCTGTAAGTCGTGAAAGTAGTGAATGGCAGGTGCACGCCCGCCCCCCTTCCCATCTAGTGAAACGATTTGTACTTGATTAGGTGCCTGAATAAAAGTTTAATAAATCACTAAATCACTGAGTTTAATAAATCACTAAAACTGAAAGTACAAGCCTGTTTTAAAAGACAGTAAGTAAAAAGTACAGATTTTTCTTTTAAAACATTAAAAGTAAACAAGTATTAGGATTACATAAGTAAAGTACAGACACAAAAATGAATGTTACTTGCCACCTTTCGGTGAAACACTGGGATGGGCTGGGGCTGTTTAAAGTTTTTTTTCTGTCACTGGTCTTCCATATTAAGAACATTAACAAAGGTTGTGCTGAAAACAATTTAGACTTCTATCAAAATTTTGATAGACATATTGACGATGTGCCATACCTATAAACCAAAGGTGGTAAACCTTACCCGACTATGTAAAGTCACAGCTACCTTGGTTTTGATTTCACCAGACTGTGCAAACCAGACTAGCTACATAGAATGAAAGTCTTAGAAATGACTTGCGTAAATCCAGCCGTATTTTAAGTCACTTAAAGGTCGAGTCTGGAGATACCACTTCTTCTTTTCCAGTACTGATAATAATATGGAAACCTTGGTCTTCAGCCAACACCCAAGTGTATTTTTTCTTCAAGCACCACAGTGAGCTGTTTTTAACTGGAGCACAGTAAGAGTGTGCTGTTTCAGGCTGGACTCAGTACAGGTTTGGATCCTCTTTTCACTCTCCAGTCGCTGTTCACATGAAGCTGAAAGGTACCAGAGTAGTCAGAATTCTGCTCCGACCCAGTTTAACCCTGGAGCAGTGTTAGATGTCTGTTCTCTTGTACTTGATACTTTGCAAGTAACTGTAAGTCCTTGGCTATTTCTCTTCACAGCTCCAAATGAGAAGCTTCTGTGTGCATGGAAAAGTTCTAAACTAATGTTTTGTATCTAAGACTGCCAGTTACTGTATTCATCAGTCAATAAACCAATGCCACATCCAGCAGACTAAAGGCACTGTGATATAACAAGACTATTGAACTTCGTTTAACTCCCCGCTGGCGCAAACAATGGAACACTACCTTCCACAATGTTTGATTTTCCAGATATGGTTCAAAAACATTTCGCAGGTTCAAACACTGCGATTAACAGGCTCGCTGGGCATTTACAGCTATAGAGCAGCAGCTGCATGAGTTATTTCTCCTTTTCTCTGCTAATGTTCCTAGATGCTCTTGTGAAATCTGTATGAGAAGCAGCTGTGAGGAGCCTGGACAGAGGAGGAATATGGGTACATGTGGATGGTAATTTAAACACCCTGTAGGGTTTTTCTTACAGCATCTCATGACGTTGTGTGTTTCTTTCTGGACTCGATCAGCAGAATTCTTTAGAAGAACTTGCACTGATGTGCTGTGACAGCCTGATGTATTGCTTCCTGCTCAATTCACACTGGTTGTCCACCAACCTTTTGTAAGTGAGCACAGCATACTGAAGGCATTTATTAGCCACATGCAGCGGTCAAGTGGTAAAATTGCTTGTTTGACGGGGCCGTTGGCTAAGAAATGCAGTTTTTTATCCTTTTAATAAAAAACAAATTGCTTTTTTTATATCTACATATTTGAATATTTCATTTATGCATAGTGTCATTAATCAACACATTTCACTGTAGCTCATCTTTATTCCAATGAGGCCAAATATGTTGTGTTCATCCCACACCCCAAGCCGCTGAGCTCTCTGTACTGGCAACGCTGTCATAGTTAAACTGAATAATGACAGGTCTGTCTCGCTGCCATTCTCTGAGCTCCCCGTCTCAGCACAACTCACAGCAGAGCCAGAACATGTGCACATGCCTGCCGAGGTCTGGACTGCCTACATATTTAATGTCACTCACACACACACAAGACATGAAATAAGCACTGGGAGAGTGTTATTCTGTTACAGGGTTTGTTTTCCTCCAGCCTAAGGTTGGGGGACTTGATTTTAAGTCACATCTCCACATGCAATTTTTATGGTACACAGTAAAAACAAACAAAGCAACTACCAATAAATATACAATATATCCAACTGCATATAGTGCATTTGAATACAAGAAGCAAGAGGCCTTTTGTTTCGATATTAACTGTGAAATCACTACCCAAATAAAATTGAAGACTCTTTAAAACCTCCTTCAGAAACAAGGATGAAGCATAAGTGCTGGAAGAGGCGTGTCACAAAGAAGCTGCTTCTGTTTGGTAGCTGTCAAAACTTGCTTTAAGTGTGATAACAGATCATGTGTCAAACCGTGTCCTAATCAGTGCATCATAACACTTTCTGGGAGAGTGTTAAAACACACAGGGGACTCTTTACACAGTTTGTTAAAGGGCCCATATGCCACATTCTGGCATTTCATTTCTTCCCTGAACCAAGTTGTGTGAGTTAAAATACCAGAAGCAGTCACAACTCATTTTTTACATGATCCCTTTCCAACTTCTCTTTATCCCTTACAATTCAACAGGCTTTTGTGGGCTGATATATGGAAATGATCTCTGCTCTGAATGGCTGTGCTGTGTTGTGCCTCATTCGTCAAGATGCTGAAAACAGGCGGCTTGCATTCTATATGGGCCGCATATGTAAACTAGGTTTAGACAGTAGTGCACGTTACAAAACAGCACGGACATTTTCTGTGATATCCCCTATAGAATAAATGGAACAGTTGATATCAAATCTTTGCCAATGGCATGCTCTAAAGTTTTGGCTAAAGGACTATAAAGTCCTCCTGCTTTGAGCTGAGGAGCAGTGGAGCTGTGTTTCCTGGCGTAATGGACATCCATCCATTATATTTGGATTGAGATCCACAACTAATCCGCCAACAACCATACCTGACCTCACTAAAGCTCTTGTGGCTGAATGCAGCCAAATCCTCACAGAAACATCCAAGAACAGCACATAGAAAAACTCTCTATTAACACTCTTTATTGGAGAAGCAACTTTATATGTCCACTGTTATATGTCCCTATTGTAGCAACCTGCTATAGGCCGGTGCTGGCCGTGATGAGCTCTGGAGGTGTGTCTACGCAGACAGTCACATGCAAAGTCCCAGGGTGGGTGTGCGCCCTCCTAAAACGAGATTAATTATGATGTGTACTGTTGTTGTCTGTTGGTTTAAGTTGTAAGCTGTATGTGTTTATACTGGGAAACTGGGTTATTGTGGGGGGTAGTTATATTGGGGTGAAGCCTCTGGCTGGTGGTGACTTGCCTTAATAATCCGATTCTCATTAAAAAACACTTCTTGTGGTAAAATCATGGCCTCCTGTATGTCATACTTTGTCAATGCTATAATATTGTTGAACAGTAATTATGTGTACTGACTTGTATTGTACTCTGTGTCTGTATTGTATATGTTTATTGGTGTAATGGTGTTTAATGTTGGATCTGTGCTTGCTAGGAGATTAATTCCACAAGCCTGGCCATGTGGCATTAAAGAATCTGAATCTTAATTTTCATCCTTTGAAACGCTGTAAAGAGATAAGGTGGGAGTTGATTGGTGACTGTTTTGTGGTCACTGTCCTCCTGTTGTTTCCTCCAGGAGTGCAGGGAGGTTCGGTAATGGCCGTTTAAACCTGCCAGACTGCACTGACAGCTTCCAGCCTGCTAGCATTGGAGACGGCACTCTGTCAGCATCAGTCCCTGAAGACTGAGGCCGGGAGATCTGCTGCCTTACAATAAGAGCTTCATCTGCTTTCACATTAACTCTAATCAACTCTGGACAGAGTGGGAGTGAGACAAAGAGAAGGAGGAGGAAAAGAGAAAAAGTGCGAGTACAAAAACGATAGTGCAAGATAGAGAAGGAGGAAGAGAGAGACTGAAAAAAAAGAAAAGTGTCATGCTATCTTTTCTCCCCTGAGCTGTGATGTTACGCACTTTCTCTGTAGAAAGAAATAAAACAAACTTTAGCTCACTCTGCAAACCTTCATTCAGCCCAGCTGGTAAACGCGGTCACTCCAAAGCGAACTGTCTGCCAAGCTTTTAACTCCTCATCAAAGCCTCCACTGTGTTCTTCGAGCTTAGAAGAAGTCCACCTCTAACTTTTTGGCCTTGTGCAGCGGGATTGGACACTTGGCATGGGTCTGTTAAAGCCCTCTTTTGTCCACCACTTGGTCCTCCTAGAGAGGAATGTGATACTGAAAAGGGAAGATAAAGCAAAGAGCAAGTGGTAATCCACTGCGGCTGTGTGGAGGAGGACAATGGCGCTGCTCTCTGCAGCGAATGAGGAAAGTTTTATCACGTCCAAGACACTAAGACACGCAGTTCTGGAGAGCGGACGCTCAAACTGACGTTGGCTAAATGAGCTAAAAGATGTAACAAGGATTAATACAGTGTACTACGTTATTGAGGTTTCATGTATTCCTAGTCTACATATACTTAAATACAGTATTACAATCTACTTACAGTCAGTTTCTCTAACAATATAGTCAGTTCAGCTATTTCCTTGGTTGAACTTATCCTACCTGTTCAAAAACTGCGATAGATTTATTAATTGTGTTTATTTTGTTAGGGTTAGGGTTAGGTATAAAACATTGCTTTGCTCAGCAACTGTCTTATTTCTCAGATAGCTAATTACCAGCCTAATATAAGGTATGTCCATGTGATCAATTAATTAAAGATGGTTTGGAGGGTGAAACAACGTTCAAAGCTCCATTGGTTTTCAAGAAAGACTTCTTAGTTCTGAAGAGGTGGGATTTTATCCAGTGTTCAGTCTATCAGGAGGTCTAACCAAAGTCTATTAAATGTATAAAAAAGCAGCTTCACATTATAATGTGGCATATTCGTTTTTGAAACTTCTAGTACCTGGGGGGTATAGGCTAGGATGACAGTTAGGTTTAAGTCTGCTGTCAAAAGGATCGTCAAACGCAGATCATATTTGTCTAGCAATTTGGAACTTGTCAAAGTCATCTAAACAAATAAGCTGGAAACACATCATCAGACGTTACAATGACTCACTGTCAC
Source organism: Megaleporinus macrocephalus (assembly GCA_021613375.1). NCBI lineage: Eukaryota > Metazoa > Chordata > Actinopteri > Characiformes > Anostomidae > Megaleporinus > Megaleporinus macrocephalus. The sequence goes on from CM038715.1 coordinate 17,523,600, forward strand.
CTCAAAAAGTGGTATAAAGTGGTATAACCAGACAAGGCCTATAGGGGCTAACTTCACACACAGTCCACAGCTTTAAAATGTACAAAAGTGAACATGCTATCAAAGAAAAACAAAGCAATTAAATTCAACACTTTTTCAACTCATTACTGTTCAGCTAAAGTCTAGTGAATGTTAATCCAAATGTTGGTACTGCTTTGAATTTGTAGCTCTATAAACATATTGAACATTTGTAACATGCCATACCAGCTATATTTAGTTTGACTGCATGCAGGGACACGTACATATATTACTCATATACGCCATTTTACATTTCAACATAATCTTACAATCCCTAACAAGTTAAGTGCAATCAAAACAGTCAATATGATCAGCAGCAATGCCATCTTGTAAAGCCTACCAAACACTGCAGAGATAAAACACTGCAATTCAATTGGCTACCATACCAGACTGCCCTATTACATGAAATCAATTGTAATACGCTTTAAGATACAGCTCTTGTATATGGCAATATTGAACAGACATTTAAAGTCCAAACATGTGAATAGAGAGGCTCGCACACACACATATATATTTAAAGTCAATAACAAGGTTTAACAACATAACTGGTCACTGAGCAATAATAAACAACACAATAACACACACAAGCATGGAAAAAGCTACCATCTCTCTAACTTTACACAGATAACACCACAGGACAGCAACAAATGAGCTCTCATAGGAGAACTTGAAATTGTCTGCGCCTTTATATCATGCTGGGATGGCGATACTTGTTAGAGAGGAGCTGAAAGACGCAGGAGAGACGAACCCTTTGGAAGTTTCTTTGATGCAACTTTTTATTTATTTTGTATTTATTTCATTTTTATCTGTTGTGCTAAACTTCTCCTGCCTCCCCTGTAACTTACTGTTTTGTCTATATTCAGTATTAGAAGGAATAGCACTTGTAGAACCATGCACTAATTATTGTTCCATAGTTTTTGCCACATTTTGACCAAAACGTCACACCAAACTTTAGCAACTTTTGCCTCTTCAGGGATTCTGGAAGTCACCAAAGTGATCTTTTTCTATCTTTCGCAGTTTGCCTACTCAACAGACCCTACTCTGTTTATGAGCGCTCCAGCGTATGAAGCTTTACATGGTTCCACTGTGGGAATCTGCTCCTTTTTTATGGCTGTTTGGAAGAAAAACTGGGTCACTCAAAGTAATATACTCTGTTAAGCTGTTGCTGATCTGTTGCTGACAATCTAGTGTATGTCACTAAATGGCCCTCAAGGGAGACCGCCGTTCACTGCCGTCTCAATTTAAAGACTTCAAATGACATTGCTGTAAACGGGCAGACCTATTTTCTATTTCTTTAAAAGCCAATCAGAGGAAAAACATTAATCCATGTTAGAATGGTACAGATCATCTGTGTAAACCCTTCAAACACCGCATGGCAATTTAATGAGCCTGCCCTGCTAACGACCCCAGTGACCCCTGCGAGGCTGTGTTGTCAAGCATAAAATTAGCACTGAAAGTTCCAAGTTTCACTCTCGGTGAGCTCTTCCCATTTTTTTTTTCTGTGGACTTCAATCAACAGTGTTCCCATAGCAACAGCAGATGTGGTGCCCTGTCAACTCCCTCCCCTCAATGTCCTGTGGCTCTCCTCCACGCCAGGCATGGAAGTGATAGAGCGCTGAATAGCACTGATTATTCTGCACAAAGCTTCTTTCAGCCAGGTCGGATGACCGGACCACTCTGACCCCACCTTCCTCCAGCAGTGTTACACTGCAGAACAGATAGATACAACAACTGACATTTAGCTGCAGCTGATACACAAAGCTAATACACCATTTCACTATGACAGCCCACCGTAGATGCTTTGTAGATGCTTCAACCTCCCGTTTACTGACATTTAAGTAAATAACTCTTGAATTCACCGTAACATTCCCTAACATTACACTTCTCGCTCCAGCTCTAAACTAGTAACAGCACAGGTAATACAGACCCTGTTCACACCTGGTCACTTCATGTGTCTCAAGTATTGAGAGTATATCTGATTACGTCCAAGTCAAGTACAAATGCGAATTTAAGCCACGTCAAAGCAGTGTAAACGCATTCCCTCTCTTCCAGACACATTCCACAACCGAAACCCCTACCGGAACAACCGGAACTCCTGCCTAACGCAGTAAGTCACTGGGCGAATAATATAATATAATCCATGTCTGCGAGGAAGATAATGTAGGACACACATGGTTGGAGCCCAGATGAAACAAAATGCCTAGTAGCAATATAGACAGACACTACTGTGCAAAACTAACTGCAGACCGAAAAGCAGTTGTTAACTGGCTGCTCTGTAACGAGTGGATTTTCATATTTGATCTGACACAGCAATTTCAGCCTGACTAACCAGAGATGCATGTGGCTAAAATTGTATCATGATATAATCCAGGTACTAGTCCCATGGAGTAACCAGGTGTTAATGCAAAAATGTGCTTTATAGATACAACCTAAAACAAATACTTTCTGCTTCTTACTACTTTCACGTAGTAAGAAGCAGTTTTATTTTGACTTTGACTGAAAGAATTGTACATTTAAATTGCTTTTTGTAGGTTTAATAAAACTGGTTCATTTGCTTGTTACCACATGAAGTAATTGTTTTAGGTTATACCAATGAAGCACTTTATATGAGACATTATATTTCAAATACGATAAATAAAAAACCCTTACAGTATGTCCTAAAAGCAAGTGCTGAAATGTAGTATCTCATCACAAAGATGTCTACACTGGAAACATCAAGTGTCCTATCAAATAGGCTGAGAATAAAATGGATAAGTATCTTAGTGACACTATTGTGTTGTATCTGCTGGATCTACTTAGCGAAGTATACTAATCAATCACTTATACAAACCATATAATTTTTATTTATCTCTAAAGTCCAGCACGCTGTCAGTTTACTAGAAAGGTTGTAGATGTCTCTCCTTAATACACTTATTCATTAAGTTTCTTCCTATCCACTTAATGACTTAATGAAATGGCAGAGTGATGTTACACCACACACAGCTAGCGTAGACAGTTTTATTGATTTCACTGGGAGCGTTTGCTGCTTGAGTAACATCAACCATGCTACAGTAGTTACCGGTGTTGGCTACAGTGTTCACTTATCAAGTTTGGCAAGCAAGAACAACTGAGGCCCAGTGTCTCCCCTGCCATTAAACAGGCCAGGGCAGTGATTGGTGAAAATATCCCACGACCCAGTGGGAACTGGGAAGTTTCAGACTTCCAAGAAGCAGAAATCCATCTTGAAATCTTAAGAGCTGTTGCTATGATGTCATTTTAACATGGCAGTACTCAGAAGTACTAGCAAGCTGTTTAAAGAGGTTTGAGTTTCTGTTTGTTTATGATATACTATTTGTGTTTAATGTTGATAGCGGGATGCTTTTCTGATAACACTGCATGCTTTTTTCTATTATACTAAAAGTGAATGGGAATAAGATAGACCCACTTTTAAAATAAACTAAGTACTAACCAAACTGTTCTTTAATCCAGCTGCATTAACAGACACACAGCAGTCTAACAAACACTTGTGGATGAGCTCGGAGCTTCTGGTTGTCATGAACACAGAAAAACAGTATCAGTATCTATCTATTAGCAAATGACAGGATGCACTAAATTTAGATCCTACTAAGCTTTTGCAGATCTAACAGGTTGTGATACTACTGAATGTTTTGGTCATAAAAAATACTTTTTAATGAAAACTGAATTTCTATTTTAAGGAGGTTGTACTGCTGCATAGGACATACATATCTAGACAATCATTTTGCATCCAGACAAAAAACATTTAACATCCTATTGTATTAAGTATTCTCCAAGCCTTATTAATCAAATGCAGATGTATCTGGCAGTTTCTAATAATAATAATATGCTGTTTAAGGAACTAGTAGTACTTTTCTGAACTGCTGTCCACTGAAACATCCTGTCCTCCCTGTCCTTGTCCCCGTCTGTTTTTATCACATTTGTTTACCTTCCATCATGTTTTTTAGCCACGTTTTTGTTTTGCGCCTTGCTACTCCCTTGCTCTGCCCCTTTGCCTTGCCCGGCACCTGTGTCTGATCTGTTGCCCTGCCCCTGTAATTGTTCCCAGGTGTTCCTTGTTTATTCCCCCTGTATTTATACCCCTTTTGTTTGTCCCATTCTCTACTTGGTGATGTTTGCAGAGTCCAGTTTGGTGTAATTATCCCCAATAGGTTGTTCTTTGTTTTGTGTTGCAGTTGGTTCTGAGGTTATTGTCTAGTTTAGCTTTAGTTTCTGTTTTTGATTTGCCACTTTAATTATGGACACTAATAAACCCCCCAGCTCGCACCCTGCTTTCTTGCCTCCTTCACCTCCAACATTGTTACATTCACTAGTCTAGCATCTGGTCTGAAAAAAAACAATAGGTGGAGATATCAGAGGACACTGAACCTTGGTTACAAACACACACACACACAAAGCAACAGCATGTCAGGAGGCGGGTGCGTGGAGCAGACGAGACGAGGAAAAGGCAGGACGAACAGAGGGCAGACGCAAACGCAAGTTTACCAAAAAGTACTTTTAATAAAAACAAAACACATAAAACATATACTAAATACAAACAAACCAGAAACATGGAGCAAACCAGGAACAACATGAACTGGGAACAACCGGGAGGAAAACAGAGGCTATATATACACAGGATAACAAGAGGGAACAAGTAACACCTGGGAACAATGGCGGAGCCACAGCTGGGAAACAGGTGAGGGGCAGAGACAAGGATGGACATGTGACCAAATCAAACAGACGCACATGGCTAACACGGGGGAATATAAACAAACACAGATGACAAAAACAGGGAATGAAAACAGAGAACGTAGACAGGGAAACAGGGCAGGGCGTGGCACAACCAAAAAAATCTACACAAGATGCAGATGCATCGAGTCTAACATGTTATAACTTTAATAATGCATGCTGTGTACCCAAAAATAAGCTATTACAGAAACCAGTTCTCGAATACAGTGTAACAGAGTCTTACAGCAATGCATGCTAACTAGACAAAATTTCCTGAATACTGTCCTAACTTTAATCATAAAGACAAAATATCACAGTGATGGTGAATGATGAATAATAAGGAGATTTATTAGGAGATATAACGTTAGCACTGCCTGTTTGTTGAAATCTGTCTGCCTTTTGCAGGTACGTGCAACACTGAACAATACAGATTACACTCAGATTTCAGTTGTACTTATATGTAAATAACTAAACTTTTATTTTCACTCACATTAAACACCAGAACATGTCTTTAAGCCAAACAAAGAGTCTTGCAGAGATAGTTTAAGGTAATAAACAAAGTGGCTAAAGTGAAACTAAGGAATGATGAGGCTTTCATAAACAGCACAGAGCGCTCTCATTATGTGATTAGTGCGCATATTGTTAGTTACTTGGTAACAAGCATGACAGTTGCTGACTTTGATCGAGTAGTTACCGTTTCCAGCGTAGTTCTATTGCCCAAAAAATGTAGTTCATTTGCCTTACTTGACATTGCGTGTGATATAATACACAGTCCTGGTCTTTACATATTTGTTGTGCAAGGTTTTGACTAAGTTCTCCTTCAACACACTCCCAATTATTAGCTTTTCCAAAAGCAAATCACTGACCAAAATGACACATTTCCACCAGAAACACTCTCCAAATTCTCAAAACTCTCCTAGTGTAGCTTTAACACCAGTAAATTCCATAAAGCAGAAGTAAGCTCTCAGTGACTCAGAGGCAGCAGGGTCTGCACCCTTGCTCAAAGTGATCTCAGCCCAAAATACATCTCAGCAAACATGTGTGCTCACTCGGTGCAACTCTGCCCGAGTTCATCTGCTGCTGTGCATGTCTGTGTTGTGTGGAGTGTGGGAGTTTGTTGCAGGGATCCAGCTGTTACTGGCGTGTGGTTTTGGAGTACTCACGGTAACTGTGGTCTCGCGATCCTGCTTCCTTGGTGAAGTGGACACAGGGCTCTGGAGGAGAATGCAACATGTAATTAATCAAAACTGCTCCATGGACATCATCACTGCACATTTTCTTCACATGACACCGCAACCATGGTGAATGGAAACCAAGCAGCTTACCATGTCAAACGCTTGTGAGAAAGTGAGGACAATGTTTTCGTTTTTATCTCATGGTATGAACCCGTATTACAGCTGGGTCCTAACTGTTGCTGTTGTTGTTATGATTTTGTTGTCACTGCTGCCATGGTTGCTGTGATGTCACGGCGAGAGGAGGAGGTGTGAAGGATGTGCAGTGTAGAGTTGCTACGACTGCAAAATTGTCATTTACATCCTGAGGTGATTAGAAAGGAGGAAGGGGGTTGGGGGGAGGCAGAAGGAGCTAGAGGAACCTCTCTCAGCCACCTATCTGGTCTCAACACAGTACAAAGCATGATGCAAGCTACAGTGTAAATAAAGTGCAATGAAAAATTACAGGTTGTTCGTGGCTGCTGTGCTAATTCTAAACAAAGACTGAGTGGGTGGAAAGGGTAGGCAGTTCATTCTGTTCTTTAATAAGGTTCTCAGAGCTTTAGATATGACTGCTTGGTGAATGGTATAAAATGTACACTAAAGGCCAAATGTATGGAAGCAAGCAGTGACCAATTTGCCAACAATCAAAATTATGTATTGACATCTAGTTTAGCCAAAGACGACTAACCAGAATGTTCCACTCGTCTGCAGTTGATGTATTCTTACTTTGGTATACTGTATGCAACAGGGTTTTCCAGTGTTCGTTAATAACAGGGAGTACACTGTTCAGTATAAAATTATTTAAAAACGCACTAAATTCAAACCATGTACTCTAAAGAACATTTCCATATATGGTTCCTAAGAAACCCTCATTAAAGATCTGCCAGCATGAAGTGCCATAAAGGAACCTTAAATTGGTACAGAACCACTGATAGCAACATTATAGGTGTAGCTCTAACGTCAGGAGATTGTGAGTTTGATTTACGGTGATCTTTCCATCCATCCATCCGTGGCCCGAAGTCTAACAATACATAACTGTCTTCATTCTTTCATGGTGGGTAGGATGGTCCTCGCTCTTTTCCCATTACTCAGCACAAGAGTGGTCAACACTGGCATCTGTTATTGGTAGCTAACGTTCCCCTCCAAGTATGTTAAGCTGTCTGATGATGCTGTGCTAGCAACAGTTTGGTGTGGAGGAACTTCCGCGGTCTGCACAGAGCCCTTACCTCAACCACTGAACAACTCTGGGGTGAATTAGAATGCTGATTGCAAAGCAGGCCTTTTCGTCCTGCATCAGGGCCTAGCAGGTGACCTAGCAAAGGCTCTTTTGATTGAATGAGCACAAATTCTCACAGACACGCTCCAAAATCCTGGGAACCTTCCCAGAGGAAAGGAGGCTGCTACATTCCACTGGCTCATATAGGTGTGACGGTCAGGAGTCCATATATTTTTGGCAACATAGTTTGTTTTGCTTAAAAGAAACATGTTTATTTATATATATATATATATATATATATATATATATATATATATATATATATATATATAGTTTTCATGATTTGCTTCCAAACTCTTGTATGTACATGTATTTATATAAGATAAGATAATTCTTTATTAGTCCCACAGTGGGGATATTCACAGATATATATGGGGATGATGAAAACGTTCCTTCATAATATTCCTGAGGTCGGATAAAAGACCATTTGCGTAAGGCTTAGATTAATTAAAGCCTGAGTTGAATCACACATGCGCAATCTCAGTTAAATGAAGTGAGGCAGGCGTTTTTGCAGATCAGTCGTACCTGTTGATCTGTGCTAGGCTTCCGCTGGAGCACATGGGACTGCTCCATCTGATGCAACGGGCTACCACTGCCATGAAATCCGTTCACTGTAGGACAGAAGGGAGACAGTGGGAGACAGTCCATATAGGTTTTCAGAAGAATCCCTGAAACCTGGAACCCAATCTGATCTCAATGACATTACAAGGTCATGTTCACAGGAAACACAAAACGCTGGCAGACAGAAGTTAGTGATGAACATCTTTCCTCAAAAGTCCTGTGTGTGCAATCCACAGGCTGCGCGTTCAATAACTAAGAAATAACTACTGCAGAATAACCGCAGCAACAAAAGCAAGCTGACAAACCAAAGGAAGTGTTGTGCGAGGCACTTCCCATTTTTTTCTGACCCTGGCATTTCTTTCTTTCTCAACGTGTACACTGCACCTCCCCATATAGAGTCTAATTTTAATCTCTTTTATTTTTAGGGCTGAAAGAAAAGAGCGTGTTCTGATCGTCTTGATAACATGCTGCTCTGTTCTATTCTAGCACAAGGCGGGCAAGCCCAAATGCCACCTCTATGAGGGTTTTTTTTAAACATTAAAGCCTCTATAGAGAACAATGTAAACACGGTGAATAATTCAGCTCTGAATAATCAGCTAGAGACGAGAGAGGACTTCTTAATCAAACAGAATCATTTTAACTTTTAATTTTAGCTCTCAGTCTTAACAGTCCAATTTTCACATTGTCAGTGGCTTGGCAAAGAGCCTGAGAGCAGAGAGGGCAGTTCACCTCATATCCTCATGTGGGCATGGCCTCAACGAATACATGGTCATGAGTGCTGAAGCCCCTGGTGAGATGGATCTAAGCCGAGATGTCCTTATCCTGAACACATTCGCTGTTTCCTTCCTCCATTTATAAGCGATGACACTGATCTCTCTCTAATTTCATTTGTTTTTGAACGGAGCAGTTTCAACCTAGTGAATCAGTCCTAAATTCCATTATCTCTCCACTGCATCAGGGGAACCATCCCTCTCCTGTACTTGTTTTCTACTTGTCTTTATATGAGTAAGTACACCAGCTCAGCTCTCAAGAACAGACATTGACAGTGAGAAGGTACAGCTAGAAGGATAAAGGTCGCGAGCAAGCTTAAAGTTGGCCTTTAAAGTTAAAGCAGTTGCAGAAAACTGTTATATACCAATTCATATGGAAATCCCAGGTAGTTGCTATAGTGTTGCTACAAAGTTGTTGTTAGGCCGTTGCTTGGCGTTTGTTAGGTGGTTGCTAATACATCTCCCGGATGAACACTAGGACTATTGTTAGGTCATTGCTATGATATGCTAAGGTGTTGTGATATTCAAGCCAACCTACTAATTGTTATCACATAACATCTCAAGCATCTGCAAAAATAATACTTCAATATTCTTAATATAAAGAGATTTTATTCCAGGTAAGCACTGAAGAATTTCTGTTGCTCCATTTACAATAAATACTGTGTACAATGTAAAGGGCAGCAGTCGTGTTCAAGTACAAAACACTCAACAAAAATGGAGACATGCTTCTCTTGTACAGCTATGTACAACTCTATCATGCAATGATACTTGATACTACAGCATTACTAGTATGTTTATGTTTACTTGACTTCATTTCTATCAAACTTGGCTATTTCAAATTTTGATAATCAGATCAAATCTCTGCTTTCGGACTAAGCTGACTGGCTAAGTTAGCTTAACTCCTTAGCTTCTCTGTTCTTTTACCATTTTCTGTCAATTTTAGAATAATATGTACAAAAGATCTTTAACCCTAAAGCCATTGCTTACATGTTCTAATGTGAGTGCTTGTACTCTAGATAATGCAGGGGTTCCCTGTATCTCCTTTGTTTTTCCCACTCCACCTCCACCCAACTTGTTCTAGTCCATCTAGTCCATAATCTATTCTGGTCTCCTGCTTTCCAGCTTTCCTCATTAATGTGTCCACCTGTGTCTTGTTACATGTATTAATAGCCTTCATGTTATCTTGTGTCTCCTTCAGGTCTTGTGTTAGTTTTATTATGAATGATCTTTACACTATTTTGCATTTTCTTGTATGGCTTAATTAGTCACGTTACTGTTTAACCTTATTTTTGTTCTCACTTTTAATCAATTAAAAAGTGTTGAATTAGTTGCGCTGTACATCAGGATGTGCAAAAAGCTACCTGTAAAGAAAACCTATACAGAAATGTACTTAGCATTCTTCTTACTGAACCTGCTGGAACACCATGTTATGTAGGAGCAAGAAACATTTTGAGCATAAATTAATCTCACAGAATATTGAATTTATTCATAGCTTGCTCATGTTTAGTGGATTAAAGGTTTTTCGCTCCAACAGGACTCTAAATGATATCTTTTTTTTGTGCTCATAACTGAAAGCTCGGCATCCCACGCCAGCAGGATATCACAAATTGCACATATTTTTAATAAGCTTCCATTTAAAATGTTCAAAGTAAAAGACCTGAAAAAGAGCCTGGAGATATACACAAACGCAGAGCAAATGCAGGTGCACATTTTACCTCATTTACATTTCTATGTCATCTAAGGCATCCCCTTGCCTTCTAGCCTAGGTAGCCAATAATCCTAGAACTTTAGACCTTAACATTTTAAGTAAGTACCTGATGTGGTTTTACACAGAACTCTTATTCAGTCTTATTTGAGTGTTTTTCTTTACTAATGCTTCTACTTGTATTTAGGTGAATCATTACTACGATAGCAGTGCGCTTACTTAACAAGTAACTTTCAGTACTCCCTCCACCACTGAAGGACAATGTTCACTCTGTCAGCTGCAGGTGGCTAAAGATGGGAGTAGGGGTGGAAAGATAATGCAAAAATGACTCCCTGAAGAACGGCATTAAGAAATAGTGGAGGAAGATTATTTTGACTATATTCAAACTGCAGCAGATTGTTTCTGCTTGTTCCGTCCCTCGAGAATGTTAAACAGCGAAACACTGGGTGTGTGCTGGACTCCCTAAACGTACCAATGAAACTGAAAACAAGAAAAAGATTTTGTTTACCCTTAAGTTTCTTTTAATGGTCACACACAAGTTTACAGCTTCTGTTGGATGCCTAAAAATGCAGCCTTCAAGTCGAGACCTCAAAAGCTCAAATGTAAGGCCATTAATGTGACCTTAGCTTTAGGGCGTGTGTGAGGAGGATGTTGAATATTGGTGGAAAGAGATTTTACAATGTACCACATTCAGATCATAAAATAGGCTATTATTAAATGACATTATGGTGAACTAGCCTGACACAAAAGTCAGAGAACACTCCTTTGTGTTTAATTTCCAGTCAAAATGGCCATTAAGTAACTCATTTTCCAGCATCAGAAAAAAAGCAATAAGCCTTACAATTACACATAAGCCTCAATTACAAAATGTACCATCTTTGTTCAGTGTTTAATGAATGCAGACTTTGGGTGTGTCTCAAAACCTAGTGAGCTGTCTAAGTAGGCACTGTTTAGGTAGGCCGCTGTTCAAGTAGGCAGCGTTCTATCTGACATCTCTCCTCATAAGATTAAGACAGATTGAGACGCTCTAGTTAGAGAGCAACTGCGTCACGGCTTGTTCCTGCCCACTGCACCACACGACCGGTGATTTAGCTGGTTGATAAGCTACCAGCCCGCGTCCAAAACAATAGCCCAAGGCTTAAAAATCAGCTAGCATAAATGCTAATGGCTTGAGTATAAATCTGCAAAATCATCAACGACTCGTTACAAAGTTGCAAATAAAAAACTGTTTTGTGTGATTATATGACAAGAAAAACATTAAAACACCAGAGAAGTTATCGAAATAACTTGATAATTTAAAACGACTTTACTGCTCGTAGCATCATGGATAGCCTTAGTAACGGCTGAGGAAGGTTCGATGCTTCCTTAAAATCAGGTCAAAATAAGGAGTCTCAGTAGACAGCATGTTTAAGGTATGTAAGAATTGGGACAGACTACATATCGGGAGCGCATACTATGACATACAATGCTGTCTATGTAGGCAGCTCACTAGGTTTTGAGACACACCCTTTGTCTTTATTACAGCTTTTGTTTTTTTTCAGTAAACATGCTTTCAGTTTTTCCAAAGTTCAGTCTCAAAAGTCTCACGATCCAAGTAATCCCAAACACATTCAATAAGTTTACCAGCAGCTTCTCTGATTTGCTAATATTCTTCTATTCCTGTTTATACCTGCTCTTAATAAGGGCTTCTTTACAGCTCCACCTCCTTTCAGACTCTTTGCATTGAGGTGTCTTTTCACAGTGGAAAGATGGATAGAAACACCTGAGGATTTGTTTAGATCTAAAGCTGGAACTCGATTTTCCTTTGACTGTATGTCAAAGAAGAGGCTGAACAGTTCTGTACTTCTATCTCAAGCTCAATTTTAAAACCACAAGAACTGCTGTTGTCATCAAATCCCACATTATTCAACACAATGTAAATAGAGAAGTTTAATGCGGCAGAACTCATGACCTGGCAGCCAGCGGCATTTAACCCTTGATGTGCTGGTCTTCAGTCGCAATAACGGAGAGAAGTAACAACTAGGTACTATCCCCAAATCGTTCAGCCCTGTTTATCCAGTGACGACACTTCTGGTGGTCAACTAGATCCTGTTGTTGTTATGAAGCCCTCTTTATTTTTTAAGATTTTTTTTTGAACTCCTTATTTCTCACTGACTTTGCTTCTGGTCTCTCTCGTTACATCCAGCAAAGTATAACTGAAGGTTCTCCGAAATTCAAAATTCTTTCCAAAATTAGGCAGTTACACTTAAAAGCTTGTATTGTTTAACCAGCAGATCACGCTGCACAAGCCAAGACTTCCGTGCTGCTGTTGTTCAGGTTGTTGAGGTTTTGGTGAGGGATTCACACGCACCACACAAGTGGCTCCAGTGTTCCAAACCACAGATAAAATTAAAACACAGGAAATCTGTAATCAGAGGGCCTCCGTGAAATACACAGCACCCCGCAGCGAACATAGAGAGACTCCAGAGCACAGCGTACACTAACTGAATGCTTTTCATTCCCCTCAAATTAGTCTCCAGTCTAGGGCTGCAAAATATATCACTCCGTGTGTGTAAAACGCAAGTATGTCTTTAACCAGCCTCTGCTTTTTTGTGTGCTGTGAGCATCGTGACCAATCACAGATGTTCTTTGGATGTCTGGATGAATCATATGATCAAACATACTGCACAACAGTCCTTAACCATGTCACATTAATGTGTTAAAGTTAATGTATTAACACAGTGAACTGGTAATGGCATGCATTCTCTAAAATTCCATTCATTTTCCACATTTGACCTTTTCAACAATCTCGATATTGAAATCCAACTGCCTAACCATGCCAACAAGCATAGCAGAGCCACTGGACCTCCTCAGTATAGATGTTAAGCGTTCAGGCCTGTTCTGTTCTCTCTGTGTATGCTCTGTCACGGACAGCTCATCTCACCATTTCACTTGTTTCCACATATCTGTAGATCTGTAGATCAACTCAACAAGAAACATTCCTTTTTGTAATGAGGAGTTTAAGCACCGCGACTCTACTGCAGTTGTGGATGAACGGTTCCAGCCGTCACAGTCTGATCACATCCTGCACTGCAGTTGCTCTTCGGTTTTCCCTTAAATGTCACTCCAACACAAGAGCATCATGGTCAATGAATCTGCACATTCAACCACAATTTCCAACCCTGTTTACTGATGTCTTTCCCATAGATCTGAAGTCACAACGCAGATGTCTGATGTCTGTTTAGTCACTGCTGCACGTGCTGGATGAGCTGTGACTGGCGCTCTTGCCGTCCGTGCCCCAATAATGAACCCTGTTTCAAACCACTTAAATCTTATTTCCTCTTGCCATCTTGATTCTAAATCAAGGTTAAATGGACCTGCTCAGAATGTGTATAAATGCCACAGAGCACAGAAGGAAGGTAATAGCTTAGTTGTATAATACAATAAATCTGGAATCTGGAAGCATCCAGATTGTTATGCTTCTTTTCTCGTACGGGGTTTTCCTTTCATTCATTTTCTGTTTGTATAAATTCATTAATTGGCACATGCATCCAGTATTGCGCTGTTGGTGATGAAAATTAGAAACTGCGAATCCCCCATGTAGGACTTTAGAAGTGACTTTCATGTTCAACCTAGTAGTAAATAGAATCATATCAGTATATCACTCTAAAAAGTGTGTTAAAGTTTCTGATGGTTTGAATATGTATATATATACAGAACGGCCTTTTAAGGCACTTGGGGACATTTATATTTAAAAGGCTATATTGAAAAAGCTTTTATTTGCTCAGCAAAACACTTTTTTAAGATTTAAAGAGTATTAAAACAGCAAGTATAGGTTTTACATATGTCAGTGTCTTCATTTAACCCTTTCCAAACTTTCCCTTGTGGCAACCAGTATTGTTTGCAGTTATCAACTAATACTTAGTTTGAATACCATCCATCCATTCTCTGCCGCTTATTCCTGTTAGTTGGGGTCACGGGGGGGCTGGAGTCAATCCCAGCATCATCGGGCAAAGGCGGGATATACCATGGACAGTTCACCAGTCCATCGCATGGCCAACACACACTCACACCTACAGGCAATTTAGAGTGACCAATCAACATATTATGCATGTGTTTGGACATGTGGGAGGAAACCAGAGTACCCAGAGGAAACCCACTCAAGCCTGCAGAGAACATGCAAACAGATCCACACAGAACAACCCGGACCGGGAATCGAACCCAGTATGTGAGGCGACAGTGCTACCCACTACACCACCATGCCGCCCCAGTTTAAATCCCAATACTTTATGAAGCTAAAGATTGTTGATGAATGAATTTAATACATTTAATAAGGAAACACTTTCTCCAAGCATCTCCAAACTGGCAACTTTACAGGAGAGGACAAAAACATTTACTTTTAATTTATTTAATAAAACCAGATTTTGGAGCATTTCTATTGGTCCACTCATCATCAGATTTTTACAAAATGTAAACAGCAGCAGTGTGTTGAAATGATGCAGGAAAAAAAAAATAAAAATAAATAAATAAATAAATAAATAAATATATATATATATATATATATATATATATGTATATATATTTTTATTTATTTATTTATTTATTTATTTATTTTTATTTATAAAGCATATTTTCATTGGACAACACTGATTTTATTGTATTATTATTATACCGATTATTCTGGCATGTCAGTATTGCTTTTTGATGCTTGCCCTGCAAGTCCAACCAAAACTGCTGTAAATGAAGTAAATGTTTTACATCTTAATTTTAAGCTTTACAAGCACCTGAATGTAACTGCTTCACCATTTTAGGTGGTGCAGTTTCAAAGCAAGCCTGCTCTCTTGGGAACTGGCCAACTTGCAACATTTTCAAGGTCACACAGGCACAGAAACAACTGCACACACCAAGCCAGTCCCAGCTTGTTATTTGTCTCATTCGTCCCATTCACTTGTGCCTCCAACAGTCGTTCACACTTGATCTATGGATTACTTTGCTCACAAGACTTTGGCCACAGTGTTGTGGTCTGCAGCTGACCAATGCAGCTATCTTTTCAGGTAGTGTGAGAGAAAATCACAATCTCTACCATGTCACACCTACGCCAACACCAAAGACTTTTATGTTTTTTATGTCCAAAAATATGGACTACTACAGATACAACAGACTAGACAGGAGAAGGTAATCGAGGGTCTGATTTTCGTTCGAAACATGCTAAAAATATTTATACCTCCGCTGCTCAAATGGGACAACTAAACAGTCTGCGCTGCCTTTAGGTCACAATATCTACACCTATGTGTGTATAAGGTATTCTGCAATATTGCTGAAGTCTGGTATTTTGGCTATATAATGAATACTTGAATGAAATGTATCTTCTATACATATTCTTTCCACTGCTATAGTGAAAAGACAGTCCACCTGGAAACAGTTTATCTGGATAATCGTTTTTTTTTCCTACCACAAAGGCCTAAACTGCAATGTTAATTTTCAGAGTATCATTCAGCCCTACATCTCTAACTCTAACTGCCTGGAAAATTATGTTTCTTAGCTTTGCACACTTGTAGAGGTTATGCAGTTATGTTTATGAATTTCAATAAGCTGCAGCTGTACCTCTTTATGATGCAACTTCGCTTAATGCAGGAATTAAAATGAATGTCCAGCTAGCCAATGCAGGGATTTATGTAATTTGGGAAATGAGTCTAAAACATGAAAGGCTTACCGGCAGGTAAGGAGTTCTTGTGTCGCAGTGATGTTTTGGGGGTCCCAGGGACACTGGATGGTCTCTCCCATGTAGTCTCTGCAAAGAAAAGACCACGTTAAGCACCATTACCAGTGAATTACATTATCTGAGCAGTGCTCTGTAATAGGCTTGAACCGATAAGATGCAGTCATAGCACTGTGGCTGATATAAACACTCAAAGTTTGCACAACCTAACTAAGGGGGTTGTGCTGCAAGCATTAATGCACAAGTGCCTGTCTTCGTTCCTGGAGGGCATTAGTCCTCCAAAGTTCCAACATCATGCATGTTATTATGTATTGTAAAAATGTCTTCAAGTATTCTGATGTTACACTTCTACGTCCACTGCATGTGCCATCAGACTGGCAGACAGCAGAGCATGATATATCACTGCAGAGAACACACAAAGGCATGATCAACCTCTGCAGAGAATCCTATACACACTCTGGTTGATGCTTCACATTGCGCATAGTGGTCTTAGGCTTGCGTCCAGCCGCTCAGCCATAGACACCTGCGTTATGACACTTCAAATGCAGTTCTTGTGCTGGGGGACTCTAGAACTCTGTCGTGAGTGATATAACAGAAGACAGCCTCCTTTACACTGTTTATCACCTCATAGATGAGCTGCCGTTTCCGCTCAATACTTTAGTCCCCCAACAATAGCAGTAACAGTGGACCGTGGTAGACCTAGCAGGGCTGCAACCTCACAAACTCACTTGCGGCAAAATGGGTACCCCATTGTGTTTGTCTATAGAGATAGCATGGCTATGTGCATAAGGTTCTGGCTAAAACACCTGAACCCATTAATTAGCGGAGGTATCAGCACACCTTTGGCCATATATTGCACCTATCAGGCCCTACATGTCAGCCCAGCACAAAGGGCTAGCCATTAGAAGAAGCCTGGCAAACAAGCTGGCTCCCTAAGAGCGAATCAGATTTTTCCAGAGAGAGAGAGAGAGAGAGAGAGTGAGAGAGAGAGAGAGAGAGAGAGAGAGAGATAAAGCTGGAATAAATGAAAAGTGAGACTAAAACAGCACTGATAACATTACCTAGCGGGATCTATTTCACTTGAATCTATGTGACTGTGTGTCATATTTCCAGAGACACTCAAACCTTAGCCACTAAGACTCGACCCTACATTATTTTTCTGTGCAAGCCTTTGGCCCGGATGTCTCTCAGTGCTTACAGGTCGAGGAGGCACAGCCCAAACCATCAGTTCAGCTCCAATGACACGCGTGAAGAAGAGATTTGGCAGCGAGAGATCAGGATCCTTTCAGCAGTGATCTACAGTGCCATCAGAGGCCATTCATTACTAGACTCTTCCTCTCCGGTTCTTTGAGTTCGTTTCTAACGAGGCAATCAATACTATGAAAGAAATCGACTGAACCGGCGATGATAACGTAATTGCGCTCAGTCTGCTAAAGCAGAGTAGATATGTTTTCTTCTCATAAATGTCAATAACGTTATGTAAGCGCAATTAGCATGTCACTGATGCAATTCTGATTAGGTTTATTCTATTTCCTAACGCAGAACCGGTCCCTCCTCATCCCTCCTGTCACTCTTCCACGTCTGACGTGAATATCGATGGGCCACTTTACATACTGTGGGTATTCATCCTCATAACGACTAGGCGTATCAATGTGAAAGATGAAGGCCTATACAAAAACCGTCAGTGTCTTTGGATTTGTAATGAAAGACTGAAATTAAAAAAAAGGTCCTGTAGATCTTTTATAAAGCTGCGACTCTGAACTGGAACAGTTGGTTACCAAGCAACAAGCACCTGAGCGAACATATTAGTCTAATTATCGCTTTGCACCGACGTCAGCACCAGGACGGCAGGGCTCGAGGTTCCACATCCCCGCTATTGTCCCATTTTGTGTTTACTAGACATTGATTTTTCTGTGAAAACACAGCGAAGCTATCATGTGCTTCTGATCTGTAATGAATACGAGGGCTGCCGTCCCCATAAGTAATGAATATTGGCCTAGTTATGTCTCATAAAGTCCATCTTTTATTTATCACCATCTGTAACGGCATCCGCCGCCGTGCCTGCTGCTCCTGCATGACAATTTGCGCAAAGTCGAACCATTACAAACTTAGTTTTTTCCTCTCTGAGAAATTTCAGCACATAACATTTCTACACTTACTACGTTTACTACGCCTTTTTAATAGCAGCCGACTGTCTCTCTGCACCTGTGTAATTTAGCTGTCTGAGCTCACAGTGAACTGAAGTCTTTCGTCTGCGAGTCCTCTGTTCTGCTGCGCGCTGTCACTTGCTGTGACATTTTCTGATGTTTAAAGCATGAAAAGGACTGCCTACATATTCAAATGCCCTGGAAGACACGTTTCTTCATAGTGTTTCATCAAACTGCCTCTGCCGGGGAGATTTCTTTAATAGATAAATGCACTTGGGCTGCTGACTGACTTGGTTTAGGCATATTCTGATCAACGTCCTCACCTTTCAGTTTTTCATTTTTCACCTATTTTAGTTCCCTAAGTATCCTTTCAACCTGGTGGTTCCGTATTTTATTTTTTCCTTTAAGGCTTTTGTTAGGTTTTGTGGACCACGCCTCATTTTAGGGGTGTAAGAAAGAAGATGTCGTTCTTTAATGAATGGGTTACATGTAAAAGATTGGTGGCTGTGAATTATCTTGTGTTGTGTTTAAACCCCTGCCTGCTAGACAGCAGTAATGATCTCTAATCTTCAGCCATTAGACTCTACCACAGGTACCACAGGGGCACACCACTAAAATTAGTATTAGCAAACCTCTGCATATGGCTGTGTGTTTTTATACAATGACAAACCTAAAATTAAACTATTAATCACAATATATCGAATACAACCCTGTGATATGTAAGTTCAAAAGTATCAACAAACTACATCCCTTTACTCACCAAGAGCGCCTCCACTGGTGGAACGTAGCACCAATTTTAACTCTTGGTTTACTTATTTTTTAATTACTTTCTATATTCGTTGCTGAAGGTGGTTTTATGTTGAGAGCAGGCCGCAACATGATATACAGACATCTTCAACATACCGTCAAAATTGTTCTTTGCTGATAATTTTATTTTCTAACATAACATCTTTTCAAATTGCTTATTGATTAATTAAGAAGCAGTGATTAATCATTAACCAGCTAATTTATTGCTATTAGCAAATTAATTTTGCATTAAAGTACTGAGATGTCCAAAGGTGCTTCACAGAAGGTCCATGGAACAAAATACTGATAGCATAAACATCAAGTAAGGACACGTGAAATGGTATTAAACATACCTGTAAAAATCCAATTTTGACAACTGACAACTAGTATATATCGACGCTGTCCAAAGAAAAACATGTATTTGAGTTTTCTACATCATTAACACACACCAACGGTTGTTTACATTGTGTAAAAATGTCATGATGAATGGACCAATAGAAGTGCTCCAAAATAGTTTGAAAACTATTTGGTTCTATTGACCTACATTGAAAGTAAAGTATGTTTTTGGTCTCTACTGTAAAGTTTAAATTTTGAAGATACTTGTTTTTCATTGGACAACGACAATACACTGTATGAGTTTATGACCAAAGTTTAAGAAATTCTTGAATATATAAAATTAAAATAGTAGTATTGGGGGGCTTTAGTTCTTAAAACACTGATTGGTAGTTCAATGTAAAACAAACATAAATGCCAAAGTAACATGAAAGATTGTTTTTAGGAATTCACAGTGGTATCACTCCAAAACATCCTTTTATTTTATTTTTATTGACTCCAGATGACACCAGAGTTTTTCCAGAGTTTCTCTCTCTGTGGGCAACACGAAACTTGCCCTGAAGGTGTTTGTTAAGGTATGATGGGTAGAAGCAGCAAACCAGCGAGGCAGAGTACAACTAAACCACAAGGCTACACACAGAACAGGAAGGAAACCACAACTCCCCCCCTTCCACCACCACCATCACCACCATGTGTACGCATGTGCACCAGGCTCATCATGTCACCATGACAATCACACAACAAAACACCATAATCAGAGACATCTTCTGTAAAGAAGTCCTTTGATATCGCAAAACCCGAAAGAACGAGGTCTTCAGAAGAAGAACAAGGACTGTTTGCTGTAAGTCTCTCTGGAAAGGCCAGCTTCAGGGTGGTTCGCTGAATGTGTCGGAGTTGAGAATCCAACCCCAATCAAAATCCCTGTAACAGTCGTCTCTTAAGACGCTTATGGAACACCTTAAACTAAACAGCCCAGACGATTTGTAGTGGGTGCATTCCATGCGTGAGTCACTGTGACGGATTAGTGTTAGTGACTGGTCAGGGCGTTCATATGTTTTCTTGTTTTCACATTAACAGCTCCACCAAGCACGGCGGAATTATCTTTAAAAGCAGCTGCCTCTATTACTGGCAGATGTGAAGGTGAAGTAAGGGCTGTTTTTAGCTGTCAGGACCACTGAAACCAATGTCAGGTCAAAGTAATAGGAACCGAAAAGTCTTTAACTTTCATAGGCTGAGTGCTGCTGCTGTAGGAGGAGTTCATTACCGGGAGTCCTGAGTCATAAATGACCAGTCTATAAATCCTCATGAGCTGTTATTACAGCAACTATTTATGGAAGCTGCATAGGTTTATTTGTCCCTTAGACTTCGGATGTCTCATACTTGCCAAACTCTCAACACTACATTTTTACCCAAAGCAGACTGCTAGACTCTAGGACTTGCTCATATGCCCAAAGACTTCCATTATTATGTATTATTTCATAGTAATTTCCAAATAAACCATCTTAGTAATATCTCCCAATTTTGTTTTGAATGGAAACTAAATGTACAGTAGAAACTTTTAAAAAGTGAAATTATAGCCTTGGTAAAATTTTTTTAGCCCAGATCTTCAATCAGTCATCTGGAGAATGCACAGATGGACATCCTGTGGGTGGAGAGAGAGAAAAAGTACATAGCACAGTTCGCTGAGGAGCAGCTTTGGCTAGACACAATGCTAATTGTTTAGAGACAAGGCGAGGAGAGCCAGAGATATCTGCAGCAAGACTCTGATCCACTGAGGCCATTCTGTACCAGCCAAACACGCTCATACTGCACTGCATGGGGGGGAAGCAGGCCTATTGTTAATTATGCCTTCCTTCTGCATTCTGCCTCACCCTGAAATAACACATTAGAACATGAAAATTAGGGAAGCACTGTAACAACTTCTTTCTTTCTAATATCGATACTCGATACTATATGTAACCTAATTAGCTTCTAAGTCCAGCTCAAACAGAAAGGGCAAAAACCTTCTGTACTTTTGATGTACGTTAATGTCACATATTCCAGGCCATTTCTGATGGTCCAGTCCTCATTAAAATTTTCACACGGCGTAAAGGGCAGTTGCGGGGTAGGAGGTTTGTGGGGGGAGGGCTAATGTGATCAAGCTCTTATTTGGCAAGGTCTTAAAGAAAGTTAGGTTCTGCTTTACTGCTGGATGTTCATGAAGGAAACGTTACAGTGGACAGACGGAAGGATGAACAAATGGACAAACAGATGGATGAACAAACAAACAGACAACAGGCAGACAGATTAGCTAGTTTGATAGTTCACAGTCAGACTTGCTGGATTAGCTTTTGATTGGTTGTTCATTTCCATTCTATAAGCTTTTTCCTGAGGAACACAGTCTTGTTAAAAATGCATGGTCAGGATAATCAGCTGCATCAGATTAAGGAGGATCTTGCTATGTTATCATGTATATCACAGCAAGATTAACCACTTAGAATAACACAAACACAGATTTTGGTGCCTTGAGTCTTTAAACAGAACTAAAAAGAAAAACAACAGAAAAGATAAAGCATTGAAATAAAAGCAATTTAAGAACAATAAGCTCAGAAAATAAGACTGAAAGGTGCAAATATTAAAATAACATGATAAACCAATCAAAAACATATAATAATTTAAATGAAGGTAGTCCAATCGACAGCGAAACTAAACAAATCAAAATACAAATTGGGAAAATTAGTAAAATCATTGTTAAACTGTATATGGAGGAATTGTCTTGTATGGAGATCTCCAAGGAAATTACTTCTTCATTTGTTTTTGTTATCTAAGCTTGAACTTGAGGAAAAGACATTCAGACGTGCTCACCTTTGCTTACAGTGTTGACATAGTATCTTCGTCCCTGCGGTGACACGTAGCTCTTCCAGTCTTTGGGCAGGGGGCTTTGGCACGGCTCCTCACCGGGCAACACACTCATGGAGACAGATTTCTGGAAGAACAGAAAATGCAAAGCTTATCCTTCTTATCATCAGCAAAAACAAAAGCCTGGTGGAACTTGTCAATAACCCATTCTTTATTGTAGCTCATTGAAACAAATGTAGGGATTCTACTGTAAGAAAGAAAATAAATAATAAATGTGTGATAATAATAATAAAAAAATTAAAATAATAATAACTGGTCTAATAACATGGTTTGCTGATTTATCTTTTTCAGTTAATACATACATCCTTTACAGAGTACCCACATCTGCACATCCTAATTCACAATTACTGGTTCTAATATAAGATGCTGGCCAATATGTGGGCTGAGCACATTTTACATTTCATGTTTTATTTCGTTCCAAAATGCTGTTATTGAAGATCGCTCCATATAAAGGATGTGTTAACTTTAAAAAAACAAGGATTTTCGAGCTTTTCATATTTTTTACTTTGTTTTTATCATTTGTTGACATCAAAAGACATGAAATAAAATACATAACATGTTGATACAGAATGTAAATGATTTTCACAATATATATATACAGATATCTAGTCATCCTATGCCCAAAGAATGTTTGATCGCTCCATCATGTGACGATATGTGAGTTTTTAGAATGTCACAAGAATGTTACTTGTGTTGTAAGAACAGAAGATGGTCTAGAATTTCCTCTTTGTAGATATCTGATGTCTGGATTTGGACTTTTCCCAGCTCACAGCATTTTAGCTGCGGTTGTTGGCAAAGTTTCTCTAAAGCTGAACTCATAGAGGTTTTCCCATCCATAATTTGCTCCAGTTGAGAATGCTGAAAATGTCAGAGGAATGCCAGCAGCCTTTTCTCTCTAAAGCGTCTATATGGTATAAGCCTACATGATGAGGTCTGAAATATCCAGCAGAGATACTGTACACCAGGGCATGGGGTTAATACCGAAGTAGAATGTTCCCATAACATCATGAATGTTCTACTTTTCTAAATTACTGATCTTTAAAAATCATGTTCTTTATGTTATTTCGCTTAGACAACACAGGAACTACAATGGCACAAAGGTCAAACACAATTCACAGGTCACAGTGGTAAACACAGTGCTATTTTCTTTGAGTTTCCTAGTAAACACAAGCACATAGACAAGTTAAATTCTGTCTGTAAGAAAGACTGTTCCAGTTGCTCAGTCAGTGTCTGAATTATTTTTATCATAATGTAAGCCTCGCACTACCACCTGTTGACAAATAAGTAGTTACTGCTACACAATGGAGTAACACCACCCATGATTTTCTCCAAACCATTTGTAGCCTATCAATGATGGGGCGTTTTACTGGTGAAGAAGCCATTTAACGCAGTATTGGTGATGGTGATGGGGATACCGATACATATAACTGACACCACAAAGCAATTACACAATTATAAACCAACACACAATAAGGGTGTGTGTGTTTCAGAAATTGCTTGTTATTGCTTGTAAATTGTGTTACAGGTGTCCTTACCCCCCTTGACAATAGCAACACTGCGTAGGCAGAGCTTTACAACGCATCAGCAGCGTGGGTTCACACGCAGCAGTAAAAAGTCTCATGGTAAAATCTGTAACAGCAGAATTTTATGGGAAACATGCTAAACACAAGCCCCTTATCTGAATGTCTGAGTCTTTCAGTAATCAATCATCTGCTGCGGTATTGTCACGTACCATTTGAGTTAATGTGAGTCCAGATTGTTACTAAGGAAGCAGAAGGATTTGATTTAGCCTTTAGCTAGCATAGCAACCATTTATGCTGAGCCAGAGAAGCTGCTGGGTGCTTACATATACACAGCACACGTTTATCTATGTATGATTCAATTATGTTTTTAACTACTGTGCATTTACGTAAGTTGTTAACATAGTTCTTATTACTAACTAGAAAACGGCAGGATGGTTGCGCAGCTTAAGCAGTGCAAGGAACGAGGGATGAATGTCCAGTAGAGGAGTGTGGGT
This sequence comes from Megaleporinus macrocephalus, assembly GCA_021613375.1. Lineage (NCBI taxonomy): Eukaryota > Metazoa > Chordata > Actinopteri > Characiformes > Anostomidae > Megaleporinus > Megaleporinus macrocephalus. Next base: position 17,547,787 of record CM038715.1, read on the forward strand.
CAGTGTGTTTGGGGACCTGCCCTGTCCGAATACATGCAGTTTGGTGTTTGTAGGTTTAACGGAATCATTATGTTTGGGTGCGCTCAAAAATGAATAGGACTCTATGCGGAAAGAAGTGGGAATGAAAAAAGCGACAAATAGATAAGTGTGGGTCAAACCAACACTGGCTGGGGGTCTGCCCTGAGTCAGTGTATGTGAAACGCTGTCTGTCGAAAGTTCAGTAGATTGGCATGCATATTTCTATACTATTTGTTCTCTATAGGAGAAAGTTCTGGAAAAAATCTGTTGTTTTTCAGAATCCAATCAAAAAGCTGTAAACAAGCCCGAATCACACAATCAGACCATACAATATGGAGTTGGAGTGTCAATACCTTAACTGCGGGGCGAGTTATGCATCGAACTCCAACCCTAATGAATAACAACATAGCTGCGCAACCATAATTATATAATAGTGAATGCTATAGTAAATAAAAAACTAGGGTTTCTCAAGCATCTAATATAAATAATCCAACAAGTTATGGCCATTCAGAGTATGTTTTATCTGTGACACAAAACACAGATTTTACCAAAAGTAAAATATGCAACTGTATTGATATCAGGACTTACAGGCTAGACAAAGTTAGTATTGGTATGAGTACTCAGCATTGACCTATATTTTAGAATAAGGCATTGGTATTAGTACTGAAAGAGAAAAGGGGGCATTGGTGCATCTCTAGTTTAGCTATCTTAAACTAGAGTAACCTCACTGAAGGATTTATCCAGGTTAAGTGGCTACGTTGTGTTGGAGTAAGATTATTAATGCACTCATTTAAAACTTTAATTGCTTTAAGGTGGGGCGACATTGCTGATACATTTGGTAATTTCCCCTCCTTATAAAGCTATTACTCACGATCTCCTTCGTTCATAAGGATGAAATCACACAAACTGGCTAAATGTCACTTTGCCAGCTTGTGCTGGCATATGTAACATTCAATAATGCATAGCTCCAGATGGCTAACTTACAACTCGACTGCCTTTGGACAGTCCGCACTGTGATTTCAGATCTGCCTCTGGCTGCTTACCTGTGTTTAAAGAACAGACCCTGCAGACCACACCAAGTCACTTTAAAGTCACAACTATTAAATATCAATCACTGACATTCAGGAGCACGCGGAGCCATTTAATCAGCTGTCTTTGCAGGTTTTCCTGACAACACTTGATACTGATCTCAATCATTGAAATCTGTTGGGGCCGTCCAAAATAGATGAAATCTATCAGATTAAATGAGATGGGCACTTGAGATGAAGAGACGAAAACATAGCTTTATGTTACTAAAGCGTTTTTACTCCAGGATGCAGACTGTACATGCCAGACTCGAGTGATTCTATTTATCTACTCAAAAGGACACATGGTTCCCATACACAAGCCTAGTCACTGCTTTCCTTGCACGCCACTGGCATTCTGCCTGGAAAATCGGCAATACCCTGTCAAACTCCCAAAGACAGAATGCTTCAAATACCTGAACTTGGGGATAAGGGCCGTGAAGTTCTTAAATATGCCCTATATCCTGAGCTTTAATGTCTCCACAGTTGTATATGTTTACATTGGGTTTTAAACGTTTCCACCGAAACAAAAGACACTCAGCAACCACAAAGACAGATCTGGTTGTAGTCATTGTGAACAAACAGACAACATCCACTGTTTCTACACTGTAATCATTACAGCGAGCCCAACAGAAAAACCTCAATGACATAATTATGATGTAGATCTAAAGTTATACCCTAAAATTACATGTGCTCCCTTTGATTTAAAGATGGCACAATAGCACTTTTTACCACCTTGAATATTGGCCAATACTGATACCAATGTTGAACCTTAAGTATTGCTCTACAGAAGCACTTTACTTCAGACAGGGTTGGCCAATCTTATCCACAAAGGTAGGTGTGGCTGCAGGCTTTCACTCTAAACTCTCTGGAGCACACCTGATTCTACCCATTATATCATCCGGTCTCAGTCTTTAAACACCTGATCAGGTGAGCTCCTGCTTTATTGGAATGAAAACCTGCAGCCACACCGGCCGTTCACAGATAAAACTGGACATCACTGACTTTAGATAAGCATCAAAGGCTGTGCTCAGGTTGCAGACAAACTGGATTTGTTTCGCAAATCAGTTCTTTTGTGACACGTATCTGCCCTGTTATCTGCTGGTGATCAGATCGGATTTAAGTGTCCAGACATCACCAACCTGTCGGCGTGGATTATTGTGATAATGATCCAAGTATCAGTAACAATGTAGCTTGGAATGAGGGCGGCCTTCAAAAAATCCTTCTGTCAAGTCGCGTTTCAGAACTCTTTGGGGCTCTTCTTGAAACTTAGGACGTTGGCATTGTCATGTTGCATGTGATGCAAAAGATGCTTTGAAATCTGATTTGAGCAGCTAGACACTAGGGCTGGGTATCGCCATTGATTTCCCCGATCGATTTGATTCCGATTCACAAGGTCCCAATTGAATTCGATTTCCCATTAGATTCGATTCAATTCAATATTGATTCATTTAGGGATATATCAGTTACAATAATATGTTTTGTTTGAATATGAAAAGAGAACTAATGTGGTAAATATACAAGGAACACTCAACCTACCATTACTAAAAACATTAGTGTTATATGTTTATATACCGTCATGGTGAATCCAAAATGTAGCCAGACATCTGCTTTCAAGTTCTGGGGCGCCTTCACTTGTGCTCCAGCCATGCTTAACTGATTGTGTGCCCCGAGCCGGATCTCGTTGCACGAAAAAAAATGGGGGGGCGTGATGCTAATTTTAAAGATCGATCTCGGGTTTATACGAATCAATATCAATTTATTAAAATGAAGATTGATTTGAATCGAAAAATCACATTTTTAAACACACCCCTACTAGACACATGTTGTTTTGCTGTTCAGACTGTCCAAAATCAATCTGAACAAAATCTACACGCTCAACTTACTCAGACGCTCGACAGGAACATCTACCCAGTTAAGAACACAGCTGTACCATATTGACTTGCACTTGTTTACATCCTCCCACGTGACTCTGCCATGTGCTTCTGTTTTTGTTTTCCTGTCCTTCTCTTTCTCTGCCTTTTTGCGATGCCCCTGATCTGCCACTAATGTGTAGCCCTGTCCTTTTAGTTCTTCTAGGTGTGGCTTGTTGTGTGCATACCTGGTTGTTTGGCCTTTGCTTGCTAGGCCTTATTTTTACCATTCCCAGCCTTAGTATCTGGAGAGCGGGGTCTTAATCACACTTATTTTTCTTGCTATTGTTGATTCATTTTGATTTTTATTATGGTATGTAGTAAAACCTGTTAAATGTTACTATCTAGCTTCTTTCATTATTCCCCTTTTATTAGTGTGTTACAGCTTTACAGTAAAATACCAATAAACAACAGTATGCCACAGGCCCATTTAATCCCATTACAAGATTTATTCTATGAAGAGTCGATGCAATTCCTTTGGATATTTTACTAGACGTGACCGTGAGACAGTTTTTCTCTCTCTAATCCAGAGTTGCAACTATAACCACAGTTTCGACAGAGTTTCATGAAAAAGCTCCTTATCCAGGGTGCCTGCCTGGCTCATGCATGTGAGTCACTCTTTCCACAGCCAAACAAGAAGCCTCAGAAAAAAAAGTGATCCATGCATACATGAACTCCCATGACCCTTACTCCAACATCTGGACAGATAGCTGGCCAGTGTCCACAGGACAAGGGTCTCAGCAATAGACCTCATACAATCGTAAATATGAAGAACATCACTTTTATGATGACCAGTGATCCAACTGCATATTCAATGACATAGTGAGACATGCAGTGAATGCCATTCACATTCAGTTCACTTTCTGTATTGATGGGTTGGAATTTGCACTCTGTTGTGCTTGTTTACCGTAAGGGAATAACAAGGATGGGAAAAATGTAAAGGATGGTTTGTTCCTGTATTGCAGGACTGCATACACAGCAACATGATTTTACGAAATTCATATCAAAATAAAATATATCTTCAGCACAGAATTAGTTGTGAGAGATATACTGGTATTAAATTCTCTTATTATATGAATTTTGAATTTGAGAAGTTTCGCAGACAACACTGCATGCAAATCTTCCCATCTCCGGAGGTGCTCTGCTGCAAACATGTATCTAAATATAACATATCAGCACAAAGCAAGTGTATTGCAGCATCATGAACACATTTAGATTCGCCAGTCACGCTGCGCATTATCTGCACATACTTTTACTTTGTGAGGCTCAATATTAGCTCTTTGGCTTTACTCTGTTGGACTTAACAGATTTTTTGGGTTGCCAGATTCCCAACTAGTTTAAATGCGCTGAGCAGGTAAAAATTATACAGTGGTGCCGAACATCTTCGTTTGGAGTTCTTTCTAAATATAGAACTATTTTAATAAATATCTTGTGTTTTTGCATCCGATATTAAATTCTGGAACGTTTTATTTAATTACAGACCATCTACAGCTTGCACACGCTGCTCCTTCACTGCTACAGCATTTGTGCCGCTGAGAGAAGCAGTAAAAGTTCACCATATATACTTCTACCAAATGAAAAGCCAAATCTATCACTTTATTCAATAAGAGCTCTGTATATGTGTTTACCTTGGACAGCAATCTTATTGGATTAATTGTCTCAGGCAAGGAAACTGTTCAGCATGAAGAAGAATCGGCTCATAAACCCAGAGCAAACTCAATGTAATTAACTTAACCAGCCTGCAATGGTGAGCAAAGAGTTAAATATTACTATATACTCTGGCTACAAGGTGGAGAAAGGAGCTAAAGATGAGTGAAGAGATGAAAACTCAAATGAGGAGAGGTTCAAATAGAAGGGTACTAGAGTGTGTGGTTATATTTGCATAATGAGAAATACTTTTTCGTGGATGCTAAAATGATAATAATAATGGAACCGGTTGCAACCATAACAGTAGTAGTAATAGCATTAATTATTATTCTGTTGCAAGTGTTTTAATATTGCTATTATTACTACTATTATTATTTTGTCTTGCTGTTTTGATATTGTGCTATCATATAGCTATCATCTAAATAGTGCTAAGAATGCTGTAATACCAATTTTAGTTGTTATATGCCAACTATGACAATTCTTGAAGACATTTAGACGATACAATTTATGTACCACAATATATAATTTCTTTATAGAGTTTTAAGTTGGAACAGATATAAACAACCTATAATGTTACACTTTAAACAAAATACTATAAAAATTATGAATGCAATATTTTTTATACAACATTTCACACTGAATTATATACGCCTAATTATGCTTCCTACCACGCAGCTGTTGTTTAAGCACCAATGCTGTTTACAATACACTCGTATACACACACGTTACCATGCTTTGGTTTTCTCAAGCAAGAAGTGAGACGTTTAAGAGTTAACAACAGCTTGTCAAACCAAAGTGTTGCTCAACAGAAGAATGTGATACTGAGCAACACTTTCTGCAGTTAAACGGCTTCACTAGTCTTGTTGTATTATCACGTATGTAAAGTAGTTCCAGCTGTCATTTATAAAGTTGTCTGGAAATGGAGGTCAGCTGGGGAAACCCCACTCTCAAGACTATGAGATTCCATCCTAACCAGTTTTCCACTACATACAATGTGTTAATTCAGAGACCACCCTTACTTTGGTTTCACTTCCATTCAATATAGCACACATTATTCATTTTCTTAGAATTTTATGTGTTCACAGTTTGCCTTTCATACAGCTTCCATTCTAGACACCTTAGAAGTTTAGTCTTAAATTGCCTGTATTTTCTTACAATTCAGGTTCATTTACATTTACGGCATTTAGCAGTCGATCTTGTGCAGAGTGATTTACAAAAGTGCTCTCGGTTCAGTCAGAGGATGTATCTCCAACTAGTACAAACTGATCTAAGTCTAACATAAGTCTAACATAGTCTAACATATTCAGTGATGCTCTGGCCTGGACTCTGGGGTGGTCAGTACACTATATTGAGAACACCAGCAGTTTCTTTGATTTGGAAAAGTTTTCCTTTCTTGTTTATTTCCTTTTCTTAGAAACAACTTCATGACAGCTACACATTGTTTATAGGGTTGAGGTGTCTTCTCACTGTGGAAGGGTGGATAGAAACACCAGCAGATTTTTCAGAGCTGATACAGAGGTGGAGCTTAATTCTATCTTAAAGATGAAACCATTAAGTACTGTTAATCTGATGGTGACAGTTCAGGTCTTGTCCGGTCATAAGGAGCCTCATATTCTTTGTATCTTTTAATACTTTTTTAGACCTGCGGTTTGTTTTACACTTATTGTCCTCTGGCTTTCCCCTCATGGAGGTGGATTATCATTACTTCTGAGAAATAATGGCAGATAAAATAATATTTAAGTTTTCATAATATACAAGTAATATGCAAAATTATCAGCAGAATATGAAGAAATAATCCACGTTCATCAGTATAAATAAGTGATATAACTAGAAGCAAAGCAAGAGTTAACAGTATGATTTCTTCTACTAAGAACTGAAGGGGGAGGAGGAAGGACTGTGCTTTTTTTGGATATATGCTGCCCCCTATTGTTTGGAGAATTAATTTGATAGTTTACAGTATCTAAGAATTTGTTTATTTAACCTGTGTAATTAGCACAAGCAACAACAAAAGCTTGGTGTAGTTAATTTTAATACATTTTTTATGTGTAGCTGACTGAAATAAGCACATATCCTGTCAGAAATAAGAATTCTGAGCTTTTAAATTCTGCATTTGTGTTTGTAAGCAAAAAAGGATATGTTTTATTATAATTGTAATTTGATGGAAATGTATATTATTATTTTAGTTATTTAAAAAAAAAGTCAGAGCTGAACCTAATATATGTAAATTAAATGCAAATGCAATTCATTATGTAACTGGCTATATAATAGATTGTATCTTTATGTAATTACATTGGAATAGCATAGGAAATTGTATATAAATACCTCTATGACCTACACTCAAGATATTTCCAAGTCTGACTAAACTCAGTAGCGTCTCTGTGGTTGTGCAACCACCTGTACCACTCTCTACCCACAACCTCACAAAGTTTCCCTTCGAAAACAAAGCGCTGTGATATCATACGTAGCTGGCAGAACGACACTAATGCGGTTTGGCCCTCTGATGCTGCTAGGGCACTAAGCTAAAAACAGAATTTCCACAGGCTTGCCTCTACTCACAGGGCCATGTTAAAGACCAGCCCTGCAGATTCAGTGCAGTAAGGAGTCAATTACCAGCTTCCCGCAATCAGTCTGTGCTTGCGCACCACTGACAGTCTTTGAACGTGGGGGACGAGGGGGGGATTTCTCATGCGTGATAGAGATTTTATTACCACAGCACCTACGACTCACTCCTAGGGTAATGGAGAGACTGAGAAGTGTGAGTTTCCAAGCCAGTCCTAAAACACACAGCAGGGCAAAGCAGCAGCCTAAAAAAAACATGTAGCAAAGTAACACTCGGCAGCCTGACTTGGTGACGCTGTTTGCATATCTTCAGATGTGAATCTGTGGGAATTCCAGACGCTGAGAAGTTAGCTCATCCTGACAGATAACACATGCGAAATATTCCTACTTCCTGACAGTTTTCCTTTGACTTTCAGTTATATCAAATTATTCCTCTTCCACATGCATCACAGTGGTCCTATTATAGCCGACTGTGTTGATCGAATCAATAACTTCAATAACAGTGTGGTAAATATACACTCTCCAACAACGTCATTAGGAACACCTCCTTGTATTTACACTCCATTTGATCAGCTTTATTTACTATATAGGAGCACTTTGTAGCATTACAGTTACAGACTGTGGTCCATCTGCATATTTGCATACCTTGTTAGCCCCCTTTCCCTCTGTTTTCATAATGAAGGACTAGAGAATGGCCAACTGTGCAGCAAATGATGACCTATTGTCTCTGACTTTACATCTACAAGGTGGACCAACAAGGTCCTTTCTTTATTGAATGTACAGTCATAACCATGGACAGACCATTAGTTTCCACCCTCTGAATCGTCTGATTTACAGTTTGCGCCGCCAAATGAAAATTCCCAGCGCCCCTGCTAATGTAGTTGCCAAGCAAAGCTCCCTAGCTCTGTTTGCGAACAGAGATAATTGGCCGCTTAGCATCATGGCCGTATGAAGTTTGTCCCTGTCATTTGCAAGGCCTCCAGATTATTTCCTAGGTTCTTGTCAGATTAATCAAGACTACTCAGTTGAAGGGGCTTGGTGGTCACTGAAACTCTGCACAGTGACATATCAAATCAGAGATACACGTGCATGTGGTCAACTTTCTGGCTCTACTGGTTAACCACATTCAGTGAGGTCATAAACTTCTAAAGCATAAGAAACATAGCCGACCTGTACACCTGTGTGTTTCTGCCGTGAAAAAAACAAGCTAGCATGCTGGAAGCAGAATGTGGAATGTGTGTCTGGCTTCATCATCTAAAAAACTCAAGGATTGAGTCACTTACAGAAGTACTGCTTAACGTTTCTTTCAGTTCCTCTTCTAATTCGCATCACAGCACTCAGTGTACACCCTGAGAAGACTATGAATGGAGCCCTTCTTCTATGTAAATTACTCAACATCTCTGAGATATAAGTGCTTTAACAAGGTTTCTCAGGAACTTCACGTCCTGTTGCTGTCTGTTATAACTAAGCGTCCCTCAAGACATTTTCCTGATACATGATACACATTTGTTTATTCATTTTTATGAAGTTGCAGCTGACAAATAAGAATAAGTGACCCAATGTTTAAAAATTACTATCAAAAGCCGTGTACAATATGGATGGAGCGATAGGAGAATGGCCGGCCGATACCAATATCTGGTGTTTTTTATGTCCATGCCTGCTGATAGTTTAATAAATGCTTTAATTTCATTTTCCAAACCACATATCCTTCACTTGACTACATTGGACTGTGGGAGCTAAACCAACATGCAAACTCTGCCCACCTTCTGATATATAATTATCATGAACACCTTGGATTAGTACTAGTATTTATTTATAGTTTATAAGTCAAATCTGAACATCTGTCCACTGCCGATATATTTCAATAGCAGTAATCTGCCTATACTGATTCTAATAGTACTGTATATGTTTTTTATTCAGTGTTTCCATAATAAACTGCATTAAATACATTTTAACAGGCATATAAGGACCTTTTTGACCCATATACCATATGCTACGCAAAGCACATGGTGGTATATAGTGATGTAATTTACATGGAGTCTGTTATAAGGAACGATGTACAAGATACAACTTTGGGAAATTTCAGAATGTGTCAGTGGACCAGTTGAGCTATGACTGTGTTCCTCTCCTGGCTGCATTTTTTCCATCAACACTGTGGTTTTCTGAGATTTTGAGCCAAACACTGTCGCAAAAGTAACAACTCTTTAGCATGCCTTCTTTGAAGCAAGGGCACAGAACAAACCACTGTGTCTGATTTGTTCAGCAAACCAGTCCTATCATTATAAATGCCTTAGTCTTAAAGGGGAATTCCACCAAAGTTCTGCAGTAATCAGACTGAGATATGAAAAAAGGTGTGTATTACTGTATAACTGTATTATTAAAATGATTCATTCTAGAGGAATTTACCAACTAACATTCTGATACAGTGGTGGTGGTGATAGGAACCAGGGGTTGCGATGTCTATAACGTGTATATATAGCTATTGTGTTCATCATCCAAAGCCACCAGTGTCTATATATCTTTAGTTTATTCGTCTAAAAGATCTGAACGCAGCAGTTTTGCATTGTGCGTAATAAATGGATTGACAGAAATAGTCCAAAATCACACAGAATAAAATCTCTTCACAATAACTTGCATTGAAAGTTAAGAAGGTTTTTTGACATCTCCTGTAAAGTTAGTATTTTGGTTAGTACTTGCTGATGATATGTAATGATGATGACTGATAAGTAGTCGTATATCTAAAAAAGACAATCTTTCTTCGAGGACTATTTTGCCTCAGAACGCCCTGCATGCACCCCTCCGTCGTGAACAACCTTTAATAAAAAATACCTTTATAAACAAATATAAAGATCTCAGAACTGTCATAAAACAACTCTGACTTCAGACAGAGTATTCATTAGAATATTTAATGAAAACTTTTAGATGTCTGGCTCTAATCGCCACCATAGTGACAGACTTAAGTTTCTCTAAAACAAAGCATTTGATATCAAACTACTTTGTTTAACCATTTGATTACATAGACGTTTCATTTAAAACTCTGTGAAGTTCCCCTTTAATGAAGAAAGATAGACAAGCTCTGAAGTTTGTGAGTAATACATTATGCAACACAGCAGGCAGGGAACTGGTAGACAGGTTATCTGTGGAATGTGGAAATCTTGAAAGAGTGTGGAGACAGGTTTGGCTTATCAGATAGGACAGATGAAATCCACAGCAGAATTTGTCTGGGCCCCACTCTTCACTGTCTTCCTGGTCATTTCTGGATAGTCTGGTGGCTTTGGAGAGCATTGTGGGTGAGTTTAAGCCAATGTGCCTCTCTTTATCCACCCGTGTCTTTCTCACTAGGCAGCAAACAAGTCACATAAGTGAAAGCCTGAATAAAAACAGCTGTAAGTGACTCGCTGCCTGGGGCTCAGACTTTCCACACGGTCTGAGGTGACAGGACTGTCGAGCAGACGTGCTATGTTTTACTACTAATACCACTAAGTCAGCCAAGCAAGAACACTGGAGCCACATACTTGAGTTTTTTACAGACTCACAAGTTGTATATATGTATATATATACAACTATATCAACACCTACCTCCACAACCTGAACGTAACTCGAGGGAAACCATCCTATCTCTCCATCCTTCTCTCCCTCCCACCATCCACCTGGCACAGCCTGGGTTATTTTGATCAGTTCTCCAGCCTCGAACTTCAAGCCCTGCTGATGCTGCTCCCCGCTGAAGGCGTACAAACTTTTACAGAAAGATCCAGACATGGCCAACTTCTCTCAGTGACAACAGGTCAGGCTGATTCCCCACACCACACAAGAAAACACACTCGGATTCGGCTTCTTCTCAGTGACCCACGGTAGCATTTATCACTTATCAAAGCTCGCCTTATTCCAAATCCAGAGAAGGCTCGGTTAAATGTGCTCCTCTGTCCACACCTCGACGGACCAGCCCAGCGGCTTCACTCGTCTCTCTGTGGCACAGCGCTGTAGTGACCCAGCGACTCTCCACGCACCGCACAGGCTGAGCAGACTTTCACTGTTAACTTCCCCACCCGTTTTAAGACAAGCCCCGCCCCGCCCGCCTGCGGATTGGACAGCAGTTCAGCCCGCGAGCGCTTCACTCATTGAGAGGTGATGAAGCAGTAGCCCAATCACAGCGCAGGAGGACGTAATACGGGTAGGAAACAAAATGATATACACACGCAGCGTTTCAGCATATTCCGTTTGTTTGTTTTTTGTTTACCGCATGTAAGGATGCAGTTCCTGGGAAGTATTTGTGTGTTGGACTGATAACGTCCAGGCAGGAGAAAAGCGAAGGAAAATGGCTATTGCACGATCCTGTTAACTTTTGGCTTAAGTGATCCAGCTTATCTGAGAAATCCTGCTTTATGAAAATCCCATTGGCATACATAGAAAGGTTTGCTATGTTATTTAAAAAGCATAATAATATTGATTAGACTCCTTTTTATACCAAACAGACATCAGATTTATATGCAATTTTCATTGTTGTTAAGTATTTGTGACTATTAACTGTTGGTATATATTTCTGCAGATCAGTTATGTACATTTTACATTTTAAAACCTATAAATAATGTCTAATTGTTTATTTATATAATTCCCAATTACACGTGTGACGTAAACAAGCAGTGCTTTGGCCAATAGATGGCACTAGTTCATCACTCTCTGGTTTCAGGACCGAACTGAAAGAGCTGTTGTGAAGTGGGGCTGCCACACATAGTTTCCATTCCTGCACACAAATTGTCCAGGAATCCGAGCATTTTTGTACAGTCGCCTGGTCAAGTGACATGCTGTTGTTTTTCTAAGTGTAAGTTACGTTAACATATCCTCTACAGAGAACAGACTTTTTAAGAATATGAAACATTAAAAGACTAAATGTGGCCTGTGCAAAAATTATGGCACACTTTATATCTGGTCTTGTTTCAGCTGAATAGCAAATGCAGACTAAATTAGCAGAAAATGCGAAAATGCCCTAAGTTTGTTTCCTGTAGATGTGTAAACACATTTTTACTTTAAAATGTGTTATTTGACAGGAAGTGTTGCAACTTTTGCCTTTGACTTTATCATTTCTTATCATTTCTTTATATAATGAGGCACAATGAGTGCCTCATTATATCCAGTCAAACCATTTACATACAAAAAATGGATTTGATTACTCAAAGCTGTTTGGGAAAGGTGCACTTTAGCGCATACCTTTGATAGCATCTGCTGAATTTAGTGAAAAATTAAGCCACTCACTCAAGTAAAAACCCTTTAGTATGGTGACATGGCCTTTGTGCAGTCCAGCCCCAGAAATACTGGAGTAGATTATGATTCTGATTCCAAGTGACAGAAATTGGTTGTAAATCTACCCAATTTCTAGACTATACATTAAAACAGGAGATGATTATATATGTTATTAATGACTTGACATATTAAATCCATGTGCTACTACCTCAGCTGTTCCACATGGGACACAAAACATTAGACTAATTAACTGTAGCATCAAAGCATGTCTAGTTCTATCAAAGTCTGTTCCCTGTGCAGCCATCTTTGCAATGCTCTTGGGCAGTAAGTTCCACCCATACAAGTCCAAACGTCTATCTCTGTGACTGGGAAGGACCAACATACTTAAAATTACTTAAAGATCAAACTACTGTTTCAATTGAACAAAAACTTCATAAAGGCTTTTATGAACTTCATAAGAGATTTGTAGCATTTGGGTTAATAATGGCCACTAAAAGCTGATTTTCAGCTTGTTCTAGATAATATAATGAGCAGATGTTCTTTCTCTGCAGTATTGTGGGCTCTGCTCCACTCTCAGTGTAACCAGCAAGCTGATTACCCCCTTTTCTTTTCTTTTTAATATGTGACTGGCCTCCTCATTTAGAAGATCTCTGGTTCTATTTTAATTCAGAGGTGTTAGGGTTATGCTGGGTTCTTCAGCTTCTGTAGAGACTTCTTTTTTGAGGTGTAGGGTTAGGTGTGTTGTAGGGGCAAGCTTGAACTAACCAGGCGGCTAAGTGCTAGCAGTTCAGTGTGTGCTCTTGTCAGTAATTTTGGTAAAGTTGAGTTATGAACCAGCGTGTTGACTTGTCTAAGTTACGTAGGAAACCCAACCAAGCCACATAATTGGCATATTAGATCTTAGCGAGGCTATTTAAAGTGCTAAATTAAATTAGTGGTCTAAAAAGGGTGAAGCTAAACTGAAACTGTTCCTGATTCCTCCTCTGTCAGCTCCTTTAGGTTGTTTCATTGTAAACCTGACTGGGTGTAGTGACTTGTTTATATCTAATGAGTCATTCAGCTGCATAAAATAATTCACTAGACCAGGGGTGACCAATCTTCTTCACAAAGGACTTATAGCAAATGAGCAGGAGATCACGTGATTCTACATGATTAGTCGGCAGTTAAGCCAAACGGCCAAGAACGTAAACTCCTGCTTTGTCAAAACATTAGCCCTTTGCAGGTAAGACTGGACACACCTTGTTCATTGAGTTATTTTATGAAACTGAATGACTCAATAGGTATAAACTCTTTATGGCTCTCCTCCAACAATGTCTTGGGTGGCATCAGCATCTGACAAAGTGGTTTAGGTATACACATTTGACATTTTTGTTTGACTTTAAAGGAAAGTAGAACACAATGAATCTGTTGATGTGTGTGGTGTGGATGGGAATAGCAATGGCAAATTATTTTACACTCTGTGAGCGCGTGGAATGTGCAGAAACATCGCTGTATCAAGTCTAAAGCTCAATTCCCAAATGCCAGGATTCTGAGAATCCACTCTTTTTTCATGGCCTACGAGAAGACTTCTGAAATTCTCCACAGAGGACAGTCATTAGCGGTTCGAAAGTATAATGGGGGCCTTCATGAAGCCTTAAAGCCCACATAAAGCCGTCAAGGGAGTAGAGTAGCTAGTTTGCAATCTGGACACAAGATTCGGTCTGATCAGCCCAAGCTAGATCGCCTGGAGGAGGGTGTATGATGTAGGGAAACCTCCCAAACACCCAACGATTCCAGAAACGCTAGTATTAAACATATTAGACATATTACCAGTGAAGTATTTATGCAGTTATTATAATTTTTGTAGTGCATCACATCATCAATTATTCTGATGATTTGGTGGCATATTGTCTTTGTAAGAAAGAAGACCTCACAGAAGGAACATGCTTGGCTAGTTTAATAGTTTATTGATTAAGTGATCTACTGTAGCTATTCATGCATAAGAAGGAAGTGACGCTCCACTTCATAGTCTTCTACTCAGAGTCAGCAGCCTGTGAAACAAATGCAAAAGAAAAAGAGTTAAACTGTCTGTCATTTTCAGGTTTCTTAAGATTTTGAATCTGAGTAGATAAAACATCACCTTTCCAGCATCACGGTTCTTAGCCCTCAGTTTGTTGACCTGCGCCTCTGACACATCGGCCCGCTCCTCAGCCTCCTCCAACTCATGCTGCATCTTCCTCAGCTTGGACAGGTGAGTGTTGGCCTGCTCCTCCTGCGGACATATTTAAAACATGAACTGCAATCATGTGCATGCGTTGTGCTGTACTTTCACTACTGATTTCTCTGCTAACTTACAGCTTCTTCTGCCTGACGCTTGTAGGCCTTCACTTTCAACTGAAGTTTATCAACCAGATCTTGGAGTCTCAAGACATTCTTTCTGTCCTCATCAGTCTATGAACAAAAATATTATGAACTCAATTATGAATTCAGTAAAATGATAATGATAACCATGTTAACAATACGAATAATGGTTTTATGAAGCTTTCTTTAAAGTAAAGAAACTAAAGCAGGAGATCTGGGAGCTTGTGGTTTCCAAAAGGACCTTTCAGTGAATACTTATTTCATTAACCATTTCACTAAAGCAGAAAATCGAGCATGAAGAAGGTCCTCCATGTAATGTAAAGAGTTTATTTCAATTAACAGCTCTAGATTCAAGCATTCAAACAAATAACTGTTAAGTAACCCATACTTGTGAGAATTTGAGGTATGTTCTGAACTAACCTGATATGTGAGCTCCTTAACTCTTCTCTCATATTTACGAACACTTTTAACAGCATCTGTGCCACGTCTCTGTTCAGCATCGAGCTCGTTCTCCAGTTCACGGACCTACAAATACATAGAGGAAAAAGATTTTTGTAACTTATACCAGCATGTTTTTGTATTCATATGAAAACACCCTCAGAACTGTGGAAATAAACATTTTTTTATTTCCAGCATTTCCAGTCAAAGTGCCCATTAAGTACAAGTTCTTCATTTTTGAGGAGATATTTCTTATGAAATTAGATGTAAGATAAGCCAATAAGCCACTTACATACATAAGGAAAAGGTAAAAAAAATGGGTCTGAAAGGATGTGTAGCTGTCAAGAAGCTCTCACTGAGAAAAAGAAATAGATAAAAGAGAAGACAATTTGCAAATCATATCAAGAAGCTGCTAATATTTCTCAGAATGATGAACCTGAAATGACTGGCATTTGCAAAAAAATGCAGTCAAGCTCTTTGACTGAGCTTTTAAAAATGTGGGAAAATATCCTTGAAGATTTCTTTGCAAGTTTGAAATCAAATCCGAAAAAATGAAAGCATGGACTGGAAATGAAGTAAATATCTATTATCTACCTCTGGCTTGTGCACAGCTCCATAGCTCTCCTGTGTCCAGCGGTACATACCCTGGCCTCCAGTTTCTGGAGCTGTTTCTTTCCTCCCTTCATGGCCAGGTTTTCAGCCTCGTCCAGACGGTGCTGCAGGTCCTTAACGGATGCCTCCAGATTCTTCTTCATCCTCTCCAGGTGACCACTGGTGTCTTGTTCTTTCTTCAGCTCCTCTGCCATCATAGCAGCCTGAGGTAACATTTGGAAATGGCATGGTTACCAGCACAGTTCATAAGAATGAACAGCAACAGGGCTACACAATGTATTGTTAACCTTTGCGATACCTGAACCATAAAAGGCAGCAATATGTAGATCACAGGCATGTGCTGTGAACATCGTGATCAGACGTTTATTTAATTCACATCTACCAAACATATGTAGTTTTTGGATAAAACCAGGGGAGGCAGATTGTTAACTATGTGACATTAAGATTGTAGCAGTTTGTTTTCACATGTAAGTTACACAACTAAATAAAATTAAATACACTTACCTACTGGATGTATGCTTCTAGGAAAGCTCTTTAACTGAAACCATAACCTTTTAATTGATGTGCGCTGGAATAGCTTCAGTTCACTATACATTTATCTGACTCTAAAACTGTTTTGTGTGGGCGGGGCAAGAGATGCCAGTTTTCTTTTCTGATTTTTAGGGGAATGTTTATGGAAGCGTTATCCAGGATTAGGACCACCCAGTTTTCATGGTGATGAGAGAAAAGTGAAATACAGCAGATGTTTATAAGACTTTGGGAAGATGTTCATAAGTCATACTTTGTGCATGTACATTGACAAAAGTTACTTCTGGGGCTTCAAAGAAAATGTAATTTTTTGAGACACAAATATTTTAAGACGACAAAGAAACAGACAATATAAATGTAGAAAATGGTCTCTTTAATGAACCTACTGAAAGATTCTGTGAGGAATCAAAAGCGGCTCTTCTATAGCATCAATTTAAGAAAGCTTTAGCGAGTGCATTCCGCGATCACAGTATCAAGCAGTGCAGCCACTTAAAGGAAATTTGTCCATATAATAACATGTCAGGAGCAACCTGGAGCAACAACACGTCCAGCCTGGTCAGGAAGGCACATCAGCGGCTCTACTTCCTCAGGCGGTTGAGGCGAGCTGGGCTCGGGAGCTCGGTCCTCACCTCCTTCTACAGATGTGTGGTGGAGAGCGTTCTATGCTCCAGCATCAACGTGTGGCACGGAAGCTGCTCTGCTGCAGACAGGAAAGCTCTGCAGAGGGTGGTGAAGGCTGCACAGAGGTCTGTCGGAGTCAGCCTCCCCACCACCACGGACATATACACCTCCAGATGCAGGAAGAGGGCCACCTGCATCATGAAGGACCCCACTCATCCAGCACACTCACTGTTTGTCCCGCTCCCCTCAGGCAGGAGGCTGCGGAGCGTTAAGTGTAGAACGAACAGACTGAGGAACAGCTTCATTCCGGAAGCTGTAAGACTTTTAAACGCCACTTAGTGGAACCACTGCACTGACACTTTTACGACACCAGTCACTTTAATACACTCTGCTGCTACCTTCTCCATTCCTGTTTATTTTATTCTCATATATTTTATATATTTATGTTTATTTTATTTATTTAAGTACTGCTGTCTGGGTAAAACTGGGTCCTTGGGTACCACAATTTCGTTCCACCCCATGTACCACATGTGATGCGAATGACAATAAAGTCTCCTTGAATCCTTGAATCCTTGAATCCTTGAACATGTAGAAGGCACCGAGGCTATCAGTGCAGAGTTAATGGAGTCTGGTGACTTTGTGTTTGTTGTATGCGGAGAATGATTCAGAGCATTCTTTCAATCCAGCAGGTTCTTTAGTAGCTCTTCCTATCTCCAAGCTGTGGGCTTGCCAGGGTATTTGAACAACAGTAACTATGGGAGTTGGTCATTAGGGCGAGCAGATTTATTGGGCTTTGCTTTGAAATGATTAGCCAGCTTTCCTAAAGCCCCCAGTCCTGCTGTTCGATTGGCCAAGAGATACTGAGCTGCAGAGCCATGTTCTGTGATTCTCTCACACGCACTGTAACTGAGAAGCGTAATCAGTTATCGTAACTGTATTCAAATTTAGGGCAGAATGAAAAAAATGAGTGCAATATAAAGTAAAGAATGAGTGTGGAGAAAAACGGTTGAAAAAAGAAAAAGATTGAAAGTCTTGGAAAGAAGAAGTGGACATAATCTGATACAGATGAAAAACATGCAGAATAAAACAACAAGTCAAGAGAGAAGAAAACGTTGTGATAGCTTATAGTGAATGATGGTATATATGAAAAGGATTTTGTCATTCTCCCTCTCTTTGCTAATTTTTGAAGTTGGATCTGTTTGTAATCATTTTCCTTCTGTTTAATGAGTGATGTTTTTGGCAGTCCGTTAAAAAGTTTCTTACACCATCTCATCCCCTAGCAACACATTTGTTGTGTTAAGCCTCTAACAGCACAGAAAGTCGAACCTTGTAGTTGAGTAATTTGAGGAAGTTGGATTGCGTAAGAATGATTAGTAGGAACTTACATCAGTGATGGCCTTCTTTGCCTTTTCTTCAGCGTTCCTCGCCTCTTGGATGGCTTCCTCTACCTCTCCTTGGAGTTGATTTACATCACACTCTAGCTTCTTTTTGGCATTGAGGAGGCTGGTGTTCTAAATGGTGGGGATTATGTTTAATAAAAAAAAATAAAGAACAGCTGTGTGAAAGGGTTAGTCACACAACACAGACCTCAGAGGTGAAGGCAAAGTGATAAAGCAAACAATCCCATCTATTAATACTGACTCAAGACTTAAGACACCACCCTGAACTCTGGTCAGTGGTCAGTAAATGCTCATAGTATTCTTTATTCTTTTTTTGGATCCACATTAGCTTCCACAATATGGTTGCAAGTCCTCCTGGGGTCCACACCAAGACAAAATCAATCAAAAGAAACAATCAAGAATCAAAAACAGCAAGTCAGAAAATAAAAATAAAAGACAGAGGACACCCTTACAATCATAGTAAGCTGTCATTATATGCAGGAGTAGAAGGTGTGTTGTATATTTGTTTGTTTGTGTGTTTGTTTATCCGCAGATATGCTTTCAGTGTACAATGGAACCATAAAAAATGTAAGTAAACCTTAGCAAATGTATTCTTACTTCATAGAAAACCTTAAATCTGCTTTACACAGTGAACATCGCATGCAAGTTGCTTGAAATATACATAAAACTAAATTTTATTTTAAGTTTGAAAGAGACAATCAAAATACCAATAATAAATACATGGGCATATACAAGGACATATTTTCAAACTTTCACCGAATCAATGGACAAGCAAAAGAAATAAGGTTTTATTGGGTGGTTGCAAATGAACCCTGACTGATTCTAGATTTTTTCTTTTAATCTATTCTACCTCAAAATAAAGTGCACAATGAAATATACAAGTCATTACAACCACATGTTTCTGATCTTTTTTTCTGGTAGTTTTTCATTTTCTCAGTTTCTTGAGTCGTGACAACAAACATGAGGCCCTCAAATCTAACACTGCTGGAACCGACTGCTTTAACTAGCCAGCTAATGCTAACAGCTGTTTAACCATCTGCTTGTGCCACAGTTTATTCTTCTAGCATGCTGTTATCGTGATATCTGTGTAGAAACCAATTTTCTCCTTGTTTACAGCCTCTAATTATACAAAAGCTCAGATCCATTTGGGATCAAAATGCTGAAAATCATACTACAAGAGAAGACAGAGACACAGTCTTAACCAACAAGAACAGAATGAGAGAGATATTCACTGAGGCTATAACCGTAATGCCTACTTACCCATCAATTTTCAAAGGCTTAACATAAACACAACAGTCCAATATATGAAGTACCCTATATAAGTAAATAAAATAATAAACATAAAATAAAAAACAACAGTGTGTTGCAAGCAATAATGATTGTTGTTTATTTGTTTTATGTAACTGTCAAGTTGCATGTTGTCTGCAACAGCATTTACATGCAACCTGACAGTTACACAAAGCAATTAAATACAGTTGCATGCAAGTTACATGCAACACAGCCTGTCATTAGAGAGTAAGTCACAACAGTAGGAGACCAAAGAAGTTCAATAGAAATTGGTTTAACAGTTATTAATAGAAACATTCAAGAAACTCATGTTTGTGGTTTAGACTCTGGAAACTGATAAAATGAAAATCTCAGTGCTTTGACCTGATCATGTGATATGTTTTTGCTATTTTGATTGACTCATGAACTTTAGAATCTTGCAAGTTCCAAATGTTTGGCAGCAAACTTTACGTTATGTGGCTCAAGTGCAACTAAAGCTGCCTGAAAGTTTCACTATGCAAAGACAGCCTTTACGTAGTGGTGTTTGTCAGCTTGTATTCATTGATGGGATCACAAACTCAGAAGTGTACACACGCACTGTGACTGCAAACCTGCAGACGTCTGCAATAAAACTGCTCAGATGATGACAATCTAAACCACCCCAGTTGAATTTTGAAAGACTAATTTACTAAGGAAATGGAAAAGCCTGTTTCATAACATAATTAAGTAAACAAAACTCCACACGTCTGGGGGCTTAAGGTATATTATGCACATTTGTATCAGACAAAGAACATGATCTTTACCTGAGAGTGCAGAAGGCCCACTCGCTCACTAGCATCCACCAGCTCTTGCTCAGCCATTTTGCGGCTTCTCTCAGTCTGTTCCAGAGTGGCTCTCAGCTCCTCAATCTCAGCCTGCATCAGAACGTTCTTCCTCTCCACCATCGCCACCTGCTCCTTCAGATCCTCCTGACACCTGACGGCCTCATCTAGGTGAACCGTCGTATCCTAGACAAAAGCATCACATGATGAAATGAATTAATCTCATTTCCGTTCTTTGACAAGCATTTGTAACCCCTAATGTAGGGTTTAACTTTATGACCTCTTTCATGGATCTGTTCGCTCTACCTTTAGATGGCCTTGAATGTTTCTTAGCTGTTTCTGGGCCTCAGCAGCCTGTCGGTTTGCATGACTCAGCTGAATCTCCATTTCGTTGAGATCTCCCTCCATCTTCTTCTTAATTCTGAGGGCATCGTTCCTGCTTCTGATCTCAGCGTCCAGCGTCGACTGCATGGATTCTATCATGCGCTGGTTGTTGCGTTTGATCTGTTCCATCTCCTCGTCTTTCTCGACAAGCTTTCTGTCCACCTCAGACTTCACTTGAGTTAGCTCGAGCTGAATACGAAGAATCTTTGATTCCTCATGCTCCAATGAAGCCTGTGGGGGAAAAGTGGAAAGAAAAACATAAATCACCAAATCAATCACACAGTCATATGGCATTTTATACAAAATATGTTGGTGCTCATGTGTCTCACCTCGGCTTCCTCTAGAGCAGTCTGAATTTCTGTCTTCTCCAACTCTGCTTGCTTCTTGGCTTTCTCCAGCTCATGGATCACTTTTCCATTTTCGCCGAGGTGCTCAGTGAGATCCGTTATTTCCTCTAGGATCAAACACACATACCAGTATTACAGACTGAACAACAAGACTAAACGTGCTTCATGAAATCAGCTGAACTTACGTTGCAGGTTCTTGTTCTCTCGTCTGAGAGTCTCCAAATGGTCCAGTGCCTCTTCATAAGAGTTTTTCATTTTGAAAACCTCAGTACTGAGTGAACGAGACTCTTTCAGAGCTCCTTCTAACTCCGCTTGACTCTCTTCATACTTTTGCTTCCACTCGGCTAAAACCTGAACGGAGTTGAAGCCGATTTGTTACTTTTATTGTTCTCTTTGAAGATGATGTTCAGTGTTCAAGTTCTTTACCTTGTCGAAGTTCCTTTGCTTTTTATCAAGGTTTGCTGCTTGAGCGTTTGCCCTCTCCACATCCGCCATTAAGTCCTCGACCTCACCTTGCAGTCTTTGCTTGGTCTTCTCAAGAGAAGAACACTTTGCATTCACCGCCTCAATGGATTCCTCTGCATCTTGCAAACGCTGGGCAAGTTTTTTCCTGTTGCCAAAAAAAAAGCATTTTAAACATGGCAGCGCACATTTATACCTAGTATGATTTTTCCAGAGATGCAGTTCTGTACTTGGCCTCCTCAAGCTCCTCAGTGCGCTGAATGGCATCAGTCTCATATTTGGTTCTCCACTGAGCCACTTCACTGTTGGTCTTTGACAGTCCTCTCTGAAGTTCTGATTTGGCCTCCTGCTCTTCGTCAAACTGTTCTCGGAGCAGCTCGGTGTCATGTCGAGCAGATTGCAGGGCATGGGCCAGAGCATTTTTAGCCTTGAAGAACAATGAAGTAATAATAATAGTAATAATTTAAATAGTTTACATAGCACTTTAACAACATTGCTTATAGAGTCCCTCAGGGTTCAGTTTTAGGGCTTCATCAGGAAACTAGATCAAGTTTCATAGCCATAACACCTGATTTCCTTTCCTTCTGACAATCAGTGATTTTCAGGGATATTCCAATTTAGATTCTGAGCTTTTTTTTTGTTGCAAAATGGTGCTTTTTTATAATTAGAGAAAACTTGTTTACACATTTGTTTCAGTAGTCTTGAGATTATTATAGTAGTAGTATTATAGTATAAAGAATGCTCGGCAGCTTGATGTGATAAACTGCAATTTAAAATATTGCAGTATGCTAAGTATAACTACATCATAGTATTATGGTATTCATTAAAAGAAAACTTTGTCAACATCTGTTTTGTTGAAGCAAAATAGGATTGTGAAGCTGACAGGCTGACTAACAATGCCATAAAACTTTACATTTATATAATAAAAAGTCAATACATGGGCTTTTTTATATTGATACAAAATATCACGATACTGTGCTATCTTGATTTTTTCCCCAACCCTAGCAAATGCCCAGTGCAAATTTAGAGATCTTTCTGTATTTGTACATCTGTGGAAATCAATTCCATTTTAGATAGTCATGCTCAGTACAGATCTTTATGAAACATATAAAAATGCATCTTCTAAATTCTTTAATTCAATTTTTTGCTTTTATATATTTTTTTTTATTGAATCAATTGTTACTAAAATTGGGTACCAGTCTGTAAAGCACTGCTGTACAAGAAAGCAGATGCAAACCTTATTGGCAATGTAGACAAATTATACTTACATTAAAAAATGCATTTTAATTCTACTTTAGTGGTGGCCAATTTTTACATACTAGAAAGGACTCCAGTGAAACAATGCCACCAATTCAACATCTTTTTTTTTTAACTACTGCTAGGCAATGCACAATGGTCATACATCAGCTAACAGACGCCCAAATTAAATGGCATTGTGATGTGATTGGAGAAAAAGATATAGCCATAGCAAGACTGATCATGTTCTCTTGGACTCCTGGCAAAGGAAAGGCTGAGACATTGCTGGGGAACAAACTTGTGAGTTCTTGAGAACAGAGCAAACACTAAAACGGTTGCAACCTTTGATTTTCAGCTTGTTGAAGCCTAATTTAGAGAATACCTTTGTCTCTTCCTCCACTTGTCTTTTAAGGTCTTCAATCTGCTGAGTGAAAGCCAGTTTTGCTCTGGTCATTTGAGAGATCAAGGCATCTCTCTCTTCTAACTGCCGGGAGAATTCTCCTGTCGACAGGCCAGAGAGTCACATGGCTTTAAAATGTAGCCATTAATTAAAAGTTTGAGAAACAATACGTCATTCAGAGTAGACTGTCATCAACCTATCCCTTCTCAGTCCCACAGCACACATAGACGACAATGACAAACCAAAACTTGAAAAGCATTGAACTGGTATAAATAAATGACTATGATGAAGAGTTGCCTTGTGGTTGGTTGTACTAAGACCAAATTATAAAATGGCTCTCCTGCCATGTTCTGGTTGGATCTCAGGCTAGGCGACTAGGCTAACGTAGGTCAGCTGTCACAGCACAATACTAGCTAGCATACTATTTGTAGAGCAGGACTTTTTGTATATATGTTTTAATTGTTATGTGCTGACGTGGATATCTAGCTAGCATACTAGCTAGCATACTATTTGTAGAGCAGGACTTTTTGTATATATGTTTTAATTGTTATGTGCTGACGTGGATATATATATATATATATATAGAGAGAGAGAGAGAGAGAGAGAGAGTGAGAGAGAGAGAGAGAGAGATTATAGGCAAGTATATACAGCACAATACTAGCTAGCATACTATTTGTAGAGCAGGACTTTTTGTATATATGTTTTAATTGTTATGTGCTGACGTGGATATATATATATATATATATATATATATATATATAGTATATATAGTATATATATATAAAGATATATATATACAGTGCCCTCCATAATTATTGGCACCCCTGGTTAAGATGTGTCAAAAGCCTTAAAATAAATTCAGTTTTTATTGTGGAAACATACTGTCGCACTGAAAAGTGTAGAAAAAATGTAACCTTTAACTCAAGTAGAGTTTTAGGGGGGTAAAATAAAATCCCTGACTAAGAAATAATATTTCTTCAAAAAATCACCTGTTCCACAATTATTGGCACCCCTAACAATTCTTAGGAAATAAATGTAATTAAAGAATTTCTGTCACTTCTACAGTAGTTTACGAAGTTAATCAAAGTATGTAGGAACATTTAATTAGCAATTCACAACTTCCTGTTTCCCTGGGGTATAATTATGACATGACACAGAGGCCATTTCTCTTCAACATGGGAAAGACAAAGGAACATAGCATTCAAGTAAGGCAGATGTGTGTTGACCTTCACAGGTCAGGCAATGGCTACAAGAAAATAGCCACTCGCCTACACCTGTCCGTATCTACTGTCAGAGGAATTATTAAGAAGTTTAAAACAACTGGAACAGTGGTAAACAAGTCTGGACGAGGACGCAAGTTTATTTTGCCACCACGCACAGTGAGGAGGATGATAAGAGAAATAAAAAGTTCTCCAAAGCTCACTGTTACGGAACTGCAACAAATGGTAGCATCTTGGGGTCACAAAGTCTCCAAAACAACCATCAGACGCTATCTACACGCCAACAAGCTGTTTGGGAGGCATGCACGGAAAAAACCTTTTCTCACTCACAATCATAAACGTAAACGTTTGGAGTTTGCTAAGCAGTACTGGAACTTCAACTGGGACCGTGTGCTTTGGTCAGATGAAACAAAGATAGAGCTTTTTGGCAACAAATGCTGTAAGTGGGTCTGGCGTAACACAAGAGCTGAGTATGCAGAAAAGCACCTCATGCCCACTGTGAAATACGGGGGAGGATCAGTGATGCTGTGGGCCTGCTTTTCTTCCAAAGGCCCAGGGAACCTTGTTAGGGTGCATGGCATCATGAATGCTTTGAAATACCAGGACATTTCAAAACAAAATCTGGTGGCTTCTGCCCGAAAGCTGAAGATGGGTCGTCACTGGGTCTTTCAGCAAGATAATGACCCTAAACATATGGCAAGATCTACACAGAAATGGTTGACCACACACAGAATCAAGCTCCTCCCATGGCCATCTCAGTCCCCAGACCTTAACCCCATTGAAAACCTGTGGGGTGAGCTGAAGAGGAGAGTGCAGAGGAGAGGACCCAGGTCGCTGGATGATTTAGAGAGATTGTGCAAAGAGGAATGGTCGAAGATACCTCTTTCTGTGTTCTCCCATCTTGTGAAACATTATAGGAGAAGATTAGGTGCTGTTTTGTTGGCAAAGGGGGGTTGTACAAAGTATTAACATCAGGGGTGCTAATAATTGTGGCACACATTATTTGATGTTAAACAATTATTTCTTAATGTGGGATTTTTTTCCTACTGAATAAATGCACTTGAGATAAAGGTTGGATTTTGCTCTTTTTTCCATCGTGGTCCTATATTATTTAAAAAAACCCTCAATTTATTAGAAGCTAAAGAACACATCTTAACCAGGGGTGCCAATAATTATGGAGGGCACTGTATATATATAGAGAGAGAGAGAGAGAGAGATTATAGGCAAGTATATATAGGTATTTAGGTATATGTATGTGTTGGTAGGAATCTCTGGTCTTTGGTGTTGATGTTTTATATGAATGTTTTTTTTTAAATTACATAGTTATTGTTTGTGGTATATGGATTTTGGGTGGTTTTGAATTTGATTTATGACTGAAGACGGGCGACTAAATTTTTTGATCTAAATTGTAAATCTAAATTGTAATCTAAAAAACTCTGCAGTGGTCCTGAAGCACATGAGAGTATTGCATGCTTAGTGAAAACATCCTGATAAGGAGACACAGATTATGAACTGCACGTAGCACAGAAGGAGTGACTGACTTTGTGGGGAGTATATAATGGGTATTGTCACTGATTAAATGAGAGCGAGCCGTTATGAATTTGTAGCTCTCCCACTGGCGAGAAACTCTGGAGAATAAACAGGATTCTATATTCCTACGGCATTTGGTTTGGTGATTTATTCGGTATTGAAAAATTTTAGTGAGACACCACTGAGTGGGAGTACTGCGCCTGCCTGATGTCGAGAGACTGAAGGGACTTAAGATTTTGTTTTGTGCTGTTGTTTTGCATTACTGTCTATTATTTGTTCTCGGGCAAAAAAGGGGTGAGCATGTGTTGTAAGCTGATCTGATGTTAAACTGATTGACTCAAAATGTACCGTTCTCTGTTTGAAGTCTTGCTCTCTGGGCACTTATGTCATTTAGCTGACGAGCGTTCTCTTCATTCTTGGCCTTATATTCACTGAGCTGGTCTTCCAGAGCACGACACATTTTCTCATAATTAGCCTGTAAAGTATAAGCGTTTAGTCACCATTTTAATATTAGTCACTATTAGCGTACACCAGTAACAGCTGGGAACTGTGTTACCTTTGACTTTGCCATGGACTCCATACTGGTGACTAAGTCATCAACCTCCATTTTGTATTCACTCTTCTCTTTCTCCAGTTTCTGTTTAACACGCTGGAGGTTGTCAATCTGTTCTCCAAGCTCTGCAACAGTGTCCGAATGCTTCTTACGAAGGGCAGCAGCAGTGGCTTCGTGATGCAGAGTGGACTCTTCGAGGTCCCGCCGCAGCTTCTGGAAGTCCGCCTCGCGTTTCTTGTTCATTTCTATTTGGGCAGCAGTGGCACCACCAGCCTCTTCCAACCTCTCACTGATCTCCTCAAGCTCCCTGGAGAGATCAGATCTCTGCTTCTCTATTTTGGCCCGTGCAGAACGCTCAGTTTCTATCTCCTCCTCCAATTCCTCAATACGGGCCTGTACAAAGAAGCAGGATCAGCATCAGGGTCTATGCGAATATATATATACCAAAGGCTTCATTCATATGTCTCTTCTTTTAGTTTAAGAGTACCTGCAGCTCCTTTATTTTCTTCTGAAATTGTGCCCCCAAACTCTGCTCATCCTCAATCTTACTGAGCAGCTGACTAAATTCAAAATCCTTCCTGTTGAGATAAATTCAGAGAAGGTGCATGTGTAGAGAAACAGTACCTCCCTTCATCTATTTATTTATACCCAGTCAAAACAGCCAGTAAGTGTAAGTTATTTATTTTTCAGTTGATATTTCTGAGGAAAAAATGGGACTCCGAACAATCTTCAAGAAGAAGATCAAGGTCCACTGTTGCTCCAGATCTAAAAAAGATTGGGTGTTCCTGTCCATCTTTCCACTGTGAAAAGTCAGCTCAACACTATGGGTGATAATAGCTGCAAGCACACTTAGACTGTTCACCCCAGAGGTCAGACCATTACATCACTAAAAGTATTTGGGATTACTTGGATCCTGAGAAACAAATGCAACCAACTTCTAGGACTAAACTATGGAGGAGTGGAAAAATATCCCTGAAGATTTCTTTGAGAAGGTGAAGAAGTGTAATTTTCTGTTAAAGCCTCAATGAACGAAAGCCTGTGTTTACTTTCTAATTAAGTTAATCTGGTTCCTCTGGAACACAATATACATGTACAAAGTATGTCTTATGAATATCTTTGCAAGGTCTAATAGTAGTCCTAATGGTAGTCCTAATAGTAGGTAATGCTTCTGTATGCATTTCCTAATGAAGGCTAACATGTTTCACTCCACGCTCTGGTTGAGTCTGAGTAAAGTAGCAAGCTAAAGACGACTTAGTAAGCATCTCACTAAGCTAGCTATAGGTTTGTGTACATATACATGTACAGCCCGCTTAGGCTGTTTTCTGTAAAAGTACATTTAAATGCACCCACAGGTTTTAAAAGAGGTTTTATACAGGCAGTATTTGATACCATTAGATCTTAAAAATATTTCTTAATTTGTTCCCAAGCTTTAAATATTGTCAGTGTCCAAAGAAAAACATGTATCTCTGTGTTTCTCAGTTTTATTTTTTTTCAATAATTTGAACACAGAAGATGCATTTTATATCCTGTCAATGTTTCATGATGAACTGACCATTAGAAATGCTCCAAAGTTACTTGGAATGAAACCTCTTTACATTAACTTACATTAAAAGTTAAGAATGTTTTTGGCCTTTCCTGTTAAGTTAGTATTTTTGGATTGTTCTTTTAACGATGATATGTTTTCTGCTTTTTCCAGTCACTAACAAATGAATAACTTGGACTTGATGGCTGCTTTGAAATTAAATAAATAAAGAAAGTCATTAACTTTTGCACAGCTCAGTACTGAAGTGTGTGTTCTTCTGTAACTACATAGACACAATCATTTACTCTTACTTTTTCAGTCTCTCCTCTATTTGTTGCTTGTCATTTTCCAGGTCCATTATGGACTCTTGGCTCAACTTCAGGTCACCCTCAAGCTTTCTTTTTGCTCTCTCAAGGTCCATACGGATCTTCTTCTCTTGCTCCAGAGAACCTTCTAGCTGTTGGTACACAAAATGTGTTTGTATTCTAGTCTATAGTTACAGAGTATAAGAGAGGCCTTCTTTAAAACCCACCTCATCCACTTGTTGTTCAAGTTTGCCCTTGGCTTTTGTCAGCGTGTTGACTTTGTCTTCTTCTGCCTGGAGATCATCAAGCGTTTGCTGGTGGGCCTCCTGGAGAGCTTTCTTCTCCTTTGATAATTTGGCTATGTTTTCATCCAGGTTGGTAATTTCCTCAGTTAGATTCTTCACCTACACAATACGAGACAGACCTAGTTCTGAAACCCTGTAATGTGATGGTTAAAATGAAAATATCTCATGAACACCTGGATCAAAGTAATTGCCTTGTTCTCAGTAGCATGCTTCTCCTTTTCCACTTTAGCTAACGTGAGCTCCAGATCATCAATGTCTTTCTTCAGCTCGGAGCACTCGTCCTCTAGTTTCCTTTTTTTAGCAGTGAGCTCAGCATTCATCTCCTCTTCATCTTCCAACCTCTCATTTAACTCTTTCACTTTGGCCTCCATCTGGATCTTACTTTTGATCAGGCCTTCACACCTTTCCTCAGCATCAGACAGGTTCTCTGCTACCTGCGAATGAAAGTAAAACCCAGTAGCACTTATATACTTTCTCTTATATCATTTCAGCTTCAGTTCAGTTTAGTTTTATTGGTGCTTCAGTCTTTTTCTTTGCATTAGCTTAAAATAATTTGAATATATCACCTGGAAACGAATTATTTGCTATTTTAAGTACTAAATTCTAATTTACAAGTTTTGTGATATTTCAACATTATATTGTCGCTGTCCAACGGAAAAAAACATTTCCATTTATTCAGATTTTTACTTTTTTCACATCGATTGAGTTTGGCAGCTGCCCTTAACATTGCAGGGAAAAGTCCTGATGGTTGGACCAATAGAAATGCTTCATAGCTGCTTGGAATAAACTCTTTTTACACTGACTTCCATCAGAAGTGAAAAGCATTTTTGCCCTCTAATATAAGGTTTCTATTTGGGAGATATATGTTTTTCTTTGAAAAGTGAAAGTTAAACGTGAGGTTAACACATCTACAACACACTTTAATGCACTGTAATAATAAATTATTATTATTGTTATTATTATTAGTAGTAGTAGTAGTACTGTCAGTAGTACTGAGTTTAACATATTTAAAAAAAAGATTTCTAAAATAAAATATGGCACATTTTACATGTTATGTAATTGTTGCCCAAAAATATTTTATACTCACAACACAGAAATTGTGCTCAAAAAATAAAAGTTTTGAAGCATTTCTTTTTGTCCAATCATAAAAATGTTACACACTGTAACACACTGTTTTCAATTTATGTAAAAAAAAAAACAACAACTAAGCTTTTAATGGTTACACAGTAACTTGGTTTGGAACATTTTCCCTGATTTTATAAGACAACTTACAGACAGAAGAGTCAGTATTGTTCCATTCAGCATTGACGGCTTCAAACAGCAGCTGAAAACATTGCTACATATTGCTAAATACTATCTATAGGGTTTAAATCTGGACTTCGGTCACCCCATACCATTCATAAAACATTACATTTTGGGTGTAGTTGGACCCTAAAAAGAACTGAGGTAAAATCAACTGCTGCTATGCTTTGGGTAATATAAATATGTTTTGCATTGTCTGGATAATTGAACGTGACTAAAAACTTCATATAAACAAACAATGGTTTTAGTCCTATCTGACTCACGGCTTGAACTTGAAGCTGCAAGTCATTCTTCTCCTGCAGCAGCGTCACCATTTTGGTTTCAAGCTCCTTCTTCTTGGTCTCAGCCTTTGTTAGGTCATCTTTGCATTTAGCAAAATCCACCTTCATGGTGGCCATCTCCTTCTCCCTCTCTGCACTTTTGAGGAGAGGCTTGATCTTAAAGTAGAGCTTCATCCACGGCCAGTGTTTTACATTCATGAATGCACGGATGTTGTATTGAACTGTATAAATGGATTCTCTGCAAAGAAATGAATTACGTAAAAGGTCAGTATTTACATGATAATATGCTCACCAACAAACATCCATAAAGTGATTGATTACAATCTTATGAAACAACAATAAGGTTTGTTTTACATTTGTACTAACTTTACAACTCATCATTGTGTTTATTGGGAAACTCAAACATCTAATACCTTCTCTCCATCATCTTGGAGAACTCTGTTCTCATGAGAAAGCCTCTGCAGAGGGCCTGAGTGATGGTGACGAGAGATGCTAATTTGTCGTCTCTCATCTCTTCTAGAGCGCCAAGAAGACCAGCCTTGAAAAACACCTGCAAAGTACCAATAACTAATAAATATGCTTTACATACATGTGGAACAGTTTCATCTTTATACTGACTGCAATAATTTAAAAAATGCATTATATTATTGGAGTCACATATATTCTAGCAGATAATAGCTTTTAAAGGTATCAGCATTGGACACATGATTAGACTGACTGACACTACAGACTGATATTTGATGAGATATTTTTGTACTCTTGACAAATGAGCTACTGTTCTGAAATGTTTGTGTTTTATTCCTATTGGCAGATACAGTGGTATAGGTATTGGCAGATACAGTGGTATAGGTATTGGCAGACACAGCTCTGGTCAGATTTTGTTGAAGTTGAGTGGTTTTTTTATCTCAATTTTTTTAACATATGGGAAGACATAGATTATAACATATTAACTGTGCTGTAACATTTTCACAGATCATATTATATGTTTTTTTTTTTCTAAATATTCAGCAAATAAACAGAAATTGTGCCTTAAATGTGCAGATGTGTGTGTTGTCTGTAGAGGGTATGTTAAAAGAATGTCATTTGACCAGGAGTGGCCATATTTTGGCATAGAGCTGTACATACATGAGAAGTATCAGATTTCACCCATACTGGTACATCCTCAGCATTACTTTTATTATTTATCTGTTCATGCATACATGTCATGATATTTACACTTGCCTTAGTGTGCCCAAATTTATACTGGGAATGATCCACATTTATTGATCCCAGGAGCTTCTCTGCAGCTTTCTTGTTGTCAATAAACTGACCCTCAGGGATGACACTTGCATTTAGCACTTTGTACCTGTGAACAGTTTAAAGTTTGAGGTGAACTGAGCGTCTTTGTTATGAAATGCCTATAAAGCCTCTGAACCCTGCAACATAACATTTGTCATAAATAACCATGTCATGTATATATAGCGGATGCCATAAGCTGTTGTGATACTCTCAGTGGAGTGATAAATCAATATATTGAGCCTTTTGTAACTGAGTTCTGCTATAGCATGAGTAGACTGACAAATTAGTGTGATGACCAATTATTAATCTCAGTGTTACTGAACTCAGGAGTGATACATTCATAATATGTTGAACCTTTTGTTACAGAGTTTTGCTAAAGCATGAGTAGACTGATAAATCAATGTAATGATCTGTTATTAATCTCAGTGTTACTGAACTCAGGAGTGATACATTAATAATATGTTGAGCCTTTTGTTACTAAGTTCCTGCAAAAGCCTGTGTAGATATTTTGGCATCTGTCATTATAATAACTTGTAATTAATGGTATCATGCAACTTATAGTACTGAACAAATTGTATATAAAGTATTTATAGCATGGTTAGGTTGATGTTTTACAGCAGGGTTGCTGAATTGGCCTTCTGAAATAAATGAAGTGCTTATGAATTGATGTTCATCAGTCATATTTAATAATTATTCTGAACAACATTCTGATTTAAACAAGCCATCAAAATGTTACCTTTGCTTAAAGTCTCCATACAGAATCCTGCTTGGGAAACCCTTCCTGCAGATTCTGATTCCCTCTAACACACCATTGCACCTCAGCTGATGGATGACCAGATGATTCTCCATAACACCTGTAGCAATTTACTGGCATTATGAACAGGACCCACGAAATTCTACAAAGGAACTGTTAATGTACCGCACTTACCTGGAGTTTTAGTCTCATTAGGGATAATGCACCTCACAAAATGTGGATGAGTGCTTCTCAAGTTGGTCATTAGCTTCCCAAGGTTTTCCTGCAGGAAGGACTGGCTTATTTGATCATTTCCAAAACTAAAAGGGCAAAAAAGCTTATAATAAATAATCAAAAATACTTCTGAGTCTCACTACTCACCCTGAAGAGAGCTGACACTGTCTGGAAAGAAGAGCCTTTCTTCTTTGCTGCTTTCTTTCCACCAGGTCCACCACCTCCTCCGCCACTGCTCTCTACAAAGCACCAACAGTTAGCCATATATGAAGACAAGAATATTTTTTAAAAGATTTAAAATATATATAGATTATATACATTACATTGGCATAGATGATCATACCTTCTGTAGAAGCATAACTGGAATACAGGAAAGCCAGCAACTTCAAAGCAGACTTTTGATAGAGCTGCACCACAGTTTCATTCAGGGGGTCTTTATTCTTGTCCAGCCAGCCTGTGATATTGTAGTCTACAGTGCCAGCATAGTGGACTAGAGAGAAGTGAGCCTCGGCTTTGCCTTTAACGTGCTTAGGCTTCTGAAAAATGCTTGATTTGCCAAGATGCTGATCATAGAGCTTGTTCTTGAAGGTAGTATCAGATGCCTTAGGGAACATGCACTCCTCCTCTAGAATGGAGAAGATACCCATTGGCTGCAAAGTGATACAAAATGATGCTGTTGAGCAGTCTGTTTTTATGGCATCAGATCTTTTAATCTTTTTTTTATTCAGTATACCTTCTCGATCAGCTCAATGCATGCAGCTAGATCCATTCCAAAGTCAATGAACTCCCACTCGATTCCTTCTTTTTTATATTCCTCTTGCTCAAGAACGAACATGTGGTGGTTGAAAAACTGTTGCAGTTTTTCGTTGGTGAAGTTGATGCAGAGTTGCTCCAGGCTGTTATACTGCAGACAATAAAATAATAAATAAGTATGGTACTCTTTTCTGTATGCTTCATCAGACCATGGCGATAACACACTTACATCAAATATCTCAAATCCAGCAATGTCTAGGACACCAATGAAGAACTGCCTTGGTTGCTTTGTGTCCAACATCTGATTGATGCGAAGGACCATCCACAGGAACATCTTCTCATAGACTGACTTTGCCAGTGCTCCAATTGAGTTATAAACCTTCAAAACAGATGCTTTAACATCAAAATGGTTTAGCTATTTTTTCACTGCTTGCCTTTTATATTGTGTGTAAAATGTATAATGAGTGGGCCAATAGAAATGGTCCAAAATTATAACAAAATGCTGTTAAATAAACTTTCATTTAAAGCTAAGAATGCTTTTTTATACATGATAATTATATACCATGGCATAGTTATCCAAAAATATCGATAATATATCTAGGACAATTGCACCAGAGGGGGCGACAAAGCCTTGAACAGGATGACTTAAAAATGAAAGAAAATTTTGTGCCCACAATTTTCTCTTTTTCTGTTTCTGGCTGGAGGAAATTTTTTGACTTAATTATTCAAAATAATTCTTAACTTGTAGTATCAAATAGAAAAATAAGTCATTTTATTTTAGAAAATATGTCATCATTTTGAGAAAGTTAGTCAACATTCAATTAATGTAAAGTAATTATTTAACAATAAGTAAGTGTTTATTTAGTATATTCATGTCAACATTATCCTTCACACTGTTAATTACCACCAGGATTTTAAAGTATTTAAAACAATTGTTTCACAGTAAAATACTATAGTCATTACTTTATTGCAAAATCAACTCATCACAGGATATTTTCTGTTATTCCGAAGGTTTTGGGGTTTTAAATATTTAAAAAATGTCTATTGGCATTTTAAAAACTATACATTTGATACATTCTCTTTTTTTATTTAAATATGTATAGATATTGTTACATTCCAGTCCATTTTAATTTTGTGTAAATATATTGTAAATTACTGTCTAAAGAATGCAGACGATTCACTGTAATCTTGTGGTCCAGTGGGCGGAGAAGTCACAGTATACATTATACAGTATACACATCAAAAAAGAAAAATACCATCACACTTCAGATGCCATCTTACTAGTGTGGCAGATATGCTGTCTGGACCACAAGATCACTGTGACATTTATTTTTGCCATCACTAACAAGACAATTCATTTTTCAATGAATTGATAAATAATCTTAGCCTTATTCATAATTAACTGTTAATATTCAATATCAGTATATTCAAGAATTGTGTACCTGCTGGACTGTTTGACTCTTGGTGACATACTCATTTCCAACCTTCACTCTGGGATAACACAGGGCTTTCAGCAAGTCCGCGGAGTTTAGGCCCATGAGGTAAGCTGCTTTATCAGCATCTATGATTATCAGACACAGGGCAGGTCAGTGTGTAGAATCTTCTGTAGTGTTTGTTCTACTGAAGTCAGTGATTTTTTATTTACCCTCTGTGCCATCGGGCTCAGCCTGCTCCTCTCTCTGCTTCTGCTTAAACTTCATGTTGCCATAGTGTACCACAGCACCGGTCAGTTTATACATGCCAATTTTCTCCTCTGCTGTAAAGCCGAGGACGTCCACAGCACTCTAGAAGAATGTGAATGAAGAAATAAAACAAATAGTTAGGACCAAATTCTTTGGGACAACATTCATGTAATTTATTCATAGAAAGATTTCTGCTCACATCTGTGGCCAGAAGTTCCTCACTGTCATTAATACTGGCAACAGTGATCTCCCCTTGACTTATGAATGGATAGTCAAAAGGGTTGGTTGTGATGAGAAGTGTCTCTGGGGTAAACACATGTATTGTTTGTTACAAGTTGTGGGCAAAAAGATCAGCATTTTTTTCTAATATTATTAGTACTAAAACATCACAGTCAAGAATGACCAACTACAAGTTTCAGAAAAAGCAATCCTAATTAATCCTGTTTTATTGGATTTAGTTTGTTTTTTACATGTTGAATAAAAATCCTAGTCCTAGTTTTTGAAATCAATAGAATGAGAGCAGTTAGTATAAAAAACAAAGAGGAATCATGATACCTATCAGCTCAGGTTTTTTATTGGACATGATCTGATAAAAGATGTGGTAGCTTCTTTCTGCAGATAGCTGGAATGTAACTCTTGACTTTTCCAGCAAGTCTAAGAAATAGAACAACACTGACTTGTATTGAAAGATCATCATATATACAAAAAAAACAGAAGAAAGAAAAGCAATGTAACGTACAAGTCTCAATATCAGCGGAAGACAGTTTTCCCGTGGTTCCGAAGTGAATTCTGATGAATTTCCCCTGAAAAAACATTATATGATTGAAAAGATGAATAGCCATGGTAGGGGAAACATATATCTTCAGGTTATCTTCAGATAGCTGTCAAATCAGCTCACAAAGCGAGAGGAGTTGTCATTCCTGACAGTCTTGGCGTTACCGAAGGCCTCCAGTAGAGGGTTAGCGGAGATTATTTGATCCTCCAGCGTACCCTGCAGAACAGATGAGTCCAGACACTCAGCTCTCATAAATAAACCCCACTATGAAGTGTGCTGTTTTGATGCTCTCACCTTCAATTTTCCAGAAGTTGGAGGCTCTTTCTTCTTATCTCCCGATACCGCGATTGTAGCAAAGTACTGGATGACACGTTTCGTGTTTACAGTCTTTCCTGCCCCAGATTCTCCACTTAAAGGCAAAATAAGATTAGAAAGATCTGTCCTAACTGAGGTATAAACCATTGTCTAACGTTCCTGTCACTCTTGTGAATAAATGTTTTTAAATGTTCTTGTTGTGGAAGTGAAATTGTAGGAAAAATTCCATAGAACCTTTTCTTCTTATGTGGAGGTCTGTAAGGTGAGAGTTTAAGAAGCCAGAATTATCGCTGGGACCTTTTGTCTTTGTGATAGGTCCCCTCAATGCAAATGATAAATAAATAAAAGAATATATATATATATATATATATATATATATATATATATATATATATATATATATATATATATATATATATATATATATATATTTATTTGTTTATATATATATTTTTTTAATTTATTTTTGTTTTATTTTAGTGCCTTTTAGTAGACGTCAATGGTCAGTATTTACAATTTGTGGTTAATTGGTTAATTGGGCACTATTTACTTACGTGATCAGGATTGACTGATTTTCTCTATCTGTAGGGAAAAATAACAGATGATTGAAATTATTTTTAAGAATTAATTTTAAGGTCATTAAGTCCTTTAAACACAGATGATGTCTTGATAACAGGGTAAGGTTGAGGTTAGATGGTTTGGGTAAGTTTGAGGTTAGATTGTTGGGGTAAGGTTGAGGTTAGATTGTTGGGGTAAGGTTGAGGTTAGATTGTTGGGGTAAGGTTGAGGTTAGATGGTTGGGGTAAGGTTGAGGTTAGCTGGTTGGGGTAAGGTTGAGGTTATAAGGTTAGGGTAAGGTTGAGGTTAGATGGTTTGGGTAAGGTTGAGGTTAGATGGTTGGGGTAAGGTTGAGGTTACATGTTAGGGTAAGGTTAAGGTTAGATTGTTGGGGTAAGGTTGAGGTTAGATGGTTGGGGTAAGGTTGAGGTTACATGTTAGGGTAAGGTTAAGGTTAGATTGTTGGGGTAAGGTTGAGGTTAGATGGTTTGGGTAAGTTTGAGGTTAGATTGTTGGGGTAAGGTTGAGGTTAGATTGTTGGGGTAAGGTTGAGGTTAGATTGTTGGGGTAAGGTTGAGGTTAGATGGATGGGGTAAGTTTGAGGTTAGATTGTTGGGGTAAGGTTGAGGTTAGATGGTTAGATTGTTGGGGTAAGGTTGAGGTTAGATTGTTGGGGTAAGTTTGAGGTTAGATTGTTGGGGTAAGGTTGAGGTTAGATTGTTGGGGTAAGGTTGAGGTTAGATGGTTGGGGTAAGGTTGAGGTTAGATGGTTGGGGTAAGCTTGAGGTTATAAGGTTAGGGTAAGGTT
The DNA here is from genome assembly GCA_021613375.1 of Megaleporinus macrocephalus. Lineage (NCBI taxonomy): Eukaryota > Metazoa > Chordata > Actinopteri > Characiformes > Anostomidae > Megaleporinus > Megaleporinus macrocephalus. The sequence goes on from CM038715.1 coordinate 17,585,235, forward strand.
GAGGTTAGATGGTTTGGGTAAGGTTGAGGTTACATGTTAGGGTAAGGTTAAGGTTAGATTGTTGGGGTAAGGTTGAGGTTAGATGGTTAGATAGTTGGGGTAAGGTTAAGGTTAGATTGTTGGGGTAAGGTTGAGGTTAGATGGTTAGATTGTTGGGGTAAGGTTGTGGTTAGATGGTTGGGGTAAGGTTGAGGTTACATGGTTGGGGTAAGGTTGAGGTTACATGTTAGGGTAAGGTTAAGGTTAGATTGTTGGGGTAAGGTTGAGGTTAGATGGTTAGATTGTTGTGGTAAGGTTGAGGTTAGATGGTTGGGGTAAGGTTGAGGTTAGATGGTTGGGGTAAGGTTGAGGTTACATGTTAGGGTAAGGTTAAGGTTAGATTGTTGGGGTAAGGTTGAGGTTAGATGGTTAGATAGTTGGGGTAAGGTTAAGGTTACATGGTTGGGGTAAGGTTGAGGTTACATGTTAGGGTAAGGTTAAGGTTAGATTGTTGGGGTAAGGTTGAGGTTAGATGATTAGATTGTTGTGGTAAGGTTGAGGTTAGATGGTTGGGGTAAGTTTGAGGTTAGATTGTTGGGGTAAGGTTGAGGTTAGATGGTTGGGGTAAGGTTGAGGTTACATGTTAGGGTAAGGTTAAGGTTAGATTGTTGGGGTAAGGTTGAGGTTAGATTGTTGGGGTAAGGTTGAGGTCAGATGGTTGGGGTAAGGTTGAGGTTACATGTTAGGGTAAGGTTAAGGTTAGATTGTTGGGGTAAGGTTGAGGTTAGATGGTTAGATTGTTGTGGTAAGGTTGAGGTTAGATGGTTGGGGTAAGTTTGAGGTTAGATTGTTGGGGTAAGGTTGAGGTTAGATGGTTAGATTGTTGGGGTAAGGTTGAGGTTAGATTGTTGGGGTAAGGTTGAGGTCAGATGGTTGGGGTAAGGTTGAGGTTACATGTTAGGGTAAGGTTAAGGTTAGATTGTTGGGGTAAGGTTGAGGTTAGATGGTTAGATTGTTGGGGTAAGGTTGAGGTTAGATGGTTGGGGTAAGGTTGAGGTTAGATGGTTTGGGTAAGTTTGAGGTTAGATTGTTGGGGTAAGGTTGAGGTTAGATGGTTGGGGTAAGGTTGAGGTTAGATGGTTTGGGTAAGATGGTTGGGGTAAGGTTAAGGTTAGGTGGTTAGGGTAAGACTAAGGTTAGATGGTTGGGGTAAGGTTAAGGATAGATGGTTGGGGTAAGGTTAAAGTTAGATGGTTGGGGTAAGGTTGAGGTTAGATGGTTAGGGTAAGGTTGAGGTCAGATGGTTGGGATAAGGTTAGATGGTTGGGGTAAGGTTGAGGTTAGATGGTTAGATAGTTGGAGTAAGGTTAAGGTTACATGGTTGGGGTAAGGTTGAGGTTAGATTGTTGGGGTAAGGTTGAGGTTAGATGGTTGGGGTAAGGTTGAGGTTACATGTTAGGGTAAGGTTAAGGTTAGATTGTTGGGGTAAGGTTGAGGTTAGATGGTTGGGATAAGGTTAAGGTTAGATGGTTAGGGTAAGGTTGGGGTTAGAGGGTTAGTAGACTGAGGCTCAGTAGTAGTTTTGGTAAGGTTTAAGTAAGAAGTCTATGCATGTCTATGTAAAAGTTTGTGTGTGGCAATAGAAATGCAGTTAGAGTTTGGGGTTGACTGATCTGTATGTTGTAACTCTCAGTCTAATGTCCCACTTGTGCCCAGCTAGGGTACAGGACAGCAAATGAGCCACTTTGTCTAATGTAGTCTTGTACTTTAATCACTGACAGAGTTTAAGACATGCTTTGTCAGCTTATATCATGACAGACCTAACCCCATTTACACCTGGTCACATTATGCGAATCTTGAGAATCAGGACTATATCTATATCCAAGCCAGGTGCAGACTAAATGCATTTAAAACAAAACAAATCTGTTTAGACCACCTTGGAGCAGTTTAAATATATTGGAGACAGTGTACATATATTCGACACAATTTTGACAACCTAACAAGGTCATCTGAGATGCATTTGAACCACATTCTATAGCAGTATAAATGCATCTGATTAAAGCTTTCACAGGATACAACCCAAATACTAGAAGTGACCAGGTGTAAATGAGTTCATACATTCTAGCCTGGATTGAGTCAACTGAAAAGAATGACAGTTTCTCTGAAAGTGAAAAGGAATTTACCAGTGAGCATAAACTGATAAGCATTATCAGAGATGGAGAAAATGTGTGGTGGGGCCTCCTGGCGCTTTTTGCCTCTGTAGGCAACTACCACCTCCTGATTGTACACTGGAAGCCACTTGTAGGGGTTTACAGTGACACAGAACAAGCCAGAGTAGGTCTGCAACAGCCATTCAGATACAAATATAATAATAAATAACATCATTTGTGATTAAAACAGTTGAAACAAGTCTTATTCAACAGTCTTACATAAATCATCCAGGCAGCATAACGCTCTTTGAGGTTGTACAGCACAGATGCTTCATTCAGGTGGGTCATCATGGCCATATCTTCAATTTTATCAAACTTTGGTGGGTTCATTGGGAACACCTGGTCATCCTTCACAGTGACACTCTAGTGAAGAGAACAGCACAGGAACTGTGGATGTTCGCACAGTACTGTTCAGAATCACCTATTATGTTGCATTCATTGTTTTAATAATTATATACAGTGTCAGCTGATATATTAAAAACCAGAAACTGGATGGTGAATAATATTGGCCTACTGTAATCTTTTTAAACTGCCACTAAAACTGCATCATGGGTGTAGCGCGCCAACTCTTAATTTGGTTACATCAGCTTACAAACATACAGCATCTAGCTGCAAGTCTTAAAACTGTGGAACGGCCTCCCACCCAGTAACTGAAACATTTCATTAACCGCCGGCATTCATTTGTTTCCTTTAAGTCTTTTATTTACCATCTCTCTGAGTACCTCAACAGACCTAACCGACCACATGTTCAACTGAAATTCTGAACGGCTCTCTACTGGAGCTGTAGAGCTTGGATGTGAGGGCGTGTCTATGAAACAAACTTCAAAAGCTTCAGCTCTCAGTGCCTGTAAGTGTTCCTGGGTTTGAAAGCCCTGAGTTGAAGTTTTGTGAAAAGGCATCATGTAAGAGGACAGGTGGCAGATGTAGAGGCTTTTTAGAGACAGAATTTTATTACAATCACAGAAGATCCTTGTGCTGTTAATGGAATAACTTGGCTTTATGCTGTTGAACACACTCTTTCAACACTGTTTAACATTAGTCTACATGTTTAAACTGTATACATACAAAATACTTTTTAATACCATTCAGTACTCTTACCTGGCCTGACTCAGTCATTACAGTGGCTTTGCCACCATCTTTGCTCTGGAGCGTGCCTTTGACATACAGCTCTTTTGGATCAGCCACAAACACAGCTGTTTTGGCATCAAAAGGCTTGTTCTGAGCCTCGACCCGTTCCCTTTCTGGCTTTCGCAGATATGGGGCTGCTTCCCCGAACACAGCCATTTCAGCATCAGTACTCATGGCTGCAGTGTTCTGTAGAGAGATCAGAGAGAAACAATATTTTCAGGGCGTTTTCTAAATGCTGTAGATGCCAACATATCATGGAGCTTGTGGCCCAATAGCCAATATACCACTGTACTTCAGTTAAACCCCTTATAAAGACTTGAGTCCCACACATTAAAAATAAAAGTGCCAGAGATCGTTCCTTGTATGATGCAACAGAAGAACCACTTTTGGTTCCTTGAGTCCTCACAGAACTGTTTTAGTAAATTGGAAAGATCCTCTGTAAAGATTCACTTAATGATTAAATTAATGATTGAGCTGTAAACAAAGACATTCAGAGTGTTTTAATGGATGAAACTCAGGAATCAGAATCGTCTACAGTGGTGCTGACAGGAACCAGACGTTCAAAGAATTGAAAGCTTCCTCGCAGAAAGTTATTGCATGAAATGGATAAGGGATCTGGTCTAAGAAATAAATGTAAAAAATCATTCATGTTGAAAAGGCAGGCTGTTGTATGGCAGTATAGCCCCTAATGCGTGTTTGATAGTAAATAAAATGCTTATATTTGCATTGTAGATATTCTGAGCATCAGAATGGATCCAATCACCACCACTAGTGAACTAGTTTACATCAAACTCTTTGAATTGCTCTGTTTGCAGCTCAACAGAAAATTTGACAAATCAGTGGAATTTCTGTTTAAACTTTTTTTTAACATCAGAAACATCTGTATTGAGCTGCAGAGATATCTAATGCAGACAGACAGAACTACAGTCCATACTCTGTACTTAAACACACATTTTCACATATGATCAGTTTAAAGGAGCAATATGTAAAATTTCAAAACATTACAAACATGAGCTGAAATTATCAGCAGAATGTGAAGAAATAACAGTTTTGAAGGTATATCAGAAACATCTGCATTGAGCTGCAGTTTAACTAGCTTGGCCAAGTTCATCCTGTCTCGGGATAGTATTACTCATGGCAAGTGACCACCACTGCCCACTGTGCATTACCTGGTCATATTTTGCACCTGATTGTTTGGTGCCGTATGATAAAGCAACTTGTTGCATTATTTCACAGATTTGCTTGTTGCTTCTTTAAGATGCTTAAACACTCCTGCAGCACTATATATATATATATATAGACTGTGTTCTGTTTAAACTTTTAAAGAGCCTATACTCTACAAGAGTAGTTCCTCTGGGGCACCAATTAAAGAACTCTCTGTTGTGTCTTTGTCACAGAAATTACTAAACAATATATAATATTATAAGTTTAGGGTTCAATGGGTTAATAAAAGCTTACCTCCGTTCCGTCCCTCTGATATCTCTCTGGTCTTATGGTCCAGCTATAATCTGCTGCAAAGAAAAGATTTTCAAAATGATTGGTAGGGGATATTAAGCAAAAGGAAAATTATGTGAAAATTCGGTTGAATGATGTACAGGCAAACCACAGAACTCACAGACTGAGGCTCAGCAGATGGCCGGTGCTGGTGACGCTGGTGGATCTCCTTTATAAAGCTCCTTAAGGCTCCTGTTAAAACTGAATACCTATATTTGGACGAAATCTTCCTCTGATAGGGTGGGGTGGTATGCCACATAAACAGTGTCTTGCCAGGGAGGAATGATCCATCCTAGAGACATGCCCTTGGGCTCTTCTTTGATGCTGTGTCCAACACTGAGCACCACAGCTATATCCTGAGCTAAGATTGTATAATTCTCTGCCTCCATAATTACGTTTGATTGACAGTTCAGCAACAGTTGGCATTCATAGCACAGAGGGACTGCATTTTTGCTGTTATTCATGTCATGAAATACAAGATGTGTCACCTCTGCTACTGATATAGCAGATGCTCTTTTTTTTAAAAAGATTTTTACCATGTTTTACTGATTATGACATCAGATCACTTTCATTTCAGTGGTACTTAAAACGTACATTTGTTTCAGTTCCTTTAAGTCTTTTATTTACGACTAAGATTTGCTTTATCTCTCCAGTACATTAACAGGCCTAACCGAGCATGTGTTCAATTGAAATTCCAAATGGCTCTCTACTGGAGCTGTAGAGATTAGAAGTGAAGGCATGTCCATGAAACAAGCTTCAAAAGCTTCGGCTGTCAGTGCCTGTAAGTTCCTTGTTAGAAAGCGCTGAGTTGAAGACATGATGTAAGAGGACAGGTGCCAGAAGTGGAGACTAAACAGATAGATGTGTTCTTAGAATCTAAAATCTGATTGGCTTAGCAGTTGTCATGCATAATTCTCATATATATTTCAAAAAATGTCTCCTGCGGTTAAACCTTTTTTTTTTTACCCGAGGGTTATGAGGAAGTCAGATCCCGATTTTACATGAACTAAGAAGTTGACAACTTGTTTAGAACTAAACTGATTAGCTAATTAACATGCTATCAGTCTAAACAGCTCCTTCGTTTCAATCACAGGTCAAATTAATTGACTTACCATACAATTTTCTGTAAGTCTGTCACTTGAATGTCTTACCTGCTCCAAATATTAAATAGTTCTGCTGTGCATTTTTTGACATGACTAATCTCATATATATATATATATATATATATATATATATATATATATATATATATATATGTATAATATGTGTGCTCGGGTCAGAAAACATACAGTGATGTAGTGGCATGGACTTATGGATGGGGGCTAAGCCTATACTAAGGGGATCTGGGGGCATAGTCATGTTTGTTCATCACTGGTCAAATTGGCACACAGTACATCTGTCTCTCTTTGTAGTTTGGATTAGGGCCAGAGCCAGAAGGACCTAAACACTACACTTACACTTTCGTTTACAGCAGACACTGATCAAGCAGATATGCCAAAAGACAAGCAGTGCTACCTCCTCTCTTCTAGACAAACAGCAAAGTCAAAATATACTATTCATATACACAGATTATAGACCTGTTCAGCCTCTGTTGTGCGATCTGTCAGAGCTGCTCCTTCAGCCCTGTCAGTCACCTGTATCTTCTTTCTCCCCCTCTCCTCCCCTGTGTTTAATAATATATTCTTTTTATTATTGGTTACGAGAACCAAGGAAATATTGAGAGATCAATGACTTCCATTTGGTCTAATCTGACTAGGGTTTTTAAGCAGTTTAGACAGTTTTCACAAAGATTCTGACATTCACAGAGGTTTTCTTTTTTGGGATTTGTGCCTTGTAAGAGAAGAAGCTGCAGTCTCTGAATTATTCAACCCCTTCATGACAAGCACCTTTAATACCCTTTGATGTTATGACCTGCAGCTGGAGTTCTCATGGGCAATGGCCTCCAGTTCACTTCTATTCTTAGGTTTGCGTGCAACTGCCTTTTTCAAATCCCAACAAAGATATTCTATGGATTCAAGTCAGGCCACTGTGGTATGCTTGGGATCATTGTCCTTTTGGAAGGTCCAGTGACCCTGAAGCTTCAGCTTCCTCAAATAAGCCATTTTCTCTGAGAAATTCTTAAAATACTGGATTGGATCCATCTGTCCCTCCACACACTGCAGGTTTCTGGTGCCAGAGGAAGCAAAGCAGCCCCAGAGCATCACAGGCCACCACCATGCTTCACTGTAGGCAGAGTGTTTTATTTCAGCGTTTGTTTTAAGTATATGTTATTCTTCTTTCTCTAGTTATAATGCTGATCCATAGACCTGAAAAGTTCCAGTTTTGTTTCATTGCTTCAAAGAGCAAAATCCAGAACAAAACTTTTCTGGCTAATATGTTTTAAGCATATTGGAATGACTTTTATTTGGCGTTTGGGTCAGCCGAGATGTACGTCTTGAAGTTTGGGCATAGAAACCATCAGCATTTAGTATGTGCTTTACTTAGACAACTTTCTTGGCTTATTTCTAACATGCAAATCAAACATCACAGTCAACAAACCACCTAATGCAACCAATAAAGCCCTGGATAGTTGTATCAGGTGTTTGAGACAACACTTGATTTGTAAAGTTGTGCTTTTAGGAGGGTTTCTGTTTAGGGGGTTGAAAAACTCTGATACCACAGTCATCATTAAAAGAGGCACTTTGTGTGAACTTGGAGAAGCTACTTGTTACATTACTTGTGTTGAGCTTTTTAATTTGTCTTTGTTTGATTGGTACTTTGCAAACAGCTCCAAGTTTGTAAAGTAAATTTTACTATTGAACCCTATTTGCAATGGGGATTGAATCATTTTGATTGCAACTGTTACTAAGCAGCTATACTGACCATACTTTGCAACAAATCTACACGGCATGTGTATATATTCACTCTGTGACTACCTACTGTTTCACTGTATATTGCACATGTTAAATAAAGTCTAATATTTATTTTTAGCCAAAAGCCTGTCACAGGTTTAGTGGTTGTTAACCAACGGTAATTTGCAGAGAGCCCTTCCCCCAAGTATAATATAATTGCTTTACTTATGAGGTCTGAAATGAGTAGCTTTCAACTTATGTGGTCTGATACAATTGTCCGGCCTGGGGACTCCACTTTTTATGTTAGTAAATATCTGGTAGCACAGCACGTTAGTACATTAGTGAATTAGAGCAGTATAGCAGCGCCTCCACCAGGTGAAGTTGTAGCGGCATGGTTTAATAATGAAGAAGTAAAAGCAAATAAACTGTAGATGTTTTGAACTAGTGATGTACATCATAAATCATCTTATTTAGCACAAACTAGTTGCCAGAGACAAGTGTTTTACATTTTCAGCCAAAGGAAAGAATCCAAACTAAGGTAAGGTATGGCCAGCTACCATCAACTAAGTTTTGTTTTGTTATGTCCACTTTACTTGAAGATTGCCGTGATTTGAGTAATCAATTCTCTTCATTGTAATGATGATTTGAAGACAGCTTCCACAGTTGTATGGCTGCAAGATGATGTTTGGCTTTATGTAGGTAACTTTATTTGTGCTGCTAGAGTTTTTAAACACTGTGTCCACTCACTGTCCACTCTATCATGTCGGTCTACTTCTGATGTGAAGTCAGAGACAGTAGCTGAGCTGTTGATGCACAGGGTTGTGTTGGTCATTCTCTAGTCCTTCATCAGTGCTCACAAAACACTGCTGGCTGGATGTTGCTGGTTGGTGCACTATTTTCAGTCCAGCAGTGACATTAAGGTGTTTGAAAAACTCCAGCAGCACTGCTGTGTCTGATCCACTTATACCAGCACAACATACCACCAACATGTCAGGATCACTGCGTTACTGAGACAGAAAGAGATGAACTACATTATGTAATTGCAGAACTACAGTTGGTTTCAGTCATATCTTTATGGCTGTTCTCAGTTTGTGGGAAAGAATAGATCGCACACAGTAAATGTTAGTCAGAGGGTCCCTCAAGGTTCCATTCTTGGTCCTTAACCTTTTAGCATTTATATGCTGCCCCTTGGGCCTATTCTATGAAAATATGGCCTCAACTTTTATTTTTATGCTTACTACACTCAAATTTACTTAAGTACTAAGGATGATATGACATATGCGTTAGAGTTAGAGCGATTAGTCGATTAATTAAGGTCAGCTAATCAGCTACATGTGTTTTAAAGGTCCCGCGGTATCAAGAACAGTCTCAGGTTCCACACTGGGCGATTATGAAACGGTTAGCAATGCGCAGTCATGTGACTACTACTGAAAGAAACATGTTTTAAGGCTCTACATTAAATAGAGCATTCTGTCCGTACTCTGCGTTAATTCCGTACATACATTCGTTTTCGGAAAGCTTACGGATACAGACGGGATGGAGCAATACCGCTGGAGACCGTGGGGGCAGTGCAAGATGCAACCACTTCCACACGGACACGACGAAGAAGAAACGGTGGGACTTTCTAAAGAGAGGTTCTGCACGTTCATTAGAAATTCCCAGAAATACCTTCTTCTCGGTGCGGAGACAAACAGTCGTTTTTAGTAGTTTTTATACTAAATAAAGAACTACGAGCTCCTCCATCGTTGATTTACTCCGAACTGCCCTTTACTGGACTTGTTGCTCAGCAACCATGCAAACGGAGCTGACGCAGAGACGCATGTGCATAGTGGCTGCTATATCGCTTTAAACGCTCGTAGACGGTGTATAAATCAGCCTTTACATGTTAATCATTTTAAAATCTGTGGTTCTGTGTCAAATACTCTCACAACTTTAGATGCACACAGATACATCCATGCTTTCAGTAGGCGTGGCCATCTTTGTGATGGATCGACACACGTCGATTACCTGTTGCCCGAGCCCTTCAGATTGTCTCTATGAAATAAAAGCTTGGATGCAACAGAATTTCCTTCAGTTGAACTGTTCTAAGACTGAGGTTACTTTAGTTGAAGATCACTCATTTTAATCTTAGTCTAGATGGTGTGCAGATACTTCCTTCTTCTCTGTGCTGAAAAGCATCTTCCTTGTAAAGGAAGATGGCCGCGCGCGGTGGTGCAGCAGCTTCTCACGCTCCCAGCGAAAACCCAGCTTTTTGTTATTTTTACGTCGGTTCTGATAGCGACTTCACGCGCCTTAAGCCTGTGAGTTACAGCCGAACCGAACTTTTTAAGATTAAGGACAGCTCTGCCACAAAAGTAGCAACTATGGACAGTAGTTTCAGAGCCAAGCTGGGCAGACTACAACTTCTCCGGACACCGGCGTGGCGGGTCAGAGCGGTACGAACAAAGGGCAAAAGGAAGCGATGCAGGCGAAGACTGAAGAGAGGGAAGCGGGCCGGCGTGCTAGCCAGGCTCAAGGCTAACGCCGACAGACCCCCGATTCCATCTCTCTTCCTGTCCAATGTTCGCTCTTTGGACAACAAGCTGGACCTTCTGCGGCTGAGGATGAGTGTTTCTGATGAGATGAGGAACTGCGCTGTGATCTGTCTCACGGAAACATGGCTAAACGACAGCATGCCGGACTCAGCCTTCCAGCTCGCCGGCCGGCAGCTCTTCCGCGCGGACCGCAACCAGCTGTCCGGAAAAGCACGAGGGGGCGGCTTATGCGTCTACATAAACAAAGGTTGGTGCACAAACTGTGTGATGGTAAACGCCCTATGCTCCGAGGCAACAGAACAGCTGACCGTGAAGTGTCGGCCACACTATCTGCCTCGGGAGTTTACAGCTGCGTTCGTCATTGCCGTTTACATAGCACCGGATGCTAATGCTAACAACGCACTGAAGGAGCTACATGACAACATCAGCTCGCTTCAGAACAAGCATCCGGAGGCGTTTTACGTGGTGGCGGGGGATTTTAACCACGTGAACCTGACGAACATTTTGCCGAGGTTTTACCAACACATAGACATTCCAACACGGGGAGACAACACACTCGACCGTGTTTACACCAACATCAGAGACGCGTACAGAGCCGTCCCCCACCCCCACCTCGGGCTCTCCGACCACATCTCCATTATGCTGGTCCCTGCATACCACCCCCCGCTGCGACGCTCCAGACCCACACAGAAGACCATCACTGTGTGGCCCGGTGACGCAGACGCTGTGCTGCAGGACTGTTTCGGCTGCACAGACTGGCATGTCTTTAGGGAGGCTGCTGAGAGTGAGGGGGAGCTGGATCTGGAGGATTACACATCTGCTGTCCTCGGGTACATCAGCAAGTGTGTGGAGGATGTCACCACCACAAAGACAGTGACCTGCTACCCGAACCAGAAACCCTGGCTGAATGGAGAGGTGCGTTCTCTACTGAAAGCCAGGGATGCTGCCTTCAGGTCTGGCGACGCACAGGAACTCAGGAGGGCTAGAAGAGAGCTGACCGCAGGTGTTAAGAGGGCCAAAGCTGCATATGCTCTGAAAATCCAGGGACACTTCTCCTCCCAGGATCCTAGGAGCATGTGGAGGGGAATTAAGTGCATCACAGACTATAAAACCAGAGATGCACAATGTTCCAAAGACCCCTCCCTGCCCGAGGCTCTCAACAAATTCTATGCCCGCTTTGAGGACCCTGACACCCCGCCCAGCATAAGACTCACCCCTCCACCTGGAGAAGTACCCCTCTGTGTGACACCAGCAGAGGTAAGGAGGACCCTCAGGAGGATCAACCCCCGGAAAAGTGCTGGTCCGGATAATATACCCGGACGAGTACTACGGGAGTGCGCTGATCAGATCTCCGAGGTCCTGGCAGACATTTTCAATGTCTCCCTCACCCAGGCAGCTGTTCCCACCTGCCTGAAGACCGCCACCATCATCCCGGTCCCCAAGAGCTCCACAGTGACAGGTCTGAATGACTACCGGCCGATAGCTCTCACGCCGATAGTCACTAAATGCTTTGAAAGACTGGTTATGACCCACATCAAAGCCACCATCGACGTCACTGTGGACCCACACCAGTACGCCTACAGGAGGAACCGATCCACAGACGATGCCATTTCCTCTGTGGTCACACTGCCCTCACCCACCTGGAGCAGAAGGACTCTTATGTCCGTATGCTCTTTGTGGACTTCACTTCCGCCTTTAACACCATGATACCCCAGACACTGACAGATAAGCTCTCCTCACTTGGTCTGCGCTCTTCTCTTTGCAACTGGGTCCTGGACTTCCTGACCAACAGGCCGCAGTCTGTGAGGATCCACAACCTCTCCTCCTCCACCACAATCCTCAGCACTGGCTCCCCTCAGGGCTGTGTGTTGAGCCCCCTTTTGTTCACGCTGCTCACATATGACTGCTCACCCATCCACCCAGGCTGTCATATTGTGAAGTTTGCGGACGACACGGCAGTGGTCGGATGCATCACAAACAGTGATGAGTCTGGCTACAGACGGGAGGTAGAACACCTGGAGGGTTGGTGCAGAAAGAACAACCTCTGCATCAACATAAAGAAGACGAAGGAGATGATTGTGGACTTCAGAAGGGGCAGACATGCCCACCTTCCCCTGCATGTCGGAGGGTCTGCGGTGGAAGTGGTCTCCAGCTACAGGTACTTGGGTGTTCACCTGAGCAACAACCTCACCTGGAGCAACAACACTTCCAGCCTGGTCAGGAAGGCACATCAGCGGCTCTACTTCCTCAGGCGGTTGAGGCGAGCTGGGCTCGGGAGCTCGGTCCTCACCTCCTTCTACAGATGTGTGGTGGAGAGCGTTCTATGCTCCAGCATCAACGTGTGGCACGGAAGCTGCTCTGCTGCAGACAGGAAAGCTCTGCAGAGGGTGGTGAAGGCTGCACAGAGGTCTGTCGGAGTCAGCCTCCCCACCACCACGGACATATACACCTCCAGATGCAGGAAGAGGGCCACCTGCATCATGAAGGACCCCACTCATCCAGCACACTCACTGTTTGTCCCGCTCCCCTCAGGCAGGAGGCTGCGGAGCGTTAAGTGTAGAACGAACAGACTGAGGAACAGCTTCATTCCGGAAGCTGTAAGACTCTTAAACGCCACTTAGTGGAACCACTGCACTGACACTTTTACGACACCAGTCACTTTAATACACTCTGCTGCTACCTTCTCCATTCCTGTTTATTTTATTTTCATATATTTTATATATTTTATATATTTATGTTTATTTTATTTATTTAAGTACTGCTGTCTGGGTAAAACTGGGTCCTTGGGTACCACAATTTCGTTCCACCCCATGTACCACATGTGATGCGAATGACAATAAAGTCTCCTTGAATCCTTGAATCCTTGAATCCTTGTTCATGCTTTTATGTCTTGTAGGTTGGACTATTGTAATTCTCTTTTTGCTGGTTTACCTAAAAAATCTCTTCAAAGGCTTCAGTGTGTTCAGAATTGTGTTGCCAGAGTTTTAACTCGTGCATCTCCTCGAGCTCATATTACTGCTGGGCTGGAAAGACTGCACTGGCTCCCTGTCCGTGCCCGTATTGATTTTAAAATTCTCCTACTGACGTATAGGGCGGTGCATGGTACAGCTCCAGGGTATTTATTTGATTTGGTAAAGTACTTCTCTCCCTCTTCCTCCTTACACTGTTGATACTATTACTCTACAGCAACCTGTCTGTAAACTGAGGTCACTGGGGGAGTGAGCAATTTCATATAGAGCACCACGACTGTGGACCCCCTTACCAGACACTATTAAAAATGCTCCTACAGTAGTATCTTTTAAAAAGTCACTTAAGACCCATCTGTTTAGATTAACTTTTAAATGTAATAGATTTTTCTTGTTTTTAATTTAATTTATATACATACATTTTTGAATTGAGTGTTTTTGTGTTTATATGTAGCGCTTTGGGTTTGAGAAAAGCGCATTCAAAATTTTAATTATTATTATTATTACGTGGTTGAGCTGTTAAACTTGACAATGAGCGTAGAAACAAGAAGGTGTTTCATTTAAGACAGGCATGTCGACAGCTTCTGTGTTCAGGTTTAAATATTGCAAAAATTGTGCTCAAGTTGGTGCTAGAGCTTGACTGACAGGGGTCTTTGGGACCCTTTATTTAGGGATCATGATGAGAAGGTGTGTGAATAGGCGAAGATGTCCTTCTCTCTTTGACAGCTTTCTGCCAATGAAACCTGAGCCGGACAGGGCAAGAAACGATCAGCAGCTAAGAGGAGAGCCTGATCTGCTTGTTTTTTCTTTCTGGTTTGTAATGAGACTGGACACGCTTTCTATCAAACATAACATTCTGTTTGTGGTTATATAACGTTATTATATTTAATACTATGATGTCACACCAGCCAGCATGTACAAATGGCACATATTTCCGTACTAGCAAATCATCTGCCCCATAGAAAGGTCAAGAAGCTCCAAGAACAAAATAACAAGACATGAAGCAGATTCACATCACTGTCTGCTAATCTGTTCTGTAACAGATGCAAAGAGCTCATGGCTTACGGGCTAATGTCAAGTCAAATGCCGAGCTCTAACTGCCTAAATAAAGCAGAGCTGGACAGTCTGAAGAATTAGCTATAAGCCAACAAGAAATGTCTTTGTACAATGAAGTGGGCAATAACATACTGCTGGTGGATTAATTACTTATATATACACTCACATATATACTCCAATCCTTCTTAATAAGTACTTATCTAGCTTCAACAGTTTCAACAGTTCAACAGTTCAACAGAAATCTAGACATATTCGTCTCACTATGCGCCAGTTTGTCTTTGGTTTTGGGATATTTTGTGAGAGTTAAAGATTCAGAATGCATTAAAACATACAGAAAAGTCTGTGTACTTAACCTCTCTAACATTTTGACAGTACAAGAAATGTTTTACACTGTCCTATTACTGTTAATAATAATAAAATATTTATCTATGTTGAACAATTAATTCCTAAAATGCATCCAGTTTAATTTATTATGAAACATACACAACATCCTGGTCAAATTACACATTGTGTTAACTTGTGAAAATGTGAAAATACACTTTCATAGGAAAATGGTTGCATATAATGAGTTCTGCTAATTTAATGCATGGTTTCTATTTATTTACTGAGAGTCTATTTATTTATTGAGAGTGACCTATTCTTTCAAAGTTTGTAGAAGCAGTCTGCGTGACTAGTTGCTTGGTTTTATACACCCGTGGCTATGGAAGTCATTGGAACGCCTATTTACAGGGTTTAAACTAAAAAGGTCAAGACGGTCATTTGGACCTCTTGAAATTTTGAGATTTCTTCAGAGAACCTCTCAGAAGCACAAAAACAGTGTTTATAATGCTTGATGAAAGTAATGGTGTATGCAAGAAGTAAAGTATATAGAGGAACAGAAAGAAAAATGTGGGAAACAAAGAATCAATAAAACAAAAAGGCACCTGTCTTCTGTTTCGGCCTGGAGACTTCTCTTTCTCTCCCCTGTCGGAAGAAAATAAACACTCCTTTCAGAACTCCAGCCCATGGCTAGAGGCTCTTCTCCAGCTGTGAGGTGTAGATGTGTGTTGAAGTCTCTGTCTTGCTAACTTCTCTGACTTCTTTTCTCCCAAAACAGGCAGGTGTACTCTGTGTACTTCAGCTCCACCTGGTAAAATGCCCGTCCTGATCATCTACCATTGTGTCGTCCTACACTGCCTGGCTAAAACAAAAGTGGCAGTTGGGATTTTAATAGACAAATGCTTAACTGGATAATCACTGCAGTGATTAATATGTTTCAACTGCCAACAATTCCTGCATTGATCAAAGAAAACAAAGCAGAAGCTGAAATGACTGGAATTGGGATAAATTGTTCAGAGCATTAATAAAAGGAGTTTGCCACCTTACAGAAGAAAAACATTGAATGAGAGTGATCAGAGGTCACTTAAACCCCTAATGAAGCCAATAGTTTAAAAAAAGGACAGTAAAACACACGGCTGTGTTTAATATTGAAAGTAAGAGCATTTCCACATGACGAGAGCACCAAACTGCTGTGTGGCCATAAGAAAGCCACTTGTTAGTGAAGCTAATTAGAAAATAAAGATTTCAGTTGACTATGGAGTATAAAGATCAGACTCTGCATCGATGGGAAAAGGTCATGCAGTCTGATGAGTCCAGATTGAGCCTTTTCCAGAGAGATGGGTGCATCCAGGTAAGGAGGGAAGCGCATGAGGCGATCGACCTATTATGAATAGCCTCTGGAGGCAGTTATCTGCAATGCTGAGATTCATCGAGCTGTAAGAAAACGAGATCCCAATCAAATACAATATATATATATATATATATATATATATATATATATATATATATATATATATATATATATATATATATATATATATATATAATTTTCTTGTCTTTATGTTTAATTTGGGTCTTTTTATCTACTTTGCAGAAATATAAACAATTTTAAAAGGTTCTCAAACTTTCAAGCACTGTGGTATGTACTGTCCCAGACACAGTCCACTCCCCAGGCCATACAGAGTGTACATCAACTTATTATAACTTATTAATTGTCATCACCACATAAACATATCTGTGCCTTATTTCTAATTCCTAATCATTAGGTAGTATCTTAATTATTATTGACATAATAATAAGTGGGTCCTTCAGGATCAGGGCTGGAGACCACCGGTCCACAAGGCGGAGTCACTGCTCTACTTGTTTTTTTATCCACTTTCTCCTCCTAACAGTAGGTGGCGGTAACGGGCCGTGTTGTTGACGCTTCGCCGTTAACTCTAAATGGAAAAAGAAGTTGTTTAGAGTTGCCGCTCAGATGGACCACAAACAGGCACTAAAACATCCTCCCGCCGGGCGGAAAGGAGGCTGAGCCATGTCTTAGCTGAGCAGTGGCTTACCGGCGCTGTCGTCTGCCAGACCTAACTCGCTACGTGCTGACAAGGTCGCCTAAACAGCGCTCTGAACTCTGAATGTGACACGGAGGTTCAATCGCATGTAAGTAGGATACCGTTAGCTGTGGGGCTGTGTTCCAATAGCCGCTGTTCTGTCCTAGAAAGCTGAACTAGGCTTGAGAGGAGCTGAAGCCCCCGCAGGGTACAACACCAGCGTAGTATTTCTAACCTTTACTCAGAACCCTTTACAAGTGTTTACAGTGCTTGTAGCACGACGTACGTTCTAGAACACTTATCTAGTGTGTAGAAGTGTATGCGCACTAGTGTTCTAGAAAGCTTAGTTTTATATATATATATATATATATATATATATATATATATATATATAGTAGTTTGTAGTATGATTGTAGTTCAACAATTACAGACTGTAGTCCACCATGTAGATGTAAAGTCTGGACAGTTGCTGCTGTTGTATCTGTTGCTGCACAGTGTGTGTTGGTCATTCTCCAGTCCTTTATTAGTGGACGTTGAATGTTGCTGGTTGGTGGACTATTCTCACCAAGGTGTTAAAACACTCCAGTAGCACTGCTGTGTTTGATCCACTCATACCAGCACAACACACACTAACACCACCATCAGGCCAGTGTCACTGCATTGCTGAAAATGATCCACCTCCCTAATGGTACCTGCTGGTGGTCCTGTGGGGGTCCATTAAAGAAGGGTGAAAGAGGATAGATAATGTATTCAGGTGATTACAGGGAGGCTGGAGTGTAACCAAGGATACAGAGTATTAAATGCTGAAAATACAAAACATGTCATTTGACCAGGGGGTGGTCAGCGTTTTGCTTATGACTACAGAGGACACAGGGAGGCTAAAATGTGATTGAGGACAGAATTCTCTGTGTTAACGTACATACATTTTCTAAATTAGCTACAGCTAGTTCTCCACTTTCCTCTATCATTGGTGTTAAATTTCCAGTCAAAATGGTCATTAAGTTAGTTATTTATTTTCAGGAAATATTTATTGGGAGCTTAGATCCACATAATAAAGTTCAAAAAATAATTAACAGAAAATGGGACTACTATTAGAAGCTCCTAACAAATTTCTGAGAGGGAGGAAAATATCGAGCTCCACGCTACTTCAGGTCTGATAATATCCGCAGGTGTTTCTGACTATTCCACCACTGTGAAAAGACAACTCAGCGCTAAGAGTCTTAAAGGACGTGCAGCTGTCAGGAAGCTGCTACTGAGAAAAGGAAACAGACACATCAAATAAAGAAGCTGCTCGTGTTCTCAAAGCTGTGGGAAGAACACCCCAGAGTCCGGGACTCAATATATCTAAATGTGAGGACCAGAAGATGCAATGTCTACGAATTATGGAGGTGTGATAAACAGTGCCTGCAGATATATTCGAAAACTGAAACCAATTATTTTGTGTTGAAGCTGTAATAGAAAAATAAATAAATACTTATTTTAATGTTTAAAAAAATTCATATTCATAAAATTAAAAAAAGTCATATTTAGAGCTAAATGTATGTTCTCTGTTTTTCCTAATGCTGAAAATAAATAAGTGGAGTCAGTTTTGATTGGAAATTAAATAAATAATGAAGAGTGGTAATAGTTTGGTCTCCTACTTTACTGTATGTATTTTGTTAGGACATGTGACAGCTGACCTTGGTTGTCACTCTTCTTACTTGCTGTTAAACGTATGATTACAGAAGTCTATATATTTATATTTTTGCAGGTAGGAAGATGGTGCGCAATTACATACGCAAGACAGAGAGAGGCAGTACACCTCCGGATATGATGCTGAGAGCAGTAAGGGAGGTGAAACTGCAGAACAGGACGATCAGAAGCACAGCAAAGGAGTTTGGAATACACTACCGCACATTGTGTCGATACTGCAGAAAGTTCACCGTCGAAGAGATTGAAAGCAGACAGATGGAGCCAACTACAACAGTGGGTTACATTAGAAACAAGCTAATCCTACCTCCTGAGCTGGAGGAGCACCTGGTGAAACATGCTTCCACAGCGTCTGATATATATTACAGCCTCTCGCCGAAAGAAACGCGAAAACTTGCTTACCAGTTTGCAGTTGCTCACAATATAAAGGTGCCAAAGGTGTGGTCTGATAACGAACAAGCATCTGCTGAGTGGTTTACAGGCTTCTTAAAACGGCACACGCCAAGTACAGTAAGAACGGCTGCAACAGCGAGGCTCTCGTGCGACAGCACAAGACAAGTGTCCACCATTGAAAGCAGCAGTGAAGATCCATTTGATACCGGACCAGTGTCCACCATTGAAAGCAGCAGTGAAGATCCATTTGATACCGGACCAGTGTCCACCATTGAAAGCAGCAGTGAAGATCCATTTGATACCGTACCAGTGTCCACCATTGAAAGCAGCAGTGAAGATCCATTTGATACCGGACCAGTGTCCACCATTGAAAGCAGCAGTGAAGATCCATTTGATATCGGACCAGTGTCCACCATTGAAAGCAGCAGTGAAGATCCATTTGATACCGTACCAGTGTCCACCATTGAAAGCAGCCGTGAAGATCCATTTGATACCGGACCAGTGTCCACCATTGAAAGCAGCAGTGAAGATCCATTTTATACCGTACCAGTGTCCACCATTGAAAGCAGCAGTGAAGATCCATTTGATACCGTACCAGTGTCCAATATTGAAAGCAGCAGTGAAGATCCATTTGATACCGGACCAGTGTCCACCATTGAAAGCAGCAGTGAAGATCCATTTGATACCGTACCAGTGTCCACCATTGAAAGCAGCAGTGAAGATCCATTTGATATCGGACCAGTGTCCACCATTGAAAGCAGCAGTGAAGATCCATTTGATACCAGACCAGTGTCCAGCATTGAAAGCAGCAGTGAAGATCCATTTGATACCGGACCAGTGTCCAGCATTGAAAGCAGCAGTGAAGATCCATTTGATACCGGACCAGTGTCCACCATTGAAAGCAGCAGTGAAGATCCATTTGATACCGGACCAGTGTCCACCATTGAAAGCAGCAGTGAAGATCCATTTGATACCGGACCAGTGTCCACCATTGAAAGCAGCAGTGAAGATCCATTTGATACCGGACCAGTGTCCACCATTGAAAGCAGCCATGAAGATCCATTTGATACCGTACCAGTGTCCACCATTGAAAGCAGCAGTGAAGATCCATTTGATACCGGACCAGTGTCCACCATTGAAAGCAGCAGTGAAGATCCATTTGATACCGTACCAGTGTCCACCATTGAAAGCAGCCATGAAGATCCATTTGATACCGTACCAGTGTCCACCATTGAAAGCAGCAGTGAAGATCCATTTGATACCGTATCAGTGTCCACCATTGAAAGCAGCAGTGAAGATCCATTTGATATCGGACCAGTGTCCACCATTGAAAGCAGCAGTGAAGATCCATTTGATACCGTACCAGTGTCCACCATTGAAAGCAGCCATGAAGATCCATTTGATACCGTACCAGTGTCCACCATTGAAAGCAGCAGTGAAGATCCATTTGATACCGGACCAGTGTCCACCAATAAAACCAACACGGATGCTACTGATGATTTGATCCCAGCGTCCACCACTGAAAGCAGCTCAAAGTGCCCAACGGAAAGCAACAGCAATGCTCCATCTGGGAATAACAGACTTTCCATGCCAAGCGCCAAATCCATGCCAGTCTTTCCATCCCTAGAACATCTGAGGTCATTACCAAAGTCTGCTTCAAGGAAAACCGTTAATGCAAAAATACGCAATATTAGCACTCCAGTGAAGAAAGACTTGGAGCAGGAGTAGGCAAGGTCATCCCAAAGAACAGAGGTAAAAACTCTCCCAGGAGAAAAGACAAGGAGGGCTGTAGAATAGAGACAGGTTATGTTTGATGAGTTATCACAGGAAGCTGAATGCTTTTGTTTGGCATGTCTTGGACAGTTTTCCAGCAGTGGATCCAGCCAGCCCTGGATGAGGTGCTGCATGTGCCAAAATTTGTCTCATGAGGCTAGTACATCAGAGTATCACGTTATACTACACAACTGTGGTTCATTCGATTCTGACTCCGAGTAACCATTGAAAAAATCACAGTTATGGTCGCGCTGTAAAAGCTGAGGGTTTATTGAGCAGATTATTTGTCCATAAGTAATTTTGTGAAGTGATTATGAACAACACACATTACTACTGCTGTATACATACCTGAGCAAAAAACATTTGACTGACACACCTGTGAAGGAAGAGTTGGAGCAAGAGCAGACAAAGTTGCCCCAAAGGACTGAGGAGAAAAGACAAAGAGGGCTGTGGAAAAAAGGGAAAAGAGAAAGGTCATGTTTGATGAGTTATCAGAGGAAGTGACTGGTGACTGTTTTTGTTTGGCATGTCTTGGACCATTTTCCAGCAGTGGATCCAGCCAGCAGTGGTTTAAAATAGAAGGCAAAACATTTATTGGTCTAGCTAACGAATAAAGTAAATTAGGCTTTTTTACTTTAATTCTTCAAATAGTGAGATCTGGTGGGTAAACAGATATTCTTTACTGAAAGAAAAGTCACTATTGTTCCACTCAACACTGGCAGCTTTAAACATTTAAAAAACATTGCCAGGTTTATTCTGTAATCTCTATAGGGTTTAAATCTGTACTCTGAGCAGCCAAACAATCAATTAAAACTACTGTATTTTGAGCCTGGCCCATTTTCTTGCCTGAGAGTGTATTATCATTTAGGTATACTGAGATAACTTGGATAACCCAATTTATTTTATATTTTTAATATGATCGAGTATTTTGGACTTAAGTGCACCTTATAGGACTTCTACACAGAAGTTATATCACTGCTTTGCACAAACCTAGAGTTGAACTAACTTGGTTTAAAAAAAGCCAGCCTATAAGTGTAACAAATCCGTACGCTATAGCGTAGATGTATTAAAAGCACTATTTTAACTTTACTTTTAACTTAAGACCTCACAGAGCATCACTGGTCACTGCAGCGTGCACCCAACAAAGAGCCGCACTCAACAAGCGGGGACACAGCAATGCAACATTCATTTTAATAAAGCAGAATTAGAGCTGACTGAGAGAAGATAAGTAACCAAAATATAGAAAGTAAATAGACACTCGAGGCGAGGTAGGCTGGGGAGACTGACAGCACACAAATAGTAGATAAATCAATGTGGAATAATGCAGCCAGTATGCAAACATATGGTGCCAAGAGCCCATGTTTTAGTTGAATGTTTAGTAGAATGTCCCCTACCCCTTTTTGGTGGAAAACAAACCGACCAGGCACTGTAATATGAAATAAAAAAACTAAACTAAACCAATAGAGAACCAAAACTAAATCAGTTTCTTTGGGTCATTTAGAAACTATGTCAGGTAAATAAATGTCCACTTTGCCAGTCATACAACACAAACTATACGTCTATAAGATAAACGTAGTCCATCTAGAGTCTCTTTAGTGTTCCAGCATCATACTGGTGCAGTAACCCTACTGAATGGCCAGAGTTCACATCTAGTTTATCTTACTGAAGCTCCTGGTCAGCAAATTACCAATGAAACATTCATTGTTTGAAAGAAAATATTTTACTATAAAAGTTATTAAATATTATGTAAAATATTGTCACCGACAAAAGAAAAACAAGTATCTCAGTTATTGACGATTTGTATTCATCTTTTTCTGCATGATTTGAACGCAGCAGCTGTCGTTTACATTGTGTGGAAGTTTTATAATGAATGGATCAATAGAAATGCTCCAGTTCAACCTTTATATCAACTGACATTATAGCTAAAAACATCAGAAACTTCTTGTGCTAATGCGACCAGCTATTCATTATAGCCCTTAAAACTATTTCTTCCACTCGGCAACCATCACTTAACGTAATTAGGTCTGCTAGTGTATATGGAATAAAGTCGAAATATACTTAAAATGTTATCTCAGTAATTGATTGTTTTTATCTCTTTAAATGACTTTTAATGTATACAAGTTATATTAACTTGCATATATTAAATGTGGCAATAAGAAAATGTCTTCGTATTTATTTTTTCTCACTTGTAGCTCATTGAAATGAGGATTATATATATATATATATATATATATATATATATATATATATATATATGCATCCACTATGTTTGTTGTAGTTTGAGAGGCTGTTTGTAGTGAGCGGTCAGTCATGAAGCCAGGTGCCATCAGCCAATAGCATATAGCCCATGTCCCACCCCAGCTGTCAAAACCAGCCCCTGTGAAAACTTGAGCTCAAAACTTGAATATCAAATGGATATCAAATGGAGAGAGAAAAAACATTCAAGGAGGAAAAAAGACAGTTTGAGTGCATGTTTATGAAAAATGCGTGTGCACATCTTCTTTCTGCGCTCTCGAGTTTCACATTGCGCTCGCGAGTGGAACATTTACACGCGCGAAGCACTAAAACACGCAGGTTCATATTTTCTTTACTTGTGACTCTGATGTGCACCAAACTTAGAACTCTAATCTTCTAAAGGTTAAACTGTTTTGTGCCCTTTTCAGATGTTCTACCCCAAACGCTGAGAAGACCAAACAGTAGAATTATTTTATGTTGTTATCAGAATGGCTACTTCCTAGATTCTCATACATCATACACAGTTTGCCATGTATATGCTTTCATTGAGGTTTTACATGATAGTCATTAAATTCAATAGTGACGTCTGATGACATAATTTTTTTAACCTGTGAAAAGCTGTGGTTGCTTTGACATACTTGAAGAAACTAAATAAATAATTCAAAATAAAAATGAATTAAAATATTGTTGAAAAGATTTAACTGTGTTAAATGTAACCTTCACAACATCAGCATAACAGCAAACCCCATTGGTTAAGGTCATGTACATTGTCTCTGTAGCCATTCATAAATATTTAGTTATTTAAAACATGAACCATGACATGTTGAAATAGTTTTATGTCATAAATTGCAATCATTTGTGTGGATTTTGAAACCTACCGTCATATGCAAAAGTTTAGGTGCCCTGGTTAAATGATTGTTTGTTGTTGTTTCTACATATTTTATTGAAAAAATAATATTTATTTGTTGAGTTCATTAGACAGGGAAAATAATAAAACATAAACCATAATCTGTGCAAAAGTTATTCTTTTATAATTATATATTTCATGTTTTCCTTTTCCAGTATGTATAAATAAATCTAATAAATAAGCTGCAAAAAGCTGCAAATAAATAAGTGCATTAATTTTTTGCATTAGAATATTAAGTTTGTTTCCTGTAGTGACTGTGTACTTGCTTTCACTTGATTTTTACAGTCAACAAAACACTGAATTTGACTGGAGAGTTCAAACCTTTGCATAAATATGTTTATGTCCAACTACATTTGTATAAAGAATATAGCTGCTCTTGCTGGTGTCTAATAAATAATTTAAATGTATATAGTTAAAGCTTAGGTGATCATGTACATGCAATTTTCATGGATTTATTTCTATTGCCTTGTTAAAATGTAATAGTAGGTTTTAATGTGATAAATGAATATTCATGCAGTTTTATTCCCAGGGTTCTGTTTTTGTATCAGGAGTTCTTATTATTTTAGCCTTCAAGCCTGTTTGCTGTGAGGGCAACTGAAAGAAATGGTGGTGTTTTACTGGTAAGCTGAGACGATTGACTAAACTTTAATCAAAAAAAGCTAAAATAAACAAAAAACCCTGATTTTTTATGTGGTCTCAAATATTTGCATCCCACTCCCTATTGGAAGATGAATCATTCTCAGCACTGCAGTGACACTGACATGGTGGTGTTAGTAAGTGTTGCGCTGCTGTGAGTGAAACATGGCAGTGCTGTTGCTGGAGCTTTTAAACACCTTAGTGTCACTGCTGAACTGAGAATAGTCCACCAACCAGCAACATCCAGTCCTGTGACCACTAATAAAGAACTAGAGAAGGACCAACACAAACTGTGCAGCAACAGATGAGCTATTGTCTCTGACTTAAATCTACACAGTGGATCAGCACGGAAGTCATGTCTATTAGAGTGGACAGGGAGTGGACTCCAGACTCCAGCAGCACTGCTGTGTCTGATCCACTCACACCAGCACAACACATACTAACACACAACCACCAGTGTCGCTGAAGTGCTGAGAATGACCCACCACCCAAATAATACCTGCTCTGTGGGGGTCCTGACCACGGAAAAACAAGGGAAAAGGGGGCAAACACAGTATTCACAGTGTGTAATTGTAGAATTACAAAGGGTTCCTGCATGGTAAGTTCAACAAGTCTGTGGTTTTAATGATCTCGCTGATCGAGAAATTGTGATAAAATGAGTTTATCTAGAGTGGTATTGGAACAAGTCCTCCTCACAAGTCCTCCTCACTGTCAGGGTGATGTGTAACACTAGACTGTAACAGTAATATAAAACAATGCCGCATGTCTTTTAGACACATTTATCCACATTGTTTTGGAACTACAGTCTGTTAAATAATCCACTGATGGTGTATATTCACTGTACTCCATAAACTCCATCGTTTTTGTTCTTAAGCAATGTCCAAGTCACCACAACTAAATATATCATATTTGATGTTATTGTGGGCTGTACAGAGAATAAGCATAGACAAGTTCAAGTTTGTGCCAAAGCTCAAGAGAGGAAAACAGCTGTTATCTCAAGAGACACATGCGATTTGTACCTCTAGCGTAGAAGTCTCAGCTAGACAACTCAACACAACCCTACCCAACCTACCCAACCTGCTCAAGTGTTCACATAACCTGATACCTATAAAATGCATCTGAAAACTGATGAAACCTGCAGATCCTGAACCTGTAGTTGCAACACTAATTATAAAGTGCCACTTCCCAGTACAGCTAGCAGCTTCAGCTTACTTTTTAATACTGTTAATATCTTGTGTTTTTCTTATGTTTCATATTGTTTCAGTTTATCTTGCTTGTATTCATAATAGAAGTTCTATTGTATGTTCTTATAGATAGAATTAAAGTCTTGATATACAACATATTTGGACATTCATGGTTCTTACATGTCATATTTATTTATAGAGCTCCTTTCAAATATGGTGGCAGCTCAAAGCGCTGGATGGTTGTACCAAAAAGATGAATGAGTTTTAATTAAACAGCAAATAAAAGAGATATATGTGTGTCTTTAAAGTAAGCCCCGAGGTTGACTGTGTAATGAAAATATTAATTTAAGACATTTATATGGTCATTTTTATGGACATTTATATGGTGATTATAGGGCTCTTTTCTAATTTGTGGCCTCAATATGTTAATCCGCGGCCTGAATATGATCATTTGTGGTCACATCTTATGTAAAACAATGTCCTGTCACCTCAGGGGCTCTGTAACTTAATAAAATGAGACAATGAATTGTTAATCATGGGTACTATGGAAAGACTGTTTGTATTGTTTTTGCTCTTTATGTATTGTCACCAATGTTAACTGTTCTGTTCCTCTTTACACGAAAACACTCTGGATGACTTTCTCACGCAGTCATTATTTAAAATTTAAAAATGTGTGGAATTCCCCTTTAAGGTCGACCTGTTTGAAGCTGAACCTGCAGGAACACAAACTGAGTGCTTTGTGCGCCGCATTCTGGAAGTCCATTGGCCGGAGCATTAGTGCGCACTACCAACTTGCTATAGTGCACTAGGGCGGGTTTAGGAACACAGCCCCGCCTCTGTCTGCTTGTCATTTCCGCATGTCCCGCTCGCTCGCGCTTCTGCGGGCGAGCCGTGCCAAAGTTAGAAACGCGCTCATGGAAGACCCGCTGTTCACCTTCGGCGTGATCGCTGACATTCAGTATGCCGACCTGGACGACGGCTATAACTTCCACGCCACAAGGAAACGCTTCTACAGGAACAGCTTGCGGCTCCTGAGCGACGCGATCAAGTGGTGGGAAGAGGAGGTAGAGCAGGAGCGGAGGCCCGGCTTCATCCTCCAGCTCGGGGATATCATAGACGGCCTGAACCGCAAACACTGCGCGTCTGAGAGAGCGCTGCAGACCGTGCTGGACGAGTTCAGCAACTGCTCGGCCGAGGTGCATCACGTGTGGGGCAACCACGAGTTTTATAACTTCAACAGAGACGAGCTGTTCGAGTCCGCTCTCAACAGCCGGGGTAAAGGAGAGGACAGCATGGAGGAGGTGTACGCTTACCACTTCAGCCCTGCTCCCAAATTTCGCTTCGTCGTGCTCGATGCCTACGACCTGAGCATTTTAGGGAGAGAGGAGTCGAGTGAGAAGTTCAAGCAGTCAATGAAGCTCATCCAAGAGCACAATCCCAACGAGGAGCTCAATGAGCCACCAGGTACAAGAACATGCAGGTTTAGGGCAGTTTCTTGAAAGTGGTGCTGATGGGAACCCAGGGTTGCCATGTCTATGGTTGTCTATGTGTGTTATGGTTGTCTGTGGTTCATATCAGTTTTATTTACTATCCAAAATACCACCATTAGTAACTGCTTGTCTTAGTAAAATAGACATAAATCTGAAAAAAGTTGTACTTAGGAACTATTTTGCCTCATAACATCCTACATATACCCCTCCACCATGAAGAGACTGAAAATAAATGTATCTAAATACAGAAATCTTTATGACTAAACTATAACATAAACGATGTCTCTGACTCCAGACAGCACATAACTAACTATTTTATGTGATAACATTCAGTGAGGTAGCATCTTAGAAGCAATACGCTCTTCAGACATCTGGTTACCATCATCACCACTGTGGACAATTCTCTAGACCTGAGCACACCAGACCATTCTGAATGAATCTAAACCTTTTTAACATTTTTAACAAATCTGTGGAGTTTCCCTTTTAATAATCATTCTGAAAAAAAGAAATATTTAAGTGGTTGTGTTTCTGTTTCAGGCTTTTCTCAGCTGGAAGGAAGATTTGTGAAGTTCAATGGTGGGTTCAGTCAAGAACAGCTCATCTGGTTGGACAGGGTCCTGGTCAGCGCGGACGAGAAAAAGGAAAAAGTCATCATTGTGTGTAAGTAGTTGATTTTAAGGCCTTCATTCCTGACACACCACATAGACAGTGGTTCCCAACCTGGATATTAACCTGCATCTTTGATCAAAGTGCTTTGTTACCCAGCACTAATGCATCTGATCCAGCCAGACAAGGGCTGCTGAATGAGTTCAGTTCCTGGAACAGGTGTGGCAGCCAGCCAGCTAGTCAGCTTTAATTCTTCCTGAAATGATTTGGAAGCAGATTATTGTCATGCTTGTGTGTAAACGTAGCACCCAGGAAGGATCTAGCCCTTTAAGAACAAGGATGGCCTTGAGGCTCACCATCACCCACATTCTACAACATCAGAAGGTTCAGGGAATTCAGAGAAATGTCTTTGTGTAAAAGCAAGACCAATTTATTCAATTATTTAATTGTATTGTCAATTTTACCAGTACAGTATTAGGGCTGTGTATTGGCAAGAACCTGACAATACAATACTTATTGTGATACAGTGGTCACGATTCAATATATCGCGATATATTGCGATACTGCAAGTAAAGTGATATACCATGATTTTTCAAATCCTACTATTAAAACACACCACTATAAGAAGAGGTTTGCCAATGTTTACAATAGCATTGCGCCCTTGTGCTGCTTGTTAACGTTGGAGTGGAGCTGAAAATAGATTACAACACTGCCATCTAGTGGTCTGAAGATTAAACATAACATACAATGTTTCACTGTCTGCCAGGAATTTGTGTATCGAAACTGTGTTTTTGAGAATCAAAACAGTATCACAAAACAAAATATCCAGATATTTGATATTTTCTATATTTTCTTACACCCCTATACAGTATAACAAAATGTTATCAGGCTGCTCTTTCCAGGTGATTAATAAAAAAAACTAAATAAATAAATAATCATTATCGCAAAGACAAACAACAGACACAAGACAATATGTGCATAGACACTAAATATGAAGATGTGCATGAGCAGTAATTGTAAGACTATGACTAGTACTGAGATGCAAACAGCAGTCAGCATTATTATGTAGAGTGAAATAAAGCTTAAGGGTTATAGTGTGCATATTGGGGAAAAATACATTATGTTGAAGTGGCCAGGTGCAGACTAAGTGTGTAAGGCATATGATGAGCATGGCAGCTTTGTGTTCAGGTAAACAGCTTGAACAGTCTCACAGTTTACTGTAAAGTATTGGGCGGATCCAGTTCAAGTGCAAGTGCATACAGTCCCCTGAGATAATGGAGTGCACTGTTTAGAGTTTGCTGGAATGATCAGGGCTGGATCAGTAACGGTCTGCAGTATTGTGGTCATGTTCCGATGTGACCAGCTTAACAGCTCTTGGGTTGGTGTCTCAGGTGTTCCGGTACCTCTTTCTGGAGGCTGGAACAGCACAATGCATGCATTGCGGTTGTTCAAGGTGTTTTACAGATTACGGTTTACAGAAGATTCTTGAAAAGGTCTAGATGGCACTGCAGTAAAAATCAACAGGCTTCTGAGATTAATATCACATGAGCTCAACAATACTTTCATAGCTATGTTATCAGTAGCCATTAGGGCTGGGTATCGCCACTGATTTCCCGATTCACAAGGTCACAATTCAATTCGATTTCCGATTCGATTCGATTCAATTCAATATCGATTCATTTAGGGATATTTCAATTACAATAATATGTTTTGTTTGAATATGAAAAGAGATTTTCAGAGGACTTATGTGGTAAATGTACAATGAACACTCAACCTACCATTACTTAAAACATAAGTGTTTATATGTTTATATACCGTCCTGGTTTCTGAATCCAAAATGTAGCCAGACATCTGCTTTCAAGTTCTGGGGCGCCTTCACTTGTTCTCCAGCCATGCTTATCTGATGTGCGTCCCCAGCCAGATCTCGTTGCGCGAAAAACAATGGCTAATCACGCGAGACTGGGTGGGGGGCTTGGGGGGGCTGAATTGCTAATTTTAAAGGTCGATCTTGGGTTTATACGAATCGATATCGGATTATTCAAATTTTTTAAACACACCCCTAGTAGCCATGTTACCATTCCCCACTGCACAGACAAATGTAAGACTACATTATACACAGTGGAAGCCGTACGTCAGCGATACCAACAAACTCAACAACGTTGCTCAAGCTTGTCTAAAGTAGACTGATGATCAGTTGAAATGTGTTTCGTAGTCTGATGATGAAAATGACGGATGTCATGTTTTCCAGTTAGTCTGAATTAGCGTTTCATAAACTGTGTCCGCTGCCTTCAAGTGCGTAAACACAGACTTATGGGTAGCCAATCAGAATCTAGCTGACAAAATCCTGACAGTTGTAGTCAGCTTAATGTGCAAAAGAGGCCCGTCAGTTAGAGGCCTTCATTTCTGTTACCTTTTTTTTTTTTCAGGTCACATTTCTGTTCATCCCTCCTCTACCCACTCGCTATGCCTTGCTTGGAACTTTGATGAGATCCTGTCTGTTCTGAACACTCATAAGAGTGTGGTGTGTTTCATTTCTGGACATGATCATGGCGGGGGCTACTGCAGAGATGAATATGGTGTCCATCACCTCACACTAGAAGGGGTTATCGAGACCCCTCCAGGGGGCAATGCTTTTGGGACTGTGTATGTATATGAGGACAGAATGGTTCTCAGAGGAAAGGGAAGGACAGCCGACAGAGTGCTGGTGTATCGAGAAGATCCAAGTTGGTCATGGTGCTCATGTTTTATGTAAAATAAGGGGTGTCTAACTAAGAAAATCTACTACAGATATTAATGGTGTTGGGAATGTAGCAAACCTCAGCAAACACAATTTGTAAATAAGTGTGTGTGTGTGTGTGTATATATATATATATATATTCTGTAAAGATTAATTAATGTATTTTCTAGATTTATATATAATGCATAATATATACCCATATTATATTACTGGTAATTTTTTTATTAATCTGTTTTGGTGGAAATGGACAAAACCGATGAAATGTAAGGAAAAGTAGACTTTTCTAAATGGTGGTGTGTTTCTAAATATTTATATGGGAACAATCAAATGTAGCATTTAGTGACACATCAAACTCATCAAATCTACACATATATATGTGTGTGTGTGTGTGTGTGTGTGTGTGTGTGTGATAGATAGAATGTATACTTTTTTATTGAAAGTATGTACCTTTATACTTATACTCCAATGATTTAAACCTTTATCAATAAAATAAATCCTGTTCTGAACTAATGAAATCTGTTTTAGCATGACATATAAGCAGTGTCACAACAACAACAGGACATAAATGCATTGCCAGACTTGCCAACATGGAAAGCTTAAAAGCAACCAGATGCTTCAAAGCACTTTTGAATAACTTAAACTTTTTTATGCTGTGAACATCATAAATTCAGTCTACAGTCCAGCGACCATCTCACCCCTGAAGGCTCACTGAAGGCATGTAGAGCTGGTAACTGCTTGCAGTTGTGTGTTTCCCTTTGGAGACAAACAACAAACTAGTGATGAAGACTGAAGTGAGAGCTTTTTTGAGGCATACAAAATAAGCTTAAATTTTATTTTTTTATTTTTATTTTTTTTTAAAGAGCTTCACAGATTTTCTGAACCAGACGGATGAATACTGGACAGAGTGTCAAGGACAACAAAACCTTGCTACACATTCTCATGTATTTTGGCATGTTTTACGTAAATGCAGAACATCATACAGATTTTTTTCCTGCTGATTTTGGGACTCAGGAACCATTAAGGTTTGCCCACTGACTACTTTTGCCTACTCGTCCTAGGTTTTTCACCCTATCATCCTATAACCAGTGTCCAAATATCCACAAGACTCTGAACTTTGTTTTCTCTGTAGCAGCCAACGGCGTATTTTCACGCTGTATCTAGATCTTAAGATCTAACATTATGTCTTTAAGATTGTGCCATCTGAATTTGACGGCCCTAACATTGTTCAATCATGATAAAGCTATGTTTATAAGGGGATGTTCTGTTATCCATGAAATGTCAAAAGCAAGACTCCTGATATATGGGTACCTTATTTAAAACTTGTGTCTGCCTTTCATTTATCTAACACATTAAGCATTTCAGTGTGAATAGAACAGTTATTATAGCAAAACTCTACATGGAGCCCAAAGCACAAGTTGTAGAAGAATGAAACATGGGTGTTCGGATCCCCACTCCACAGACCTCATTGTGCTGACATATACAGTTATATTATTATTGTGATTTTATTATTATTATTACAGTAAATTTCAGTTTATTTTTCTTCTCTTTGTTTTCCTTCTATGTGTTTCTGCTTTAAAGTATCTGTAAATATATGTTCAATATAAAATGACACAAAAAACTGTTAAAACAGCTGGGATTAAGACCTTCATTTTCTCTATTTTTCAGGCCACCTTCCTATCCACCCCTTCTCTACTGACTCTATATGCCTTGCATGGAACTATGACGAGATCCTGTCTCTTCTGTACTCTCATAAGAGTGTGGTGTGTTACATGGCTGGCCATGATCATGATGGGGGCTACTACAGAGACGAATACGGTGTTCATCACCTCACACTAGAGGGGGTCATCGAGACCCCTCCAGGGGGCAATGCTTTTGGGACTGTGTATGTATATGAAGACAAAATGGTCCTCAAAGGAAGGGGAAGGACAGCCGACAGAGTACTGATGTATTGATAAGGCACATGTATATTTAAGAAAATATACTTTATATAGTGTTGAGAATGTACGAAACGTCAGTGTTTTAATTGTTAATTTATATTTTAGTGCTAAATACTGTGGGTCCTATGCTGACAAACCTCTTTATCATCAAAAAATAATTAATGTGTTTATTTATATGAAGTGCATAAAAATATGTGCAAATATTTTACTAATGTATATTTTTATACATACATACACACACATGTATGTGTATATATATATATATATATATATATATAATGTGTGTGTGTGAAAAGGGAAAATAAATCTGGGCGTGTGCAATTAAAAATATGAACTGACTCATTTGAATGGAATCTTAGGAAAAGCAAACTTCTAACTGGTTGTGTTTTTCATGAATAAGTTAGAGAATGGGCGGTTAGTTGAATGGTTAAGAAAACGGTCTCTATTGGTAGCAGAAGCACAAACTTATTGAACTATCAAAATATATTTTAAGTATAAAACTATATTTTAGTGTGTAAAAAACACTATATATTGTTATAGGATTGTTTGAATCATTGTGGTTTTATCTCATTTTTAAACCTCTGTGGAATTACATCATTTTGTTCTAAGATATTGACTACAATAGGTACAGTGAGGAAAATAAGTATTTGAACACCCTGCGACTTTGCAAGTTCTCCCACTTAGAAATCATGGAGGGGTCTGAAATTTTCATTTTATGTCCACTGTGAGAGACATAATAAAAAAAAAAATCTGGAAATCACAATATATGATTTTTTAATAATTTAGTTGTGTGTTACAGCTGCAAATAAGTATTTGAACACCTGCCAATCAGCAAAAATTCTGGCCCTCAAAGGCCTGTTAGTCCGCCACTAAAAAAAGTCCACCTCCACTCCACTTATTATTCTAAATTAGAAGCACCTGTTTGAGGTCGTTAGCTGCATAAAGACACCTGTCCACCCCACACAATCAGTAAGACTCCAGCTACTAACATGGCTAAGACCAAAGAACTGTCCATAGAAAACAAAGACAAAACTGTAGACCTCTACAAGACTGGAAAGGGCTACGGGCCAATTGCCAAGCAGCTTGGTGAAATAAGATCAACTGTTGAAAGAATTATTAGAAAATGGAAGAAGTTAAACATGACTGTCAATCTCCCTCGCACTGGGGCTCCATGCAAGATCTCACCTCGTGGCGTATCAATGATCCTAAGAAAGGTGAGGATCAGCCCAGAACTACACAGGAGGGGCTGGTCAATGACCTGAAGAGAGCTGGCACCACTGTTTCCAAGGTTACTGTGGGTAATACACCAAGACATCATAGTTTAAAGTCATGCATGGCATGAAAGGTTCCTCTGCTTAAATCAGCACACGTCCAGGCCTGTCTTTAGATTGCCCATGACCATTTGGATGATCCAGAGGAGTCATGGGAGAAAGTACTGTGGTCAGATGAGACCAAAGTAGGCATTTTTTGGTCTTAATTCCACTTGCTGTGTTTGGAGGACGAACAATGACGAGTACCATCCCAAAAACAGCATCCCTACTGTGAAGCTTGGGGGAGGAAGCATCATGCTTTGGGGGTGTTTTTCTGTACAGGGGACAGGACAACTGCACTGTATTAAGGAGAGGATGACCGGGGCCATGTATTGCGAGATTTTGCGGAAAAACCTCCTTCCCTCAGTTAGAGCACTGAAGATGTGTCGTGGCTGGGTCTTTCAACATGACAATGACCCAAAGCACACAGCCAGGATAACCAAGGAGTGGCTCCGTAAGAAGCAAATCAAGGTTCTGGAGTCTCTAGACCTAAACCCTATAGAAAATCTTTGGAGGGAGCTCAAATTCTGTGTTTTTCAGCGACTGATCTGGAGAAGATCTGTGTGGAGGAATGGGCCAAAATCCCTGCTGTAGTGCAAACCTGGTGAAAAACTACAGGAAACGTTTAACCTCTGTAATTGAGGCAAATATTAACATTGATTTTCACAGGTGTTTATTTGCAGCAGTAACACAAAAATAAATTATTTAAAAACAGTTATACATTGTGATTTTTTGATTATGTCTCTGACAGTGGACATGCACCTAAGAAAAATTCAGACCCCTCCATGATTACGAAGTGGGAGAACTTGCAAAGTCGCAGGGTGTTCAAATACTTATTTTCCTTACTGTAACATACAATCAAAGCAATTCCGAGTGACTTTCCAAAGTAATTTACTGTGCTGTGTTCTATGATGATATGAACTAGGTGCCTGAAGATTTTAGTGCCTCAAGTTACCCCACTAAAAGTTATTAAATGAAATAGTAATGAATACACTGCCTGATGCTTAGCCAAAGTATTTTGATAAGCTTTTAGCTTGATATGTACTTAAAAAAAATTCCCTTAATGGTGGAGGTGTAATGCAGTACATTATTACCTATAGTACCTAACTACCTTTTTTTAATTACCATGATTTTACTAACATTATCATTAGATATAAAACTTAGAATACACATGTTGGTTTACTAGCAGTTTTGGGTAGTAAAGAAAAAGCTAGACTCCACCACTGTAAAGGAATCTGAGTCAGTAAGTTTCTCTACAATTCTTCAGACCGCTCTGAATGACTGTTTAAATTTCAGCATATTAGTATGCAGAAATATTTGATTCCCCTTTAATCCTTTAGAAGTGTGGTTTATTTCATCCAGTGGTCATAAAACTGAGGACTAGGCTGGACATGATCATGAAAACTAATTGCCTTATAAGTTATTACATTTGCCAGTGTAATCATCTTAATTGTCTTACTGCCTGGCAGGCTTCTTGATCTGAACACACACATTTAGCACACAGAGAAACACTTATAAAGTGTGACAGCACTTCAACATTGAGCTTCATTCATGACTGCACAGATTACGTCTTCTGAGCTCCAAATAGAGCCTGATTTCACCAGTTTATACCATGCAGAATCTAGTCAAGGAATTTTTCTCTCTAGTATGTCAATTCAGCCTTTTCATATTACCTTAAGCGTTGTTGGCATTGACAAACAGGATTTAGGGCACTCCCAACATCAATGCAACAAACTGCCATTTCAGATAAATTACTTTTCTTGGTTAAGCTTCTGCAGCTCATTTACTCTCCAGTCCCAGTGATGTCCTGTGGATGTGGACTATATGTTTGCCCTATCCCTGACATTTCAAACAATATATGCCAGATATGGAATAAATATGGAGAAAGAAAGGAAATGTTCAGAGAAGTTTCAAGGACGTTTCAAGCCATCATCATGGCTCAAGATGATGACTGACAAAGACACAACATAACATGTAACAAGGTCTTTGCTTAATGTGTTTTGCTAAAACACATAAGGCAGAAAACTGACTGCAGAGAAAACAGTGTTAAATACACTGCTTTTGTGGTATTGACAGGAACTGGAGACATAATTATTTGCAGTGGTTTTGAAAAGAAAAGTAGCATATATATATATATATATATATATATATATATTTTTTTTTTTTTTAAACGTAGGTTTTATGTGTAATGTTAATAAAGAAAGTACATTTTCTAAAGTAGTACCTTCACAGTAGGAGACAAAAACCTTCTTAGATTTTAATGTAATTTAACATAAAGAGGTTCTTAATATAGCATCAAGCTAACATCTAACTTTTAGCGGATATACAGTCTGGGATTTTGCCAGCTGACTTTGACAAATGCATTCATATATCACTGTATGGCTTCTCTTTCACAACTTCCCTTTACATTAATACTTGAAGCAAATACATCAAACCCAAATTAAACTACACAATTTTTGCAACTTCAGATAAACTAAGGTTATCACTGGTCTCTGCAGGTATGGCAAGAGCCTGACCTTCAACAGAGTAAAGAAGCTTCTACGATTACTTGAAATTCAGTAACTGATTTTCAGTAATTTAGTAATTGATCATATCTCAAAAACTCCAGAAAAGTCATTGGTCTAAGCAGATAAGTAATTCTTGCGGGATACGCTACAATCAAGCGTAGAGAAAAGTAGCCTGCTAAGACTATTGCTCACATGTATGGAGACTAGTTAAAGTAGAAACCCTATCCTGTTTATGCTTACAACTGCTACATAACCATATAGATAATTCCAAAAACATACATCCATACATATAAACAGATATATTAAACAGTACAAATGTATGTATACATACATACATACATACCTACCTACATTTATCTACTATAAATAATGTACAGAGTGTGTAATGCCAGCAGCAGTAGATCAGATAACATGATATGCAAATGTGAGTTAGGCTAATATAGCCAGTGAAACATTTGTTCATAGACGTGTTCATAGAAGTGTCTGATGATGTTAATATCGGTTGTTCTGTGGTGTGCTAGTTTTATAGTTGTGAATTTATTATTATTGCTAATGTCCAGGCATGATGGTCCACCGGACTAAGCTGATCATTAAATACCCTCAGTAGAGTTTGTTCGTCCTGCCAGTTCCAGCGAGTTCAGTGCAGCAGCGCGTGCAGTCCGGCGTGCGTGCAGTCATTCCTTTCAAATTTAAAATGTAACGGAAAACTAACGGTTCAGCGCGTGTTAATGGTAATATGAACCGTTAACAGCTTAGGAAAACAATTCTCAAACTTATAGTCCTGTAAACGTATAATAACGTTTAATTACAAATCTGATACATAACATGCACTGATGATCAGCTGTATCTAGAAGTAGGAGTATTAACGTGAGAGTCTAGTTCAGGTTGTCTTAGCGAAGTTACACAGGAAAAAAGCCGATGTTAAGTTCTTATTTTGTTGCTTTAGTGTTGAAGTGAAATAGCAAGTGAACCGCGAGCAAAGCGTAATACATTAATAGTTGTTCATTTATCTTCATTTAGGTCACAGATAACTAACTACTGTAAGTACACCACATAGCTAGTTCTGTTCAGGTGCCTAATTACAGGCAGTTCTTTACACTGCTAATTATAATGTACTCTTATAACAAGTGAAGGAAAACTGCTCCTGCTGTTGGGAATTAGCTAACATCACTGCAACAGTTGTTTGATAATAAAGACAGAGCCTCCTGAAGGATGTAGTAAAAAAAAATCAAGAGAAGATGAAGAAGCATTCAAAGTTTAGTTTTTTTAGTTCCATAAAGTTAAAGCCCCAGGCAAACCCCCCCCCCCCCAAGCCAGACCAAACATAAGGTGGACAA
This sequence comes from Megaleporinus macrocephalus, assembly GCA_021613375.1. Classification (NCBI taxonomy): domain Eukaryota; kingdom Metazoa; phylum Chordata; class Actinopteri; order Characiformes; family Anostomidae; genus Megaleporinus; species Megaleporinus macrocephalus. The sequence goes on from CM038715.1 coordinate 17,622,537, forward strand.
CACCCCTCCTGCCCCGCTCCAGACAAAACACAAACAAACACAAATATGAACAATACAAGCCTAGATGTTTTTTTTTGTGTGGATAAGTTAATGCCTAAAACAACAAACAAACCAACACTAACTCATTTTTACAACTTTAACTAAAGTAACAGAAAAAAATTCATTAAAATTCTAAACTATCTCCCTAAATACCCAAAACCAATAGAAAAGGGGCCCTAACCCCTACATAGCTGCATACTTTTACTCAAAGACAGATCATTAACATGAGAAATACTAACGACAAAATAAGAATTCTTACAACAAGCTGGATTACACACAATTTATGTTCTGACCGTCGGCCTCCTCTGTCAGTCCTTTGTAGCAGATCCATAGGTCAATTCACCAAAACAAAACAAGTCATCACTCTCAGGAGGCGGGTCCCATCATCAAGGCCAGGTGACCGACATTCCACTAGAAGCCAGAGAAAAGGAAAGAGTGGGAGAACAAAATATGGCATGGAGTAAACCATGCCCCACATTTCTAAAAGATTTTCCATCGTATTTCTCTACTTTCCATGTAAACTGGATGGTTGTGTTAGTGGGTCTTATTTAAGCATTCCTCTAACCAATCAGAAAAGGCTGCCATCTTTTGCCCCACCCCCACAAAACAGTTTCATAGACAGATACATTAACGAGCTAACCCAACTTAACCAAAAGGCAGCTAGCTAGACCACCTGTTACCTGTTATTATATTTATATCTTATATTTTTCATTCAGGCTTGGCTGAATGTTTGCTATAACAGGGGGAAATTAAAGATCTCTGCACCTGTGTATTTTACTCTGTTGTGTTCTGTTGGACTTTAAATACACTATTTATCTTACTATTCGTTTAAGTGTTTATAAGAAAAAAATAAATTTATTAAATATCTCTAAAATATTAGCAGTCCTTAAAATAGCGTACAACTGGTCCATTAAGCTCCTGATATTATCAAGTCCTGTCTTGTATTCTTTAGCATGTTTTTAGTTAATGCCCAGTTTGTTACTTTATACTTACTGTAGTTCGAAACTACAGTCTTGCTTGTCGACATATATTTGGACACTGTGTTGGATGCATGTGGATCGAGGTTACATTAAGTATTAGTAAGTATTTATACAAGTATTAGTAATATACTCACTGTTCACTTTGAGCTAGGTTATTGTTTTTATGGACTGCGTCCAGGCCTCTACTGCGGGCTTTTATTTTGAAACACTGTTTTTCCGTCTTGGAAATATCGTGCCATCCCTCTCTGCCCCGCACTCCCCCAGCAATCAGTCGGGACCGCCGAGTGAGTAGTTGAAATGGAGCCATCGTTTTAACGCTCCTGTGCTTCCTCGCTTGAGCAAGCGATGTGCTGATTGTGCGGCTCCGGCGGCCGTGGATTCGTCCGTGTTCGCGTAGCGCAGGGGGGGCGCTGGTTGGTTTCCTCGCGGCGCTGCAACTACTCTCCTCCCGCACCGCCCAGACTGAGCCTCCGCCATGGCTTCTCCTACTCCCAGCACCAATTCACCAACTTCTTGCAGCGGCATGAACGCGACAGGTCCTCTGCCTCCACACCACCAAATGCAGAGTCAGCATATAACGACGATGAGTGGCATACAAGGTGAGAAGCTGGACTCGAAATGATTAAATTGACCTGTTTTATTTTTCATTACTCGTCCGCGGCTAGGATAACTAGCACTAGCACTGTCAGTACTGGCAGTACGGATGCTAACGCTTTTTGGGCCTAGATAGCGTTGAGAGGCATTGCTGCTTCTGATTTTTTGGCCACATTTGTTAGCTTTGAGTAAACAGGAAACGACAAGATATACCCATAGAGTTCATAGCGTTTACTGTACATTGTGTTTGAGCTGTTTTTCATTAGTGGTTTGCTCCGTGTTAGGCCTGGCCTGATTGTGGTTACAACTAACGTTAGCTGCAGCAACACTTCAGCAACACTTCAACTTTCATTGACCACCTTTCGGTTTATATGGAGACTGTCCTTATAGCATAAATTCATGCGTCTGTTGATAATACTTTTGCGTTTAATATACATACATTTATAAAAATGTTTTTTTTATCGTACTTTTTGGAATGTCATTAGCTTTGTCAGTAACAGTTGATTGATTGAACTGTCAACTTTATCTTATACTCATAAATGTGTCATAGTCGTAGTATGTGTAATTGCATATAGAAAATGTATTCATTGTTTCCCTAGTTGTGTATTGACCTAGTTGTCCTAAGCTTTTCGTAGTGTATAGAAAGTGTGTAAAATCAGAACTACAGTGCTTTAAGTAGAGGTGTCAGGAAAAATCGTTATGCCCAGAAATTGCATGTTCTAGTCCAGGAAGGCATTAACACAATAGAGTACACAATTAAGGATTCCCTGATTTAGCTCATGCACATAGTTCTTATAATAGCAATTCATTGGATTTGCTAGAGAAGGCTAGATATTAATGACTCATTGGTCATCCATGATGTTGTTACAAGTGGTCATTAGTCCTGTCCCAAATGGCACCTTAAGCATTGCAGTGCCTGTCCAAGACCACACATCATCATCAATGTGTGCATGTTGAGAGAAGAGGCTGTGAGGAGTTTAGGTTTAAAAGCATGGATTTTAGACTTGTGCATTTTGTTACAGCTTGATGGCAATTAAAAAACAAATAAGTGGTGTCATATTTATGTTAGGAACACATTAACTAAATAAAATTTTAAAGTCAATACATTTTTGGTGCAGTTTTCCTTGTTAAGCTCTTCAAATTACCTGTAGTTCCACATTAAAGCCAAGTTGATTCCTGTCTTCAAGTACAGCTTGTAAAGGAGCTTTTTGTGCGTTTACAAGGTCTACAAAGTACAGTATGAGAAAACATTGTATTGGGGAAATTAATATAAATCTAGTCTAGTATACCCCAAAAACAAAAGTTTTAAATATTGAAAATGAGCATAATAGATTCCCTGTATATTGAGAGTTTTGCTGTGACTCCTTTGATAAAGCCAACGTTATTTACAGCTACTGACGTGTATTGAATTTGTTTATTACCGAAGTTCATTGAGTCCAGTATTGTTTACAAACAAAACATATTACTGCTGTAGGAAGACACCACTGATTCAGCAGATTACATTGGTTAGTGCTCATGGGAAAGGAAAGTAAAATGGAAAGATACAGTTCCACTTAAGTGCTGCATATGACTCATATGCAGCACTTATGCTGCATATGTAATTTTCATGTTTAGTTTGTGTGAACTCAGTATTCACAAAATGAATATAGTATGAATATAGTCTTATTTGAATTGGATATAATTAATACATTTTGATAAATCCTGATTTGTTCACTTATATTAACTATAACAAAATGCACTGCTTTTTCTAGAAGCAATAAGATGGTGCAGCCTGTTGAATTCATCCAAACAAATCGGGTGCAACATATCACCAGGAAATGCATAATCCCTTCTCCCTCTTCACTTCCTACCAATCTAGAAGAAACATTGCTAGTTCAGCATCAGATTTCCTCCCTTTACTTACCAAGAGTGTCCTCTGCAATGGAAAGCAGCAGTAAAGTTAACTTTTGTTTGGACTTTTTTTGTTTACTGCTGAACATGGGTGGCAGTGGCTATTATAATGGTCACTTGCCAAGAGTTTCAACCATTGTTGTGTTCACGCTTCCTTAAATGACCTTCGACATGAGATTACAGGACTTCGTTGGAGAAGTGTTGCTTCATCCTCTAATGTTGTACCGATTTGACTTGAAGTTTTAGTGACTCACTATCACCTCTTCAGGTCGAAAGTGGTTTTATGACACAGGACAGGACAGGCCGGGCTACCTGGTAGTATGCAAACTTCAGTCGCTCTTCCTGCAACACTGTATGTCTTTGACATGCCATAATTTTATTCTGTTGATAATTTTAGTCTATGTTGAAGTGTTGTAAACGGAATCTTAAATATTACACCTTTAAATAAAAAAAGCTTTCTTTATGGTAAAATTTGTGATTGGTCCTTGCCTGTATTTATAAAAAAAAGAAAAAAAACTGTAGCTATGAGGTGGCTTCTTAGCTGCTCCTAGCCAAATAGTGAGGCATGAGAATTAGAGAGAGCAAACTGTAAATGTGGCATTGGGACAGGTCGAATGACGAACAGTAAGGTGACATCGTGTTATTTCTCTTATTGTGTGGTTTTTATATGCTAGACCACTTCCATGCACAGCCAGGGATCTCGGAGACTATAAACCAGTCATTGTGGATTGTTTGCATTTGTTTGCTTAAAGAGCTAGTACCGTGTAGATTTCTTTAAAAAAAAAAAAAAATTCTGCCAAGGGAATGGAGTGATATGACCTATGTCTGAATACTTAGATTTTAATTCAATGTTTGTATGTTCTTATTTCAGCAAAATATCATTAAAGGCATGGTTATGCAGTAAAGGAAATATGTACAAACAGCATATTCTTTTTTGCTTTAGACAGTTTGACAATTGCATTCTTGCTTTGTAACCGTTTTTTTGTCAAATCCACAGAGTCCAACTCATGCTGGAGGTGTCAGAATGAAACAGGTATTCTTGCCTTTTTTGCTTTGTTTGGCTTCTGCAATTCAGATTTCAAATATATTAAAAAGATAGAGATGACTTTTCACCCATTTGAATTATTTAAATAATCTAAGCATATTTAGCATGTGTGTAGTGGTTTTTGGTGTGTATATTTGTATTATATTAAATGTGATGCCCCTAACATTTATCAGTTTTTGTGGTCCTGAAATGAGGTGAATATGTACATGATTTTCTGAATAGTTAATTTCACGTGTGCTTGTTATGTAATGTTGATCATTTAGTTGTTCACCATATTCTGCCAAATAACACACAGCTTGTTCATTAAAACATTCATTGCATTTAAACTTTCAGCTCAGTCCTATTCTGCCTTCATACTATAATTACTCTTTTTGTCTTTTGCCGTTGTAGGGTTTCAGATAAATCTCTCTGGGGTGCCCCAAAGTAAGTTAATTACAAAGTAATGTACATTTACAAAATATCAGCAGTTGCATCCACTACAGTTATGCAAAGACGCTTTAGATGACTTAGACTACCATGGTTAGGGCTGCATCAAAACAAGCAACATGAAGAGAAGAGAATTTTGTCACTGGGCCAACTGATAAGAGTGTCGCCGTTGTGGTATACAAGCATACCACTTATATGTAGTGTTGGGTAGTGGGTTAAATGTTATAAACATATCTTTGTGTACATCCTGTTTGTCAAGCAGTAAGCTTCCTAGTCATTGTCACAGAATCATGTGACTTACAGCTTGATCTTGTAGTTTGTATTTTGGCTTTAGCATTGTTTTAACTTATCTGCTATGTTCTATTGTAAAAATCTTTTGTAAATTTTTTTTTCTTGAGATGTAGAGTTTCCAAATTTGTTTAAAAAAATGGCTAGTTAAAGCTCCTTACCAATTTAAAATTAAAAGAACGGATCAAGTGTACAGTTTTTATCTCGCTGAAACAAAGCCACGTAGCCAAAACATATTTGGTGTTTTGCTCTTTATCTAAAGTAATAAAAGTTTTTGTTTTTATGGATTCCATGTTTTTTTTATTTGTTAATCTAGACTTGTCTTACATTACCCTTGTAGCTTCAGTGTAAGTCTAGTACAGTACAGTATATATACAAATCCATTAACAAAACCCCTTTTTAAAAAATGTAAACACAAAAACATACCCAGGCAAAAGCACCTTCTAGGACGCGTTAGACCAAATGCTTAAAAGAGCTCCACTTACTTCTATGGCTCCTTTGTGTGATGGGTAATGGACATAGGTATTCAACCAGTCCCAGAAATCATACTGTGCTGTGTTGTACTGCCCAGTCCAAAAAATGCCATAACCAACATAAAAATTGTATAAATACTGATATGGTTGACTGGGGAAAGGTTTCTTATGCTTTATATAATGATCCAAATCACATTTGAAAGCAGAAAATGACTGATCAGCCATTTACAATGTGCAGCAATATGTCATCTGTCAGTACCTCAAGCTACTTCATGCAGTTTTTCATCTCATCTATAACACTGCATGTTGTTTTAACTGCTTAAAAATGAGCAAAATATGTTGTCCATCTCATACTTTCCTCTTTCTGATCTTGTATAAAACTTTTTTTTTTCCTCTTAGGTAAACGCAAAGCTCTGAAGTTAAACTTTGCTAATCCTCCAATTAAACCAAATACGAGGCTCCCCATTGCTTCAGGTGCTCCTTCCTTTCAGAACCCACACATGTAAGTGGAAAGTGGAAACATGATAATTTATAGATTGATTTTTGATTTTTCTATTTCACCAAGTCATCTGTGCCCATTTTCAGAGAGAGACTGCGCACCCACAGTCTTGAGTCATCTGGGAAGCTGAAAATCTCTCCTGAGCAACACTGGGATTTCACAGCTGAAGATCTGAAAGACCTCGGGGAGATCGGCAGAGGAGCCTATGGCTCTGTGAACAAAATGGTTCATAAGCCTAGTGGTCAGATTATGGCTGTCAAGGTGATACACAACACACAGTTTGTGAAATAGTTTTTTTCTTTATAATCCAAACAGTTTGAATAGAAAAAATATGTATCATAACCACTTAAAAATTATCACAGGTAATATTTGTTTGTCATCCTCTCAGCAGAACCTTTTTTTCCGATTGTAATGCTAGATTATGGAAAGCTAAGACTAGACCTCTTCTGTTTTTGTACATAAATAAGAAATGTATATTTTTGTTGCAGAGGATTCGGTCCACTGTTGATGAGAAAGAGCAGAAGCAGTTGCTCATGGACTTGGATGTAGTTATGAGGAGTAGCGACTGTCCCTATATCGTCCAATTTTATGGGGCACTGTTCCGAGAGGTGAGCTTAACAGCATTTTACCTTATGTGCTTAAACGTGCTCACTACTATGCTCAGTGCCAGTGTAACAATACTGAGTAGGTCAAGTTGACCTGGTTTTAGATGAAAATGGAAAGAAAAAAAGTGACTTTAAAAGAGAGTTCCTTAAAGTGGCCTGGATGGTGGGAGCTTCAAAGCTTTACTAGAAAGTGTTTCTGTATTTAATAATCATGATCCCAGTCCTTCAGAGCATTAGGCATTAGTCCCCTTGTCCCAGTATGCTGAAGGGTTTAAAGGATATGAAAATTATGCTAGTCATATGCAATAGCCTTCCCTGCCACCAGATCTCAACCCTTTAAAGGCCTGTAGGCAACTCTCCACCAACATATATATTTTGGAAAATTGTTTAGTGCTTCCAGTGTTAGAGACTCATAGCAAGGAACAGTCGCTGTATGTTGTTTTTATTTCTTTTACCGGTCTGTATATGTGTTTTTTGTTTGATGTTTTAATATGGAGTGTGATGAATATTAAATGCCTGAATTACAAATGTTTTATCATTCAGTATTCTGGTTTGTAAGTGCTTAAAAATAAGAACCTCAGCCTAAGACAGCCGTGTTCTTTTTCTACTACCACCTCATCTTCAATTTGGATTAAATTTGTGGTGCTGTGTTGAGAATAAAAATCTAAGTTGGAGTATGCCTCTCTTACAGGGTGACTGTTGGATATGCATGGAACTTATGTCTACCTCGTTTGACAAATTCTACAAATATGTATATTGCTCATTAGATGATGTCATTCCAGAGGAAATATTAGGCAAAATTACGTTAGCGGTAAGCCATATATATATTTTTTGCAAATGGTAAATGATACAGTGATGAGAAATATTACATTTAGGTTTTTAAATTAAAATTATTATATATATTTTTTTTTTATTCTTTTGTCTTTTCCCAGACTGTGAAAGCACTGAATCACTTGAAAGAAAACTTGAAAATAATCCACAGAGGTAAATATAAAATATGTCATGTTTGTGAAATTTTTGTGGTGTTGTTTTCACTAGTGACATCTAGTGGTCAGAATTTGTAATTACACTGTGTTTAGAGTTCATTGTGGGAAAAAAAACTTTTCTTATTAAATGTTGAGCTAATTTGCTCTTTATATGAACAGAAATATATGTATAATAATAATGTTATTAATAAATTCAGTTGTTGTGTGCACTCATAAATGTGTGTATAATGGCTTTTTACATGACTTTGAACATAGCCAATTAGATTTCAGAGCCCTGAACCATCAGTGTTATGTTGCTGTTTCTTATCGTTAATTTTAGACTTACAGTTAAATGATTAATCGCCAAATGATGTTGGTTATAGGTTCAAATAATTAAAATAAATTTGTATCTAGTATTTATATATTGTTCCTTTAATGTCTTGTTCTTTTGATTTTAGACATCAAGCCCTCCAACATTCTCCTGGATAGAAATGGCAACATAAAGCTCTGTGACTTTGGCATCAGTGGACAGCTGGTTGACTCTATAGCTAAGACTAGAGATGCTGGATGCAGACCTTACATGGCTGTGAGTTATTGCATCTTTATCCACATCATTTTCAGCCTATATCTTCTAAAAAAAAAGTCACACAGAATGTATTACTAGGTTTTATTTAATAATGGCCTTACATTTTTTGTGTTTGTTTTTTTTGTTAAATTATTGCATAGAATGTTGTCCATACATTGAGGGGACAAACTGAGTGAATCATATAGAATGAGTTCTCCCTGATGTTTGAGTGAAGAGTGGGAACCCTGTGCCAAGCACCATAATTACAAAGTGCTTTGAGCAAAAAAATAAAAAAACAAAATGCCTTTGCTGTTTTCTGCTCAATTACTCTGATTGTGACACTTTAGTTCATGTTGATGATTTTCATATGCATGACATATATAGACAGATGATCTTTATTTACTCTAATTTTTACATTTAAGTTATTAACATTAATGTGTCACCCTTGTTTCACTTCAAAATCTAAAGTCATTATTTTTTGTTTGTTTGCTTTTTATAGCCTGAAAGGATAGATCCCAGTGCTTCTAGGCAAGGCTATGATGTGCGCTCAGACGTATGGAGTTTGGGAATCACGCTGGTATGTCTGTAATAACCAATCACATGGGTACACCTACTGATTGATTGTTTTGATTGTAAATTTAATTAGTGTATGTGTTATACAATCAACAACAAATTAAAAATAAAATGTTAATAAAAATGATTGTTGTGCCAAATTATTATCTCCCTTCAGTATGAGCTGGCCACAGGACGTTTTCCGTACCCGAAATGGAACAGTGTGTTTGATCAGCTGACGCAAGTGGTAAAGGGAGATCCTCCTCAACTTAGCAACTCTGAGGAAAGACAGTTTTCTCCCAAATTCATCAATTTTGTCAATCTTTGGTGAGTCTGATGTCTTCCTATTTTGTGTTTAGTGCTATAGTGAAGAACAACAATTAACCAAAAACCTTTGCACAAAATTTTGTTGAGTATTGAGTATTCAGATATTATACTTAAGTATATATATGGGAAGGTCGCAAATTAATCCAGGTTCCCATATGAATGTAGCAAAATAAACAACATTCTGCTTACTGAACCTAGTGGCATGAGACATACCTGGTATTTGAGAAGATTTTATGCAAGAAGTAGCAATCATGAACGAAGAAACTTCTTTACCTTCATCTTGACCACTACTTGTTGTCAGGGACCATATTAAACAGCACTTGGATGGACAAAGGTTGCAGGGTCATAACAGATACCTTAAACATCCCTATTTGTATGATTGGCCTGATGATATGGAATTTGCACTACAATTTATCACTGCTAAAAAAAGCATCAAGATATATATTAAAATTTCATAGCACCGTTTAAACAAATCAGAACAGTTTTTGACGCATGTACTGTTGTTAGACAAAACACAAATATTTAGCCTGTTATGTCTGGATAAATAAGGATTGTATGATCCCAAAAATCCTAGACCCTGAGTCAAGTACCCATGTGGGGGCACCGGTATATGGTTGCCTGTTAAAAAACAATACTGGGGCTTTACACATCAAAGGAAACCTGAATAGCATGATTAACAGGTCATATTAGAAGAGAATGTAATCTCATTGGCCAAGAACGGAGAGAGGATGAAATTTTCTACATGCTTCTAGTAAAAAAAAAAAAACTGGTCCTACAGCACCCCGGCTTTTCTGCACTCAACACACCTGATCCAAGGAATCAGCTAATTAAAAAATGCACAGGGCAGAAGCTCTCCAGAACCAGGCTTAAGAACCATTAGCTTAACCAGTCTTCAGTCTTTAGTTCAATTAAAAATTTATGAAAAGTGCTGCAGAATTATCTACTTTCTCTAGACAATTGTCAACAACGGCTGTGTAATATACCACTGATGTAATTTATTTATTTATCAGGTTTTTTGCCCTAAGTTGTAAGTCAAAAAACATTCTGTTTGCAAGTTTAAAGAGGATATATATACACTGGAAGTATGCTAAATAAAGAGGAAAAAAAGCCATTTTGAAAAGTCTGCAATCTACCATAATAATACTAGCATAGTCTAACATTTTGTAACCCTGTTGTTTTCCTAGCCTTACAAAGGATGAGTCAAAAAGGCCAAAGTACAAGGAGCTTTTGGTAAGTATCTTTTGCCCAGCATTGAAAATGTTTGAAGGAATTTCTAGTTTCATCTGTGGTATTTAATATTCCATGATGTTAAAATCTAATTTGAAATGTTCATTTAAACATTTATTTGCAATGTTAATCAGTTTTGATTTTTCTGTTCTGCAGAAGCACCCATTCATCCTGATGTATGAGGAGCGAGTGGTAGATGTTGCCGGTTATGTGTGTAAAATTCTGGATGAAATCCCTGCTTCCCCCAGCTCTCCTATGTACATTGACTGATGGCGTGTATGTTATCATAATGCAATGTAATATGACAAACGTTTGGTGCACAGCATTGTTCTGTTTCATGGTTAAACACTGCTTTTAATATGACACTCAAAAATCCCAAAACATTTTGTGCAATAAGGATGGGCTTTCATCTGAAACCCATTAGAATATTGGTCTACGAAAAACAAGCCAACTCCGTTCAGATTAGAACATAATGGTTTTTTTGTTTTTTTTTTCTGATGTATCATATTTATTTTAATGCCATATGTAAACTTTAGCTGAGCTTATTCTAGAAATTAGGACACAAAACTTGAAATCTTTCCTTCAAGACACAATTAATCAAAGCAAAGGTTATCTTTGTGTTCACGGGGTAGGGGGGGAAAGAACTGATGTGTGTATATATCTACTTGAAAGTAATATAAACCTTACCAAAACAAATGTCACATTGATTCTCAAATGGAAAGACCATTTTTTTATAACATATATATAAAATTTCTGTAATAGGTTGTGTCATTTAGGTCAACATTTGTACAGATAAAACACATTTTAGTTTTGATCTGACTTTGCAAAATGAATGAGTATGCAGAAGTATTGTTCAACATCAAAGAATCTGTTAAAAGGATGGTTAGATAATTTCTTCTAGACCTTGTGCTCCACATAATTGAATTCTGTCAATTGTTTCTGGTGTTTGAAGTGATTCAAATGGATGATGGATGCCTGTTGGAGACTGAACCGTTAGACTCCAGGTCAATCTGTATATTTCCAATTAAGTGAAACATTAAGTCTAGGTAAAGAAAGTCAAGTTATCCTTTTAAAGTAGCTTTATTTTATGAATATGCAATTTTAACTCACCAAATTGTATTCACTGCATTTAAGAAAAATCTTTTCTGTTGTAGTGAACACTTAGAAAGACACTTGCAGGACACTTCTACACGATTGTAAATGTGTTTAAAACTTTGTCTTTTCCGGAAGTTGCTCTGTATTGCTGCTTTATAAAGTCTGCCTTTTTTCTGAAATTGGCATGTTATCAGCACACAAGGCATGACATTTCAGTTTGTGAAAGGAATGTGGTCAATGTCCATATATCACTGCTTGGATTACTTGTTTAAAAAAAAGAAAGAAAAAGAAACATAAAACACTTTGCCAAAGCAGCCTTTAAGTAACTGACGTAATATGACAAACAATACTATGCCGCCAGATATCAGTTGAAACGCAGTTGTAAAGGTTTCATGTTTTGTACCTGAATATAAAAGTGTAAAGACATTATATAGCTGGAATAAGACTTAACATTGACCTAAACACGTTTAGCTATACTTTGTGTGGGAGTATTATAATAAAGAAATATTCCCAATATTAAAAGCAATCTTTAATAAATAGTGTATGTTACAAATTAGTAAAATATGTAAAATTAGAAGGGAAAATATGGGTGATATGTATCGTTACATTGTATCACTATGACGAGAGTGGGTAATATGTTAAAAAAATGTTCACACTGTGAAAATATTTTAAATGTATGTTGTGAACGCAAAAATCTGTAAAAATTGTAATAAGATCTGCAGGGATATTGCCTTATGTCTGGTTTTGGAGGAGATATTAACCTCTGATGAGTCTGAGCTATTTGTCTTATTCACTTCTTGTATTTAAATGATATTCATGGAATCTTAGTGTTCACATAGTAATGACAAGATCTAAGTATCTGCCTGCGGGTCAGTTATGATAAGGTTAGAATGTGACTTTACCTTATTGTCCTATTTTTCTGTAAGATCTGGAAACACAAATGCTAGAATAAATCCAATTAATTAGCTTCTGCTGGTGTATTGGTCATTTGTTTGATAAAAGGAGTGATAAAGGACACTGCCGCTGGACGCTGGAGTGAAGCATACCAATTTATAATCTGGCAGTCGAAAGAGCCAATCTGGGTTTAGCAGATAGGCGGAATACCATACCTACCAAAGTACAAAGTGGCAATAGTAAACTGTGGTGTAGAAGGGCCAATGGGTCTTGGGCTGTTTTTTAGGACCCTTGGTTCCAGTGAAGGGTGATGTTAGTGTTGCGTCATACAAAGACAGTTCGGAAAATTACATGCTTCTAACTTAATGCCAACATTTGGGGAAGACGCTTTCCTGTTCCAGCATGTCTAGGCTTCTGTTTATCTGAATGGGAGGAGGACAAAATACTTAAACTGAAAGTCACATTATTATTTTGAATACATATTTGAAATCATTGAAAAAATCTAACAAAGCTTTATAAATAGGTTGTAGCCTTTAACTCAATAATGCACAAAAACCCAATTCAGCCAAGAAATACACTTGGACAAAAGATCATTTTTGGAAATTTGTGTTTGTTTATTGAAGTCTCTTAATAGTAGTAGTAGTAGTACAGTGGTGGAGACATAATGAGACGGTTTACATTGTAAAGCTGTTCAGTGGCCAAGCGGTACAAAAGCTTTTTGTCATATTTATATATATTTTTCCCCAGGACGAAAGTAAACAAAACAAACAAATACACATTTTCTTTAGCAAGATAGTGACATCTTGTGTATTGAACTGGTATGCTCCATTTTCTGGTTGGCTAAGATAAGTGTACTGGGTGACACTGGTATTTCCTTCTTGGCACTACGCAAATGGTTGTTTTTTTAAAATGAACAAACAAAAAACCAGGTCAATCTAAGGTCAGACCATTGGCATAATTACCAATCTCAATAACTGATACATATACAAACAGCGCATTAGGATTAAAGTAAAAAATAATTAACATTTTTAACACATGATGGTTAAAAAAAGACACATTACAAAAAAATCAAGATTTAATTTGAATGGACACACATTTATAAGCCCAGTGCAGTACCTTAATTGGTTACATTCTGTTACTCTAAAATAATTTCTCATTACTGTGTAATTACAAGCATCACTGAAATAAGTCCAATCACATTACAGTTCGAAGTGTTTCTGTAAACCTGTTGTAGAAGGATTTAGGGCAAAGTGGCTGTAGTATCGAATTTGCTGCTCAATTAAATAACTTAGGTCTTGTTCTTAATCTGTACTTTTACTTTCTCATATTTTACTTAACATTGCGGTAAATTAGATGGTAAATAAAATTGAAAAAGAATAAATGCGAGGGTGAAGTGGAATGTCTTCTTTGTTGTACACAAAATAAGTGATTTGAATCACTTACCAATAGAAATTAAATAAATGTGTTCGCAAACACGATCATTATGGGCTTAGATTCACTACAGAGCAAAACACTAAATAAACATTTAGATTGTCCTAGCATATAAACTAAGTTTCAGAATTGATCTGTTCACAGTTCAGAGTAGAGGTGAATGGTCTTTTTCTATAAATTATATTTTTTATTAATTTTCAAAAAGACGCCGAGGCAGTTTGACAAGGCACAAGCACACAGAACACACTGTTGAATTCCTAAAAGTAAAAGTGTCCACAGGTCCCATGCCTGGCCAAATGTTTGATCAAACAGCCCCACTACAGGTACCTGTTTGTACATTAAAACAACATACAGTATATTACATTCCGTTCTGCCCAAGTGCTGGTAAGAATATGTGTTTACCTTCATTGATAAAAATGGTGCCATTCTAATAACACCTCTTAAATATTTTTTCTTGCAGTTTATTGCTCATCTTGAAATGTGAAATAAACTATTTAAATGTTTGTTTTTAGGAAACCTTACAAAAGCTTGTGTTAAGATTTTAACAAAAGAACTGAAACTTAATTTGTTTCCTAATTTTTTATATTACTGAAACAAGAAAAAGAAAAATATAAAAATATAGTGTCACTGTCCATAGAAAACACTGTAATTCCAAAAGTTTTTTTCGGAGAATATATTTTACATTATATTTATGTTTGGATAGTTGTAATGCAATATTTAGCTCTTAGTGCTGCATTTATTCTGTAAGACACACAAGGTAGTTCTGAGGACACGATGGTTCGCTTTCCATGTCTGTATAAAAATCAAGCTTGTTAAAAATGAACTCAGATTATCCTAGGACAGAAATGACTTTCATATTGCATGAGCGTTTGGATCTTCTGAATCCTGTTCCTAAAAAGGAATGTCTCATAAATAACGTCTGTATAAATATATCTATGAAAATGTCCAAATAAATACATCTGAGAAGTGAACTCTTCAACGATACCAAATGGGTCACTTGTCAATACTGAAGTCATCAAGTCATAATAAAAAGTCATATCATTGCTAAATCTAATGTATAGGGGAAAGCAAAGAGCAAATGTAAACTTCGGATGGTTTCATTAAAAAAGTAAAGTTATCTGTATAATAAACTACATATGTAGTAATTCGTTACAGAAATAAAACCGTCCTGGTTCTTACTTAAAGGCCGACTTACTGCTTGACATGCAATATGGGGATCTATTGGTTGGTTTGTATATAGACATTAAACTAAGACTGGCATTCACATTCTGGTTAATAATTGCTGAAAGACAAACAAGGAATCTCAACTGTCTAAATAAATAAAAATATTCAAATGGGGATGGAAATAGAAAATATTCAAATAAATGCATAGAGAATTACATGCTTTCCAAAAAAAAACCCCGAAAAAAGTATGCAAAGCAAAATGTGACAAAGTACTATACTACTCAAGGTGCAGTGTGAGCATTAACGTATATTTACAATAGCATATTAAAATACATGTGATGAAATTTCATTTTAGTGAACACTTCAGAAGTGTTTCCCCACACCATGAATGTGTAGAACACCAGACGGTGTAATATTTACAAATGGATTGCAAATGCTAGTAAATTTAGTGTAGATCTTATCTTTGAATGCAATTTGGTATGTAGTTTTTTTCCCTGTTTCCAGTAATTATAAAACATTCTTTGCCAGGATTCTTAGTCCTTTTCAAGTTTTGATGGACCATTGGACCAATAACTAACAATACAGTCATAGTTAATCTGTAGGAAGAACATATTTTTCATTAAGGCAACATTGATTATGTCCTACAAACTCACTGACATTTAAATGGGTCAACCCATAACCTTATGTTACTCTGCTGGTTGTGCGCTTGTTGAAAAGATAATCTTGTGTCATATCTGCATTTTTCTGTATGTGAAGTGCTTGCCGTTACTGTGGTATAGTGATCGTCTATCTAGCTGGAATTCTTGTGTATTTGGAGGTCTCTGGTAAACTTCACCAGTGCTCCAGGTGCAGGTCCATGGCAGAGTTCAAGTTGATGTCCGTCACGTCCAGGAATTCCGTGTTGAAAATGCTGGGTCCGGCAGGGGGCATGCTGTTGTTGAAGGCCGTGGCTGAGCTAGGCGGGGTCAAGTCAAGCCACTCCATGGTTTCCCATGGTGACTCTGTGAATGTCATCCCGAGCCCTTGGCTGTCAACAGGCACCGGTGAAACTTTGGTGGCCAAAGGGGACAAAGGCGTGTCCATCATGTCACGGTTGCTTAACAACTTGTCATCATGGTGATGGCCAGGATAGCCCTCGCTCACCTCCTCCAGTTGGCCCTCCTCGACACCCATCTTCAGCGGGATGATGTCACCCTGTCTGCTCATGGGGCTGCTCAACAGGACCTCAAGGTGGCAGTCTCCATGACCTCCAGTATGTTCATATGGCATCTGAGACGGCGACATGTGGCTGTAGTGTCTGTGGAACTTTGGGATGGGCGTGGCACCATTACTGCTGGGCGAAACTGTAAGGTGAGGCACAACTTTGGTTACAGGTGACCTCTCTTCTTTGGCGTTAGCTGGCATTTCTTTGGAAAAAAGGGTAGACAATGAGTTATAAGTAAGCGGCAGTCTGGATTAAATAAATACTCATGCTTTTCAGTTTTATCTGCTGCATATAAAGCATACCGTGGGTTACTATTAAAAATGCTTTCAACTTTCCTGTATTTACCTTCAGAGTACCTCCATCTATTATAAGAAGTTTTTTATTCCATAGAGAAATGATGCCCACGGTAAGCAATTGTATTTTACATATGCTGCAGATAAATATTCAACCAGAAAGGCTGGAGTATTTCTCAGGGGAGTTTGATAGTGTAGCAGAAATTTTTGGGCATAATTTTTTGAAGTGTTAGTTTACTGTGCTGCATGCAGTAGACAAACACTGAGGACGAAGCCAAATTAAACATATTCCTTAATGAGGATTATTGTTAATGTTGTTCATAAGCGATTTGCATGCTCACCTCCACTTTCGATAAGGACATCAAGGAGTTCGTCCATCTGCTGGCTCCTTGCCATTTGCTGCAAAATAATCATGTACGTTACTAATTATACTCAGATTTTGTACTTTCTCATATAAACTGTGAATTTTTTTTAATTACCTTAAAATGTAATTTTCAAAATACTTCATGAATCTTATCATCTTATTATTTTTGCATTAATTTGTGAATCCATTTGTCATCTAATGCTTAAAACATTCTGTTTCACAAGAAGCTTACGAAAAAAACATTGAAATATCTGGAAATCACATATTTAATGGGAATTTGCATTATCTGAGTTTTCAAAAGACCATAGGAAGAAGAAAAGTAAATGTTCTGTTAGTCATTTCAGCTACTGTCAGCAGAGAAACCTTGTGGGTTAACACATTTTAGATTTACATTAGATTCATTGTTAAATGTGTTTAAAAATACATAAATAAACAGTTACGAGGCTTAGTGGCAGCCCAGTTGTGGAACCACCCATCTGTCTCAGCTGAAAAAATGGTTACCCTTATTTATCATCTAGGGCAGATTTAGAATAGTATCTGCTGTTGAGCATTTTTCTTTTCTCAACACATTTCAGCTTATACCACCACACTGACATTACTAGTTTTAAAGTGGAATTCCACCCAAATATCCCATTTTTACTCTTTACTACTGAGAGGGAAGGTTCAGAACGGTTATGTTTTTCTGTCACAGTTACCACTTGCTTGGTGAGAATAACCATCAAGACTGAAAGCAAGCCCTATTAACTATTTCAGAAAATGGGGTTGTGTACATTCTTGGAAAACTTTCAAGTTCAAATACTTTTTCTCCTTGTGTCTACGGGGAAAAAAGAAAATTTTATAGGTGTAATTTCACTTGGTTGTAAACTTAACATATGACAAATAACAGCCAGGAACTCTCTAACTACCATAGCTGGCCATGTCTTAGGAAGTTCATCATGCAAGCAGCGGAGTGGGCATGACAAATGAGGATGGCAGAGGGGAGAAGTCATTTGTGTGACTGCAAGAAGCCAGAAGCTAGTGCTGTGGCGGAGGCAACGGGGCTCAGCTTCTGTTGGGTGGGGCCGTTTGGCGACTCCTTTACCTGCTTCTCTGCATTCTCATAGCATAGGGGCTGTTTAATGGCAGATGCAGAGTCTGAACTACAGAAGGCAGTGGTGGAGATGGCACACTTTTGGCCAACGTGCCTGGGAGAGTGTAATGTTACCATCTAAATAAGGAGATAGGGTGGAATGTTATGAGGAAGAGGGGGCACAGAAAAGCTGAGAAGATCTCAGAGGTCACAAGGGGACACGTTCATGTGTAGCAGGCACTGTGTATGTGTTTGGCCATGTGAAGGGGCGAAAAAGGATCAGCTGTTCTATTCCTTTCTGCCTATTTGGCCTGGAATAATCTACAAACCATGGTTCACATAGCTGAGTGGTATCATACTTCAAATCTTTCCATATGTTTTGGCATGTGATATGCCCACATGACCTTAATCATGCCCATTGAGACTTGTGACTTCTCCTAATGTTCATACAGTTCAGTGAATACTTGCCCAATGAAGTCATGTGACTAGATGATTATAGAGACTTTTGTAGGTATTAATGATATTTTGTTTGTAATAAAGTAACGAAATAGTGGTGAAAAGTATCACTCTAATTATTATTATTATCATTATCGCAGACAGATGGTATCAAAGAAGAGACTGTGGAAAATGGTTGGCTTGAGTGTGATGTTTTCCCCAGATCGATTTTGTGCATGAATAAAGTTAAGAAGGTGGGATAATTTGGACTAATCTCATCTCCTCACAAACCTTTTGCTGCATGTTTGGGTTCTTGGCCTTAGAAGACCCTCTGGGGTTTAAGTTATTCTCAGCATTGCCTGGGTACACTGGCTGCATGCTTCTTTGGTCAGGTGCGTAGGAACAGCTCATGGACTGGGCAACATTCTTCTGTGTGAGCTGTAAGAGAGAGCCATATTTTGTTAGCATTGTGTCAGAGTACATCACTCCACGCTTATTTTGTTTCTCCTAACCACACATGCCATTACTTTTTTTTACTTAATGTGAAGCACTAACTGTGAATGTGCAGTAATATAAAATCACTGTTTTGGGGGCCACATGACGATTCATTTTACTAGTGAACTAGTCATTCAAAAAGGTAATTGATTATTAAAGAAAAACAATGATAGTGAAAAAAAGAAAAAAAAGAAACTATTGGTCTACCTGTGTTCAGCACATTCCATCTTACTATAAGTGGCGAACATCAGATGCTGGAATTGCTGATGAGAGTAGCTTTATGCAAGCTGATTTTATATATCTATTATATATCCCATTATATATCTACTAGAGACAGATTTTACCTGTCCAATATCATTCAATTGACTTTAGTCCTGGATATATGGAGATTTTTGGAGTGCATTAATTAGTATCGTGACATTCTGGAGCATTGACTTCTATTAAAATCTGGTGAAAATACTTATATTTTTTAATATCTCAGTTAGGGGTGTGCCATATAAAATCGTATGCAATAATAAAATTGAATTTTCATTTTGTTGCAGTAGTGTATTGTTGAAAATTTTGTTTTAATTTAATGTTTTGTCATATCGCCAAGAGTATCGTTATCGCAAAAAAAACCAAAAAAATATTGTGATATTATTGTAGGCCATATTGCCCACCTCTACTCAGTACCTGCATGGGATGTGGTCTGGATCCACTGTGAGGCAGGGGGTGCGAGCAGCTATCCCTGCCCAGAGGAGGCGTGAGCAGATACTGGTGGCTGGGTGAAGAAGGCAGGCTGTTGGGCTGCGGGCTGCTGGAGCTTTTGGTGACTGGCGAGTCTTGAGGTGAACACTGAGGACTCAGGTAGGCTGACAGACCAGAAGGACTCCTAGAAGAGGGCACATCCAAACTCCGGAGCCCACCACTCATGCCACAGTGGCCCATGCCCTCCATGCAGCTGCTGGGGGATGCCGTTTTCATTGGCTTTGAAGACAGTGGACAGCTAGAGGTGACATGCTCCTGTTTGACAGACACCCCTCCAAAGAAATGCTGCTGTATGTGGCCTGGGGGCTGGAGATGCAGCGAGTGCTGAGATGGTGGCTGAGGTCCACCCTGAGGATCCTGCAGTCCATGCCCATGCTTTCTCTTGTGCAGCTGCATTCTCAGCTCTTCCACCTGCCTTTGCTCCTGGTGCAATTTCCATGTCAGTTCCTCAATCACCTTCTGCTTCTCCACCAGCATCTTGTCCTTTTCTGCTTCCAGGCCTACAGGAGCATCCCCATGCAGACAGCCCGCGGTCAGTCCAACAGACAGATTCTGGCCCTCATCGGCGCTCAGCTGGGCTGGTGACGGTTGGAGGCCGAACTGAGGCGAGGACATGGTGACGTCACTGAAGCTGTCTGGCAAGGAGCCACTGACAGATAGCTCAGAGGATGCAGGAGAGATAGGCGGGGTGGAGCTGGTGCTACAGAAAGGGTAGTAGCTGCCCCCATGGGACATGGCACTAGAAGAACTGGGAGATTGGTAGGAGGAAAGCGAGCCAGTGGGCGTCACTGGGAACGTAACAGTGGTGATGTCTCCAGAGCCAGAGGGAGAGCTTGAACTGGGGTCTTTATAGGGCCTCAATCTTTCTATGAGAGCTGTTTTAGTGCCAGATACTGGAAGACCTCGTATTCGCAGCTGCTGCCTGAGCTCAGACACCTGGTAGCACAAAGCACAGAAACACTGTGTGTGTTACGCAAGATATTTACAAGATATTTGTCATACTTCACTGCTACTTTGCCCTATAGGTATAGCTGTTTGCAAAGGTATATATAAAACTATCTATAGAACATTACATACTTTGAGGTCATCCAAATTAGCAGGCAAAGGTCCTGGTCTAACCGGAGTAATGTTGGATGGACTGCAGTAAGTGGTCTTCACAGGAGATGAGGAGCTGCTGCTGGGTGTGCTGGTGGCACCGCTAGAATTGCACGATGTGAGCTGTTCATTTGTTTGCCTAAAGCACATTTATACAATCAACTCAGACATAAGGGTCGACAATATGGCAAAACAAAAATGTTACACGATGACAGTATCAAAATACATGTAAACACGGTTTAAACAATTTGTAAATAAGTTGAAATAGACACAAACATAAACTACTAAAGAAGAAACAGAAGGAAAAAATCTAACAGTAATATCATAATGGGTTGACGTCATGTACTTGTTATTATTCAGTCCATGAGGTTATTATACAGTGGTCATTGTTTATAAACTCTGTATTATCAGTCTAAATCTGTCATTTTTTGTGATACACATATAAAACAGATACATGCTGAACTGTACCATGTAGGTCCATCTGTTTCTCTGCATAAATTGTTAGCCCTCTTTTATCCTGTTTTTCAATTGTCAGGACACCTACAGTACCACCACAGAGCAAGAGTTATTTAAGGGACCTATATATACAAGTAATACCTGCTTTGTGGTGATACTGGCCATTGAAGAACAGAATGGGATAGCAAAATAAGCACAGAAACAGATGGACTACAGTGTGTAATTGTAGAACTACAAAATGCTTCTACATGGTAAGCTCATGAAAAGTAGCTGTTTGTGTATGATGATCATTTAACAACTACGTTTCATAATTCATAATATCATATAGTTATATTGCTCACCACTACCTCAACATTTGTATCTTACACATAATTAAGGCTGGTTGCAGTAGATGGCTGCAGTAAGTGGGTGAGACTCACTTGTTTGTGAGATGCTGGTGCAGGGGCTGGTAGCTGAAGCTCTGACTCTGTGGGCACTGCGGCTGATGCGAGTGATTCTGCTGCTGGTGCTTTTGCTGGCTGAGAATTTGCAGCTGGAGGAAAAGCTGCTGCTGCTGCAGGAGCCGAGCGTAGGCAGAGTCCATGGGAGGAGGAGATTTCTCTGCCTTCTGATCTGGTGGGATGTACTGGTGGTACTTCAGCTTTTTCACCTTCGGTTTGATTTCTTTGGGTTTCTTGTGACGGTTCTTGTCTGATGTTTTATTCTGATTCATATGCAGAGGTAGCAATGTCAAGGTTGATAATTAAAGTACCTTAGATACTCAGAATTGGTTTCATTGAGGATGTGAGTGATCTCTTTCTAGGAATGTCTTAGCACATTATTTATATATTTACATTATATGTCATTACATGTTGTCAAATATATTAACATTGCAAATCATTCAATTTCTCAAGTATATTTACAGACAGTGGAGTTTCTCCTACCTTGATGATTGCTGGGACTGGTATAGGCGGAGCTGCCTGGCAATTCGTGGTAGAGACACTTTCTTCTTGGTTTTGAGTAGTAGTCTCTCTTGTTTGTGAACCCTTAATAAGAAAGTTTATAATTCAGTAAGCAATTTCTTTTCTATAACAGTAGTCATAGAGCACTGTTTATCATGAGACTTATATATATTCAGGTAATTACAAGTTTTGATCATTATTTTCATTGTAGTCAAACAGTAATACCATCATATAAGTACAAGGTGCTTTTGCTTGATTATGAAAAAACAGACTGGTTCCATTGTTTAATATAACTCTGTGCAGCCCTGTGCGTGACTCTGTTGCACGTGAGCCTGGCAACTTTTAGACCTCGTGTCAGTAGGGACCGTTGTTTTTAATGCCTAGAGTCTGAGAACAGTCAACACACATTGCTGGAAAAATACAAAGGCCATCATATCCTTTGCACTATGTAAGAAATACACTGGCATACAGAGTTGGGCTCTAAGCCAAAGACCTGCCATAGACTAGTAACGGTCTCTTAAGAGCTTAAGCAGGATGCTGCAGTTCAGACTATGACCACAGGGGGCATACTTTACAAAGCTATTTCATCCACTTCATTCAAATCCAAGGGAACAAGCTTTAAATGTGTCCCTATGAATGCTTTGTTGAATTTTGTGTTGAATAGTTTAGGGGTTTGAGTAGCCATGATTATTTGGTAAAACTTGTATATCACAAATTGGCAGTGATTAGTTTGCTTGTTACATGTATGTGCATGTTTGCTTTTTTTTTTTTAGTTTATATACAACAGTGAGTACTTTATTTGCTTGTGATCTTCTAAAAAATGATCTGGTAAGATTGAATGTTTGTGTTGCTTGGTCACCTGTGCAGAGCTGGTCAGTGAGGGGGAGGGGACACTACTCTTGGTTTCTGCTAAGGGTCCAGCTGAGCTCTGGGACTCGTCACTGTGGGGCTGCTCAGGAGACAAACTCTCACTGCCGCTGTCCTCTTCAAACGCATACGAATCCTCCTGCTTGGGAAACTTCCCATGATTCACTAGGGAGATAAAGAAAGGGCAAAACTCTAACAAAGACACTGAAACCCTGAGACATTAGATATAGATAAGACTGTGGACTGAGTGAAACCCACAACAAAGCAAAATAAAACAAAGCAAAGAGAGACAAAAAAAAACTAAGAGCCCCAGACTGCAGTTGTAACTAATGTAAAACAAAGCTGATTAACATCTTCACTCAGAGGAGAGTAAAGGAGAATTGCATGGGCTCTAGAGTGTGTGTCTGTATAAATATTTAAGAAACCATCTCTCTGCATTTGTGTGTGCCTAATGTGTGTGTCTAAGCACAGAAGGGGAAAGTGACTGTACTGTGCATGTGTGCTGGAATACTTGCCATGATTAGTTTGTAAAGTAAATGAAACTAGAAAGTAAAAAACATTCATGTGGATTTTAATTGTTTATATGTTTATTGAGAAAAAAACACAAATGCTGGGGACAATAAGGGTTCTATTGTCGTGCTGCACTGTAAATGAAGAAATCATTTACAGTTGGGATGCACCAATATGTAATATTTATGGGCAATTTTAATTTCTTAAAGTGGCGGATAATCATTTTACTGGTTGGAATAAATAAACATGAAACCCAGTAGTATGTTCCTAATACTTTACTAATGTTATTTGTGCGTGTGTGAAAGTTTAAAATCATACATTAACTATTAGTTAAGATAAAAACGAAGCCAACATAAAGAGCTGATCTGAAATACTGGCCAAGCAAGGCATGGTTTAATGGATTGTTATCAACTATGTTGAAGCTGATGCAGTTTCATTCCTTTTTAAGACTGTTTTACTCCACTGCCTTGTTTATTCAGTCAGAATTTAACAAGCTAACAATTTAAAAATGGAATAATAAAAAAATGCAGAACATATAATATATGGCAGTATTTCTGAAGCAGTTAAGCTTGTTATTAACTTTGTCAAAACATGATTAAACTAATCCAAGTACAATTTAAGTAGAATTTGGGTTGACATGCTTAGTGTTATTTGTGTGTTCAGAGCTGTAGGTTTGCTTGGGTGAAAGTTTTAAATCATACATTAACTATTAGTTGCCTATTTAAAAAAAAGTGCTGCCTTGAAAGTAAGAGATACCTGGCAGTTTAGCTCAGTGAGTCATGCATAATCATACCACATCAGTTTGATGTTTTTGTAGCAGACACGTTTACATACAGTGCGAGTGCACTTTCTTGCCTCAGATTATTTACATTATAAAATTGGGATTTTTATCCTGCATGTTTAGTTTGTAGCACAGAACACTGAACTATGGGGGCAGCAAAGAAAAGATGAATCATACCATCTCAAATGTGGGAGATTTTCACAAAACAAATGTGGTACAACTCAGTATATATTCACTATCATAACAAAACCTCTATAATTGTCTGAAATGGAAATGGAAGGGAAAAAAATTATCTTAATATCAATGTAGTGAGATTTTATTCCAAGTTATTTCTGTTGGTCCGTTCATCATGAAATATTCAAATAATTATTGTTACAAAATAAAATAAATAAATAAACACACAAATTGAGATACAAAATATTGAAATGCCCAGCAATGATGTGCACAATACAGATTACAGCAGCATATTAGTGATCCATGAACATTTAAAATGAATCTACTGCTTGTCCAGTTGGTGGATTCATTGAAAATGTAGTTGATAGATTTGCTGATTACAGAAATAATGGATAGTTGCAGCCCTAATACTGTTGTGCTGCAGTGTCCCGGGCCGTTGGTGAACAGTGCTGTTTTTTATTTGCACCTAGCCCAGGCACTTGGCCCAGTGGTGCTGTTATGTAGCGGGGGAGGGGAAACTGACAGCACCACTTCACCCTACAGGAGCCATGATAATACTGTCCTATCAGCAGAGGTCAAACTAGGGGTTACGAGAGGGACAATGTGTAGTGCGTGTGCACTTCTAGATGAGAAAATGTGTGTGTGTGAGTGTGTGTGTGTGTGTGTGTGTGAGAGAGAGAGAGAGACTTGTTCAGTATCTGAGCATGTGACCTGCCAAGAGTGTGGGCCCTGGTTTCAATCATGACAGACACACTCCCCCCGTCAGTGCGCTGGGCACAGCACATGCTATGTCCCCTGAGTTCAGCTGCTGTCCAGCAACAGCATAGAACAACGTTCAGAGTGTTTTTTTTCTACACCTGTTAATGTTGGACTGGCCTAGGCACTGTAACTAGGCCCTAGAGACACCTGACCCCCACCTGTCCACTTTTGTCATTTGAGATCATGTCATATTGACTGGTGTGATAAATGGTTAAAAACCTTTGGAAGAGAAAAATGAGATAAAAACGAAGCCAACATAAAGAGCTGATCTGAAATACTGGCCAATCAAGGCATGGTTTAATGGATTGTTATCAACTATGTTAAGGCTGATACAGTTTCATTCCTTTTTAAGACTGTTTTACTCCACTGCCTTGTTTATTCAGTCAGAATTTAACAAGCTAAATATTTTAAAACGGAATAATAAAAAAATGCAGAACATATAATATATGGCAGTATTTCTGAAGCAGTTAAGCTTGCTATTTTTTTGTCAAAACACGATTAAACTAATCGAAGTACAATTAAGGTAGAATTTGGGTTGACATGCTTAGTGTTATCTGTGTGTTCAGAGCTGTGGGTTTGCTTGTGCTAGACAAGCTTATATATGAACGCAGTGTTTACAACAGCATAAAATGAGCAAGCCAACAAACAAAATGTAGTGTTTACGTTTGGCACATGCTAAAAATATATTTCACTGTAGAATTAAAATGAATAAGCAGCATGTCTGGTTAATTTGATTGTTTTTACTAACATTTAGCTATATGTAACACACAGTAACAACAGAAACAGAAAGCTAAAAGACTCAGATAGGCACCAGGGGCAAAAAAACGTGATTGGAACGTCCCTAATAAAAACAGATTACATAGAAAAATTACACAAAACACACTTGTGCTAAATGTATATATACAGATACCGAAGGCTTTTCAGATTACAGAGCATTTGCTAGTACCTTCAAAGAAAGTTGTAAAATCTCAGAGCCCTTTGCTTATTTAAAACCCCAAAGGTCTAATAATCAAACCCAGAGAGCAGGTCATGGGATCGTTAGGGGATGGGGGTCTCGCAGGGCTGCAGACAGCTGCGGAGCAGCCCGGTCCCCTCAGACACCTTTGTAGGTGGCTCAGCGGAGCCACATAAATCACAAGGAGTCAAAACAGAGCAGCAAGGGACGACGTTCATTTGATCTCTGGAGAAAAGGGTGGGTCTAAATACAGCTGCTGTTTGTCTCAATAAAACATGCTCCTTTTTCCAGCAGAGGTAATGTAAACTGATGTCTTCGGCCTTATGGTCAGCTTATGCAATGCATTTACAGACAACTCTCTGGGGAAAACAGAGTGTTTACTTTCAAGCAAGTCCAAACACATTGGCTGTAGTGAGGATCTAAAGGGACGACACAGTGCGGTTCCACGGCATAGTAAACAAATTGCAAGTTAATGCCCGTGAGCAAGGGCCTCTTAAATCAATCTGTGTTTGTTGAGGCAAAGGTTGGGAGGATTGTCAGGAATCTTGCTAAACATTGCTAGCTTAGAAGTGCTTGAAGGTTCAAGTTTTCTTTGGGGTCTGAAAATATTTCCTTCGCATTTACTTTTTGATTTGTTGAAAATGAGGTTTTATAGTTTTAACGAGGTACTTTTGCATACACTTTTTGCTTCTTGCTTGCATACAAAGTTTGCTTCCTTGGTCGTACACTGGAAATGTGCTTATTACCACTGGTTTGCATTCTGCAAACTATTGATTCAAAATAATAAAATAAGATGAATCAAACTGGTTTGTTTATAGTTTGACTTCTCTGTCCATTTATAGAAGACAACAAGTCTTGGCTGATCAACTATGTCTGAGGTCAGGAGAAAATTGTGTAAATTTGTTTTTTTCACCAAACTATCGCTTCGCAGTGGCAGTGAATTGCACTGATTGTGAGTAATATCCACGAAATTGCACCCCAGTGCTTAACTGATACCTTTTAGAGCTGCCTCCTTAACAGTGGAATCAACAGGAATGATGTTCTTCTCAACCAGTTCCAGAGGCCCTGGTCTTAGAGCAATCTTTTCGTTAAGGTCATCAGCGAGCCTGGCACGCTTCAGTTTGGTCTGCGGGTCTTGAGCGGAGCCGTCGCTGGCCGAGTCTGCACAGTAAACACAGCGATAATAAGCAACATTAATCCAGCGACGCGGCCTTCCACTCGCACGCATCCATGATGCAGCAACTGAGTCATTTCTAGCGTAAACAGTTATTGTGTGAGCGTCCAAGTCGGGACACGCCCAAAGCGCTCATCGCTCAAGGCGGATCATGCAGGGCTTACACTGAAGTGTCAAAATGCGCCTTGTGTAAACTGCCTTGCTGTACAGGCTGCTGCCAAAAACAACATGCAGTTTGTTTTCTTTACGGCAGCTACACGTTCGGCGGCCGAGGGAACCTTCGCCTCTGATGTTTCCGAGATTTACTATAAATCCACAGAGGGGGGTGAGATACGATGGCAGAACGCTTGGAGAAGCTGTGATGTCATTTGTATGAAGTACTTGCTGAGTGCTGTGGTGACCTTTTCTGATGTTTGGTAAGCACTGAATTTCATACCTTGTAGAATACGCATGTTGACCAGCTCCGACTTCTCTGGTCTACTTCTGATTTTATGCTTTAAATAATCTCCGGTCTGCAAAGTAACAATGAGTTAGTTGTTAACAGCTAACAAAGTAACAAATGGTTAGTATATCAAGACACCACAGGTCATAGGCTAGGTCATAGGCTTTCTTAACACCAAGCCAAACAGAAAATCATGAAAGTGGAAGATTTAAACACAATCTAAATTGAATATAAATGAATTGTCTGACTTTACATATTACATTTGTAATTCCATATGTAATTACTAAAGAACATTTATAGTAAAATAAAACATTACTTATGACAATCTGTTTTAAATCAAATTTTAGGGATCAATTCTTAATTATCCACAGTTGAGCTCTACATAATAAGCCTTATTCACCAACCATTCTTAAGAAGAAATCTCTTTTTCACAAAGGCTCTGACATTCACCAATGTTTTCTTATTTGGGATTTGTTCTGAAGTATAAACAGACTCTATGCATGTTTGAGAGCACAAAGGTACGAACAGTTCTCTGGTTTAAGAACAGTTTATTGAGTCAGTAATCTGACGTAGACTTATTCCTTTCACGGGAGCAAATTTAAGAAAAAAAAAATTTGGTGAATGAGAGCCAATGTTTCCACCTTTCAGTTCCTCATGGGCTAACACGGCACGTGCCACATGCCCATGTTTGCTTTTGCCAGCTTCAGAAAGATAACGCTGCACATGACTCTGACCTTGGATCGTTCGAGACTTTTCCTCTGCTCGTGGAATGCAGCCGGACTCTTCAGGGCTGGAAAAATAAACGAAAAGGAGCTAAATAAATGGGATGCATTCCTATCAGCAAGGCTGTCTGCAAACTCATTGTCAGTAAATCCTACATAAATAATCTTTGGCAGCACCTGTGCTGGTCCTTGCAGCCTCTCCTGGAGTTGCGCTGTGCTGGACTGCACTGCGCTGAATTAGAGCTTGATTAAATAGTTAGCTTGATTGCTCCAGTGAACAAGGGAGCTGCACTGCATTGGCTGCATATTTGCTCTGAAGTTTTAAAAAAAAATCCTGACATTTACCAGTTGAAATCAAAAGTCAGCCTTGATGGTACGTTTGTTTAAAGAAAGCATTACTTACACTGAAATTCATTTTTTGCATTATGCAGCTTTTGTTTAAAGATGTAAATCAAATGTTGTTTATTGTTACTTTTGCAGTCATTTGTCTTGTTAAAAGCCTGTTAAACTTTTGGTCTGTCTTTTCAGCAGGACCAATTCCTAGCTGTCCTCGAAGACAAAAGAATATAAATGTGGATATAAAAACCCTCATAGCTTTAGCCCAGTGTGCATGTTTCCCACCCATTGTGCCTAATGGATGTTCTCTTCAGCACCTTTGCTGATAAGTGTCACACAGTGAAAGTGGTTAAACCTATTCCTGGAGTTTGTCTGATTAAGTAGCACTAATGATGCAGATTAGATTATAACATGTTAGATTTCTGCTATGTCTTTACCTCTCAGCCTCCAGACCACTTGCCTCCTTTAGCTTGTGGAAATCTTTTAATTTGGTAATTTAGTTGTTTGATGTGTAAAATATGAATGTTGACTGTTTTGACAAATAATTGTTTATGTACAATAATGTCAAAGATGACACTTATTTAATTTTATTTTTATTTTTTTTTAGTTTTTAAAATTGCAGTTAAGCAAATAACCATGCAAAACTGTAACCATCAAATAAAATTAGGCTTCAAAATCATGCTTTACTCTTGCTTCAAATCAGCTCAGTGCTATTGCTCTCTCAGAAAAAGGAAATTTACACATCAGACAAACCAAAACCACCCCAGTATCCAGACTTTAATTTCACCAAATGATATTACTCGGAACATCAGAAGCAGAAAATGCAACTAACTCAACCTTGTAGATTTAGTTGGAAAACTGAAAGTAGGTCTCCTGGAAAGAACTGAAGCTGTAATAAAGGCAGAGTTCAGATATACTAAATACTGAATAGGTTTCTGTGTAATATTTTCTGCTTTATTCTTAATGAACTTAAGAACTTGAACTCAGAAGCAGTTTAACTGCAAAACAAATAAATAGTAGTTCAATTTATAATGTGTAACTGTTTATATGTTTAGGATGGTTTTTGATCAATTTCATGCAACTCTTTATATGAATAAATGTAATTCTCACATTTCAATGGAACAGCAGTTAAGCACAAGCAAACATGGACAGATAATATATATTTTTTCTGGAAGATTAAATCATCTGAAACTATTTATTTTGTTAAATGAAATGAAACATGATGATATTGGTTAAACTCAGTTGCCAATATCTCTGGAGTGTTGGGACATGATGAACTGTATCAAAGGTTTTACACACTCTGTTTCCTGTACATACAGTCGTGGCCAAAAGTTTTGATAATGACATAAATTTTTGTTTTCACAAAGTTGCCTCAGTTCTTATGGTGGTGATATGTATTAACTCTAGATTGCGAAGAGTGATCAGATGAATTGCAATTAATTGCGAAGTCATTCCCTGCTATGAAAAATGACCTCAACACAAAAATTACTGCATTTCAGCCCTAAAGAACAGCCTGCAAACATCATTTCAGTGATGATCTTATTAGCTCAGGAGAAATGGTTAAGAAGGACAAGACAGCTTACATGACTCTGTCATGCTGATTAGAAGAGCAGACTGGTTGCTTTAAAAGGGTGGTGGTGTTTTAAAGTTGCTGCTTGTAAGATAGCACCCCAATCAACCATTTATCCAATCATCAAGAACTTCAAGGAGAGTGGTTCAATTGCAATGAAGAAGGCTTTATGGTGCCCAAGAAAGTCAAGCAAGCGTCAGGACCATCTCCTAAAGAAAAAGCAGCTACTGCACCACCGGTGCAGAGTATGCTCAGGAATGGCAGAGGACAGGTGTGAGTACATCTGAACACACAGTGAGGCGAAGGCTTTTGGAGGATGGCTTGGTGTCAAAAAGGGCAGCAAAGAAGCCAATTCTCTCTAAGAAAAACATCAAGGACACACTGACATTCTGCAAGAAGTATAAGGTTCGGACTGCAGACGACTGAAGTAAAGTTATTTTCTCTGATGAAGCCCCTCTGGACTGTTTGGGACATCTGAAAAAATGATTGTCCGGAGAAGAGAAGGTGAGCGCTACCATGAGTCCTGTGTCAGTGAAGCATTCTGACACCGTTCATGTGTGGGGTTGCTTCTCATCCAGGGGAGTGAGTTCGCTCAAAATATTGCCTAAGAACACTGCCATGAATAAGGAATGGTATCAAAACATCCTCCAAGAACAACATCTCCCAACAATCCAGGAGCAAATTGGAGATGAACAATGCTTTTTCCAGCCTAATGGAGCACCATGTCACACAAAGGTGATAACCAAGTGGCTCAGGGAACAAAACATTGAAATTTTGGGTCCATGGCCAGGAAACACCCCAGATCTCAATTCCACTGAGAACCTTTGGTCAACAGGGTGGACAAACAAAAACCCAGAAACTGTGATCAACCCCAAGCACTGATTAGGCAAAAATGGGTTGCCATCATTCCAGATTTTGCCCATAAGGTGATATTCAGCATGCAGAGGCAAACTGCCTTAAAGAAGAAGTGTCAACACTGTAAATATAAAGTCTTTGCTTAAATTGGATGCATTTCCAATAAAAGTTAACACACATTTTGAATGCTTATAATTGTGCCATATAAACATCTGACAACAGGTTCTAAAAAACTGAGGCAGCAAGCTTTGTGCAAACCAAAATTTGTGCCATTCTCACTTTTGCCCACGGCTGTACATGCTGAGCCATAAGTTCAGCTAAGTGCTGCCTGAAGTCTAGTTTACTTTTTCACCTTAAGGAGAGAAAATGAAATTAGGAGCAAGTTTTGAGCCAGACAGTGCAAGATGAGCTGTATGTGAAGTGTCCCAGTGGGATGGAGGACATTATCTGTCAGCTGTAAAAGACTGTGAGCAGTTCCGGGACTGATAGTGAAGATAGAGTGAAATAATGCTGATGAACAAGGCCAGACATGTACTAGTGTCCATGCTGCTAGCTCCTCCCAGGCCACACGCCAAACAGGCCCGAGAGGCCTGCCTGCTGCTTTCAAGTGTCTAATAAACACCAGATGTTCCTGAGGAAATGTATACACAGGGCATGCACGTTGGCCATTCTCCTCCCAGACAACAGAAGAAAGACTGAAATATTCCATCCATAAAAGAATGTAGCAGATTGCGTAATTCTTCGCCTCGCACGGCTCTTTGAAGGACAAGGTGCACTTTGACGAAGAGAGGCTAGCCTCCAATGGAACTTGGATCAGAACTGCTTTAGACGGACGCCGAAGTCAGGGCTACATAAATAAAACAAACACAAGTACAAAAGAAACAAAAGCACTGAAACTGTAAGAAGCACGTTTTTTACGAGGACTCACAGATGCTCCTAGGCCAGATGTGGAGACTGTAACCGTCACGCAGATTATACATCTGTATCTAATGAAGTTAATCACTTTGCGCTACTGACCACTGTCCAGTAGCTCCAGTCTGCAAAGCACATGAGTTAGAAAAAAGGATCTTTTGACAATAGAAAACACTGTAACATTAGGCAATATGTAGTGCGTTTCTCGCTGTGAGGTTGTTGTGAAAACATTGCAAGGTTATTTAATCCAGACTTTTTTAACATTACATTTTAAGTAATTGTATCAAGTCATTTTTGTATGTTATTTATGGAGTA
Source organism: Megaleporinus macrocephalus (assembly GCA_021613375.1). NCBI lineage: Eukaryota > Metazoa > Chordata > Actinopteri > Characiformes > Anostomidae > Megaleporinus > Megaleporinus macrocephalus. The sequence goes on from CM038715.1 coordinate 17,655,067, forward strand.
AATTTTTACTACACATGAATGTGGTACGTGAAAAAATGCTTGAAGTAAGTTAAAGTATCTGATCGTTTCACCTGACAAGAACATTTTAGTATCAGGAAGATGTCATTTTTGGCCGTGTACCTGTTAAATGCTACTAAATGGCAGCTATTTCCTACCTCGCGAGTCTCTATATCTAGCTGGGCCCACCTCTTGTCTGTAATCAACAGATAAACAGCCATTGAAAATTCTTTTTAAAGGGCTGCAGACTGGCCAATCATGTTTTTGGGGCCTTTTATCTTTGGCAGACACCCAGAGATTGATGGCCAGGCAGACCTCTGGATTCTTTTCCTGTGTTCACACTAGTTATCTTACCACTGCTGCTTTTCTGCTGGAGGACTAGCTATTACTGTTATAGCCAGTTGTAACATTCAACGAAGCCTGAAGACCCAAACACCAGACAGGATATTCAGGAGAAACACTATCCATCTGGTCAACAGGAGTTGGAAACAACTGCACAGCACTTAATAATAATAATATAACATTCAACAGCAATGAATATGCTTGTTCACAAGAAAAATACATTGTGGGTGAGCTCATAACGGCATGTCTTCTGGTCAGAGTGTGTTTGAGTTCGACTGTAGAAGTGGGATACGGCATAGACTGTATTTTCTTGAATTACTTTAGATGTTCACTTCATATCGAACTGGGTTTGTCAATGTCCTTGCATGTTAAAAAGAAACTAGTGGATGTTTGATTAAAACAAAACAAATATATAACCAAAATATATATGAAACTGTTTTGCTAATCAAAGGAACAGAGACAGACGTTGTTACTATTTTCACTTAAATACAATATTGGTCAAGACAAAAACTTATATATCTGAGAAGATACATTTTCAAGAATATTTTTGGGAATGAACTCAAGTGTTATTTTAAACATTCAACAAAACTTGAATGAAAAATCTAAAAGCCTAAAAAAGACTGATCTGAGAACAGCGTGAGCGTGGCTAGTAAACAGACTGATTGACAGCTCTCTGTTTAACACTCCTAGCCTGCTTGCTCTGCCCTCACACAGAGCTTAAGTCCAGCCTTTGTGTAACGAAAAAAGACAAGGAGATGTGCAGACGAATGAACGAACAGATGAATGAAGCAACACATGAAGGACCAGTTGTGTGGACAATAAAGACACAGATGAACAGAGGAAATAACTTGTGAATGAAGAAATTAACACATTTACAATGTTGGTGTATGGATACATGAATGAAGGTTGCTAGCTTGCTAGTTTTTATTTAAGCTGGATTAGCTTTAGCTTGCTAAATTTACCTGAAAATGCTTTGCGTGGGTGGGGCAAGAGACATTAGCCCTGTGATTGGTTAATGTAATGCTTATGGAAGCATTACTCCAGATTAGGACCACCCAGTTTATATAGAGAGTATAAAAATATGGTGAAGTACAGCAGACATTTATTAAACTTCAGTAAGATAAGCAGAAGACATATTTATACATGAATATTGTGGCACAGAGAAACAAAATTAACTTAATTAGAAAGAAACCACAGATTTAGGTTCCCTTTAACTGTAATGTATGTCACTATGAAGAGATTTTATTTTGGACCATGTCTACTGGCCTCTTCATCATGATCTAGTCACATAACATAAAGGGGAGCTGTTGTTGTAAAATGGTGAGAAAAAAGATCAGATTGAAATTATAAAAGTAAAGTAATAGAGGCAACATAAATGTCAGTACTCAGCCTACTGATTACTAAGAGACTCATGTAGCTGGCAAATTGGAGGGAAATAATCAAACGTCTTTAAAACTGTGTGCTAGTGTTGGAGCAGGATGTAATTGGCTTGCCCGCGACCCAGAGCACCTCTTCAGTACGAGAGCATTCCACTGAGGTCAGCCTGTGTGCTGTCTGACGCTGCCTGGCTGACAGCACCATAGAACACGCATTGAGGAGACTGATTTAAAGCTCCACAGAGTGGATCAGCTTACACTGGTGACTACACGACTATTCATTCTTACTCGTCAACTAGTTGGTCATAAATTAACAAAAGTTAGAATATGCAAATTGGAAAAATATCTTCAGAGTACTAAAGAACCTACTAATATATTGCACAAATGGATATATATGCATATTGTCAATGTCAGAGAAAAACTTCCTGCTTTTTTATGTTCTTGCTGTTCTTGCATGTCAAAATATCACAATGAATAGACCAATAGACCAAAAATATCTCTGAATAAAGTCTTGTTATATTAAAAGAGGTACAAGTTTTAATCCTGAATAGATTTAAGCAATGATCATTTTATCTTCTGCCCAACCTATTGTTTATTGTTTAGTCTGTAATGTCCTGTACTCACAGTTGTTTATATAGTTTCTCATCAGTATTTGTTATATTTATTGTCTGTTTACATTGTTGTCCGCTGCTGTTCTGTGTTAAATTTGTCACTGTGTTCTTAAGAAACCTCATTTCATCCTTTACTCATCACATGTCGGTAGAAAAAGGAATGACACTAAAGTCTACTTTAATTCTGACTTTGAGAATACAGAAACCTTTTAAAGTTTAATAACCTCCATATAATTTAATGGTTCTACACCTAATAACAGGATTTTCCCTAGAATCATACTTGCAGGCCAAAAACCATTAAGAAACCTCTGCCTTTACAAGTGCAGCTTGCAGTGGAGCTTGTTTATCTCTTATGAAGTATTTTCATGCTCACAAAGTATGTTTGGCTTTGTGTTAGGAGAGAAACTGCTATTGGATACAGAACCAACTCTAGTTTGACCCTAAGGGAAGATTTTGTTTTCGATTCAAAGGCATTTTGTTACAGCTGTAAGCTATATATGTGGACAAAATAAGCTTTATTAGAGTGTATTTCATTCTGTCAATAATTTAACCTGAATTTGAAAATTGTGAATGCAGGCGGAACATTGGAAATTGGAAACTTCCTTCGTTTTTCACCACCAACGTTTAGTCAGAGCAACAGTGACTGAATGTTTTCAACTTCTCCGCAACTGTAGCCTCTATTCTACTCACACTGCTATGTTACATTTTCATTCAATGGAGGGTATTTGGGAGGGGTCCCCATGTTAGCTGGCTACTCATGCTAATTCACTCACCATAGCAAGGCTAAGGCTAGTTTCAACCAAATGTTTGGTTAAACAATTCTTCTTCTGAAAATGCTCCTTTCTAGTGCGGTAATGTGCTTTTCCACACATTAACTGAGCAAAGCGTCTTCTGCGTGGAAAATGAGGTACCTTTCTTCACTCTCTCCACCAATCTCTTGCAAAAATTAGCAAGTTTTCAGATTTACAAATATGTTTTGGTATATTTTTAAGTTTTTCAGAGGTATCCCCGGTATAGTTACAATTGCTAGGCTGTGAAGGACCAACTGGGTAGATCTACTTGCTACAGCGTAACCCGGGGAGGCAGACCAGTGTTGCAGCTCTTGTTTGTAAGTAAAACCTAAGATAGAAGCTCTCCAACTGTGGTGAAGGAGCTAAACAATGTCATAATAAGCTTATTTAAATTAATATATCGTCGCTGTCCAATGAAAAACATGTTCCTCCATTTTTGGTGATTTTAAGTTTTCTACATCATTTCAACTCGCCAATAGTCGTTTACACTGTGTGACAATTTTATGATGAATGAACCAATAGAAATGCTCCAAAACAGCATGGGAAATCTGGTTCTGTTGACTTACATTGAAAGAAAAGTAGGTTTTTGGTCTCTCCTATAAAGTTGCAATTGGAAATACTGTGGTCCAAGAGGTTAATTGTATTCTGCACCTTGTTTCCATCTTCCATCATTTACTCATTGTCCTTCAAAAAACACTATCAGATATAGTCTGCTAAAGACGTTCTCCGCTGCTAAAATGACTCATATTACTGATATTGCCAGCGTTAGGGATGTGTTTTACTTGTAAATGATACTCCAGTCTTGATGCACCTCTGTGACAAATAGGTTTAGGAGAACAACTGAAGCAAATTGGCATTGTAAAGCTGCACCTTAAAACAGAACTATCTTGCAAGCAGCTCAGCTTTGGGGGCGAATCATTTATTAGTCAATTATTAGTTAGCAAGCCTTTACAACCTCTTGCTGCTTTATTGTGGGGTGACTGTTGTGGCCTGCGCTGCTGGACTTGCCAAGTGTAATGCTTCCAGGAAGGCTCAGTTTTCAGTCCCCTACTAGTGACACATCCGTGCAGTGGCACTCAGTGGAATGCAGGGGGTGTAGGAATGCTAAAGAAAAAGAGGTGTTACTCACGAGGCATGATGCCCTGGTCTGCTAACTGCTCTCGTGTCCTCCTCTGCTGGAGCCTCAACTGCAGGACTGTGAGTGGACGAAGAGAGGGAAAAGGAAAAAGAGAGAGAGAGAAAGAGAGATATTGACTAATCATAAATGAAACTAACGGATAACCGTAAATCTGTGTCTAGCTAAGGAACACATCATTCCCCTATCAGAGATAGCAGAGCATCCCCCTTGTCTTCCGCATGAAGAACAGAATCACGTACACAAACCAGTGCAGACTAACTGACCGACTTTTGCCTTTATGACCCCCCCTCCACTACCCCCCACGCCCACGAAGACCACACACTGCAGGAAGATTTGTTTAAAAGCCAGGAGCCGTGTTTATCATAGACCTACATCCTGTTTTAAGAAATATTTGTAGGCCTGTTGCTTTCTTTGTTTTGGGTGGCGTGTCTCTCATCAGAATAGCAGAATGATGTCCATTGATTATCACAGTGTGTGCCTCCACTGTTACTTGGTTATAACTAAATGTGAGATTATTTATTAGGTGGTATATTACTGGAGGATGTACTTATCAAGGAGTATTAGGGACTTTCTCAAGCACACAGCGACTAAAAAGCTCTTCTCCCCTAATAACGTGGTTAATGAACGTTTCTGATGAGCACTATACATCAATCAATATCAATATCTATAGTCACCAACAGAGAAATCTTTGACAGTTTTTTAAACACGCAGAAATACAACACTCAACACAAAGACTGGCAGACTTTTAATGTATTTGTTTATTAGTTTTTTTCTGGACCCAGGACCGCATGTTCTGTGTTTAGTATGTTTGGTCAAGTGTGAAAGCTGTCTGGGAGTGGTCCAAAGAACCGATCTTCTGTAATCGGTGGTCTGGGGATCACTTCCAGCGACCACTAGTGTGGTCCGCTGAGCGTGTGGAAGCTATCAGGTGCTGGTGCCATTTGTAGGATTGTGTGATTAGTTCATTTAGTAATGTGGCTGCTTTGAATTATCATGTTATTTCCTTTTTCAGGTTTTGTGATGGCGGGCAAAGGATTGTTGTGGACAAAGGGCTCCGTTCTTTGGCCGTGTGAGTCAAACAGATGAAATTAGTGCCTAGCATTTCCTGATACGCAAGCAGAAAAGTAACATACGGAATCGCGCAATCGATCCACAGTTCCAAATGAATTCTTGTGTGTGAAATGAAGACCGTGATAATGAGCCTCTCCCACAAAAAAAGCCCAGAACAGGTCCTGTGTGCAGATTTGGTATTCAGGACAAGTGTGAAAATGGGCTATAAATCAATGTTTAATGTCTTTTTCTGTCTTTTGGGTTCTTTCGAATTGGTTTCTTATATTTACCTGCTTGTCAGTCAAACGCATAAACCCGCCCCCCACCCCAAATGTAGCAAGACACTGCAGGCTTTGTGTTTTAAAAGCTGTCCTGTGAACACCCCTTACTATGGAGGATTTAAGCATGCGGACCACTGCACTGTCAAACGGTGCACTGCTAAGCACTGCTTTTACACTGCAGAGGACATGCGAGCAGTGAAAGGTGTCTGCACTCACAGCTCTGATACACAAAGGCAGTCTTCATGCAGCACATCTGCTTCTCCTCAGAAAACACTTTGGGCAAGCAACCTAAACCTGAGTGTCTAGTGCCAAGCGTAGAGGCGTGGACTGTTAATGGGTAAATAGGTGGGCAGCACAGCACTTTTTTGGCATCTGGCACGATACACTCTGACAGCCTGGCATATGTCACAACCCATTGTTCAGATCATGTGAGCTTATTTTAGAAGAAAGCAAAGTTGTTAGGTCAGACCCAGTCAAGGTCAAGCATTTACACTACAAGCACATTCTACTTCTTCTAATCAATCAGCTTTTGTTCACTCCCACCCCCAACGTCTCTTTTTAAGAGCCAAACATAAAGCAGGGGAATATTCCAAGCCCAGTTACAGGTGAAATAATAAAAGCTAAATGTGGAAAAATGCTTTAAGCATGGATCTGAGTTAGCCTCCTGGCAGCATCACCACTATTTACCCATGCTTGTAGTGGGGGCAAAGAATGCCAAACCCCATGATTGCCCTCAATAATTGCCCTCAATAAGAACGATCACAGCTTCGCAGACACTCTGGATCAAGTAACCCTCCCAGCAATTAGAACCAGATGAGCTGACTTAATGGCTTAAAATAGCTGCAACAGTTGTCTTTGGGGCATATACCTGCAATAGCAACTACCCCAACAGCCTGACTGAGGGCAATTATGCATTTTATTTGTCTTTGGACCTTCTGAAGATATGATATTTTGAATAATTCTTCACATGTTAAACACTAATATGAACTTCATTTTTCTAGCACTGGAATATTGCAGTCTTTTATCAGAGCACACAAGTGCAGTAACAAACAAACAACTCCAGACTTTGATGTGCAGTGCTCTATTTTTTGCAAATAGCAATATGGCAGTAATCAGCTGACATGATGCAGCTGGCTCGGTGATATTCATGTCCATATGAAAGGTCTGCTTCTGTAGTTTGTGATTCATCCCGGTCAGAATGTACAGTTCACGACACCAGCAACTGCAAAATTGACTGCAGGCAGACGCAGCTGTTTGTCTGTTGGTCTAATGTGTCTAACGAGGGTCATTTCCAAAGTCGTGTGTTGCCAGTGTCCACTCCGTTCACTGTTATTGAGAAAATATGTGCATGTGGACTTTTGTGTTATGAAGATTGGACCTAAGTAGAGATACTGCATATAATATAACAACTTAATGTATGCATACTAATGAGATGCTCCATATTTTATTACATATTAATAGAACACTGCATATAATAGAGTGATAATATATAAGCTGAGATGCCAAAAATGGATCTTTGCATAGTACAATAGAAAAAACGCTTTTGTTTTCACAAAACACCTTTCAGTGATTGGTTCCATCAAGAAACCATTTTTGAATGTAAAAAGGTTATGGAAAGGTTATAGGAACAGCACTTTAAATTGATAGAGAACCTTTACATTTTCGAACCTGGTTCTTTAGGGAGCCAAAAAACCTTTTGTGGCAAGAGTGTAAGCTGTGGTTGTCAAGCAACATAACAGTTGTGGATTATTCCATGAGCAGTGCATAATTTTAATAATAGGAAGCATTAGTACAGAATTTATATTGTACAATGGCTCAGCAAATCAGATTTTAAAACATTAGCTTTCCTTAAATATAATTTAATATAATGCAGTAGCTTGTGTCTTTTTGGCATTCATGTTTATTCATGTGGTCTTCATCTTTCTGTTGCCAGTTGGGGGAAATGATCTTGGAGGTAGGACAGTATAAACTCACCCAGACCCACCAGAGGGCTCACCATCTTATTAAGCTGTCAGTAATTTGACACTAGCCCTCCTACCCCCACTTTGTCGAACACACAGTAAGCAAATACTGACAAAAACAGAGGTTCTCTGTCCAGTCCCTGGGGACCATTAACCAGTATACAACTGTTGTAGAGATCCAGCTTCTGATACACCTGATCCAAGTAATCAGCCCTTGATTACCTGGCCAGCTCCTCTTAACTGTGGAACTGAACCAGAATGTAGAAAGGCCAGGGGTCCACAAGAACTTGTGAAGCTTTGGCCCAACTGTGCAGCTGACTACCAAATCTCATGGCCACTGGAGTACTTTAAAAGAGGAAGCAATAATATAAATCAAACTACTGTCTTTGTAGAGCACTACTTAGAAGAACTCCAAACAGAGCTTAATGAAAAAATGCATGACAATGTCCAAATAAAAGTTCTTACATGGTTCTAATTGTGATTTCATTGATGTGGAAACTTTATATTGTGTGGAGGTTCTTATTTTACACCTAGTCTTTACATTTACAACTAAATCTAATGCTTTATCAAACATCCATCTATTGAAAGTTCTTCCTACCAAGCAGAACTATATTTTTAAGAGCGTATATTATGATTAGACAGAATGATACAAACTAAAGCACAACACACCAAGAGGCTGAGGAACTTGTAAATTCCATAATCCCCCCAGAAAGTGGTAGGAATTAACCGTGGCAGCAGTAATGACATGGCATGAACTCGGATGATTCACCAAAGATACAGCACACACCTTTAATTGCCTGCATGTTTGATAGCATGGCAGCACAGTTATGTAATCTGCATGCAGTAGTGGGAGAGAGCCACCCATCCCCTGCAGCCCCATAATGAAGTTCCTCAATGAGACAAATACATTCACAAGGGACGCGCTGGCAGATCCTTATCTGCCTCGCTCTATCACGTGCGTACACATACACGGGCGAATAGCTTCAGCCAGCGGCCATAGAGAACTAAAATGTGTACATCTATGTGTAAACAGTCCAACATCTGTGGAGTATTAGCCAGCTAATGTGTGCTGGTCAAAACAAGCAGCCTTTTAAGCACTCCTGACTGTACCACTCTGTGGACCAGAGGCGTTACATCTTCTCTTCCTTTGGGTACAGGGGTCATTTCCCCTTGCACTGCTCCTCTAAACAACAGGAGGGAAAAGCTCAATTTTGCCTGTAATTTCTGGAAAGCGATTAGTCTACCAAGAAAAAAGGGGGGGAAAGAGCACCAAAAAGTCTAAGACTGTGAAAGCAAATAAATTCTTTGAAAGTAGACTGAAATAATTCCTCTGCTTTTAAGGCACATTAAGCTCATTTTTGAGCTGTCAACAGTTTGTCTTAGTAAAACAAGGCTGGCCACTGACGCTTTCGTTTTTTCTCAGGACACAGGCATTTCTAGCTCTGGCAGTAACTTTTATTTCAGAGAGGTGGCAGTATTGTTCACAGTGCATTATTATCCATACAGTGCTTCCCTGCATATAAATATATATATGCATATGTCTGTATCAGAATAGAAGACAGAGGGCTTACAGTTAGACAGAGGAAGGGGGAAGGATGGAGAACCCGGGTGAGAAAAGAGAGAAGGACAAGCCAGTTTGTATGGTTAAACAAACTTCAGACAGCACTCCTGTCCTATGAGACTGGTAAGGTCACACAGAGCTGCTGCCTTTTGTCGTCCGATAACCTCTGACCTTGGTCTTAAATCAGCTCAGGCTATTAGAAGCAGACGCTTGACTAAGCACCCATGTACACAAAGGAGAACAGGTGCCAAGTGCTCAGAGCTTACAACAGATGAGAGCAATTCCACAAACAGCACGTACTCAGTCAATAAAACACAGTAAAACTTCACAGAGCTTCAGAGTCTCTCTAGATTTTCTTTGTCCTTTCGTGTTTGCTTGTTCTTCAACTTTCCGTATCCAAGAAAATTACTGTATATATTTGAACTGTATGATAAAATATATAATAAACACCAACCTATGTATATATCCTGGAGCACTACATTTCAATGACAGTGAAAAGTTACCATAGATTTTTCAAGCCGCTTACCTGATCTGAACTTGCTGCGAATCAGTACAGAGTGTTCGGAGCCCAACAGAGTCATTCTGGTCTAGGGTAAGGTTCCAGTGTCAGCGCATTAACAGAGTGGACTCAATTTCAAAGCCCACTCACTTCAGTCCAGTCTTGCAGCGGGAATGTCATGGACAGTGTGGGCCCGAGAGAGTGACCACAAAGTTGTGGCGAATTTATTCCCTCGTGCATCTAAACACTGGGAGCAAGATGGGTGTCCCTGGGACAGGGCACGTCAAACCTCCTTGCTCGACTCCTGAGAGAAGCTTTGGTCCCATGTAGCAGTGGGGGCTTTACTCCATGAGAGAGAAACTGATAGGGCTACGCTGCGGGGTGGGACTTAAAGTGGAGGAGCCGGCGCTGAGCCCTCCCTCCAGCTCTCTAGTGAACTTTCCCTCAGCATGGAAGAGGGGCTGCCCCTGCTGTCCGCCTGCACGCGAGCCCACTGCTCACCACACACACACACAAACCACACGAGGGATCAGCAATGGGGCGCACGAGTCAAACCCGAGAATTAAGACTCTCTATTTCTCCGACGAATACCATGGAACAAATTCTGCCTCCTGAAATCCACATCTGGTCTTAATGCATGCTGGTTGGCAAGAGGCACATGCCATCCTCCTGAGCTAGATAAATCTTAAGTTCAAGTGTGGCCATTTTTCATACTAAACTTCACATATGTTCTTCCCGGCATCATCAGGTCAGAGGAAAATGTAACCTGTGGTGTCGTGTTTCTAATATGTCGGCGGGTGCACTATCTTATCTTAAGAGCAGGAATCTCCACTCAGAAATGACAGCCCTTCCTCCAGCTCCCACAGTCCATCACAGCAATTGTCGGGAGTGGGCTGGTGGGGAGGGATGTGGTGTTAACTTTGACTCCTGCTGCAAGACTGCAGCCTTGCGGTCATAGCACCACTCCAACCGTCCCTGTGGGCCTGCCTGTTTACTCCAAACAAGCCTATTATACACAACAACACCTCCAATTGTTGAGTCAGGGAGAAATGCAGCCAGTAGCAAAATTCTTTGGAATACGCAAGGATGCAGTGATTCCATTTACAAAAATTGCCCTAATTAGACAACAGCTCTTTTAAATCAACATGGAGTGGAACGTGCGCTTATATGACAAAGGGAGGTTTGTTCACATATGTCCCACTGATGTGTCTGATGCTAATTGCCCCGCCTCAAGCAATTTACACTTTGCAGGCTACTCCTTTATTCAATAGTGGGTGCAGCTGAGGAGGTGGCTGCTAACCTCAGCTCTAGGATGTGCATAGGTTGAGGGTAATCCAAGCCTTGTTCCTAAAGTAACCCTGTCTTGCATGTTTTAGTGTTGTCAATGCTCAGTTCAGGAATGGTCAGGTACAGAAGTCGATACATTTAAGGGTACAAATCAAATCACATTGGGATCGATTTACACTAAATCAATCAATGCCAAATTTTGACGAGCCAAAAGAAGGTGGTTAAAATTTGCAACACTTGATGCAGACAAGGCTCTGTGCAATGTTTGTGATGCGAAAAGAAAAGCAGGCCATGGCAACACATCTAACCCGTGGGAATACCTATAAAATATATCTATTTGATTAATATGTATATGTATTTGAAATGTAATTGAAAGATAGTCTAAAAGGCAAGTCCCATGCAACAGCTAACACACCCCTGCAGCCAGAGACAAAGAAGCTGAGCGACAACATTTCTGTCCAGTGGTAATTTAACAGTAACGTTGCCGCTATGTCTCCTAGAGGACTTATTTTTTACAACTGAAATCATTTTTTGGGTTATTACAGAGAGAATAAGTACTGGAAAAAATACTGTTGGATACCAGTACCAGTATCAATTTAAATGTGAATGGTGCCCTATCCTTCAGATAACTAGGATCAGGTGTGCTGAGAGCAAAAAAACACCAACACTGCTACTGTTTTTCCAGAGTGTGCTAGTTTAGTGCAAAAATGTGACAAAGTATTGCTAATGCCTGGACTGAGGGGCCAAATCTACTAGGGGGCATCATATCAACTGGGAAGAGGTGGCAAATCTACTTGGGGGGTGGGGTAATGGGGGCGTGTGGGGTGTACTCTGGCATTATCTTCTTCTTATCATTCAGTGCAATGATTGACACTTTAGTGAGACTTCATGTGGGTTATTTAACAAATATAGCATGACGTAATTAATGTTAGCTGAAAACACCAGTGAGATGAGGCATAACTGTGGGGATAGAGCTTGATAAGATTCATTGTTTTTGGTTCTATCCGCCTGTGGTAATTCCGACAGGTCACACATCAACAGAGTATAGGAAATTCCACTGACAAGATGCTGATAATCTCTTTAGGAAAACATCACCCTGCCTAATGTGGCTGTTTTGTACAACAACCTAACATAATGATGGCAATAAGTTTGTAGTGTCATGGTTTTGCTGGCGACTGGGGTCTAAATTCACACAGAGATAGTAACATTAGTGCTTTCTGCTAGCTTCGAGAAAATTAGTAACGCTGCATTGGGTTTCATCCGAAGCATGATTATACTTTGTCTCTTGATAAGAGTGACTGCAATATAATCTGCTAGTCATATCCAACAAATCAGTCTTTATTTAATACTATGCATCCAGCAGCCCTTTAAGGCATTACTACCCTACAGTAACATCAGGCAGTGGTAGGTGAAGTACATGAAGTGCATAGTGTAAAAACATAAGGCACATATTTAGACAAAGGGCAAAAAACACAACACAAAAATACACCAGGACCATGGCTGGGAATCACTAGCAAAGGTATGACTGCTTCTGGACCCTCCCTGCTCTCCTGTGGCACCCCCCACCACCCTTCGCCTTTCTTTCCAGGGACCAGGTTGTCACTTGGCCAGCGGCTTTAAAGCACTTTAGGTGGATTTTAAATGAATCCGAGAGCTTAAACTCGCTAATGGCACCAAACAATCTGTCCACTCCCTTCGCCACGCGTAGCAGTCCATGGTCCAATATACAAGCTCAGTCAAATATTTACATTAGGACATCTTGAGTTGCGAGCAGGCCGTTTTTCGGGGGAAAAGAGCGCCTGGCCGCACACAGTTCCCCTTGACTGGAGCTTGGAAGGCTTAATTAGCAGGTGAAAGTGCTTAAAGAGAGGTTGTTGCAGCGGCCGAGTCTGACAAGTGAACACAGAGCATCTTTGCAAAATTCCTCAGAGGGTCACTGAGTCCCGTCCTAATCCCTCCCTTTAATTGGACCCTGCGTCTCTGGAGGAGACATGTTTCATCTGAGTAGACTCCGAAGAGTAGCGCGACGCCTCCAGACATGAATCACCCCTCTGGGTTTATGATAAATGAGTGTATACAGTCATATAGTATGGAGACAGCTAGACGCACACGTGCTCTATAGCGCAGAATTCATCTTCAATGTTATGGTGGTGTTCTAACATAACTTTACAGCCTCTGGACTCTGAGGAACGTGCCTTTTCAAATCCAGCGTTAAACACCATATTGGATTCATCAGTAATGTTACCATCTTTCAAGATGTGTTTATTGGCACGCCGAAAAGAGATTTTATTCAAACTTTCACTTAAAGAGCACTGTTAGCGCTTGTGCTTGAAATTGTAGTATAACCGATACTGCGGTCTGTGTGTAATCCACCGTGTTAAGGAATCAAAAATATCATTTCAACAGTTTCCAATGAAAACACTTTTCAACTTGAATGAATCTATAAATCTGTTGGTTCTGTTTTTTTCATCTGAGGTAGACTTTAAAGCATTATTAGACAAGAAGCTTCCAAAACTAAGCAAGAGTGATAGAGAATTCCCGGCTCAGGCCTTGTTTCAGTGCACAGATGGGTTAAAAAAAGTCTGTGTACTGTACACGCTGACAGACATGTCACCCAATGGATCTATACATATCAGCTGCTATTTTTCTATTGTCTGCAGACGGCTGGGTGGAGGGCTGGTCACATATCAGCACGTTCTCATTGTTTGATGAAGTTGGAGGAGGTGAGTGATCGTTTAAGACCATGAACAGACACCCAGCTGTTTTATATTCCCCCATGTTTGTGATCAATGGCATAAGCTGGTATTTTTCTTTCTTTCTTTTACTTTAGTATACTTTCATATTTTGGAGCGATAATGGAACGTTTTTTGTCACGAGTGTTTTGGACAGCCTGATGGTGTAGAAAAAAATAAAAAGAGTGGAGGAGTGGAGCTCGTCATGCTCTTGGCTGTATCTCAGAACCCATCAGACAGACAGGGTCTCGCTCACAGACGGCCAGGGGAGGAGCTGCAGCCTGCCGGGGTCCAGAGTGGAGCCAGTGGGGCTGCGGATAGGGAGTGCAAGAGAGAGAATGATAGACAGAGAGAGCGAGCATGCAGGAGTAACAGCAAAAAGAACTAAAGAACTGAATCACAGAGATTTCAGAAAATTCTGATATTTTACAGTGTTATCTTTAGACTTCTATACATTGCATTCCTGTTACCTGTCTATTTATATTTAATTACAGTGTTATTACAGTTATATAATGATTTATTACATATTTAGTAATAAATTACATTTATTTATTTTTAAATTCTTAATCAACTGCTTTTGTGAAATCTTATGGTCTTGTTTTGAAATGATTGAGAAAAACAAAGCAAGAGGTTTCATGTCATGAGGTTTTAAACATCATGAGATTGCTTCTCTGCTACTAGCAGAGTGCACTAGTTCTAAATTGACTGGTGAACTGTCCATGGTGTACCCCGCCTTCGCCCGATGACGCTGGGACTGGCTCCAGCCCCCCAATGACCCAGACTAGCGGGATTAATCCGCAGATAATGGATGGATGGATAGTTGTAAATTTCTATGGCTGTTTCAACAATATTATAGAGGAGAAGGAAACAGTTCACTGGTTAAATACTTGTAACATGGATGTTTTTTTTATAGGTAATAGTGTAACATGAATCTCATGTAGAAGAATGAATTGGTCAGATCATACAGCAGTTACTTCCACTGAACAGGTTTATGCTCTTTAGTCACTAACAGCTAGCATTAACCTGATTGTTAGGCTACCTATTTAAGATTTTAGTGTAACATTCAACCATCTACCATTCTAGCATTAATACAGACTGTTTACATAACATGAAATAAAAAAGATACTCCATTTAATTAGAGTGGCAACTGGCTATTCAGCATAATACTACAGCATTTTGATATAGGTGTAGAGAAGTGGACTTGACGTTTTAACGTCATAAATTTGCATCACAGATTGGCCAAAATGCAAATAATAAATTGGCCTATTTGGCATGTTTGCAAGAATTCTGCACTCCTAATTACAAATACAAATGTGATATTGATTGAAAGTTTAGAATCCACACTTTCAACAGAATTTTTCCACTTGTTCCAATGAGTGTCAAATACTTAAGTAGAGTCGTTATTCATCTTGGGGTCCCTCTAAGGTTTAATGGTAGTGAGAGATCGATAGAAGAAGACAGAAGAGATGAGTTAGAGACAGTGTGGTGAAGGCAAGTGATGGTATATTTTTTGGCTGCAGCACTGGCCATGAGCACACTGAAAGCCTGAAGCTGCAGCAACAGCTGGGCCTTATCTGTCTGAAGCCCATTGGTCTCAGTTACAACGTTGCTTTAATGACTGTCCTCTGCTTACTGTCGCTCTTGCCTCTGGCTTCAAGAGATGACCAAAGACACAGGTAAACACTCCCAAATGGAGCACCGCGAGAATCCATCTCCTGACAAAAAGACAAGAGATCAGGAGATTTGTCCACTTTCTAGTATGCAGAAACCATTTTCCCCGTCTTTTTCAAGACTTTTGTTTAGACCCTCGACATTCTTTTGAGTTATGATTATTCAAAAACGTCTTGTCGAGTGCCTTCATTGTTCATGTGGTTTGGGGAACATTGCTCAGGGTCAGTTTTTAACATTCCCAAAATGAAATGTTGATAGAATAGAGTATCCAGACACATCTGCACGTGAGCCATTGGTTTTATCAACCCAAATCAAATGCTGTCAGATACACTAGTACTTTCTCACGCATAGACATTTCCCCCCCTTCATCTTTGAAGAGCTTGGATTTTAAGGGGGGACATGGGGGGAAACAAAGGCTATCAGGGCCACAGGAGGAGTTTGGTTAAACCCGCACTGGGCTTTCATTAGACGGTGCTACGGAACAGGCAAAGTCCAAATCAAAAGTGACAAGAAGAGGCCCCTGGGCCAAAGCCTTCCAGAAGATGGAGGGGAACGTTTTATTTTGGTGTGAAGGAGTGAGATTTCCTTTGAGCTGGCAGGAGGCAATGAGGCCTGGAATCCAAAACACAACAAGAGCGCGAGAGCAGAGGTTCAGCCGTCCATATTGAATCGGGCCAGGCTAGGCGCGCAGCTATTGTTTTGTGCGCCTTCGTGGTTGTTTGGCTTTCAGCAATTGATTTGCCTCCGCTTTCGTCTGAAAAAGCTGGATCCTGGCCACGGTGAGGAAAGAGAAATATACATGAATGATTACAGCGCAAGGGCATGTGGAGCCTCAGCATCACCTCAGCTTTATGCTAACTCCATGTTATTAGCTGAACTTAGGATGGGCTTTCTATGGTATTCTTAAAACCTCAGTACACTTAAAATTCAATAACTTCTGCTAGACTCAATTTCACCTAATATGAGGCCATGACTAATCCGTAGATAAAAGAACTCTGGTATCAAGAGCAGGCATCAAAAACAACATTCAAAGGACTAGCACATGCTATTTTTCTTCACTCTGGAGGAACAGAATTGATTGGTTTCTGTCAGGTAAACCAGGATCTGTTTTCCAAGTTTTTGATTTATCTATGGAAAGAAATGTTTGTGTATGTTTTGATCAGATGTCTCTGAACTACACTCAACACTCATCAGTGTTTAGTCTAAGGACTACTGTATATGTTGAGGCGTGTGTTTCACGTATAAGTCATTGTCATTTGGGTCTTGTGAGCCCCAAGTGATGCACTTCACCCATACATTTAAGAATGTCTTATGACATCACATCCCATAGCCCATGCGAGACATGGAAGTTCGTATGTTGTGAAAATGTCAAAGAGACATTGAACAGGGAAGTAACAGTTCTGCACACAAATATGCTACCTAGGTATTTACAGTTCCTAGTACAATGCAGACATTGCGTAAGTGTCCAGCTGTGGGACACTCCTCCTCACTATATCATTAGTGCTGTAAAAAACATCTCACTTTAAAATGGAACATATGGAACTTTAAAGGGTTGTTATTGTGGGGATCTTTACCGAATGAGACTATTTACACATTAACACATAGTCTGCTCGGATTATTAGTTCCTTAAACCAGTGGCTGCAGTCTTCTACTATCTGAGAAGGACTCTGGAGCTCTTTCCTTACATTTCTCCACATGCAGAGGACGTGGACTGCACAGAGCTGGTAGATGCAACATCTCAAGTTAAAAATATCACTCACATGCACGGAAAAGCACAGCATTGCCAAAACAACAACTTTGCAATAATTCAACAGGTCTCTAGCAACTCAGTCATGTCAAACCAAGCAACAGTTTTTTTGGCAAACGGTCACATAATATTGACACAGGTTAGCTGGTAGCTTGTCCGGTACACTGCTGTGAATGCCTTCACTCACCTATTTTGGCAGATAATGAGATGACAACTTGGGCTAGAAGATGCTAGGGAAGTCATTTTCAATTGGCCATTTCAATGTATTTGCAATTGGCCAACACTGGCCCCATGAAAACCACTGCTGAGGCCTACATTCATATTTTAAAAATGCATGAAATACTTAAGGCTAGTACTTGCAATGTTTTAAATGGGGTAATACATCGTTTTGCTTTTTTTAAATTCTTTTTTAAATGATTTTGTTTGTATTAACAAAAAACATTAGAATGATAAGGTAATTAAATTATTCAAAACAAATTTTGAAGAACAATGTGAATGTAATATTAAATGATTGTTTAAATAATGATGTTCACATTCCAGAAAAAATTTACTTTAACTTTATAAATCTTTTTGTGTGTTTTAAAAACCATAACACGTTTAATTCACAGTACTGGAATGAGATTTTTGTCATGTAGATGATTACTGAGCTAAAATCTAGTTCTTTATTGTATTGTACTTTATTGTATCTCTGGAAGTCTGAGCATGCTGAATATGTCATTTATGTAACAACTGCAAAAGTTATATTATAATGATTATAAATGTATGCAGATGCTTTTAATGTAAATGTAAAGGCACTCAATGTAAAACAGGCAGCTTGCATATCAAGTATTGTTAGAAAGTTATAAGTAATTAATTTTTCTTTTAACAGCAACAATATGCAACTGCCAATATTTTTTACAAATATACACACACATTACATACACACATTATTGGTTGACCTGTTTGTTTTCCTCATGATACAGAGAAGCTGCTTCACTATGTGTTATTTGGAATCTAAAAATTGTGGAAATTACTTCAGAACTGCCCCATCTACCTTAGATGTCTTAGATGATACAGATGCGAAACTTGGATGAGCTCTACTGTTTCATCCTTCCCAATATGGAATTTGGCCAAACTGCTCCTCGCACACAGATAACCTTTTGTAGAGTTCCCTGGGAGGCAGAACAGTAGGAGCAGTTCCTTAGGCTAGATTACGATCCTACAGTCTTTTGACATACGGCCCACTGTTCTCCAGTTGAAGGATGGGCAGCTGTGTCAACTTGGAACTACTCAGTTCACCTTTGGCCTTTTGTCTGAGAAGCCTTACAGACACGTCAGTTTCCTGACACCTTTTTCTCCAGGCAGAGAAGGAGGGGCAGGAACCCCTCTATACCCTATACGCTATGCTACCAGGGCATCAAACGGGATAGTTTTCGATTTGCGCAAATATTTGCCTTGACGTGTCTCGAACTGAACCAAACACTTCTAAACTGCCTGGCTGAAACAAGCTGTCAAGCAGCACATTTTTCCTCTGGACGGGGAAAGACCAAGCCCGTGTTTCTGTTGGTGTAGGCCAGTTCCCATTAGCCCACATGTCATAATGCTCCTCAGGTTCGCTTGAAAGAGATAAATCAGGTACGCTGCATCTTATCAGGTTCCTCCCTGGATAATTGGAATTTATCTGAAGGACGTGATCCCACTTAACCTAACGGAGGAAAACAATTAGAAAGTATTCCAGGTATTTATGGGAAAATGGCAGGTTCTGCCAGCCTGTGTTCAAACTAAACATACACATGTTATCTCCGTAGCAGGGATGTTGAGTAAGTTGACAGCATGTCAGTGTGAAACGGTGCTGTCGTCACTCTGCCGAGCTGATCCGCCACATTACGTTTGCAGAATTTCTGCTTCAATAGGTGATTCAATCTGGACAAGCGTGCTTTCTTTTCCGACCAAAACCTGAATAAACACTTTGAGGCAAATGTTTGATTTTTAGTACCTATGAGAAAATGTGGTCCGATAACAGTGAACACAAACGATCTGGATCCAAAGCATCCCACAAACCCTGCTTCAGCCATTCAGTACTTCTTTTATATATGTAATAATAAGTCTTGTTTGGATTTACTTTTTTTCATAGGTTATATTATGGCTGCAGCTATTACATATTTTATATATATATACATATATATTATAAATATATATTGTTTATGTTCTATTGAGTATTATCTCAAATATTAAAATATGAAATAAATATATAAAGAGCCAAGAACACTTTAATAATCGATAGGAAAGCATTATTTAGACTGTTTTTTGCACTATTGGGTGCTTTACTGTTTAAAAATATAATTGAAATACCACAGCATAATGAAACAATGTCAGCAGTGTAGTGCAGTAGATCAAAGGACATATTATCTTTTTAACCATCACCTTAAATAATAATAAAAAACATTTTAGACAGCACTTGTCAGTGAACATGGAACTGATTAAAGCTTTAATGCTTCTCAAATCTGCTTTATACTATTAAAGTCAGTCTTGTTGGCTTTATCACTGCTAGGTAACAATCTGGAGCAGTAAGAAATTAGTTGGACTACATTTAGAGTTAAAACCAGTTGCCTCACATCAGTTAGGAACTTGTACTAAATTGTGATGTCCCATTGGTGTGCAGAGCTGGCAATGCCATGCTTCTGGTGATCATTTTTGGCTTTATTATTAATGTTTGTACCACCACATTGGGGGTTCACAAAATGGGTAAACTGTCAGATAATTTGATTTATGTTCAAATATTCCAGCTATCAAATGTATTAAATAATAAAATTGCATTAAATATTAACATATTTCTGTATACTAAACTTGACTGTTATATTAAACATCCAGCAAAGCTTGAATTATAAATCAGATCTAGCTGAGCACTGTGTGGGCGGCGTTAATGAGTAACTCGATTGACAGCTCTCAGTCTGACACTTTTAGCCTGCTCTGTTTAAAATCATCATGCAGTTTTATTGTGTGATGCTAAATGGAGGGATGGATTAAGCAATATGTGCATGAAGGAATGAATGAATGAACAATGTTGGAGTATGGCCAAACAAATTAACGGACAACAGGCAGCTACAGACAGGTGGTCTAGCTTGCTAGCTTTTGATTATGTTGGGTTAGCTTTAGTTCACTAAGTTTCTCTGACTGTTTTTTGTGGATGGGGGCAGAGATTTGGTCAGGGGAACGCTTCCGAATGCAACACCCAAGATTATGACCACTCAGTTCACATGTAAAGGTAAGAAATATGGTGATATATTGAAATATGCGGATGTATTACAAGTCATTGGATCATTATTCAAAAGGTAAACCTAATTAAAAAAAATACACATAATTAGTTTCCCAGAGTCTTTCATTTGAAAAGTAAAGAATCTTTCAAGATGGCCATGTCTGACCAACACATCTACTGATTACTGGAGGAACATACTGAAGTGCAGTGGTCTAGCTCTCGATTCAGTCTGACCTGCCAGAGGAGGTCAGGCTGACTCTCTAAACCAGTTGAGCACTGACTCACAGCTAATGCTGGAGTGATAGACTGGATTACACTGACCAGAAGTGTCACTTTTGGATGCACAAGGCTCAAGAAACAGCCTGAAGTCATCAGAGGCTTTAGCACTGAATCACAAAGGAGAGGTTTTTAATGATGTCCTTGTGGACCCTCAGCAGAATGAGATCTTTGATCAGATTCAGTTCCTAACTCACCTAAACCAGGTTATCTAGACTGTAGGATTCTGGCTTATCTCTATTGTGCTGGAATGGGAAAAATAAATATAAAGTGTACACTCGTGGTTTGCACTAGTTTTTTTACCTCAACCTTTTCTTTGTCTGGCAGCTAAGGAGCTTTTTTATTTTTATAAATAAGTGATATTGTCTTTAATAGCCTAGAATTGGTCACATTATGAATGTTTGTAGTGCTACGGCCTGAGTTTTTACTGCCCTTTTTTAGACATTGCTGTTAAATGTAGCGTTTTATGATCCATGTTAATACTGTTAATGCTATCATTGATGAAAACTTAACAAGGCAACTTTGATATACAACACTTATTTTCAAACATTTTTTCGAAAGTTGATGAGTAATTATATTCAGGACATGTGTGAACAAGTCAAATAATAAACACAGGCCCTTTTAAACCATCCCAAAACCAAACCAAACTCTTTATTTTCAGTTCATTTTGTGGTCCAGTTGATTGTTGCATTGTGAAAACTAATGACCCAACTTGCATTTAGCTTTTTGATATTATGCTTTTGGCTACTTGTTAAAGAACTTCGAGACTTACGATACGTCACAATATGTTCTTCTGAGCATGTTTTCGATGTTATCCGTGCTTAAAACACTTCCAAACTTGTTTGATCAGCCTGGTAGATAGATACTTAACCCTGTTTAATTGGATTCATTTCATTAAAAAAAAATATGGTTCTACTTTCTCTGTTCCAGATGTCAGATACATAAATATTGTGACATGTGGTGTAACATGAAAACCTCATGAAGTATTGTGATAGTCTATTTTGCCATATTGTAATCTCTAAGCTGGCATGTTAAAGTAATAAGCCATGAGAGCCTGTATGTTTTTACTGGTTGAAGGGTGATACTAGCCAAGAAAGTGACACAAGTTAAACCCCCTGAATTAAAATCACTGTTGTGCAGGCTTGATTGGCTCATTGAATTTATAAAACAGCAACAAATACATAATATACATTCTAAAACACAAAATGTTCAATAAAAGATCATATAAATAAAAATAACAATAAACAATGTATAGAGTATTTTATCATGGGCTCACCCAACCAGATCTGATATCTAAACAACACAGCCTATAATTCAGGGTTAAGCAGGTGGGGTCTGGGTGGTATGAACAGGTGGTCTGATTTCTCGTCATTGCTGGAAAGGTCCAGTTAAGTCAAAAGTTTCCTTACATTCTTACAAGTTTACAGCTGGTTCCCTTTAACAGAACTGAATGTAGTTGTTTTAAAATAACTACATTTGAAAGCACACTATAATATAATACAATACATGTATAATATAAAATGATATATAATATAATATAATACTTCAGAGGATTGTAATGGTTTACTTGGTTAGCCAGATATATTATATCATTATTATTTTGTTTGTTACATAAGATTAATCTACTTCAGATGACTCATTTATATAGTTTACTTTTTTCATAATTAGTCACAGTTGGTTGTAATAATAGTGATGATAATATTTTGTGTAGAGTTTAATTGTGGAATTGCTTAATATTGTATAAGTGATTTTACAGGGGGCTTCTTTTGTGTAGGTGAAGTCCTAGGCCAGTAAAGAATGACAGGATGGTTTAGTGGTACAACTGAATTGTGAAAGTGTGAAAGTGAAAATAAAGCAACACTATGCAAGCCCATAATCACAATATATAGTGAGGGGGCACGCTTCTCCTTCACTACTTAGATATGCCCAAAATGATGGGAGACTTATTATTGTAACATCGTACCACAGTACCAGCACTTTAGCAGAGTCTTTATAAAATATATTCCTTGCATGAAAGGGTAACCTCAACATCAGTATGTGTGTGCCGGAATTGCCAAAAAGCGTTAGTAAATGTATGAAGTGCACAAATTGTGTGATGTTGAACTGATGGTAATGACATGATGGTAATGATCAACAACTGGTAGTAACACTGATGGATTCTAACGTTACTTAAAGCTAAAGAGTTAAATATTTTTGCTTATATTTATTTTTTACATGAGTATGATAGGGGGAGAGGGCATTTGAACATATCTAAATTCCATGATTACAGCCTTGCATGATGCTGCCTTAACCTATAATTACTTCATCAACAAAACATGTCACTGAACAAGGGATGTTCAAACTTTTGCTTGCAAATATAAAATTTAGTAATCCTGAGCATTCTGCTGTACAAGGTAACGGCGTGCTTGAGCAGACTTTTTTCCTGCTCAGTTTCTTAGACAGTTAAAAACATGCTCAGAGTGTGAGCTGGCTGTTGGACAGTCCAAAATAAGATCGTTCTCAAATTGCCTAGAAGAATTTAATGGGAGCCAACATGTATTATATGATTAATATCAATTGTTAGTGTCAAGAAGCCTTATTTTAAACTGCGTAAGTTGAAGCATGCCTTCGTTCCAACAAAGAAAAGGAACATATCGTATTTTACACACTTACAAATCCAAATACTTAGTCTCAAATGTAATCTTGGCATTGTTATCAGGATGATAGGTCTTGGGCAGTGGAGAAAATCTGACTAGACTAGCATACAGTTGGTGACCACTATAACAAGGCTTGGCTCTAGAAGTAGCATGTAATCATTCATATTGTGACGTCCGCGGGAGAGTACAGATCACCTTCAGGGCATCCTGTGTGGAATGCTGGAAGGAGATGCATTTGGCAGAGCCACTCTGGTTGGGAGCCTCTTGTTTTAATCAGGCGGCCAGGAGACTATGAATTACAGTGTAATGAAAACATTACTGCGGCACACCTGCCGCTAAGGTACTGAAGTCTCTTGGCAAAGCAATTTCCACAAATTACACCCACTGACTAAGATCGCAGAGCAAATCTGTGGTTTTTATCTTTTGTGTTTTTAGTTGACTGTACAAAGCAACAGATAAGCCTTGAAGACACATGAAACGCACTACGCACACTCTTGCATAGACTCACCGAGGTTCAGGCTTTTGTGAAATATCAATTTTAAAGCAATCCTGTGTTGTTTGTATTTTAGCTGATTCCCACAGCTGCTGGTATGTCAGTTGAAACCTTTAAAAAATATAACCCCTTCTACAGTGTTTTACTTGGCTTTTGAGAGGGACAGCTTTCAAAAGAAATTTAAAGCAGCCTTTGATTGATTCCCTGAATGAGAGTTTAATGAATACCACATCTAGCACAGGGTACACAGTGACCCACTCATCTAATGGCTCCATGCTCTGTTTAGGTTGACAGAGGACACACCTAACTGGTGTCTGCGCGTCATATTTGGAGAACAGCAGTTTTAAGAGTGTGGGCAGAGATGCCCAATCCTGGTCCTGGAGATCTACCACCCTGAAAAGTTTAGCTCCAACTCTAATCTAACACACCTGTTGCAGGTAATGAAGGCCTTCAGGGGCATCTGAGTATTAAAGCCAGGTGTGTTGGAACTGAACTCACCAGGGAGGTAGATCTCCAGGTCCAGGATTGGGCTCTCCTGTGGTTTAGGAAAGCTCATTGAAATGTAGTAGTAGTAGTATGAATGTAGTGAGAAATTAACAAAGGAGTGAAAAGAACTACTTTACACACAACAAGCGGAAAATACTAGCCAGTGTCTCTTGTGTGGTAATTCTGGCCAGTTTATTATGACCTTGGGACACTTTTTGAATACTTTTTAAATATAAATAAATGTCAGTTGCAATTTCTTTGTAGGTCATTTGTTAGGATTTGATTACAATAAGTAGGTGTTATTGCCAATATTTAATTTTACAAGGGGGGCTCATTGGAGGATAGGGTTCATCTCTGAAGAATTTCCCTTTGCTATAGTGAGGCTGACAGTTACCAATAGAACTACTATGTTGTAACTACCATAAAATCTATTTCACAGTTGCTGACCATGAATTAAGCTGCCTGTGTGTTTTATTAGCTGACAGCATATCTACAAAATCCTAACTCTAATAGCACTGTCTAATGCAAACAGTTAACAAATAGTTAGTTCTCTTTGATTCACTCAGTATTCACTCACTCGCTCACTATCTTCACTGCTTATCTTTTCAGATAATTCGGTGGTGGGGACGGTGTTGGGGGGAGTGTTGGGAGGCATAGAGTTTTTTTGAAGGGGGTGGAGTAGGTCGCTTGAGCTTATTCCAGTGTTCATTAAGAGGAAAGTAGTAAACATGCAAGTGATTATGGCCATAGGAATGGGATGTATGTGGATATATATTTATATGGATGGGTAAAGAATGAGGGAAATACTTTCTATATTGAGGCAACATAGTGATGAATAGGTTCTGAATTTTCTGTGCCCTATGATAGAGAGTCATTTAAAAGATACATTTGGCACATACTGAACTCTCCATTATTTGGATTGTCTTCCATTGAACCTTGCTGTAGTGCATGTATAAAAGTTTGGGCACCCAGGTTTTTTTTTCTGTGAAAACAACTTACTTAACACATACTTTACAGCAATAGTCACTGGTCCTGGTCTCTGATATCTACTTTCCTGCAGAGTTTAGTTCCAACATGCATCTAGTCCAGCACTAAAGTTAGCTGAAAAATGCTGTATTTAGGTTTCTTCTGTGTTGAGGAACAACGATACTTATAAGTAGACCGGAATTGTCCAAGCTTTTGCACAGGACTGTATACTTAGAGATTAAACAGGTGAGTAAAATTCAAGCCTTTTCAGAATTTCAGTAGCACATAATAAGCCAATGATCTATTGATCAGGGCTGGAATATAAATCCATACGCTGCACTACGCTGCAAAAAAATGACATTCCGTTACTAGTGAACTCGATTCCAACTTTGATAAGATACACATTACCTTCGCATGCACATTATAAACATTCGTAAATACTTACATCACCCAACAGGTTCACTAGAAATACCGATCCATTTTCCAATCCAAACTGTGTCATGACATACCACATGCATTACACACTGTGGGTATTTATGGCTGCTGACTTAAGTATGCCGTTTATCGGGAGTGTTGTGAAGTGCTTATGATGGGCTTTCATAGCTCGTGTGAGAGGGGTCTTCAAATGAAGCATTACCAAATTATTTTGCCAATAAATCTAGGCATTTTAACTCCCCCACTAGGAAAAAGCCTTCTCTGGCAGTTACTACTGAGCTTAATTAATCATCATTAAGCATCACCTACGAAGCAAAGCCGGCGCAGGTAAAAACGAAGACAACGTATGCTCACTTATCGGAGAGGAAACTGTAAAAAGGATTATATTGTTCTTTTATTGAATAATAAAGTCCCCTATTGTGTTTGAGACCGTGTGAGCTGGCAGCAAGATGAATTACAATGCTGTGTAATAAACTCTTTAAGTGTTGAGGTACTATCAGGCCTGTGGGTTGATGTGGACCTGTTTCGCATTATTGTGCTTTTTGCCTTCTTTAAATGACTATGTTTTCCTAGCTGCCTGCGTTCAGTGCATTCCTATCATCAACAGCATGCCTGTAATCATAGCCAGGTGCTTTTCTATGAAAATTAACATATGGTTCTAACTTACCTCTGCTGTGGAAAGATACATACCTGGGTCGCTGGTGAGAACAACTTCAAATTATTTCTTATTTTGTTTTCTTCTTCAGAACATGCAAAAGGTTGGAGGAGGTCGGAATCGGAAAGCGGGGGATTTCTCCAGAAATGCCGTCCTTTTCCCTGCTGCGCAGCCAAGCGGTCTTAGAGGGTCTTATTTCTTATACATTGCTTAAATGCTTCTTGGCCATATAGGCCTATAATTGGGACCACACAAAAAAGCATAGGGTGCCACATAGGGTTTCTTGAGTAGTTCCACTAAGGAACCACTTTGGGTTCCCTGAAGAAGCATGTTTGTGAATGTAAAGAACATTTTGGAGGTTTGTGTAAAGTTTCTGCACCAATTTAAGGGTTCTTTCTTGAATGTTTACAATATGTGGAGGTTCTTTAAACTGTGTTGCAGTGAACACAAAGTGGCATCACTCTGGAGAACTTGTTCTACCTAAAGAAAATAGTTAATGTGGCCACAAGCAACTAAACTAGTTTTACTCAACCTAAACAAGTGGCTTGAATAATTCTTTCAACTATTCTTTTAATCAAAGTATAACTAGTTTAACTTGTTACCACACATTGTTTTTAGTTTGTACCAACAAAGCACTTTTGTACACAGTTAGCAAAAATATTTCTACAAAAAAAGTTCTCTGACTAATAAGAACATTTTGCAAACATATCTTTTCCCCAAAGTATACAAGACACTTTCTATTGAACCATTAAACCATGTAGAGATAGTTCTTTGAGTCAACACAGTCTATCTAGTACTGCCTTTCCCAATCCCTTTTAGAGGCTCCTGCTTTCTCACCCAGCTTCTGGTATATATTCTATTCACCTTTTTCCCGTTAGCAGAATGTTCTGATTAACGTCAGGATAATGTTCTCTAAAAACATCATCATCTTGTAACATAATCTGTAGCTCTGACAACATCCTCAAATCATCTTTTGCTTGTTGCAGTTAAAATGTCTTAGTTAGTATTTAACCTTACAGGAACTTGTTTGGAAATGATAAACATCCCTAAAACATTATGAGACCTTGCAAGTAACATTAACCAAATAATGTTCCCTGTCTGCTGGGTTAAGGGTGCGGATGTCTGTTTCCTTCAAAATGAACTACACTCACACTCTACTTACTCACACTTCATTCTGATGGTGTTGACAGAGGATACGTTGTTGTGTCATGGTGAAGTCTAGTGGATGGTGAAAAAGACTTCAGGTTGTTCCTGGTCTGAAGCAATACGCTGCTAAAATGGCGTTTCATTAAAACGTGGAGACTTTTGGTTCGCTTTTGGTTTTGTTGAAATTTGGAACCCTGACGGGTCGTATTTTTAGCTTATCAGTCATAAGCCAACCTCAATACCCATGAGGCAAATACAGAAGTTGGAAATACTGTTAAGAATCACTTTTTGAAGTAGGAATGTGCAGTGGCTTCTTCATTTCTCAGCTGAGCTGGATCAGGCCAGTATTTTGTGTTACTGTTTTCATTTCCAAGGAAAGGATTTCTTCCTTGGTAAAATTCACAACCTAAATCTCTTGTATCCACAATACAACACCTGGAAAAAGAAACTGTTCATTAATCTTTGCCGCCCCGAAATCCACGGTTTTAAGTCCTTTTCTCCTCGACCACATGCATCCGCGAGCAGCCTGGGCCTGCTAAAACCGCCGCTCTTTGTTTTAGAATAACCTCGCGGGTTGTTTTCGGGTCAGTGTGGCCGAGTGGTTTCTTAATTGACTTTCTGAATGCTTTGTTTAATATGCACCCGTTAAACGGCTATAAATAGACCACTGGATGTAATGACCTCATCTTTTCCGGTTCCACCGGGGCAATGCTTTATAGCCAACATTCCTTATCATCCAGTGTCGGGAGTGATGAATGAATTAATAGATGACGTTACAGTTTGGGGTGGATTTGGTCAAAATAAAGTAAATATTGTTCCTCGGACGGTCGGAGTCACAGCACTGAAAGCGCGGTTCAAAGTAACTCTGAAGGAGCTTTGTGCTGCTCAAAGCGTTAAATGACTTAGAACTTGTGTGTGTGTATAGGACCACGTAATTAGCTCTCTCTGGGGACCGAATGTCCCCAGAATGATGGAAAACATTACATTTTGACACTGTGGGGGGAACATGCAAAAAGAAGGAAATTGCCAAAAGACTTGTTTTTTTTCTTTCTTTCACAGATTAAGGTTGGGTTTCAGTTATGTGTAGTCTCACAAGCCAGACTTCTGCCTATTGTCAGAGAATCTAGTGCCCCTCCTCACTTAACATGGAAAAGAACCGCTTAGTTGTGTGTGCAAGGACCATCAAAATAACCACACACTACTGTTTTTATGTGACGTGCTGCAGCAGGTGATGCTGTAAACTTCACACAGTTGTCTCAATTTTTTTGTCATTTGAGGTTTGAGGTCACCAGCAGTCTTTTAAATTGTGTGAATATATCTTGATAAATGAAGCAAGAGAAATGCTCTAAAATTTCTTAAAACTGATGTAAATCTCTTTACATTTATTAACATTAACAAAAGTATTCACATTCATTACTCATTAGATACTATGGTCAAAAATACTTCTGTAGAAGTTGAAGTATCAACTCAAGCTTTTTACTCCAGTAAAAGTGTAAAAGTACTGCTTTCAGAACTACTCAAAGTATAAAAGTAAAAGTAATGTAAGGAAAAAAAGACTAGTCTAAATGACTAATTCTTCTAAATGACTATAATATTATATTAAAATATTAATGGTGATAAATTTGGGATGCACTAGGCTTCCAGTTTCAGCCGCATATATACCCATTGAAAATGAATGTAGTTTAGTACAATGTAAATATATTAAATAAGCATATCTGTGTACTACTGAGCATTAACATGTGTTTCATGGAGCAGAAGAGATGATGATATGATGATTGAAGTCAAACTTCAAAGGCATGTTATCAATAATCTTTACTGGAATGGAAATGTACAAGAATGAAAGTAAGCTGCAATGAAAAAGGAGTAACGAGGCTATTTTTAAAATGTAAGGAGTAGAAAGTACAGATAATTGTGTGTAAATGTAAGGAGTAGAAGTAAAAAGTCATCTGAAAAATAATTACTCTGCAGCACAAAAAAATACTTTTTAATATTTGTATTATTATAAATTAAATATAGGATTTAAATGATTTGCACATTTTTTGTATTTTGGCTTTATTTTACATTTTGCAATGTATCCACATTTTTTGTAATTACTGTAATTACTCTATAAACATTACAATAAAAAGTGTCAGTGTTTGTTTTGACCCTGCACACTTCACTGGGCTCTGCTCACAGAACAAACCTTTCTAGCTAACATCTCTGAAGAACATTCAATCTTAGTTTAGCAAGTTCACAATATTAGCTTTTGCGGCAAAAGTGAAAGTTAAAGAAAGTTTAGAAAGTTAAAACAGAGATTTAGATTAGTTCTGCTGTTAACTTTGACTGTCTGTCTGTCCATGTCTATAGCTCAGCACTCCATTCAAGCAGAGTGGAGATCACAACCTGGACTCAAAAAGTCAACAAGGGACAAATTAAGGGAAAAAAAAATCAGGGGCATGGACATACATATACATGGTGGTGTGGATAGCCAATCAGAATCATACTGACAAAATCTCAATATTTGTGACTTAGCATACTGTATAAATCAGATATCTCAACAAAGACAGGAACAAAAAGACCCAACAATGGCAAGAAAACCTGTGTGCGTGTGTGTCTGTGTCTTTTAATTGTGTGTTTATGGTTTTCCAGAGACGCTCAGCTGTTTCAAAAACCTAGTGTAAGCACACCTTTACAGCGGTTTCAGTCTGTCAGATAAGCCAATAATAAAGCCATTTGTTTTAATAAACCAGTTAACGGAGCTCTCAGTATGATGTCATCTACGTAAACCCAATTTCAGGCATAAAATTAATTAACGCATGAGTGAGTAGGAAGGTATTGCAAAGAGCTGCCATGTCTTCATAATGTACCAGCAATGCCCTTTATTTCTATTAGCTGCAAACCAATTTCAACTGTACATTCCAGAAAGGTGAGCAACTCTTGGCTGTGGGGATGGATTTTTCAAAGCTTACAACAAAATCAACTATCAATGTCCAGTCAAGTGAACGCATGCCATATGTGCAAAACACTGTTGCAACAAAAGTAATGATGCCTTATTTATGCTTTTGAGCTCCAGACCGGGTATAGTTTTCAATAATGTTTTACTATAATACGACTCAATGTGATACCAATTACGAAGATCCCGGGAGGCACCAGAAACACAGGCCTTCAAACATTTTTCACCCGCTTTTAAAATTCAAGGTTTATTTTTTCTTCTTCATCTCATTTCATTCCTCAATCTTCTGGGCCATAAATACCTATTTATATTTACAGACATGAGGTCCAGGTGCCGATGGCCAGAAACGCATTATCCCTCGACTAATCCTCATTACCAGCTCCTTTCAAAGTTGGAATCGAGTGATGGATGTACATGTGAGTAATTTCATGGATGAACTGAAGCCGCGGAACAACAGCAGACATAATACATTGCTGTGCATTCCACCTGTTCCTTAATGAGAAAACGCTGGGCTCGGGATTTTGTTTTTATTTTGCACTGATCCTATCAGCAGCATGCTTTGGCACAGCATTGCTAACTTCTTCTTTTTCTTGGTGTTTTCTTAGCTGATAAATGATGAGAGACCTTCGAAGTAAACAAAGTAGTGTTGGACAAGAAGCCGAATTCAATGCGCGAGTTCGGCTGGATATCAGGTATCAGCTCCAAACATTTGCGAATGTTATTGCAAAGATCAAAGGAGCCATACTGGGGGTTTTCACCTGTGATTAAACAATGTCACTCACTGGCTGTAACACCAATAGAAAAAAAAAACCCTCGCACCCTCTTGGCATCGCAGCGAAGTGACGCTAATGACTTTTTCCTCCTCTGTCACAGTCGCTAGAGTCTAGAGTATCTTTGTGTAGTTTAGGGTTTTCATAACCCAGGAGATCAAGTGATCCTTCTTTGCCTGCCTCGCTGGACAATTTCAAACAGATGGGTGTAATCTCTCACCCATAGTCGTCACAAAAACCAGCATGGAATTCACATGAAAGAATCCCAGCACACCATTCTGCTTTCTCCAGACTGTAACAATAAAGGCTTTTTTTAAAGGCAGGTGTTGGTCTGAACATAAGAGCCAAAAATTGTTTTGTCAGCGCCTCCTTCCTCCCCTCATTTCACTTTCAAGATAGGATCGGGTGACATTTTGGTTCGCATGAGATGGCTATGAAACAAAGGAAAAAAGGTAAAGGCCTTGCTGTTGTGTGGAAGCTCCCTCATTATAATTACTAAAGCAGCTAAACAATCAGGAGCTTTGTTGCTGGGCCAGAGCTATTGATTGTGCATTCCTGAGAATTCATTCTCAAATGCTTTTTGTTTTTGGTTGGTTGTTTTTTTTTTTTTTTTGACATGTTGGTATGCTTCAAAAGAATCTAGCTTGCTTTTACAGCTTCTACCGAATTCAGTATCCTTAATGACATTTGTAATAAACATTAGAAGACTGGTATATTCACTCTTAAACTTGAACGATTGCTGTTGACATAGCTTTGCTTTTTGGCACACCTTTAAAGATGCCATTTGTAAAATTATTAGTTCAAAACAAAAAAAAATTCTAATCCCAACCTGATCTGTCTCCTGATACCACTTTATACCTAAAGAGGTGATAGTGAATCACTGAAGTGTCCACTCAAATCAGTCCAGCATGAAAAGATGTAGTCCTGCGGTCCCGACAAAGTATTCTAACCTCTTGTTAATATTGTTGAAGGTGCTGCTCTTGGTTAGATCATTTGAGAACACTACGATGGCTGAACATGACAAACAACCAGTGCTTAATTTGTGCCGGATCTTGTTGAACTTATTTATGTGGATCCAGCACCTCTGTGATGTTTTTTTTTTATTTGTAGAACACCATGTTCTAGGAAAACCTATTTGTCCAGTGGCATCTCTGAGATTTTATGGTTGCAGCTCCTTACTGCAGTCATTAAAGCTAGGATTATTTTATTGTATAGAATGCTACTATGTTAGATGGACACTTGAAGCAATGTTGTGTCTATGTGTTCCAGGACATTTTCCATCAATGCCCGCTTGCTGGACCACCCCACTTTTAGTGTTCCATTACCTGATGTTTTACAAATTAAGCACTGCAAACAACCTTTATCACATCCCAACCCACATCCATCAAGAAACCACGTTCCCCAGCAAACAAAAGAAGCTCTTGGCGATTAAAGGAGTGAGGTTTGGTGGAACTTGCAATAGGAAAAGAAGGAAAATGTTGTTTCTTGTTTCTTATAACAGGGATAGACACCACAGCTTTCTGGTGATATGGTATTGTTTGTATTGTTTTGTACGAACTTAACCGGCTGCGTGATCTTACAAATTGCTCCTTTAATATCGTATGAGCAGATTCTCTAAGAGAGACACTAATTGACGAAACTTGGAGCTGGAGTGGCCAATTTAGCAGATGATGTACTGAGAACTTCCACGACACATTTAAGTAATTAACATATGATCTGTGCAATATAATCACACGCTTGGCCACATCTGTCTTTGATTTACATTCATTGACTCATCATGATTCGTTGAAAGGTTAGATTAAAAGAATTACTCATTTTCTCAATAGTTTGGAAGTTAGAAGCGTCAGAATAATGATGGACTACATAAAAGGAATTATTACTCACTGAGAAAGGATGTAATTATTTCAACATCTTGTGTGATTATTTCACTACAAATTTGGGGAAATTAAATAATTTTTGTACCATATTTTTTTCACAGAGCAAGAGGCCCTGGGTCCAGATCAAATGTGATCATACAAGGTTTAGTGGACTGAAGCTTAGCATAGTTTAAAGGTAGTCTAAGGTTACTTGGTCTTTTCTTTTCTCTGATCATCGATCATGGTTATGATGTTATGTTATGGTTATGATACCGTACAGGTATCAGGACATTTGATATTGTTGTTCTTAAACAATACCAACAGAAGTGTTTATGGAGCAATGCCATCCAAGAACCAGAGTCCTTTCAATGAATGATTCCCTAAAGAACCATTTTGTGATGCAAGTATAAAGATTCTTCTGAAATCTTTGTAAAGCATTTTGAAGAGTTATTTGATGAGAATATGCTGGTGTACATGTAAACAAGACTATAGAGTTGTTTTTTATATGACTAAGAAGTTAGTTTGGATATTGTATTTACTACAAGTACCTGTATTTACTTCCCCACTCGTAAATTTGTCCTACTTGTTGTATCGTAAC
This sequence comes from Megaleporinus macrocephalus, assembly GCA_021613375.1. Classification (NCBI taxonomy): domain Eukaryota; kingdom Metazoa; phylum Chordata; class Actinopteri; order Characiformes; family Anostomidae; genus Megaleporinus; species Megaleporinus macrocephalus. The sequence continues at coordinate 17,688,595 of CM038715.1, forward strand.
TACAATGTAATCAAATGTGTTGCAGTGCAGTGTTTCTTCCTCATCCTCCTAAAAACCTTCATCTTTAGCTTGCTCATTAGGGATCTGGACTCTAGGGGTCTGCAGTTCTGTAAAAACTGTTTTGTGTCTATTGTGAAAAGCATTTTTCCACTAAAACTGAATTGAATTAAACAGACAATAAACCACATAATACTTGCGGCTCTTATCTGAAGCAAGAAGGTAATGAAATGACTCACCTTGTCCATCAGGAAATAGACAGAATAAAGAAGATGCCATTATAACGTTTAGAAAGCCAACATTCCTAACAGTCTTCTCCTAGTTTGGTTTATAGTCTCTTGACAACATATTATCTCACTGACAACGAAGCTAACAAAAAATGAGTTCTGTTGGACAAAAATCCTGTTTGGTAAACAGTAGCACATCAGAAGACAGGGGCACTTTGTTCTGATCTGAAACACATGTTCAGAGCACTGACTAAACACAACCTAAAGCAAACGAAGAGCTTCCTCGCTTCTACGCTGGAGACAATAGTATAAGATGAGGCTGAAATGTGCAGTCAATACTAGGCGCCTGCACTGCAGCGAAGTGAAGTTGTGCTTGCATAGCATGATAACTGTCTTGTAAACACTAGCACGAGTGAAGGCATCCGAGGCTGCTTTTGTGTGAATGATGCCATCATGTGGACTCTTTCGACACATCAGGCCACTGACACATTTCAGACCACCTTCAGTGTGCCACCTTTTCTTTGAGCACAACTAATGAAACCAAGAAACGGCAAATCCTACATTCAGCGATATTCATACTTGTGCCATCTTATCTCAAGCATATATGTCATGATTAACTGGGTAAGTCAAATTACTTGTAAAATTGATACGTTCACAATAATAGGATAATGTTCTGCTGCTGTGTTTTTCGGCCTAATCTCCATCTGTAGCATCTGTCTTGTACAACCGATTACAAAGAGTGTATTTTTGCATTAACTTTTAATGCATGTTCATGAATTCACAATTCAAGCAAAAGTAGAATTTAACACAATTTTCAAATACTGTTGTACAGTTTGTAAGAATTTTACTTTAAAACATTTCAAAATTAACTATAACTGTCAACAGAACTGGAGAAATAACATTTTTGATGGTATGTCAGGAATGTCTATGTACCATACTGTAGATATATTTTCTGAGGTAAGCATGCTAACCAGTTAGTCCTGTCCCATCTTGTCTCATAATGTCACACCTCAAGAGGCAACAGTGAATCACTGTATCGACAAGTCTGATCAGTTCAACATGAAAGGATAAAGAAGTAGCACTGCCCCGATGGCGTATTCTAACCTATTGTCAATCATCCTGCTTAGAACATGCAGCCTGAACAACTAAATTATTCAGATTTTCTGAACAATCAGTTCTCCATTACTCTGAAAACCTGCATAATTATTTTAGAGATTTGTTCTTTTGGTTTGTTACCAGTGTAGTGATGTGAGTGGAGTTTCTATGGCACTGTTATCGGATTGTACGAGTGTAACAATGTTTTGCATTATTTGGTCATAAACTTAAAATGTGTTCACAAAGTTTATTCCACAGCCTTTCTATCTCTTCTAAAGGCATTGAAAGGTAACAAAATGATTGTCTGTTGATGCCTATGCAGCAGATTAGGCTGAAGAATGTTTCCTTGTGGTAAATTTTCAGCTGTCCTACAAGCTTGGTGGTTATAGAGCATTGTGGATAACCCCACAGGCACAATCTGTTCAAATCACACGAGAGGCACTCTCTCCAGCTCAAACAGATTAGTCCACATGACAGGCCTGTAAGGACGTTCAGGGGTCTCTGGCCTAAGGCCAAGAGCAGACGGCTGATACACTCACGTTAATGCATGGCTCTGTTGTAGCTAGCCAAAGTAATAGAGCTGGATGAGATTAAAAAGTAATCTCTTAGCAAGTAAAGCAAGGTTTGTGATCCATCAGTTGGGTTTTAGATGCAGTGTGCAGTTTCAGGCTCCCTATCTATACATAAAACCAGCGATGTGATCAGGTTATTAAACATAAAGGTGCCTAAAGTGCTCTTTGGAGTGTTGCTATTGGAGAATTCTTGAAAAAAACGTTTTCCTGGATGGTTCTTCATTGAAACCATTGAATGAAAAAGTTCTTGAAAGTAGTCTGAGCACGGAAGGTGCTTTTTATGGAAAAACTCAATCCAACCAACAATATTGTCAAGGCTGTTCTTCAGAGTGTTCAGTCATAATGTCTTTGCAGTTACATACTGTTATTCTTTTCCTCTGCACAGCACCACTCCAAACTGATCCTGTGTTGTTAAGGCAAGCGAGAAAGAGCCACTTCACTCCACAATACGAAGAGACAAAAAGGAGCTCCTTCAATTACCAGACGCTTTATGTAAATAAGCAGGGAGACTGTGACTACATGGGCCTTATCTTCAATTTAGATTGGGGCTTTAGGGGCTTGGCAGCAGCGCCAGACTACACGGTCAAGTTCTTAAGGCATTAGGCTCATTTGGAGAGGAAAAAAATAACAATAATGAGCAAAAAAAAAAAAACCTGAATGGCTAAAGGATACTGAAGCTCGTGCTCATTCGTCTCCTTGGTTCCTTTCACCCAAGCACCACACATGACATCATGGAAAACTAAGGCGGCTCTTAGAGTGAAGTGGGAAACGCTGTATTTCTCTCACCGTTCAGGCTGGGAGTCCAGGGATCCATCATGCTAAAAATACAGTTTCTATCGCAGGATTCCACAAATACTTTCATCCTGAAAAACCTTGTGATTCAAGTGGCATTTGAGCCGGTTTGATTAGACTATGAAGTGGAAAAGCAGAGCGGACTGATATTTCAGCATGGATTAGTCATCAGCTGCTTCTAATAAAATGTTCAAACAACCTTGTTTTATCTGGCCCGGGGAGTTACTTGGCAAAACAGCGCCTTGCATACTTACCTATTTACCTGGTATGTATGTTGGCGAAAATAAGTGCTGTTCTTAAATAGGAATATTCATGATCGCAAATGGTACAGAAAATGATTTAATCAGTGGTAACGGACTGATTGCAAACTAAAACTTCCAGTCGTATCTACTCGAACAACTTTGTCATAGAATTGTATGTACTGGCCTACTAGAAACTAGAAACAACACAAGCATTTTTCATTCAGCTTGCAGCAGACTGCAGCAGTAGTAAACACAACAGTAAATGCATAGTTCAGGGCACATAATGTTTTAGTAAGCATTTAAGTAGAACCATGTGAAAGTTTAAGATAATATGCAGTGAGATGTTTCAGTATGGAGTATATGAGAAGTATGTGAGTAAAAGGTGGAGCTATGGAGTATATAAGCCTGCAAGTAGGAAGTTTAGGTAAGAAGCACCTCAGCACATAAATAGTGTATTTAGGTAACTGGTTTGAGTAAGAAGAACATAAGTATATACGTACTACATGAGTAACAGGTTTAGATAGGGAGTACCAGAGTATGAGAGTAAAACATTTAGGTAAGATGTACCTGAATATATGAGTAGTTTATAAATAACTGGTGTAGGTATGAAGGACCTCAGTATATGAGTAGTACATGAGGTAACAGTTTTAGGTAAGGGGTTCCTGAGTATAGGAGTAGCTTATTAAAAACAGGTTTAGATAAGGAGTACCTGAGTAAATCAGTAGCATATGATTAACAGGTTTGGGTAAGGGCTACCTGAGTATATGAGTAGTATATGAGTAACAGTTTTAGGTAAGGAGTATCTGAGAATATGAGTTGTAAATGAGTAACAGGTTTAGGCACGGAGTATCTGAGTATATGAGTTGTATATGAGTAACTGGATTAGGTAAGGAGTATCTGAGTGTATAAGTAGTATATGAGTAACAGGTTTAGGTAAGGAGTATCTGAGTATATGAGTTGTATATGAGTAACTGGTTTAGGTAAGGAGTATCTGAGTGTATGAGTAGTATATGAGTAACTGGTTTAGGTAAGGAGTATCTGAGTAAATGAGTTGTATATGAGTAACAGGTTTAGGTATGGAGTATCTGAGTGTACAAGTAGTATATGAGTAACAGGTTTATGTAAGAAGGATCTGATTATTTGAGTAGTATATGAGTAACAGGTTTATGTAAAAAGGATCTGATTATTTGAGTAGTATATGAGTAACAGGTTTAGGTAAGGAGTATCTGAGTGTATAAGTAGTATATGAGTAACAGGTTTAGGTAAGGAGTATCTGAGTGTATAAGTAGTATATGAGTAACAGGTTTAGGTAAGGAGTATCTTAGTATATGAGTTGTAAATGAGTAACAGGTTTAGGTACGGAGTATCTGAGTGTAGGAGTTGTATATGAGTAACTGGTTAAGGTAAGGAGTATCTGAGTGTATAAGTAGTATATGAGTAACAGGTTTAGGTAAGGAGTATCTGAGTGTATAAGTAGTATATGAGTAACAGGTTTAGGTAAGGGCTACCTGAGTATATGAGTAGTATATGAGTAACGGTTTTAGGTAAGGAGTATCTGAGAATATGAGTTGTAAATGAGTAACAGGTTTAGGCACGGAGTATCTGAGTATATGAGTTGTATATGAGTAACTGGTTTAGGTAAGGAGTATCTGAGTGTATAAGTAGTATATGAGTAACTGGTTAAGGTAAGGAGTATCTGAGTGTATAAGTAGTATATGAGTAACAGGTTTAGGTAAGGAGTATCTGAGTGTATAAGTAGTGTATGAGTAACAGGTTTAGGTAAGAAGTATCTGAGTGTGTAAGTAGTATATGAGTAACAGTTTTCGGTAAGAAGTATCTGAGTGTATAAGTAGTATATGAGTAACAGTTTTCGGTAAGGAGTATCTGAGTGTATAAGTAGTATATGAGTAACAGGTTTAGGTAAGGAGTATCTGAGTGTATAAGAAGTATATGAGTAACAGGTTTAGGTACGGAGTATCCGAGTGTATAAGTAGTATATGAGTAACAGGTTTAGGTAAGGAGTATCTGAGTGTATAAGTAGTGTATGAGTAACAGGTTTAGGTAAGAAGTATCTGAGTGTGTAAGTAGTATATGAGTAACAGTTTTCGGTAAGAAGTATCTGAGTGTATAAGTAGTATATGAGTAACAGTTTTCGGTAAGGAGTATCTGAGTGTATAAGTAGTATATGAGTAACAGGTTTAGGTAAGGAGTATCTGAGTGTATAAGTAGTATATGAGTAACAGGTTTAGGTAAGGAGTATCTGAGTGTATAAGTAGTATATGAGTAACAGGTTTATGTAAGGAGTATCTGAGTCTATAAGTAGTATATGAGTAACAGGTTTAGGTAAGGAGTATCTGAGTGTATAAGTAGTATATGAGTAACAGGTTTAGGTAAGGAGTATCTGAGTGTATAAGTAGTGTATGAGTAACAGGTTTAGGTAAGAAGTATCTGAGTGTGTAAGTAGTATATGAGTAACAGTTTTCGGTAAGAAGTATCTGAGTGTATAAGTAGTATATGAGTAACAGTTTTCGGTAAGGAGTATCTGAGTGTATAAGTAGTATATGAGTAACAGGTTTAGGTAAGGAGTATCTGAGTGTATAAGTAGTGTATGAGTAACAGGTTTAGGTAAGAAGTATCTGAGTGTGTAAGTAGTATATGAGTAACAGTTTTCGGTAAGAAGTATCTGAGTGTATAAGTAGTATATGAGTAACAGTTTTCGGTAAGGAGTATCTGAGTGTATAAGTAGTATATGAGTAACAGGTTTAGGTAAGGAGTATCTGAGTGTATAAGTAGTATATGAGTAACAGGTTTAGGTAAGGAGTATCTTAGTGTATAAGTAGTATATGAGTAACAGGTTTATGTAAGGAGTATCTGAGTCTATAAGTAGTATATGAGTAACAGGTTTAGGTAAGGAGTATCTGAGTGTATAAGTAGTATATGAGTAACAGGTTTATGTAAGGAGTATCTGAGTGTATAAGTAGTATATGAGTAACAGGTTTAGGTAAGGAGTATCTGAGTGTATAAGTAGTGTATGAGTAACAGGTTTAGGTAAGAAGTATCTGAGTGTGTAAGTAGTATATGAGTAACAGTTTTCGGTAAGGAGTATCTGAGTGTATAAGTAGTATATGAGTAACAGGTTTAGGTAAGGAGTATCTGAGTGTATAAGAAGTATATGAGTAACAGGTTTAGGTACGGAGTATCCGAGTGTATAAGTAGTATATGAGTAACAGGTTTAGGTAAGGAGTATCTGAGTGTATAAGTAGTGTATGAGTAACAGGTTTAGGTAAGAAGTATCTGAGTGTGTAAGTAGTATATGAGTAACAGTTTTCGGTAAGAAGTATCTGAGTGTATAAGTAGTATATGAGTAACAGTTTTCGGTAAGGAGTATCTGAGTGTATAAGTAGTATATGAGTAACAGGTTTAGGTAAGGAGTATCTGAGTGTATAAGAAGTATATGAGTAACAGGTTTAGGTACGGAGTATCCGAGTGTATAAGTAGTATATGAGTAACAGGTTTAGGTAAGGAGTATCTGAGTGTATAAGTAGTGTATGAGTAACAGGTTTAGGTAAGAAGTATCTGAGTGTGTAAGTAGTATATGAGTAACAGTTTTCGGTAAGAAGTATCTGAGTGTATAAGTAGTATATGAGTAACAGTTTTCGGTAAGGAGTATCTGAGTGTATAAGTAGTATATGAGTAACAGGTTTAGGTAAGGAGTATCTGAGTGTATAAGTAGTATATGAGTAACAGGTTTAGGTAAGGAGTATCTGAGTGTATAAGTAGTATATGAGTAACAGGTTTATGTAAGGAGTATCTGAGTCTATAAGTAGTATATGAGTAACAGGTTTAGGTAAGGAGTATCTGAGTGTATAAGTAGTATATGAGTAACAGGTTTATGTAAGGAGTATCTGAGTGTATGAGTAGTATATGAGTAACAGGTTTAGGTAAGGAGTATCTGAGTGTATAAGTAGTATATGAGTAACAGGTTTAGGTAAGGAGTATCTGAGTGTATGAGTAGTATATGAGTAACAGGTTTAGGTAAGGAGTATCTGAGTGTATAAGTAGTATATGAGTAACAGGTTTAGGTAAGGAGTATCTGAGTGTATAAGTAGTATATGAGTAACAGGTTTAGGTAAGGAGTATCTGAGTGTATAAGTAGTATATGAGTAACAGGTTTAGGTAAGGAGTATCTTAGTATATGAGTTGTAAATGAGTAACTGGTTTAGGTATGGAGTATCTGAGTGTATAAGTAGTACATGAGTAACAGGTTTATGTAAGAAGGATCTGATTATTTGAGTAGTATATGAGTAACAGGTTTAGGTAAGGAGTATCTGAGTGTATGACTAGTATATGAGTAACAGGTTTAGGTAAGAAGTATCTGAGTGTATAAGTAGTATATGAGTAACAGGTTTAGGTAAGGAGTATCTGAGTGTATAAGTAGTATATGAGTAACAGTTTTAGGTAAGGAATCTCTGAGTGTACAAGTAGTATATGAGTAACAGGTTTAGGTAAGGAGTATCTGAGTGTATAAGTAGTATATGAGTAACAGGTTTAGGTAAGGAGTATCTGAGTGTATAAGTAGTATATGAGTAACAGGTTTAGGTAAGGAGTATCTGAGTGTATAAGTAGTATATGAGTAACAGTTTTAGGTATGGAATCTCTGAGTGTACAAGTAGTATATGAGTAACAGGTTTAGGTAAGGAGTATCTGAGTGTATAAGTAGTATATGAGTAACAGGTTTAGGTAAGGAGTATCTGAGTGTATGAGTAGTATATGAGTAACAGGTTTAGGTAAGGAGTATCTGAGTGTATGAGTAGTATATGAGTAACAGGTTTAGGTATGGAGTATCTGAGTGTATAAGTAGTATATGAGTAACAGGTTTAGGTAAGGAGTATCTGAGTGTATAAGTAGTATATGAGTAACAGGTTTAGGTAAGGAGTATCTGAGTGTATAAGTAGTATATGAGTAACAGTTTTCGGTAAGAAGTATCTGAGTGTATAAGTAGTATATGAATAACAGGTTTAGGTAAGAAGTATCTGAGTGTATAAGTAGTATATGAGTAACAGGTTTAGGTAAGGAGTATCTGAGTGTATAAGTAGTATATGAGTAACAGGTTTAGGTAAGGAGTATCTGAGTGCATAAGTAGTATATGAGTAACAGGTTTATGTAAGGAGTATCTGAGTCTATAAGTAGTATATGAATAACAGGTTTAGGTAAGGAGTATCTGAGTGTATGAGTAGTATATGAGTAACAGGTTTATGTAAGGAGTATCTGAGTGTATAAGTAGTATATGAGTAACAGTTTTAGGTATGGAGTATCTGAGTGTATAAGTAGTATATGAGTGACTGGCTTATGTAAGAAGGATCTGATTATTTGAGTAGTATATCAGTGACAGGTTTATGTAAGAAGGATCTGATTATTTGAGTAGTATATGAGTAACAGGTTTATGTAAGAAGGATCTGATTATTTGAGTAGTATATGAGTAACAGGTTTATGTAAGAAGGATCTGATTATTTGAGTAGTATATGAGTAACAGGTTTAGTTAAGAAGGATCTGATTATTTGAGTAGTATATGAGTAACATGTTTATGTAAGAAGGATCTGATTATTTGAGTAATATATGAGTAACAGGTTTATGTAAGAAGGATATATGAGTAACACATAACATTGAAAAATGTGTGTGAAAACTTAATACACAAAAAATGTGCAGTATATTGCAGTGATAAAAAATATGCGTCATCACACTGACGCAAGTACTCAAGTGTTTAAGTAAGTACTATTACATTTGGTGAAGCCCTGTTTGGTAAGCTAAAGGTACTCTGAAGCAAAACTCTTTTTTTAATTATTAAAGAAACAGAGGTTATATATTAGATGTCAGCATACTGTTGCCAAAGTCTAGCACTAGTGCCTAGTCAATTAAATCATTCAGTTCAAATGATTGCTTAAAATATACTCAACAATCGTTAATGATTGGATAACAATTTCAATGATGGTAATACACATCACCTATTTACAGTTCTCTCTTATGAAACATAGTAAAAACAGAATATGACCACTATAAGCATGCCTATTCACAAACCAACCAAATATGGTAAAGCAGATTTCAGTTATGATGGTCCTTCAACTTGAAATGTCCTGCATAAACATTTGAAATTAAAGTCAATTATGTCCCTGACTTATTTTAACATAATCATTATGTTTGCTATTGTTATTGACCTTGTTGACCTTGTTCTGGTTGTCATTTTGGGTATTGTGTGCTGCCTTCTTTTCTAGGGCTAATTAGCAAAAGACTGAATTTTGATCTTAATGTGGCTAGCTTGGTTAACGTGTAGCTGACATAAAATAAAATCAGTTTTTCCAGAGCTGCCTTCATCCATACTCACCATTCTTGTTGTGTGTGTGTGGTGTTGTCTTATTGGCTTGACCGTTGGGGTTCCCCATGTTCCTGCAGCCACGGCTGTGCTCAGCACTCTTCACTGCGTTCATCGCCCTGGCCTCGCTCCCCTTCCCTTCAGATCACCCACAGTCTGTCCTCCTGCCAAAACACACTCGTCAGGACACGCCAGACACATTTAATGCAGCACAATGGCAGCAGTGCGTCATTTTACATTCGCTTGGTAACAACCCAGCATAGTAATGCGTTTTGACTGAGCAAACATTCAAACATTTGCTGCGACATTTAGCAGCCTTCTCCCCATCTTTACAGCAGCCTAATAACAGCCTTGATTTCGCGCCATATTGGAGGACATGGGGGAGCTCTCTGTTGATTCTGCCTGAAACCCATTTAAGCCGGAAGACATTCAGCAGCAACCAGAGTGAGTCTGTTTATTTACAAAGTGTAAGCTCACTTAAAGTCCACAAATGTATCTCCCAGCCAGCACGCCAGCCAACTTATTAATTTACAGAATTTACAGAGTGCAGGCCTTGCTAGGGTCTCGCTTTTTACGGGATAGTGTTGCACACACAAGCCCTCGATTCAGTAGCTTTGAGAGCCCCCTCAACGTGTCCCGGTGAAAAACGAGGCCTTCTCTTGCTCTTCTACACGCCAAGGCCCCTGTATGTATAGTTCGTCATCTACAGCAACAAACCACATAGGGCACTACAAACACACATCTCTGTTTTCTTTAATAAGCTGTGTTTTGAAAGCCACTTAGATGACTTGAAGGACATCAATTCCCTCGAAATGTCGTGGCTTGTAAAAATACTTGTGTTATCGAAGCCCTGCTGCCAATTTCTCGCACATCTGGGAGGCCGTAAAGCCTCTCTAATGCACTAGGAATAATGCAATCATCTAGTTTGTGCATTGCAAATAAGATCTCACAATAAAAGACTGATAATATGGCTTTCCAGTATGTTTTACAAGTCTTAATTAGATTAAGACAGTACTCTTCATTTTTAGACAGTTCTTGTCAAAGCCATTCAAAGTGAATCAGTGTTATTAAAGTTCAAATGCAACTGATGCACCCCTCCAACTGAAGCATTCTCCTCACTGGAGGCTTACCTATGCAGCACCGAGTAACAAAAGAGAAAACACAGCATACTAACCCAGAAACACCTAGATAAGAAAGAATTCCAACAACAATAAAGGTTCAAGAGGATGACGTACCTCCTCCTTGTGTTCCAGAAGAGGGCTTTAATGAGCTCTTAACTGATGGGCAAGACTTAAAAACCCTTTCTCAGATGGAATCCTGGCAATTTATATGCTAGTGACAGTTAGAAGCACAGCTCTGTTGGATAAGCGTGCCAGATGTGTGCCATGACATAGAATAGCGACAATGCCACCCAGAGCACTGCAGTAAAACAGCAAGAGAGGCAGCTTCAAAAGCAGCGATAACATCTCTGACCATGTGATACGTCCTCATGTTCATAATTTGACCTACCTGCGGCAAGTTAAGATGAGCGATGGAATTTGTAATTATCAGCCGCGCTCGTTACAGTATCTGTAATGTCATCATTGTAAATTCTGCACGCTGTTGGGTAGGGCATGTCTGCTGTTTAATGGCCAGTTGGACCGGTGGGTTTGGCTCATTTGTATTCTCAGAGTCAGCATTCTAAAGGGCAGCTGATTTAATCGGACCTCCACTTTCCAGGGTGGTCTCCTCCAGGACGGAATAGTAAAAAGTCATTAGGTTTACATCAAAGCTACCCCAAACTGCCATCATCAGCAGGAGGCGGCTTTCATTGATAAATTAATTTCAAGGCAGCTTTATGCTGCGTGTTTTCTTTCCTTTTGTCATTTTTAATCGCCTTCCGCTTCTCTCACTTTTTTACTTTTCTTCCCCTCCTCCTTGCTGACCACCAGTTGAGTTGAGCCTGGGCCAAATTTATGGGAGGTTTTCATTGCTTTCCTTATTTATGTTGGGGTTATTCCAGGACTTCCAGGATGAGTCTGAAAAGGAATTAACACTTGGATACTTTTTCCTCCTCCTAGTCGTTATATAACGACCCCGCACTGCCATTCAGGCCGGCCCTGATTTTACAGCATGTGTAACGGCCTATAGTTAATATGAAAAAGTACCATCATGACATTTAAACATTTAAAGACCCTCAACGTATGCAATAATAACAAATCACAGTTCCAAATATCCAGATCAACCTGCTAACGCATCTTGCGAAGCAAAAGAGCTCGTGGAGCTGGACGACGACTAATAATCAAACGGAATGTAAACCTGAAATTTTGCGGGGTGACGTTTTTAACAAACGAGGTGCGAACGCACTAATCAGAGCTTTTATGAGCGGCGGAGGTGAAATTTAAAGGGCACGGCTTTAACGGCTCATGTGATGTGTTCCAAACGCCTCTGTGGTGTTTTAGCATCTACCTCGCAGTAAATAGACCCACCAATAACAAAAAGGTGCCGGCACAGAAAACAGCGCACTTCACAGGACAAGCTGTTATTAAATGACATTTTTTTTAACCCGAGGATTTGGCAAGATTTACAGCTTTTGCCATTCTATAATAAACAATAGCATGGCTATATTGAAAATATTTACTTAATTCTCTAAAGTGACTTATGGCAACATTGGCTACTAAACAGAATGTCATGAGTGTTATGGCGTCAGGTGCCATAGACTGTATAAATATTCTCTGTACACTTGTTTATAGGAAAACCCCATCTGGTTTTGGCTAGCACAGGCAGACATACCGGTGACCCCAGGTTTTTCTAATGGAAAATATAACACAAGTGTTTGCTAAGCTGGGGCTAAGCTGAGAGAACTACAGCAGTCAACTGTCAAGTGACAGACAAGACAATGTTGTAAAAGACTGCAGGCTCCAGATTCAAAGGTCAGGAGCTTTTTTCATGCCTAATAAATAGAATGTTAAGATCTGAAGAACAACCTGGAAAAAAGCGACCTGCAGCATTCCTTTACTCTTCCTTTTCCATTCCAGTGCATTCCAAAATATATGGCCCGTGTACTGTCCACTGGTAAAGTTTGTCCCCACTTAACGCCCGCACAACATCTTATGACGATTCAGTCCTACCTGCTTGTGGACCACACTGATCAACTTGTTATTTTCTGAAAGATTTAGCAAGTACTAGTAATAACACTGGTATTACAAACTGTCTTGGCCAAAATGGCATGTATTTATCACCACTTTCCAAAGTCAAGCTCACTTGCCCGTGCCACTTAACATAACATCTACCAACGAGTCCACAAATACCGACCTTTCCAGGCTCAAAATTAGCTTAGAAATGTTCGAATGGCAATATTAGGGTTATTAATTGTAGAACGTGCTGAACATAACGGGGTGCTTTTTGTGGCATTTACCTTCTTATGACCAATGTGGTTTAGTCTAGAAAGCTCCTAAAAGCCACACATGACAAGTGATGCATACAGACCAATGCTGTGACTTATGCGAGATTAGCTATGTAAACTGATGGGGAAAGTTGGGAGTTAAACGTCCAAACAAATACAGAAAAGGTTGTGTTTAACAGTATATTCATTCAGGACTGAAAACAGCCACACAAATACTAACTAGCCTAGAATAAAACATTAACCCAATTAAACCGTTCCAGGGACACGTTTCAAACATAAGATGAAGCCTTGTTTTATGGCCTTTGTTTAATCCTGCTTTCAGAGTTTATGCTTCGTGCGCTGTTTGAAAAAGCCAAAGCAAGGCCCCATTACATCACACCCTAAGCCGCAACCAAACTCAACCAAACCCTACGTGACATTTGAAATGAACTGGTCAACATTACAAGTTACTATTTGCCCAAAGCAAGTATAAATTTAAGCAACTGTAATGAGCAAAACAGTTTACGTTACAAGGCTTTAGAATGTAGACTTTGCTTTAAAATGCCTTTCCTATTTTTTTAACAAATACTTTTGGCTGGAAGCTTTATTTTACTAGGGAAGGTTTACTGAGAACACTGTCGCATTTACAAACTTAGCCCATGCATGCGCACTGACCCTACTGCCTCTGCCTAGCCTGCTGCAGATAAAGCCTGCACAGTTCTCAACACATACCACTGATTTTATACAACAGCAGCATAATGTAACATCGCTATGCCAATACTTTCAATAGATTTTGTGCACATAACATAGAGAAACTTTGTAATTTAAACTGTCAAACTTGTAAATGTAGACAATAATAAAATATTGTAGTGTACCGCTACTGGCTTATGTGAGGGTGGATGCATGGAGGTTCATCTGAACCTCCAAACATACAGTAATAGAGACTTTTCTGGTTCTGGGACTGTTGTGTCTTTGCGATGAGTCTGTGTGATTTATAGTGCTTTGTTGTGCCGGTCTGTGGGGTACTTTGAGTGGGGTTGCTGTCTACAAGATACAGGAAGTATACGGGTGTTATATACTGGCCTGCTTGCTGCTCTGACTTTTCGGTCAGCACTGGGCGGCGGGTGCCAGTCTACTGCTGTGATCAATAAAAGGGCATTTTCTGAAAGAGCTATGTTATCTGTGTTGTCATCTATGCAGATCCTAGAGTATATTCGAAAGTCTTTGTATTCGTTGTAGTTAAGCTGTCAGGTGAATGTTTTAGTAAAATAAAGATAATTAGGGTAGACGGTCAGGGAATTTCTTTCACAATGCCAGATTATGGGTTTGAACTAATTAATTGTTACACTAAAACTGATTTGGAATCAGAGTTCTAGGCTCAGGGTCAAAGGTATGTTCTGAGGTGGTTTCTTTAAGTACCCCGTGCATTAGGTGGCGCTGACAATATAATTTACTGTTTTATTTTATGCCATGTTTGCTCTATGAATTCATTACCATTTAATTTTTTTATGTAAGCTAAATGCAGTTCTTTGTCTGGTTGATGCTTAGCTCCACTTTGCAGTCGTTTTCACTATGAAGACTGATGGAATGGCTCCTCAGCGCCCAATCTTCGTTCTGCCATGATGCACTGTGACCTACGGTGCAAGATATGTGAAAAATCCCTATATTTTAAATAGAAAGTTTAGCAGTTATTGTGTTATAGTTATATATTCTGTATGAAGTTTTAACCATGTGTCTTTACTTTGTGTATATGTACAGAGAATACTATAGGTGAAGCAAGATCAATTCATCCTCATAAAATGTGTGCTATGTGTTTTATTGATATAGTTTAAATATATAGATTATTATTTTTGCAAATTCTCTATGATTACAATCCCCAACCATACATACAAAACCAACATAGATCACCTTGTAAGCAGTCTTGGAGGAGTCCCCCCAACAAACATGTAGACTCAGCTTTTTGGTGAGGGTTTTAACTTCCAGGCTGCCTTAATATTTTGAGTTATTTGAACTTGAACACAAACATCTGGGGACAAATTCATAAAACACAAATTCTGTTAGTGTTAAGTTATTATTTGACCTTAAGTTATTATTATTACCTTCCCTTAACAACATTAAACAATTCTAGTGCAAATTGACAAATGAGAAAAGACATTTATTCTCACATGGACTACCAAGTCTCAAAGGGATAGGCTGAATTTAATAGACAATAGAGTAGCATCTTTGGGCAGGCCCTGTAGGTGACATTCTACCAGCAGAATGGAAATTGACTGAAATGTATTAAATCAATATAATGAGATAAATTTTCCCTGTTAGTCTGTTTGCCAGATTTAATTAGTACACTGTTGACAACATTGCAAATGTTGTGACTCTTCGTTGAGCTGCTAGTGAGCGATGTGAGGTGAAAGGGAAATGGTCTCAGAAGCCTCTTACTGTGAAAAGAGTTCACACCTCCCCACAAAGATCACCATGGCAATGTAAAACAGATATAGATATTAAAAATCACGCGCAACTGCCACAATGGAAAATAGCATTTAAACACAATAAAAACTGAAGGCGTCTAGGTTTATAAATCATTCCCATCACAATTTAGTTTTAAAACAAAAAACACTTGGTATCAATATTTTTACATGAAGATTTACTGATATGTCATTATTGCCTGGCTGTAGTTCTCCGAACAGCCTCCAAGTAAAGTTAACCACTACACTTGTCCCACACTTCCAAGTAGTTCAGCCTCAGTGATTGACGTCATGCGGACATTAGAGTATGCTTAAAAAAATAGACGTTTAAATAACACAGCTGAGCCACTTGTGGTTGTTGAAAATATTTAACACTATTTAATAATCGGCACCCCCATCCTTTAAAGTGAGTCAGCGCACTCGGGCACTTAATCAACACTTGTGCGGCGGGAAAGAAAGAAATTCCCAATGCTCTTTCTGCTTAAGGTCAACAGAAAAATAACTTGAATTCCCCAGAGTAATAACACGACACTTGTCTGACCACAGATGCCAAGACAGATTAAGATATTACCCAAAAGGAGGATCAGTGAATTTCTCACAGCTCACCAGATGCATCCCAACGCTGAGGCCAAAGACTAGCAGCATGAACCTATCAGTCATAACCCAAAACTCATTAAAAAGAGATCACAACGCTGTATCTGTGGCGCACAGATACGTGGAAAAAGAAAGAATCCTGACCTCGATCAGCGCCTCGCTCTTATTTCTGTCTCTACCTGCAGGTTCCTTATAAAACTGAAACAAAACAAAGATCATGACTTCTACATAAGCCTAACTCTCACAAGTCACATAAAAAGCATGAAATAACATCAAAATGATACACATTAAGATAAGCATTAAAGCCTTTCTTTCTAATCCCACTTTCCAAGTTTATGGTTCACTGAGAGCCTTGAAAAGTGGAAGCAAGGCCTCGTTGCATCACATCCTAAGCAACAATCAAATCAGAATAAACCCTACATGACACTTCCACTAAAGTGGTCAACAACACAAGATACTGTTGGCTAATTTGATGTGGAAATTTCAGCAGCTGTAATGTAATACATGCATTGCAGCAAAAGCTGTTGTAGTGATATGCAGGACTGTGCAAAAGTCAAAAACCAAACTCCTAACAACTACAGAAAACCTGGTAGACCACCAAAACTGTCCCCATCAGATAAACAGTACTTAAAGGATTCATCTTTGAGAGAGGAGAGAACATTAAGCTCCAGTCCTGCTTCAGATCTGATAACATCCACAGGTGTTTCTGTCCATGCTTCCACTGTGAGAAGACAACTCAAGGCTATGGGTCTAGGCGCCGTTACTGAGGAAATTGTAAATCAATCAAAGACGCAGCTGGTGTTCTCAGAACAATGGACTGACCACCCCAGAGTCCAGACCTCAATGCCACTGAATTGGTTTGGAATTAGTTGGATTGTGAGAAGCAGAAAATGCTTAGCTTGAAATAAAAAAAACATATGGCAATTTCATGTTTGTCATTTCTCACTTATAGCTTAAAAAGCATGTTTACATGAACTTAATAGCAGTGATTTGATTATTTAAGTGGTCACGTAAACAGCATTCTGAGATTTCCTAGATCAGATTAAATCCCAGAAATCAGATTATAAAATCCAACAAGAGCTGAACTTTAACTTAGTAAATCAGGTTTCTCAGGTAATATATACTGTAACTCATATCTGGGCATGTGCTGTAAGAGACTGCAGTACCTGAAATAAATAAGCTGTGCAGCAGCATGATGGCAACAAAACACTTTTTGAGCAACAATGAAACCAATGACATGCTTGATTAAATGAAAGATTGAATTACTCTTTATAATCTAGGTGATGTATGTTCACGTTTTTGAGGAGAGTGATTAGATGTTTTTAAAAAGAGCCACAACAAGAACTAAGTTTTACATTGTGTTTACGTCACGTTGTCTTCTGTGAGTTTATTGACTGGTCGCAAAGCAGAAATCTAATTACTACCTGATTCATGGAGACCCAGAGTTTTTCTGCAGTGATCAGGTTATTAAGTGCATGTAAATGTGCTCAGTGTAACAACCTGAGAGGTCCTGCCAATTCTAAGCATGGATGGATACCCCCTTTGTGTAAGAATAAGAACAGATATTTTATTATAATTTGAATTAGATGGTGTTTGTGTGTGTGTGTGCTCAAACACAAATGCCTTGTTTTCTGGAGAATGGTAAATGTTGAACCTCAAACCTGCTGTTATATAAATATAATTCATTGTGTAGCTAATTATTAATTATGTAAGCTAATTATGTGATGTCATTGTACAACCACACTGCTAAATTAATGACCAGTAGAATCAAAATATTTTGAGTTGGTACAGATTAATGTGACACCAGAAAACAGAAATGATACACTTTACTGTATTATTTCAGTTTCAGTGCAGCAGTTTCACTAACACTAGTGTTCACTGCGCTAACACCATGCAAGCTAATCAGAAATATTCAACCCTATCAACATACATAACCCTGTGGCCCGTCCATACAATTCACTGGAAACCGGTAACTTAACGTTACATAACAAACAACACACGTTTTTCCTTTTATTCAAAGATATTGTCAGATATTCTCTCTCATGTACACAAACAGCATCAGTGTGACGTTGTATGATGGCTGCAGGGGTTCTGAAAGTGGAATCGCTATAGATAGATGGCACAAGTTTCTCTGGGGAGGCTTCAGTGCTCTCTTCATTCATGCGAACCACATCCAAATAAACAAACACTATGTACAGTCCCGGGAAAATAAATAAAGTAACAGTTTTATAGTGACTCCATTCATCCTTCCAGCAGTCACAAATAAAGAGTAGCCCCCGCAAACACAGTTACATTGCGACAACGTTGTGACACTGTACTGTTTCGGTGTCACAATATTGAAATGTAATTCCTCAGAAAGTTGTGACAGCGGTATCTGACAACATTGTGAGAACGTAGTGGTAACGTTGTCAATGTGTTGTCTCAGTCTTCTAGAATCCTTTATATCGTTCCATAATATCTGTATGGAATTCCATATCAATTGGAAAATTTGCTAAGAGGTACTAATAACACCATAAAACAACGTTACGTGTTTGCTGAGTAGCTTCAAAACAGTTTTGGTATCCATGCAAAAATTGCAACGTCAAACAGACTAGACAAGGTAACATTAGGACAAAGCTACATTACCTGCTAACTGTCACGCCTTTAGCTGCGCTCTGCACTGCTACCGGTTCCCTGAACTACATTCCCCATAATCCTCTCTGACCACAATTCAGTCACGAGTTCATCACCTGCCAATCACGGCCCACCTTCCAGAAGCTCCTCGCCGGTGCACTGATTCGGTTCACCTGAGACTCTGTTTGTGACTCGTGTTGGAAAGTATTGTCATCGTTTATCGTTTTGTAGTTCTCGCTTTTGACCAAGTACCTGTTTTTGATCGCCCTGGTTGTGACCTGGCCTGTATTTCCAACTACACTTTTGAATTTGCTCTTCGTATATATATATATATATACGCTTTTACACCCTTTTCTTAACATCTGTTCAGAAACTCGCCCTCGAGTAAGGTCTGAATCATACTTAACTCTTTCTCTCTCAATAAAGCAGAATATTTTCAAAATGTTTCAAGAATCTTTTAGGCTGTGGTTTTCTTGAAGCTAGAATTACAGGTATATCCATAAGATAGAGTTAAACAGTGTTTCTTTTGCTACAGATTTTGCTGCCCACACCAGGATTCCTGTGGATCCTTTAAGCCCCTAGATGATGATGCACCTAACGGCCTTCGTTCCTATTGAAAGTAAGGGGTGTATATGTCTTTACGATTTTCACACAGTTTTATTTTTAATTCAAAGTATTTGGTCTGTTTTGCTAGTGAAACAGGTCTTTACAGTCAGTGGCCACTTATTAATGCCCAGGCTTTCGTAGAGCTCTAGGATGAACTGTATATGAAATAGTATGAAAGAAATAGAGAAACATAGAAACAGTATAAAAGACTGCCAACAGTCTATTACATTTTTAGCTTAGGTTCTTATCCATAGCTGGGGCTGCCTATTAAGCAACATAAAGGGCTGCCATGGCCACTAAGGGGTAATTATGTTGATAAATAAAATACTGGAAATAGTTGGGGGGGGGGGGGGGGTAGATGGCTATTAATGTCTATGGATATTATATGATGTCTATATGATGTATGAGGAGAAAGGAGAAAAGATAAAGCCTTGGCTGCACTTCTTGTGAGAAAACAATAAGTAGTCAGTCTGAATGGATAGTGCTGAGACACCATAAGAACCCTGTCTAAATTCTGTCCCCTAGAATACTAGGACCTGCTGTTATCTATAACGATTTCATATAGCTAACAGGTATAGGATGAGAAGTAGTATAACACTAGCTGTAATAACATGACCAAAGCAAGTCAATTGCATTTGAGGGAGCAGCAATGTGGAAGAATATAGCACAGCCTACTGAAGCCCCCACACACCCAACGTTCCCTACCCTAAATAACTTACGTTTTCTTGTGTTCTTTTGTGCTAAATAATAACTATGTCCCTGATATCCTTATACTTGTGACTATTTTAAATGCTTTTTTGAGTTTCTAATATTATTTCGGTACAGACTCACCCCCACCCCCTGATAAACTGATTTAACGAGACTAATTATTCTGTGAATGCTGGTAATATTTTCCAAATAATGGTGTTGGGCTAACATTGTGTTGCCTGAGGCGTGTTATTAACTACTGCACCATTGAAAGTGCTCTGTGAAAATCTGGACCAAAAGCTGACTGTCAATGGCAGAATGTGAACGCTTTGTTATTTAAGCTGGAACGAGAGAATGTGCACAAGAAGCTGGTAACTCCCATCTCATGGTTTTAATGCTGGCAGTATATTAACTAGATTTAAGCTATTAAAATATCCTACCTGAAATTGTATGTATGGCACTGCTGATAAATATGCGATACAAGAATTCTTTCTTCTTTCTACTTCCATCTTCCAGTCGGTACTACAGTGTTACCAAATTCTTACCAAACTCCTGCTTAATTATAAAAATGATTCACTTTCTACAGACAGTGTGTGGTTTGTCTGTTCTGGAATATTGTGGCAACAATGTAGCTTTACATGGCAGCCTCCGTTGGAAGACGACCCACTGCTGTATAGATATGAAGGGCTCATTCAAAGCTAACCAAAACTCAACAATTTGTAGTAGCAGGTTATTGTACACTAAGCATGTAGTTACAGGCAGTCACCAAATAGTGTAGTTACAGGTAATCATATACACCCATGAAAACATAGTTATATATATTATATATATATATATATATATATATATATATATATATATATATATATATATATATATATATATATATATATAGTTATGTATAATATTTTCTATTTCTGCTGTACATGTCTCCTAAGTATTGCAAACTGCTAGATGAATTAGCAGAAGTGAAATAGAACAGCAGAAGGTCTAGATCGGAACTTTAAACAGAACTTTAACGTCTACTCAGTGGAATTGTTCTGTAGTGCAATGGTGTTAAACAAATCCCAATCAAACCCCAACTATCTCCATGTTATTTACTTTTAATGTAGGCTACTTTTAATTTAATGAGATGTTTTTCCACTCCATCAATTGTAGCCATTTCTATGTACAATATATATAAAATTTTCACTCAAGGTAAAGAAGAACCGCAAAGATGCATGAAAAAATGCATTTATCTTTCAGATAACTTCTGCAAGATGTTTCTCAGATTCTGAAGAACAGCATAGCAGCCGGACTACATCACTTTCTGGCTCTAAGAGTTGAATTGGACCTCGACATTTACTGAATGGAATTGTTCTGCATACGCTGGCATTAAAAAAAAATCACAAGTTGTGTTCCAACAACTATGTGTTACTTCATAACTCAAGTAAGCAATGAAGCGCATGAGGTTAATGTTCCTGCAGGCACGTCTCGCAGCACTGTACTTCCACAGCACGTAATACTTTTACGCTTGTTGCTGCGAAGGTTTGGGTTTGTAGAGCAGCTTTGCGCACTTTAACAGTGCAGTCAATCAGGCTAGAGTGAAATGGGTGGCGAGAACTGACACGTGGCTACAAATTTGTTCTTTAACACTCGCAGTTTCCATTTCAATACGGGGCAAATCCGGTCCAGCTCTGCTCATAAGTATGCGGGAATAATGCGAGTGCTGAAGTATGTGTAACGCTCACGGTTAGTCTGAGGACACTCTTCAGTGAGGTTCTAGAGGCCATGCCAGCAAACACATCAGGCCTGGTATGTTTGTCCTCACTGAAATGGTGTCCATTCACGTTCTTCTTCTATTAACACTGAGTGAGGTGTGTAGTTGTCTAGGTTCACACCGAGCTGGTGCTTCAGACCTTTACAATAGGCTTCCAAAAGTGTTCTCTGGAGTGATGCCATAGAAAAAACAGTTTTTGTTCCCTAAAGCATCTTTTACTGGAGGTTTCTGTAAAGAAGCATCTTCATATATGAGATGTGACTATGAAGAACCTGTTATGTTAAAGAACCTTCACATGCATTCTTAAATATACAGGTGGCAAAAAAGTTTATTTGCGCAATGCCATTTAAATAACTGTCATTGGTTCCCTAAAGAACCTATCAATAGTTCTCTGAAGGAGGAGTTCTCTGGAGAGATGCCATAGAACAACTACCTTTTGTTCCCTTTCAAACTTTCTGGAGGAGGTTTCTGTGAAGAAGTATCTTTGCAAATGAGAAGCATGTGTGATGAACCTTTTGAAAGTTTAAAGAAGGTCTACTTACACTACATAAGTGGAAAAGATGCTTGTTTGCACAATGCCAAAGGGTCTTAAATGAGATGTATGAACATGTTGGAAGGGTCTTTTTTTGTGGGGTAGGGGGTGGTGG
Source organism: Megaleporinus macrocephalus (assembly GCA_021613375.1). Taxonomy (NCBI): domain Eukaryota; kingdom Metazoa; phylum Chordata; class Actinopteri; order Characiformes; family Anostomidae; genus Megaleporinus; species Megaleporinus macrocephalus. Next base: position 17,710,616 of record CM038715.1, read on the forward strand.
GTTCCTTAGAGGAGCTTTCAGTGAAGGATTTTCTGTTTCGTAGATATTTGAGTGTGAAACTCTTAAAATAAAGGTGCTGGAAGTGTTTACTGAAGCGATGTCAGAGAACCGTTTATTTTTTTTGGTTCTCTAAGGAATCTTTCAGTGATGAATTCTTTGAGAACGTTCTCGCAAACAAACATGTGAAGAACCTCCACCTAAAGTTACATTTCTAGAAAGAACCATTAACTTGATAATGAACCTTCATTTTATATGTGGATTCTTTAAACCTTTTTAAGATTCTGCAAATGCACAAAGCATTTCATCCAACTTGTTTTTCTCAGAGGCAAGAATGTTCTTCTATGGCATTAAAGAACCAAGTGTGGCTCCTTATTTTAAACATGTCATGTAAAGACTCTATATCACATTTAAAGGGGATTCTACATAGTTCAATCATTCAGGTGTAAACAAAGTCTGAGTGGTGTGTGTGATATGATACACTGTAGTGAAATGTACCAACTCTCATTTCTTAGAGATATGGTGATAAAGAAAAAGATGTTAAGTGTATATATCAATAACATTTTTTACCATTGGATCCTATCAACACCAGTGCAAACAATTCTCTGCAAGTTTTGGTTGGAACGCAGAATTCCACTTCAAACTGCTCTGTATGACTGTTTACATCTTAAACATTTATTATGAGATTATTTATGAATTTAGTGACAATGTGAAAACAAAGACAGCAGAATTCCTTTTGAAAGGGTTTTCACAGCCTTTTCTTTTTTGTGTGTCTACGTTTATCTGTTCTCTGCATGTAGACTTTATGAGAGCAATAACATTTTAGATACGCTGTTAACATTCAGTACATATTTCAAGCTTTTACGTATCTGTTTCAGAACCTGGTATAAACCTGACGTGACCTTGTGCAGCGCACCAAAACTACCAAGAACACTCAGAACTTTCATAAAACGTTTAGTTTTTTTGGCTCCCCTTTCATGTAGGTTACTTTCTGGGTTTAGCTGAAGGCCTCCTGGCACATGAAGAATAATAATCGACGTGAAAACTGCTAAATATCTCATTTTGTAACTAAATGTAAGGAAAAAGAAAGACCTTCTCGTGGACATGGTTCAAACACTGGCAGTGCTAGTGCTTACTTTTGATGATGTACTGCATAATATCAGTATAGCTTGTCTCGAGCGGCCCACTGTAAGTAATGATGTGTTTTGATTTTTCCCATAAGGACTGTAGCGGTCACACTCTAGTGCACTGATAGTGCTTTTGTCCTGTATTAACCTCCAGTGGCACAGTCTTCATCACAGGCTGGCTCTGAGTGCCCACCAATCATCCTGGTACACTACAGGTCCCCCTCCAACACCATGAATAATGCTGTGTGTGTTTAACTTGCGAAATAGAGAGAAGCCATGTAATCTAAATACATAAGGTAATATAAATACAAAGAAACCATATAATCTCCCGTGAGGCTGGCGAGTGGCGTGTGTGTGTGCGTGTATGAGCACGCGTGTGTGTGTGTATGTGTGACATTCTTGCTGAAGCTCCCTGGTTCAGCTCTGGCTCTCTGGGCTGGCACAGGCAGTGTTTAAAAAGCTCCCGGAAAGTTTATAGTGGGTGTACTTCTCCTCAGGTTTGTGTGACAACCTTTAACGCACCATACCCGTCACAAGCAAAACACAGGGGACCTCCCTGGAATTTTCTGCATGAATTTCCATTCATGCACTTCCACATAATTCCATGCTTCCTTTTGTCCCTCAGTGTAGTGAAGAGCCTATTGTGCTTGATTTCAGCCCAAATCCACAGAAACGTTATTTCAACAGATAATTCTGATTGGCTGAAAAGCGCATTCCTCCAGGCCTGTTGTTTTTAACAGTTACTTCACCATAACTGTATCGTTCCCCTGAGGAGTGCTTGATGAGTAACGACTTGCTTTAGACTGGATTTTACATTTTACTGAGCTTTTTAATTTAGTATATTGAAGCTGTCTCTAAGATGAATTCACATAAATGAATGTAATGAGTTTTGTTTAGTTTGTGGATCATTTCTGATGGTCCGGTGATTGTTCAGTTTTGACACAACATGTGGGTAATGTGCTCATATAATGTAAAAAAAAAAACCCCAAACAAAGAAACAGAAAATGAATGCAATTCATATTGTCTAAAGGCTAATATTTGACCTGCAGATTCCTGTTTGATCAGATTCTAAAGAAACATTGGCAGCAGGACTATGTCTCATCCTGACTATTGAAAGCAAGGTTTTTCAGAGGTTGTGATGACACAAAAACTTAACAACAAACGTGATCAGAATACAATTATGCAAACAAGACAGAATGTAAAATACTTTGAAGAGAGGCAGGAACAAAACGTTAATCTGGCAAGTATTGAAAAAGTTAAGCTGAACCTGATGTAGTTTTATGGCTCCATCTATAAATATAATAGAAGAGTACTGCTTTTTGTTGTTGAAGAAATGAACAATATTAACTTTCTCATGATGGAAAAATGTAAAAATATGTGCACAAAAAGCTGCATACTTTAGATTTTACAAGATGGGTAGCATTATGCAGATTAAGGGTCATTGCAATCATGTCCCCTGCAGAAGCTTTCTAATCGAGCCTTGAGCCAGCCTTTTGGAGACTTTGTAGGCATAGGTTTGCTCTTGACATTGGTGGGGACCTAAAAATCTACTACGCCACACCCTATACCTGCATTGCCTTTATTTGTTGTTGTTGTATCTTTGCTCCATGATAAAACAATAAAGGACTGACATACTACATATGCTATTCTGTGTGCTTTTCTCCTACTCACAATGACAAGTTATAATTTAATTCATGAATTATATAATGTTAAATTCATGCTAAACTAATGACTGACAAAGACGTAGTTAAGACTTCAGCGCAGATGAAACGTGTCAGCAATAATAAACGTAGATGGAGATGCATCACCACAAAACCAATAAAATCTCCCTCAATGTGTCAGTGAAAGCCCAGCTAACAAAAACCTGAGGACGTCAGTTAAGACTTCAGTGCAGATGAAACGTGTCAGCAATAATAAACGTAGATGGAGATGCATCACCACAAAACCAATAAAATCTCCCTCAATGTGTCAGTGAAAGCCCAGCTAACAAAAACCTGAGGACGTCAGTGAAACAGGCCTCATAATTCAAGGTTAACACATGGAGCACTTTCATAATGTCTCAATTAAACTACAAGACACACGCTCGTTTCAAACCAGTTAACAGTGAATTTACATCTAAAGACTTTTCAACATTACTTGCTATAGTACAGCTGACATCTCTTATACATTAGCATTAATAAAAGTAGGAACACTGCTTGTTATTCATAGCTACAATGTTAGCCTGCTGTGTGCCAAAGCCTGTCATCACCATTAACATTATGATGGACTCATTTCAATAGTAAACTAGACTTTAAGTGACTTGCACGGTTATTTGAAAAATAGCTTTTTTTGCTGCCATCCTCACACACTTTTTACACCCATGTGTCACCCACGTTTAACCTGTTGTACACAGTGAGTCTCGCTTATGACTGGAAAGCTTTCCTTCCAGTTTTGGTGTAACAATCAAAAGTAGCTACAGAGTCTCACGTGACTGCAGGGAAAAGCTCAGCTCATCACACTGGCCATATGACTCGAGTAGAGAACTTGATTTAACGCTTTCTGCACCTCTAGGTTAATGAGACGTTGACCGATCAGGGTCTTTTTTTCGGAGGGGATCAAATTATTGGTGGAAACAGTTCAATAATTACTGGATGTTGGTGGGGACACGTCACTTCCATCCATGCTATTTCTACGCCCTTGCTTTGTCTAATAAATGAATGATAATAGATCCAACACTGAACATCTTAGTTTTGCCTAACTTGTTGACCAAGCACGGGCTGTGTTCCTGTGTAGTCAAAGGAACAGCGTTAGCCTTCCAGGTAGATACAAATAAGTCAGCCCTGTTGATGTTGCAAACCACTTTCAGTACAATTGTTTTTTTTGTTTACTTTGTTTATTATTCTTAATTGTTATATATAAGCAATACAACGCTGGAGTCAGCTATTCCTGATCCGGACCTGTTTCAGCACTTTCCCTGGGACCAAATCACAGCTGGTATGTATTCACAACAGAACACATACTCTAACATTCTGTTACTTAATTAAATGGTAACAATTTTGTTTCTTATTCTAAATCCAGTGGTAAACAGCTGCACGTTAGATAAGTTAGTTATTTGCTATACTATTTATATGTAATTACGTTTATTACACAGTTTTTATTACATTTTTGTTTCAATGTCACCAAATGACAAATTTGGCCAATAGTAATAATAGTTTTATTATAAATAAAAATATCTAAATAAAATATCTCCACAAATATGGTGTGTATAGAATCTTTTTTTGCTGAGCTTCTCTGCTTGTTTTAATGAATGCGAGTGAAATGCTTCCTCTGGAGTTACCCCACACTTTTGACGTTAGCAATAAAAGTTAAAGGTTGAACATGAACATGCTGGGTAAGAGGACCGCACTAATGCTTAATGTCTTCTCTTATCACAGGAAGTGCAACGTCTGCCTCTACCTCTCAGAGTCAGCCTGGGTAGGAGCAATATTTGATACAGCACACCTGCAGAGGCTTGGGAGAATCTAAACAACTGCTTAAAACATTTAAGCCATCTGAGCTTTGGGCGCTACATGAAAAGCTACAGCGGTTACAGTTTTAAGCAATTGTTCAGCCAAAAAATAAAAGAATGTTTCGTTTGATTATTTTTATAGTTCTACCCAAAAAAAGTGAATTTCTTCTACTCCGTCTGCTTAATTGCGTATGACGTAATCCACATCATCTGCATGATCCTGGTTCGGAAGAATGCAGAGCTGAAAGTGGCTCAATTCAGAGAGTCCTTCAAGTCCCAGTGATGGGATTCGTTTGTGTAAACACATTTTACCATGAGTAGCATGTCATTCCTACACATTTACTTGATGAAACAGGAGATGCGCCATTGAAACCCACTTGATTCTGAATCCAAACAAAGGAAATTTATTTGCTTTTGAACTTAAAAGCTAGTAAGTGCCCAGTATATCTTTGCATTGAGCAAGGCAATGTAAGCCCTCCCTTGCTACTTATCAATATGGCCTACAACAGTATCATCCTACAGTGTAAAAGGGTTAAAATATAAGAAACGTCATGACGGGATCTGAATAGGAATACTGGCTTTTGCTCATTGCCTGTGTTTTTTGCAAACTGTAGTGCTGTATGAAATCACTTTTTTTAATGGAACAATGTTGAATTATCATAACTGCAACCAAAAAACCTGACCTTCCATTTGTGCTCTTAAATAAAAGCAGTTAATATTTCAGTTCTTTTTAAAGGTTAATTCATGTTTGAAGGCTTTGCTAAAATAGATGGCACTGCGTACAAGTTCCCAACCTTGGTCCTAGAGTACCTCATACATTTTAGTCACTTCTTGCTCTAACCCACCACTTCAGGTCCAGGCCAGTCCAGACCTTGTGATATTAAAGCAAAATGGAATACTGCAAAATCTTATTCTGAAGAAGCCCCTAAAGCTAATGGCAAAGGTCACAGCTGAGGTTCAAAATTTAATTGCAGCAAATGGTAGGAAGCACATTGGTGTTTTTAACACAAGTGAAATTCTCATTATCAGTAATTGTTAGCCTCCACAACTCCTTTAGGGTAAAATGATAATGGTCACTATATATCCCAAGCTACAGTCTTTCTGAATAAGATAAGAACCCTTCCTTTTCTCATATGTACTGTATCAGTCGTAACATCAGGGGTGGAGAGATTTTGAACACTGAGTCCAGTCACCCTATGCTCTATTAAATACTCCAACCCTATTGGTCCACCTTTTTAGATTATTCTCTAGTACTTCATCAGTGGTCACAGGGCGCTGTTGGCTGGATAGTTTTTGTTTGTGGACTATTTTCAGTCCAGCAGTGACACTGACAGCACTGGTGTGTTTGATCTATTCATACCAGAACAACATTACACAATGCAGTGTTGAGAATGATCCACCAGCCAAATGATACTTGCTCTACGGTGGTCCTGTGTGGGCTCTGACTATAGAAAAACAGGATAAAAGGGTGCAGAGAAATTGCACCTGTATGGTATGTAGAGTTGAAAAAAATAGTTTAAATGTTTTGTTGTCGCTGTCTAAAATAAGTTTCTCTGTTATGGCAGATTTACAGGATAGGACAAATACAGGCTTTACTTTCAATGTAAGTCATAGAAACCAGTTATTTTGGAGCATTTCCATTGGTTCATTTACCATGAAATTCTCAAGCAACTTGAGAATTCGTTCGTACGATGCAGAAAAATAAAAATTGACAAAAATGAAGGTACGTGTTTTTCTTTGGATATTGATGACATATAATTTGTACCAAATGTAGCTAAGGTTCAATTAGGTCCTCAATTGGATATTTAGTTCAGCTGCAAGTTGAATTAAATAATGATAGAGAAGAAAGCTCAGTTTCAGTTACCTCAGACGGAGGCATCACACTCAGCTGGTCTCCAGAACAGTTTCCGAGTCCACCTTACCCCGAGACCAAGACGAGAACGAGATGTTATATTCACTACATTTGACTCTAGTGCATTATAAATCCTTGACTCATTGACGATGGTTGTGTCTGAGTCACCGAAAGCCCTCAGGCTCCATCTTTAGCTGGTGAAGTAATCCACTTTCAATTCAAATGTACTTGAATAAACAGAGTGGAATGGGCCAGGAAACAGCAGCAGTGTGATGGTAATGATGAGTGGCACACAGCACATTCTCTGCCTGCTCTAGTCTCTAAAGACTCGCATTCTACACAGAATTGGCAGTTCTATGAACCTGCCTAAAGCTCTTTTAGCATGACCTAAGCTTCTAACAGATTACTGCACTGTGGTCAGTCTACTAAAGTGACCATAACAAATCATGAGGTTATATTTCATGTGGAAAAACCCTGCTGTCAATCATTCAGTCCAGTACAAAGAAATGTAGAGGTTTGTATGTGTTTTACTAGCCACTCATGCATAAAAGAAATGTTTGGAGATCCTTTGGGGGGAAATATGTGTCAGCATGTGTTTTTGACAAGGATTAAAATAATAAAAAGATTTAAGACACTTCAATAAGTTGTATCCAAATGCCAGTCGGACTGCATTTCAAGTAGCTATTAGGGTTGAATGTATTATTTACCATTTACCAAGCAAGTCCAGTGGGTTGTATAGCTTTTAGTCATAAGAGTCCAAGCTTTCACTCAAAGCAAGCTTCTGCTCATTGTATCCAGATTTTTGACGGTCTGGACAGCAAATCAGATCTAAAATACATTTAGAGGTGGCTGGATTTGCAATTCCAATCACATTATTTTTTTACAACATGGTCAAGTTCAGAGTGACGGAAGTGCTGGGCCTCAGAGTCCTATAGTGTGACTCGACAGAGAAATTGGAGCGTGAGGTGCATCTGCATTTGAAATTCGCACAACCAGTGTAGCCAAGTCGTTCCTGCACCTATGTTATCATCACAGAAACCCATGCTGAGAGGTTGGACACTCAAGTCTGATTAAATTTAATTTATTCTGAAAAGACTGGATTTGAGAAACACATATGATATACTAAGAAGTTGCTGATGTTCTCAGAACAATGAACTGACCAACCCAGAGTCCAGACATGTAATAAAGCCACATTAAATACTGGAAGATTTGTTATCATATTTGGTTGTCAAGGCTTGGGTGTAATTTTCTGTCAAAAAAAATACTCCCTGTTTTTCCTGATAATGCAGAGTGAATATTTCTTATTAAATAGCTGTCTTGATGGGAAATTAAATAAATGAATGTTGATCTCTGACGTTTGCACAGTACTGTAAAAACAAGATTATCTTTCCGGGTTTGCTAGCAATTCAGATTAGAAGGAACCTCAATAAAATATAAAGATTCTGTACTAAGTAAAGATTCTTCCTAAGCCATTTAGGAAACTTTTATTAACAATGTGTGTACATTTGAGAGATTGTGTGTGTGTGTGTGTGTGATGGCGTTAAATACACAGACACTTTCCATGAGCAGGGTAATTAGCTGGATGAAGCCCGTAGCCCACAGTGAGGAACAGCATGCTTCAGATGACCTTTTACAAGCAGAGAAAATGGAAAAGCACAGGCAATGCGGTGATGCACAGCAGCGCATTCCAACAGACAAACATTTATATGACACAATACAGGAGTGTCTCTCTGAAGACTTTAGCTGGGCCTCTGACGAGGAACATGACTGGAAAGCTCCGCGAATTTCACTATCAGCCTTCCCTTATAAATATCAATAACTACCGGGAATGAATGGGAACAAGAAGAAGAAAGGAACCGCTGACCTTTGAAGAGTGTCCAGATTTGTCATCCCTGTTGGCTCAGAGATTCTTTTCAGCATTTGTCCTGAACAGGCTTATCTCAGGTCAGGATTTAGTGGCATTTGCATTAAGGGCTGGGTGATATGATGGTGTGTTGTTGTTGTCCCAGTAAATCATGCCACCTGACCCTGTTCTGAGTATATTGTACATTCAAGCTCTTGCAAAGCAGCGAACACCTGCACAAGTCATTGAAGAGGTTTATAGAGAGAACAATTGGTCCTGCAAAACCTAATCAAACGCAATGCCTCACTGGTGATGTATTTATTGACTTTCAGCTCATTAAATTCTGCCTCCGGAGAAAGGAGACCTTGTGCATTGGCCAATGAAATGGATCAGCTTCTAGAATCTTAGCTTTCTGTGTTTTCTACTGCTGTATAAACATACATTTATTTTTTTTACTGTTGGATATACTTTCTGATCAATGAGTGAACAGATCTTTTAATTATTGAATTGTTTAATGTGAGTAGCGATAAGGGGCCATGTGAAATGTGTTACTGCTCAGAAAATGCAGTGTAGCTATTTAAACATGTCTATAAGTACTTACAGTATGTATGTCATTAATTCTAGCAATGCCAGAGATAAAACATAAAGATAGTGTCAAAGTTTGACACATTTTACACTCCTAACTGCTGTGAAAATTCAAATATACCTGACAATGCACCACAGTAACACATTATAGTGTAATGCTCTTTGAAAGTACTGGGGCACTATAAAATACTATTAGGGTGATAATTAAAATATTAGTGAATGGAAAAACAGTTGAAAGAACTTTTAGCCTTTTTTATGGTTTTATCAGTCTGACAGGAAAACTACATGTATTGCAAAATCAGCAGTTTATGTTTAGCCCTTTGTAATGTCAGTTAACAGGCCTGTCCAAGCTGTGGTGATATCCCATCTGTAGGCAGAGGACAAGCTTCTGCTCCTAATTATGTGGATTAGAGCACTGATTTGAGGCGATAATGCCAGTTCTAGTTTCTCTGTGCAGTCCAAACACTTTCTCATTTTGCTGTTGATTGCTAGCTAGCATGCTCTCCAATGCAATCATTTCTGAAGATAAAAGAGAGCATGCAGACTATTAAGCAATCCATCTGGAATAGAAAGGGACGTAATAAACTTTAGCTGGTGTTAAATAAAATATAGCTAAATTGTAGGCACATGCTTAGTTTGTGAATTGCTTAGTTATATAGAATCTAAAAAATGTGCCTTTCCTTTAAAAGCTGTTTTTAGTTTTTAAGTTATGCTTTTCCCATTTTCCTTTCCTTTAATGTGTTATGTAGCTCTTTGTACATTTAAACAGTCTGTAAAGCCCAAAGTAAAAACCGGAAGGAGAGACTCTATCCCACTTTTCTCAGCTGCCTGAAACGCCTTGTCGGAATTTCAACCTTTTCTCTGTAACACAGTCTTTATTGTACGCCTTCTGGCAAGCTTGGCACACCCCTTACACCAGACACAGAGCTAAAACAGTAAAAACCTATCACTGAGAAACCTCCAGCTCCAGTCTAGTTTACAACGCCTTTTTGTACTACCTGACTTTCAGGGTCGTACTCTGACTCAAACCGTTTGAGAGAAATTGTATGGCTGTGTGGAGGTAGAACTAGTAGCAGGATGCCACTCTGGTGGTTGACCATTCAGAATAGAGTTGATGAGCTGACCAATCAGAGCACACACAAGAGGTAAGGCTTAAAGGCACAGAATATGAGAAAGTCTTGTGAAAAACTGGAGCATGTTAATTTATTCTAGGCAAATTTTGATTAATGGGTCCCCTTTAATACAATGTGGTTAAAAAGATCTCTGCCCTCATGCACAGCCTGTCAATGACACCAGGTCAGGATTGCTAACAATAATTGCTCTGCCATTACACTGTAGAATTTCAAGCTCAACTATATATTAAATAATAGTTACAAGTTATTTTTTAGTAAAATATTGCTTCCTTTATTCTTGTAGAATATTCAAACATTTAAGAAAATATTTGATACAATATTCTACAAATGAAAATATTCAGTGATTGTTATGCTTGTTTGCGTACTATACCCGACTATCTGGACACGTCTTCAAGAGACCACCATGCAAAGAGCCGAAGTGCAATTCAAACACTGATTTTTGCCATGTCACCCACCCCTAATTACAGGTTTGACATCATACCCCACTAACACGCACACTTTCAGCTATACTTGACATCTTCCAGAAGTGTAGAATTCTACTGCAACTTATTCACATTACATTAGATACACACAGAAAATACAATGTGTATTTAGTCAAGTCAGCCAGGCCTTATTATGATATTGGTTGTTTTTTTTTTTCAGAACTCTAAAAGGGTATCTCTCTCTCTCTCTCTCTGTGTGTTAGCTTTTAAATGTTGTTTCGTCATATTCCTCATTTTCACTGATTACTCATGGAATGTTTTGATTGTGCACTGATAGGCTTCTCTGAACTTTGAACAAGTGACGTAATGATAATTTGAGCATGTTGTTTCAAGTGTATCACACTAACAGAGCGGCCCGGCTTCGCGAGGAAAAGATTTATAAATGTAAATTTAGCGAGGCCTAAATACTTCAGGACTAATATGGTGAGTTTGTTTGTCTAATTGGCAAAAGGCTGTGATTAGTAAACAGTAAAAAATGTGGCATTCCAGAGAGGAACAAGCAACAGCGAGGTCACCGTCATCAGTCTTATGTTGTGGAACACTGCAACGTCCTCACTGAAGTAGGTTTAGACTTAGATTGTTCTGCTGCTTGATAGCAAGCAGGCTAGTTCCACACCAACGTTTCTGAATCTGCACTACCTTATAAGCATAAGGCCTTATAGATTCTTCTGTTGCTGTATGCTTCTTATCACTTGAGCTGAGTCAAACAAACAAAGAACACAGAGTCCAAGAGTGACCTCGGAAACACAATTCAGACTGTATTTTGTGGGTGAAAGCGAAAACGCGCACACACTCACACATACACACATACACACAAACACACACGGACCAATAAAAAATCCTGTCGCACATGTTTAACTGTCTCTGCGTGGAAATAAAAGAACATTCTGACGTGTGTAGAGCCATCTTATCTGTCCTGCTCTTTTCGCTTGATTTGTGTTCGACCTCCAACACAAGCAAAGCTCGCGCCAGTGGAATTCAATCCGACTTGGAAGCACCGGGGATTCAGCACCCTCGAACCCCTCGCAGCTCTCAGAAGTTGGAGTGCTCCGTGTGCAGATTGAGAACAAAACGCTCTGAAAAACCAGCTAACTCAGCTGAGCCAACATACCTCACTGGCAGTAGTCTGACTAGCACGCTAGTTTTCTGTTAGCTGAGTTTAGTGTGGTGAAGGAAAGGTGCAGTAAGATCTTAAGACCTAGGCCTTGGGCATGGTTTGGGTACTTCCTTTCTAGCTGGTGGCCTTGTCATATAAAACATCCTGTTGCGCATTCCAGCACTTGATAAAAAAGCTTTTAACTGCTTAATAGAAAGTCTTGCGATGCTATGTCAAGTTTGCAGTACCGCTGAATTCCATCCCTCTCACATCACATATAGGCCTGCTGTAGGAAACGGACATCCAGTTTGTGCAGTGGTGCCAGACTAAGTGTAATAGTACTGAGTTGTGCCTTTATTATGACATGTATGACGTTTTTACAGCAGGCACAACCTCAACCTCGTCCTCCTCAGGCTGGCAAAGGGCTTTTTACTGCCGGTATTTTATTGCTTTTATCTAACATTGAATTACGAATGGTTGTAGCGTTTCACCATGAGCATCTGGCATGGGTTTTCAGACATAATTTGTCTGAACATATCATCTTTATGAACTTGCACTGCCAACCTTTAACAGCCAATATTCTTAATGATTTTTATCTGATACAGAAAAAAGTCTTGTGGTGCATGATAACAGTAGATAGGCCATTGGCATGTTCTTTAGCATTAAAATCAATTTTAACTACAATTTTAACTACTTCACCTAGGCTAACTTAGCACATGTTTCTACAGAGGTGGACAATGTACAATGTAGTACTGAAATACTGAACACACTTTTGACTACTTATTATTGCCCAGGTTACAGAACCTAATAACTCTGAAACAATCTACTAAAAGCACTGCCTTTTGTGATGTTACTAAGAGTACTGTGTTTACTTGACAAGATTAAAACATATTTCTGAAAGGACTTTAGTCAGTAACCTAAACTCATGCTAACTACTAGCATGTGTCAGTGGTTTCACACAGGACCCCATGTTATGTCCCTGCTGGTTTCTAAGCTGATACCTTTACGCATGTGCAGCAACACTTGACTGACTATGTTAAAGTGGTTTACTGTGATGAACACATGACTGATCACATTTGTTCACTGACCACAAAGCTATACTAGTAATGAGTATCCAGAACTTTCACAGAACTGTAGAGTCAAAGGTATACTATTTGTCTTTTAATTGCAGTAGAGTAATACAGTAAAACACATACTCTGCAGTTAATGTACTTCCTCATGTATGGCCTTGTATAAATGTAAACATTCATAAACATTAACTTGCTAAAGACTGAAACTCAAGTTGCTTAATTTTTTGTAAATCATACACCATTTAAAATCACATCATGTCAACATTACTGAAAGAAAACAATGCATGGTTCAATGGACAGACTTTCAGAACATCTGGAAGTTACATTTTCTGGCTGCAGAGAAAAGGGCCTTAAACATGTAATTTAATATAAATGAACGCATTCATGTAGGACCCTTAGTGCGCGTGCATACTCGCAGGACTTGCTATAATCATTTTCATAACAGTAAGTATGGGGATTTGGCTGGCAGTGCTAGTGAGTCCAGAGCAGATCCTGGATTTGAGGCGGATAGTGCAACTGAGCCGATGTCACCCGCTAATATGAGCCCTTGTCATGTGTTGCGTGTGTGTGTGCAGGGTCAGAGCCACTGTTCCACATCGCACACAGGCACCAGTGAGAGGCCCACACACTGACCGTGTCCTCAGGCACAAAATAAACAGGCATGGGTTTTAGACAGAAAAACGTGACCTTCTTAATGAAGACCAAGCCAGCTCCTCTTCTGACTGGGATAGTCCTTTCACATTAACTCTAAAACAGCTTACAGTATATTGTCAAAGACAGTTGATGAGTTGATGAGATACAGTACATCATATTGTCATGTCACAAATGAAAAAGAAGGAACAAACAGACTTCATGTCTAAAAGTATACAGAAAACATTCCTAATGTATGAATTCAGCAAGTTGAAGGTGCACCCACTGCTTACAACTGGGTTCCATTGACCACACGTGGCTTATATCAAATCTATAGAAAGGCACCAACTGGTAGAACAAAGTGGTCTATAGCTGATGTGCATGAGCCTAAAGGCTGATTTATGCTTATTATTAAATGAAGATGCAGATACGGGCGGAGCCTTATGTTGTTTTTGTTTGTGTTCATGATAAAAAATCTCAAAGCTTACAGATACGAAGGAAACGGAAATCATGGGGGCAGTGTGGCCAATAACCGGACCCCAAAATAATTCCTTATACACGTCACAAAGTATTAAATGGCCTAACAGACCACTACTGTCCACAATGCTGCCTGTTTCATCTCTTTCGTAATAGGTCCATTATTTCATACTGGGTACATTATAACAACTACGTGCACAATTTGTTGTTGCCAAAAACGTTTGACTCTGCACCGTCCTCTCCAGTGGATGTATTGCTTAACGTCCATGCCAACCTAAAGAATGCGTATGTGGGCAGCATAAGCCCATAAAGTCACCATGGCAATAGCAAGCACTGGATAGAAAGCCAGTGGCGTAGCAGGGTGTTTACCCAGGTTTAATCAATACAACCACTCATTTCAGATAAAAACAGGCACATTGTGATTGAACAGATGGGATTCTGATAATGTTGCATTAGCATTAGAAACATTAATTTTAACCAAGACATTAACTTCTATTATTATGGCATGCATGTTAACTACCACTGGATAAGGTTTAAGATCAGCTCTAGAAAACTAACAGCCTTTCAGCTGTAAAGTGGGTTAGTAGCAATTGAACTACTCTTACAAAAGGTAGACCTGAAAGACCTGAAAATTGAGGTGCTTGTATGTAGTTCATACAAAACATTTTTAAACGGACTTGGAATTTGGCCTGAATTTCAATTTCAGCAAAGCTCAGAACATTAGCCAGAACATGACTAAAGACCAGCCGTACACATCTAATATCATAATCTATCTGTTGAATTTATACTCCAAACAAATAGGGGGCAGAATATTACTAGAATTTCTAAATTGACGGTTGTAGTCACTTGGTCACTTGCCAAGAGCGTTCAACATTTTTGGGTTTATTCTTTCTTTCATTGGCTACCCTTCCTTAAATGATCTAACCCGGAGCAAAAACTTTAACATACATCTTCATCCTCTCCTGTTGGACTGATGGCAGACTCTGTGCTACAGTGACTCGCTGTCACCTCTTGAGGTACAAAGTGATATTATGAGACAGGGCAGTGCAGTGTATATCACGCTAACTTCAGTAGATATTTCTGAAAAATTATACATATGTCTTGACATATCAAAAGTGTTATTTCTTCACATTCTGTTCATTTTGAGTAAAAAGCTTTCTTATTGTTACACACTGTTTTTCAGACGTTGGGATACATTTACTTAAAAAAAAACAAGATCTAACCACATGGGTTGTAATCCAGCACTAATCGTCCAACATCAGAACCTCACTAATGCTCTGAATGCACCCAAATCATCATAGCAACTTTCCAACCTCTAGTGTACAGCCTTCCCAGAAGAGTTGAGGCTGTCTCTGCTACAGAGGGGAGACAAGCTCCTTAGTAAGTAAGGTTTACTTAGAAGGTGTCTACATACTTTTGGGTATTTACACTACCGCTCAAAAGTTTAGGATCACTTTAGAATTTCATTTCATGCAATTTTCATGCAATTCACAAACAATACTGTTCATTTCACAATTAATGTAAGTGTATCAGATGATTTTAAAGAATAAAATTGTATTAAAGCCTATTTTTTGTATAGAGGCTTATTTTGTATATAGTCCTATTATCAGCAATTCTCAGTCCTCTGCCTAAATCTCCTGGTACGTCTGCCAATCCAAGTTAAGGATGTTGTTGGGCTAATTGGTTGTTAGGACACTCTTGCTCAATTGTGATGCACAGCTGAAAAACATTCTACTAATAAGTGAGCATAAAAGGGAGAACAACATTCTAGGTTAGTTTAGTATCTGAAGCATCAGCAGTTGATGGCTTGCTGACCGACTCAAAATGGCCAGAAAGAAACAACTTTCTTTAGAGAGCCGTCAGTCCATTGTTGTGTTAAGGAAGAAGATACTCCATTGAAAAAAGAACATTTCACTGTGATCCCAAACTTTTGAGCGGTAGTGAATATTGTATTAAGTCAGGCTTCGGTCCTCTTTTCACTTTCTAATGGACAAAACACATCTGGCGAGAAAGAGCAGTGTGGTTTAGAAGGAAAGGTCAGATTAACGCCGGCCAGTCAACACAAAGTTCCATATTAACACAACACCTCATACAACAAGCCACAAAATCTGTTTAAAGAGGGTACAAAAAGACCCGCAGCTTTTGTGTGGCCAGGCGGAGGTTTATACAGGGCGCATGATTTAAACAAACCTAAGACCCAGAAGGATGATTATTTTCAGTGGGCGAACTTGTAAAATAAGATGTGGTGGATTTTACTGGGTTTCTTCAGCGTGAGCTTAAAGGCCAGCGCGAGGCCGCACCTCGAGCTGATTTATTTCATTATTCCACATTCAACAAACAGAGGAGGTGAAAGCTGACCTACAACCTACAACTTTGACGGCCCCTATCAAAGTCTGTTTTCATTAGAAGTTTCAGTTGCACTATTTTTCCACACCGAAACGTGTTATGACTTCAGCAGCTGGGTTTCGCCTGTTAATTAATCATTAAAATGTTGTGTTTTTTCTTTCGACTTATAATGTTCAGTGAACAAACCGGAGAAACTCTGACGGAAAGCTTGATTTATAAACGTGTTGAATCTGTTGAAGCAAATCATTCAATTTGCTGAAGTCTATAAAACATGCTTTAAGCTTAAGCCTACATTTTACTCTAAGCTCCTATACGGAGTGGGTTCTGTTTGGCCTCATGCTAGGAGGAAGTAGCTCCACTTATTACATTATTATTACAGTATTACAGTATTATTGTTGCTGTGCTCTACTGGCGGCCTGTAAACTGTGGGATATGGGACAGTGACTGCGGAGGACAGCCATGTTCCCTGTGTGAATTTGGAGTCATTTATTTTCTTAGATTCTGCAGAACTAAACTAAACATAATTACTGTATTTGTGGTCACTAGACCAAAATAAAAGATTAATCACTACGCTGGCAACGCTGCACGGAAGATACATGTAGTACATCTGCATTTGCTAACAAGAGCATTGAGGAACGGGAAAGGTTCCAAACACCAGCATCGTTACTAAACTCAGCTGCTTCTGTCAGGTTCCTGCGTTGCTTTTTCAGAATGGCTTTGATAAGGCAATTATGATAAGATCAGTTCTAGTGATGCGGTTTCTATAACGAGGACTGCACGTTGGACTTTTAGAAAAACATTAATTCTTGGATTAGACTAGAACAGTTTTCCACTGTAACAAATAGTGCTGCCCAAAATACAACACAAACAGTGTAATGAAACCTGTACTGGTAAAGCACATTAGTAGACCTATGCAGTCCTATGGTTTAAACTCCTGCATACACATAAAACACCAATAAGGGTTTTAAATCATAAGCGTCTGATCGTTTTGAAGCAGTATATTGTATTTTAAAACCCTTTTGCTGATGCCCCTCAGGCTCCTCCAAGGCTCTTTTATTCACTATACTTTCTCGTTACTACAAATCACTGTTAATGCTAATGGTAGATTCAGTGTACAAGGTGTAAATGTAATATTCACAGAGGTGTCAAGTAACGAAGTACAAATACTTCGTTACCTTACTTAAGTAAAAATTTTGGTTATTTATACTTTACTAGAGTAATTATATTTCAGCTGACTTTTTACTTCTACTCCTTACAATTTAAAAAAATAGCCCTGTTACTTCTACTTCATTTCCGGCTTGTTTTCATTCATGTATATTTACATTCCAATAAAGGTTATTGATAACATGACTTTGAAGTTTGACTTCACTATTACAATACTTATAGGCAACTAGTCATCATATCTTCTGCTTCATGAAACACATGTTAATGCTCAGTACTACACAGATATGCTTCTTTAATATATTTACATTGTACTAAAATACATACATTTTTTAATGGGTGTATATGTGGCTGAAACAGGAAGCCTAGCGCATCCCAAATTTATCAACATTAACATTTTAATGTAACATTATGGGGTTTTTGGGGAGGTGGGCTAGTGCACTATAGACCCCTGTGGTGCGACCTAAGCCTTTGGCATTTTTTTCCCTTACATTACTTTTACTTTTATACTTTAAGTAGTTTTGAAAGCAGTACTTTTACACTTTTACTAGAGTAAAAAACTTTGGTTTGATACTTCAACTTCTACAGAAGTATTTTTAAACCCTAGTATCTATACTTCTACCTGAGTAATAATTGTGAATACTTTTAACACCTTTGGATATTCAGATGTGTCAAAGATCATATTTCAGTTTGTGAGGGTGAAAAGGGAAAATGGGTTTACAGTAAAAAGCAGAGACCCATTCTTTTTTTCAGTCAAATCCTATGAAGGGTTTTGTTCCTAAAATGAAAAGAAAGTAGCATTTTCTGCATTTAATGATTCACTAATCTCTGTACTGATCCGAACTGTGCATTGTTCTTATACCACCATCAGCTTCTGGCCCATCTTCTTTTCTCAGTGACGTGAGCTACACATCCTTTCAGACTCATTTACTTTTATTCTCAAAGTGGAGTGATGGACAGAAGCAGCTCAGATCTTAAGCAAGAGTGAAGTTTGATTATCTATTTTGAAAACTGCTTTTTTGTGGGATCTCTAATATCTGATCTACTTGATCTCCTAAAAAAGAATAATTTAATATTAGTTTTAATGAGAAATGAAAGATTCAAACAGACGTGCTACTTTTGTTTTAAAATGAACTGCGTTTTTCTGTGTATGGGTGCTGTTCAGCGATGGCACTCTAAGCTTAATGTTGACTGGTCGCTGATGACATGATTATGGCACAAACAACACTCCCAACAAATGAGGAACCTGGTGATTTTGGGGTCCCTATCTCAGATTTCCAGAACTCTAGCAGTTTTAGCAATAGGAGGCTTGCAGTGGAATTTACTAAAGTGTGCAGTTTGTAAAGTCATTTTAAAGTCGTGTGGTATCGTCAGTGATTAGTCAACAACACTTAACATTCTTCATATAACTGTCAACTTCTGAAGATTCTGAAGTCCTGCTGTGTGGTTTGCGATTTCCATACTCAAAACATTTTAACAGATAAAATATCAACAATGGAATCTACTTTACTGTTCCTCTTCAAAATAACTTCACAATTTCAAAAGTACTTCTATAAGTGCAGCAAAAAAGTGTTCCCTCTTTTTCTCTTACACAAAACTCTGAAGGCTCAGTGCAGAGAGCGGAGGCACCGAGGTCCTGGATTGTGATGTCAGTGCTTTAAAAAACCATGACTCATCCCGGCTCCTCTGACAGCTCGAGAGCGTCCACTCAACAGAGAAGACCTCAGAGGCTTCGCATGAGTGTGAGCTGTACGCACGGCCCGTTGGCAGGCCGAGGGGACGCGTGCTTTGCTTATTTCTCCCAGCCCATGGTGGAAACTTTACTACACATTCCTAAGCGTTCCAGTAAAAAACACTAAAAGAGTGGAGTCTCTGTGTTCTGTCGGGACATTGTGAACTAGGAGCTTAGGTATTACGTGTAAAATACAACAGCTCTGCTAATGATTCCCTGATCCAGGCAACTAAACAACTTTGCCTAATTCAGTTTTGGAGCAATAGTTTCTCAGATATACTTGATAAGCCAAGGCATGCTTGGTGTCTGAATTTGGGACTGGATCTACAAGGCTAATGTGGCTAACAAGGTGTGTGTTTTTATGCCTCACCCATCAGTATTGATCCATGAGAAATAGTTAAAAGCACGGAGACAATAGAGACGTAAGCTCTGTTTACACCAAGGGCAAGGTATAAATGGAAGAAAGAAAATAAAATAAACTAAACCTACAGATTTCTTAAGCAATGCAATTCAACAAAAGACAAAAAGACAACAAATTAACACATACAGGACTAACCAAAAAGCCTTTCAGCTGGGGTCCACCATTAATATCTTTAGTGTTATCATAGTAAACTTGTTGCTTGTATAAGCTTTTGTTCTGTAGCCACTTTCGTAAATGGCGTGTATTCATTTTTTTCAATCTTGACGTGAATTTGTTTTTTAAACCATTAAAAAGCTGACAGTGTGAAAAGGCCTCTATAGTTTATGCTTTACTGCTACTTTGTAGCTATTCGATGTACTTTCGTCTGTGTTTATAGATAACAGCATGTCATTCAACATGATGTTCAGCTTACTCTTACATCAAATTTTGCTTACAAAAGTACAAACTAACAGTAAAAGTAAAAGTCAACTTGCTTAACTGTTGAGATTGTCCAGACCACATTTTTCTGCTGTTATTATTATGTTTAAAATAAAACCGTACAACATAAAGAGTGTTTTGAAAAAATACATAGTCGCTGACTATTTTTTGTTGAAGGGATATAAAAAATTAAACTTAAATTCAGTTAAAAATAAAAAATCCAAAAATATATTCTTACTGAGCATTGCAGGCTCCTGCAACACCAGCAAATGAACCTGGACGGATCTTTCATGTTGAGCTAAAATAGATCTACTTGAACAGATGAGACACATCAGTCTTGAGCCTGAAACATGGAAGAAATGCAAAGAAATGCAAAAAAATGCAAGAACAAGCCGTACAATCTCTTTGCTACAACACGATATAACAGTAAAAAACTATGAAAATATTTAAAATTATATAAAGCTATTTACTTTCTGGCCTGAAATCTAGCCTGATCGTCTCTGCCCCTAAAGTTATTTGAATAAATGCATATATTTCTGAAACTCAGGCCTGCTATAGAAGCATTCAGCCAAAGGTGTTTTGGACTTGAACTACTACTTGAAGTGAACATTTTCTATTCATATTAAGCTCCTTGCACTGAAAAGCATTCAAACATTCATTAAAAAGTCACTTACACAAAGATGAAGCTACAGGAGGAAAAGCTGGCTGTGAAACAAAGGCGGTACGCGCACAGCAGGCCATATTTATTATTTCTGTACTGTGTGTTGTCCCCCTCGTTACGGAGCAAGACTGTCGTGTTTTGACGACTTCACTGATGGCCGCTGCCTCATAATCTCTGACTTCCTACACCAAAAGCCACGGCTTTGCCGAGGCCTTTGACTAATAGCTTTCTTTTCAAATGACCGCTTTGGTACACGACTTCAGAGGAGAGGCCCAAGCATGAAATTCAATTATGCAGCACACGCTGAGCAGGCCGAGCCAGAAGCTGTCCGTGTTAATCCCCTCCATGCCCCCGGGATTTTCAACAGACCCCACGGCCACCCATCCCCCACCCCCCACCGCAAACAGGGGCCCCAGGCAATAGATGAGCGAGCTGTTTTCACCCTGAAGGGGATGGACGAGGAGAATGTGCGTATATTTCTGTAGGCAGCAGAGAGGCATACATGTCCTTGAGGAAAACACAACCATAACGTTGTTATAGATGAAAATCACTCTATGGTGGATGTCCTGGGGGGCCTAAGGCTGAGACACGTTCATATGCTTTTAAAGTTTTAAAGTCTTCGGCACCTAAGCTGATTGCTTAAAAAAGTGAATTTTCACCAGTAAGAACACCAGATATCATTAGAACAGATGTAAGTAAGTATAAGTGCAATACAAAGTCACATGATTATCTAATTTTAAGTAGATCATATCTTGTGCGCCAGTTTGAACAAAGTTGAAGTTTAGTTCCAGATTTCTTCTGGACGCCCCAAACATTGTATGAATGTATCCAGTTCCTTCAACAGCAATCTTGATTTAGCTTAATGAAGTACTGAGCAGGTATTAGATGAGAACTGTAAATAATACTGGGTTGTTTCCACAAGGAAAAGCTTGGAAAGGGTTGAATAAACACACTGGCATATGTTGAAGCACTACTTACCGTATTAATACTGTCCGAATATCTTAAAAATAAAATGTTTTGCTACGCAAATAAAAGCTTCATGTCTTGAAAAATAGCTTTTAAAATATAATAATGTCCCCAAGTGCTTAAATCCTTTGCACAGTGTTGTGTACTCATGGGGCAATGATGGATGGGAATGGATAGGCTGCAGAAGGTAGAACCATTCATTGAAAGGTTATTTAGGGAAGCAAATGCGTTTTGCACCAGAGAATCCATTTGGTACCCTTACCTCTCAAGTGCATTGAAGATTATCCATATAAAATGGGACTATTTTATTTGTTAACTATAACGGACACTCAGTCCTCTCCTGTCTGGAAAACTCTAATCTACTCTCTGACTAAAGCCCAGCAACTGTGTGAAATCCTGGCCTCAAGTTCATCAGTGCTCAGGGACCTATCAGATGGATTGCGCTCTGGCGATCTTGCGATCTTCCCCTTCGCGCTGGTAACTGGCCTGCGGTGATTGCTGCTTCAGTCATATGAAGTGAAAACACTGTCTAGGTCAGTCCCAGCTGACGGAGCCTAGCTGCGTCCTCTGCACCCCACGGGTCAACGGGCCGCCAAGAAATGCAGGGAGGCTTCCTGCCCGGATCCAGAGTGGGAACACTCTCTCTTGCTTGCTTCCACATGCCTCGGAGACGAATGACTCTGCGTTCCGTACCCACATACCTCCGCCTGCCGCATCCAGCCTGGAACCGCTGAGCGTCCCGGACCAAGCGGAATTTGTGGTCAGATTCTGGGAGTCTGGCTTGTCGCTGAGTTAGTGATTGTTATGACTTGATGAGCCATTGCTGGAGATTTATGTCACGGTCTCCGTCAGTAACGACATGCTTCTGGGTTACTCTTAACTGCTCCCAGCTTTCTGGACGCGGAGGGTTCCGTTGGGATTGTACTTATGGTCATTTATCGTTGGCCATCTGGGGTAAATAATCCTTAGAAAACACTATTTTTTGTATTTTGCACAAATGCATTCATCACCTGAGAAATATTTGGTGACAGTGGACACAATTCTGGGATATAACAAGTTCCTTAAAGTCTTATCAGCCTCTAGAATGACTTTTCTGAGTGTATGGGAATTCACATCATTATTCTCAAAAGGGAGGACGATACTACAAGGACTTGGTGGCAAGGGACCCACAAATCACTGATTTATGTATCGAATATAAGTCAATCCAACGTAGAGTGTGTTGTGATCCTTTACACTGTGTGATGACTCTTATTTTTAGCTGCCTTGAACGTAAGGATGGCAGAAAAAGGCCCCAAAATAAATGACCGTTGGATCCAGGCCAGACTGGTCTTCAGGGGAAGGAAGCAGAGGGGAAACCCCTTTAGGTTGAGCACAGGACCGGGTGGTAAGGGGCAGGAGTAGTGAAGAGGGACGGTCAGCGAGATGGTGGCTGGGAAACAAGCAGGACCAGCGTTCTCTGGTCCTCCTGTGGGAGCTCAGGCCCAGATGGGCCACTTCAGAAAGCGACCATGCCAGAATGCAAGAATTCCAGAATGCCAGGGCTGGTGCATCAGACCCAGTCCTCAGAGACTGCAGGAGACAGTACAGTCCAGCAGAAGTCCACCGCTTTATCAATTCACCAGATCTAGCTAGTGTAAGAGGGAACCAGAATTAGAGTGATATTTACAGTCTCGCGGGACAGATAAATCTGCTTTCACACATCCACGTTCTCAGGGAAATGACAAACCCTGTTTCCTGTTTAGTGTAAATGTGCAGTCACTTTGGGGTAACGGGAGTTTTTAGATTTCACCGGCGCTCCACACTTTACACACTGTACTGAATTGACTTATTTCAGAAGATCACACAAATATAATATCCTAAAAAAATGACCTTGTATGACCATATTGTTTAGAGAGGAGCGGTAAAATTTTAACCTGTAATGGAAGTTACAATAAAGATGGTCTTCCAAGTAAATCTGTTGGTCCATTCAGCGTGAAATTGTAACCCAATGGCAAAGTGTAACTTGAACTTTCGAAAGTTGCACAGAAGTAAACAATGACGAAGGTGGAGAAATAAAGATTTGGAGCAACAGTATTCATGTATTACATCTAAAGTTCATCTTTCAGTTTACTTTTGGCTATAAGTGTGTTAATGTAATATATTGTCACTGTCAGATCAAAACCTTGTAGTTATTTAAATATATATATTTGAAACCCATGTAAAATAGCTGCTGTCGTTTGCATATATATTTCATGATGACTACACAAATGACTTGGAATTGGTTTATTATTAATGACACAGAAATTATTTTAATTTGTAAGATATTGCAACCTCCCCCTCCATGTTAGCGATAACAGCTGTTTACTCAGTGGGCAATGTTTATGTTATGTGGCTTCTATTATGTTACTCCTTTCTTTGCTGATGAGAGTAGATGATGAAGTGATAACAGTTACTTGCCAACAGTAACTTCAGCCATAATTGTGTTAACTTTTTCTTTGATTGACCTTTCGTTGTTCTAACAAAGAGCAGAACCTTCAAAATGATGGACAAGATTTGACTGATTTGACTAAATGCTACAGTGAAGCACTATCACCTTTTGAGTGGTATTATATATTGATAACCATTTCTTCACATTCTATTAATCATTTGAATTTAAATAATGTTAAAATCTTACAGATTGCTCATTTTTATTTTTCCTTTGGTTGTTTCCTTCTGTTAACATTTCGAAGATCTGAGGTGTTACTACAGTCTCAACCCTATTTGTACACGAGTCAAGTAAAATAAATACATCACATTTTTCAGCTCTGAGTTATTTGGGAACCTTATGCTTATCAAATTAGACTCCCACTATGAAAATACATTGGAACACATCATCTTTCAACAGCTTTCCAAAATATCACCTCCGCTAGGCCATGTAGAGCTGCCCTCTATAAAGTTTACTGGGACGTTTGTTGTGGTCCAACGTGATGTTTAGGTAACCTTTTCTCCGGCTCTTAAGATTGCCATGGACGACTGGTAACCGTATAAGCAAATACGCGGCCCTTGCCTGAACTATAAATCAAAACTTTAGACCAGTATTAATTTGAAAACAAAAGCCCTTTGCTTCTGAACGTGCTGCAGCTGAAGATTAAGCCCATGTCATGTCAGTTTGTGTGGGAAAAACAAAAAGGGGCAGGGAGTGTCACATGGGTCGGCCAGCTCCCAGAGACTCTACCCACTCATTCACTCGCCCTGTCTATTTCTCCCTCTCTCACTCTCTCTTTCTCTCGCTATCGCTCCTCTAAGTCTGTCAGGAGACGTCACACATGTTCCGTAGCATGTTTTGCTGAAGAAAGCTAAATATAATCTCGTAGACATGTGGGCAGAATACACACAAACACAGAGCAGTATTCTTATAGTCAGTAGGAGGGCTGTGCGATATTAACAAACAATGATATCTGGATATTGTCAGTAATTTTGTGGATAAAGATGATGAACTGTATTTTGCATTGTTTAAAAATGTGTTTGTAAAAGTCTTATATCATACTAGCTTGCACTTCTTAAAGGATATTAATATTCCATCCATTATCTTCCGCTTTATCCCACTAGTCGGGGTCACAGGGGTGCTGGAGCCAATCCCAGTGTCATCGGGCGAAGGCACCTTTTTAGTGAATGAGTGGGTGTTTTGCTGGACACCTTAGGTTTAGGTTTAGGCCTCTCTTGGGAGCTTCCAATGCTCTTCATACTCCTCATACTCTGTGCGGTGGTTTGTTTGGAGATGATGGAACAGGTTAGCTGTCAAGCTATCTATAACCACAACTATTTTCTTACGAAGTCTGCTAACTGCTGTCTTCTGAGCAATGCCAGTCTTTTCAGATCCAGACCAGCTCCACGCGAGTGAAGATGATCCTTGCCTAGGATTTAAACTAAGGAGGTAGCCTGCAAGGCTGGTGGTGTCTGGAGTTTCTTCCCCTGGCGCTGTGTGTTTACTCATTTTCAGCTTTAGGTGTGTTGTTTAGGCAGCTATGCTAGCTTTAGCCAATGCTAGCACACAGTATAGGCGCTCTCGATGTGCACTCACAGCAGCCTGTACTAAAGCACGGAGTAGTGAGTGCATAAAGTCAAGGCGTTCTGATTGTTTTTTTCCATCAGTAGCTTACTCTATAAAATCAGCTGGTACATTGTTAACACTGCAATCAAGATATTATCGTAGACCAGATATATCACACAGGTAAACGTGTGAGAAATCTGGTTCCATTAAGTTACATTAAATGTGAAGATCGTATTTGGCCTGTCCTGTAAAGTCGTTTTGGACATGCTTGTTTTTCCATTGGACAGTGATGATATGCAAGCCCTACGTGCACTCTGCTGTAGAGGACCTGGTTTTGTTTCTGCCTGCGCTCGCAAATGTGCTACAAATGAATGAGGGTGCGATGGCACGCAGGCTGATTTATGTCCAGCAGGTTTCCGCAGGGCTCTTAAACGTGTGGGGTAGAAACCACATAGACATCCTCCTGACGACACTGGTATTTCTCTATTTACGAAAGCGAGCTTGGCCGGTCCTCTAAGGCCCTGCTGCACTACAAGGGTCACTGAGCTGCAGCGTCCGCCACTTCTGCGCCTCACTTGACAGCAACGGGCCAAAGATTCTGGAAAAATGATGACTGTTTACAACCTCCGAGTGTAACGTACTATAGATCATTAAGCATCCACTGAAAATCACAGTACAAAGAACACAAGCAGCCTCAGTTTCCAGCGGAGCTGCACAAAGTGAAATAAAACGTCCACTTTTCTCAACACCCCGCAACTTAAATATCCCCTTCTATGGATTCTATTCTTATATGTGTTTACTTAATGAGCTATTCTGGCTTCATTGTGACTGTTGCACCTGTTAATAAACAACGGGCCGTGTTTTCAGTGTCAGAGGAACAAGTCCAGAAATAGCTTTCCCATGAGTTTAGGGTTTAAAATAAAGAACTGGCAGGACACGCCCAGACTGCCGGAATGGCTCTGTCATGGGAACCTTTTCAAACTGTCTGTATGGATTTAACTACGAAAAAAAAAATATATCAGACACGTGTAAATATCTGTTTGGTCTGTGCTTGCTGTAATAACACAGGCCTCATGGGATTCTATGTTTTATGGCATAAACTAAAATATGCTGTAGCTATGCAACCTTCAAAGGTTCAAGAACATGAGTAAAAAGCTGAAATGAGCCAGCAAAGAAGGATGTTCAGCCTCATAGGACCCATGACTTTTCCTTTTTTTTATTTATTTATTTTTTTTATTAAAAGTTGATGCAGTCATGAAAGCTTTATGTCTATTTCATTCATGGAAACTAAGTGGCAAAAATAATCAAATTTGAATTTATTGCTAATGTGATATTTGCATATATTGACATATTTGGCCCATAGAAGTTGTGCTCCACCTGCTCACCCTGATGTTACAAGAAGTATTGCAATACATTACAGCAAGCAGGACAGACCTTTTGTACGTATAAGGATTTTTAAGGAGTAGGTTCAAAGTCAGAGTTAATTAGACTAATATCTGTTCTGATTGACCCAGTACATTAATGATTGGATTGGGTTATTTTATTGCAATAAATGATGAAACATTCCATTTTATTACTACTAATACACTAATAATCCCTCTTAAACTATACCTGGTGTTCCAATAGTGACTATTTTGGTAGTGATCATTTGAACTAACTTTTAACAGAACCTAAAAATACTGATCAGTACATGATCTTAAAATCCCAATAATTAAAGCACAAAAAAGTTTCATTCATTAATTAAAGTATGTGTTCCTGTAATGACAGTTCTTGATGTTACACACTGACTTTCAGAATTTGGGACACATTTACTTACGAAACAGTGAGATCTAACTGCTCACTGTGTGTTGCCTTGAGGAACACAGTCATACTTACTGCTCTAGCATGTATGGGTGTGGCTAAAATGAAGCTCCACCCATAAACTAAACTCAGCAGTGTTTCAGCAGTGACATAAAAACATGGGACATCATTATTAGATTTTTATTACATTCATTTTAAACAGTGTCACTTCAAATAAAATAAAAATGCTCTTTAAAAAATTAAGTATTATTTTTACAAGTGTATATTTAGGGGTTATGGTTTGGGACAGATACTTCCCAATAGAAAATATGCTATAAATGATGGTTTGTATTTATTTAGCTTATCCCTGTAAATGCCTTGGGTTTTAAATATATTATAACACAGGCCTTGTAAACAGTTAAGATCTGAGTATTTAAATAAAATACTTAAAACATTTTTACCGTGGGAAAAACAATAATCATGACTGTTTTGGTAAATAAGCCCACACAAACATGATAAGTGGATCTCGGGGGGGTTAAGAGATACTACTTTTAAATAAGTTCTTACTGGATGGTTCTCTGAAGAACCGTTATTGTAAATAAGTGAAAAACGGTTATACGCCAGTTGGATAGGTTTAATAAAACCATGCAGTGAAGCCAAAAACAATTGAGGAATCTTTAATATTTATAATGTAGAATGTTTTATAGAGACTTTTCATTATGTTTAAGTTCTTGAAAGCATGGAGAGTCTTTTTGGAGCTCTTATTTTGAAGCATTTTTCTAAATAAAAGATAAAGAGGTGAACAACACGGACATTCTACAGGAAATCTTAGACTAAAGCGACAGCTAAATGAAAAAGCCCCAGCCCTGTAAGATGCTCATGTTTAGCTGTTCTGATAAGAGAAAACCTGAGCTTAATAAACGCACCAGAGAAATGAACACACCTTCTGAAATGAAGAAAAATCTGCATTTGGCCTGTTTCGGAGAACATATGTATCTTAATGTCAGTGTGATATGGCATCAAGCACTCAGCAACAAACACCTGATAAACATTAGGCATGGGCTCACCTTCTCAAACTCACATTTGAAAGAGAAGCTCTCTTGCGGGGAAGGGGATGTATCAGTTGGCCACAAGTTCCTTTTTCCACTGCGGAGTTACTTATTCATAATCGGCCAATAATTCATTGTTGTGCCGTGCATGTGGATTCTAAATTTGTGGGCTTAAGAAGTGAATGGTTAAGGCATCTGGAGTAATAATAAGTTTCCATGCTTCCCCAGAAAGGGAGTGTATTTACTTTGAGGTCGCTCAAGATATGCTAGAGAGACAAGAGTCCCAGATTGTCATAGCTTGCAAAGACAACTTGGGTGGGCAGGTCTTGCCCAGATACATAGAGGCCTACGAGAGAGAGGACTGATAAAATAGAAAAAAATTGACAGAATTTATGCCAAATCTACTCTTTAATGGCTCAGCGAGCTTTTAACCACACAGAGTCACATATTTATTCCTTTTTATGGAAGATCAGCATTTGGAAAAAAGAAGGTACAGTAGATAACACAAGATATGATAAACAATACAAATACTGAGGACAAAGCAGCGGGGGAAAAGTCTATGATACAAACAGTTTCCTTTGTGGTTTCCAATGCAAGATGCTGAGGTACTACAAATTATCTCTGATCTTCCATAACACTTTTAAGAAGAAGTTTTATTCTTAAAAAAATAACTCTATATATAGTCGCTGTCCAAAGAGAAACAAGTGCCTCCAAAATCACAGCTTTACAGGAGAGGCCAGAAACTTTCTTTACTTTTAGTGTAAGTCAATAGAACCAGTTATTTTTGAGCATTTTCATTGGTCCATTAATCATGACATTTTTAAACGATGTAAGGAGTAGCTGTCGTGTTCCATTGATGTAGAAAAATAAATATTGATAAAAATAGAGAAACATGTTTTTCTTTGGACAGCGATTATATATACACACCTAGATTCTACTTTCATTTTATCAGCTATTTTTATCACAGACAAACATTTTGTAGTTCTACAATTACAGTCTATCTATTTCTCTGCATACTTTATTAGCTCCTTTCACTGTCTTCTGTGGTCAAGACCCCTACAGGACCACCACACAGGGGGTGGTTTGTTCTCAGTACTGTGGTGACACTGATGTGTTTTAGTATGTGTTGTGTTGGTACAAGTGGATCCAACACAGCAGTGCTGCTGGAGTTTTTAAACACTGTGTCCACCCACTGTCCACTCTTAGATGCTCCAGCCTTGCTGGTTAACAGGTTACTGTTGGTCTTCCTCTAATCCTTCATCAGTGGTCACAGGCTGCTGCCCACTGGACACTGCTGGCTGAATAGTTTTATTTTGTTGACTGTTCTCAGTCTGCATTGCTATGTCTGATCAACTTTAACCAGCACAACACACATTAACACACCACTACCTCAGCAGCCTCATGCCCTGAAGAACAGTTGTTGCTGTATAAGCAGGTTTCTCTGTCCTCTCGTCCCCTGAGTACTGTAATGTCCACGCTTAGTTTCATAATGTCTCTTCATATTTAACTCCTTCATTACCGCAATAGTCTCTTGGCACACGCGTTTGCAGCGTCTCTACATGAAAAACTATTCTGACGTCCATCTCTCTCTAATTGCAGGTTCTTACTGTCGACATCGCACTTTTTTGGCGTAGCCGTCACTGCATGCTGTTTAGTAAATTCAGGCCCAGTCAGAAAAATAATGTCTCTTAAGTTTATTTAACTTCGTTTGCTAACACAGTGGTGAAATGTACTATAGAAGTAAACACTGACGCCACCGTCAGGTGAAAGGAAAAACTGCAAAGTACTGGCGGGCCACTAATAATGCATTCATATGAGTGATGCCGCGGGCCAATAAAAATCTGTCTGCGGGCCATGCTTTAGACACCCCTGATTAAACAAATAAAACACAAACAGTTGCACTTTTCATGCCACTGAGTAACATTCACAGTGCAGGCCAAAGAAAGTTAGTGAACCCCTGAATTCAACAACCTGTAATTCTCTTTTAGCAGCAATTTCTAACAGCTGCAAATAACATTGAAGATGAAATTGGGGTCCATTTCTCTGAATATGTTTTAGTTCATCAGTATTTCTGGCATGTCTTGCTTTCACAGCAACTATGAAGGTACTCACAGGTACTATAGCATATTGATAGGGTCAAGGACAGAATTCTGATTTGGCCATTCCAAAACACAAATTCTCTTCTTTTTCAGCTGTTTTTTTGTTGTTGCTTTACCCTTGTGCTTTGAATCATTGTCTTGTATCACCCAACATCTCCTTAACTCGTGGACATTCATTGCTGCCCTTATATTCTCCAAGCATCTCCAAACCATGATGCTTCCTCCACCATGTTTCACAGTTGGCATGGTCGGCAGTGTCCTTTTACCTAAGAACATAGTGTTGTGCGTTTGTGCTGAAAAAAGTGTCAGTTTTTTTCTAATTCTGGCTACGTGAACAAGGTTTGCAGTTAGTGGAGTCTTGTGTAGGCCTTTTGTGCTCTAGATGTGATTATAACATCACAACAGTACTGAATCTTCTCAATTTGTAGACAGTCATCTACAAACATGATTTTGCAGACTTTTCCAGACTCACATGTCTCTACAGTATCTTCTGAAAGATGTTTGCGTCAATGCACACAAACCTTTCTTGAGAGGAGCAGGTTTGCCAGAAAGCAGGCTTTGTGTGCTACCTGTATTTAATGGGCAAAGCACCTGCAGGTGAAACCTAAACTTGTGAAACCCACACTTCTAAACTGAAACAGCTTTTGCCAATTAGGTCTTGGGGAATCTGTTAACAGAGGTTTGATTACTTTGTGTACTATGAGTATTTACTCAATGTGCTCAATAAAATACATGAAAAGTACAACTGGTTATGTGTTATTACTTTAATTAGATCATGTTTGTCTGTAATTGTGACTTGGATACATTTCAGGCCTCATTTTATTTTATTACTTTTTCTTTCAATTGTAAGTTCCATTATTTGAAAATGATGCTTGCTAACAGTGTTATTTACAGAACAGATCATTTTATTCCATGTGTATGCAGTAACATTCACTTCATGTGTAATAGTGGCATGAGGTACACCTTAATATTTCATAATTACATTAGAATTCTTTAGTCATTATGAATAAATTATGAATTAAAGTGTTACTGGACATTATGAATAATGCTGTCTAAGCGTTACAAGATTCATTTTTTGTCCTTCAGAACATTTTTATGAACTTTTCAATATTTGTCTTTTATTTGATTTTTTTTCTTTGAAAGCTTTTGGGAATTTGGCCTCGGCTCTTCTGTTTTCCTAGCAGGTAGCAGCGTTTGTAGATTTATGGCCAGCCGTCTTTGTCCAGTTTTTTTTTTTTCTCCTTCCTCCTATCAGGCTCCTTCTCATGGATCTGAGCTGCAGCTCCAAGCTTCTAGCACCACCTGAAGTGCATTATTCTTCTCATGCACTTGTTGATGAACCTCTGAACCTTGTTTTTGATGCTGTTCCATGATACAGTCATCATGTTGAGTGGTGAGACAGCGCCCCACACTCAATAACTTTGAGAGGCATTGTTGGGTCATCTCCACAGCCTCCACGTCTTCGACACATCATTTGATTTCTACGGGACTGCAATTTTACAACAGTGATCGGTTGAACTACTTCACCGCAAGAGATGCAGGACAAAACCAACTTAACCAACCAGAATCGGGACTTGAGCTATCCATCTTCAGAAAAAAGGTCCAATCTGCATCAAAGAGCCCCAAAGCCACAAATCACCTTCCTGTTAAATCCAGTGCAGACATTACCTGACACGTCCAAAGACACTCTCTGTCTTCAGCTAAGCAGAGAGGAATGTTCCGCCAGCTTATTCTGTTTCTCTTACTATAAACCATAGCAGAGGAATGGTTTTCTTCTCTGCACAACAAAGCTGAATATTGTACACTGTGTATGTGTGTTTAGATTACTGTCAGGCTCTTTATGTTCACTGGAAAGAGGAAAGTTTCTAGATTCTAAACTTCTTGTCTCTGTCTGCGATGCTGCTATCTCTTCTTCGTACCCTCTCGAGTTTGGCCAGTGAATGATAAGTGGGAAATGTGTAGTGGATTTTAAATGGAGTCACTCATGCTGCGACAGATACTAGGCCACATTCTTTGGGTACTTACCTAAAAATGCTTCTTTAAGTGTTTGATGTCAAATGTCTTTTAAATGTAGCAAACATTATACAAAGGCTTAGTGCTACGACGAAAAACCCCCTGCACGATTCTGCACGTCAATGGAGAGGAACCCTGAAGAATTTCCTTACATTAGCAAAACATGCAGAAGAGCGTAGACCTATATCTAAAGGTAAACTGGGCAGTAATTAGCCCTAGTACAAAGATACATGAACAAATAAACAGCAAATGAGGCTGACCATTAGCAAAAGCTAGTATTTACACTTACCATACAGTGCTTGAATCAGGTACTGAGGGAGTTCAATAAATCCACACAATGACTGGACTTCACTGAGAACTTAATTCATTAATACATGATATAAATTGTTAGGAGCGTTTTTTTTTAATGTGTGGTTTCACACTGAAGTCCAGCTACTTGTGTGTAAGTTGCTCAGCTTTTAAATTCAAATATCCACTGGTAACTCCTTGCTGCATTTGACAATAATTCTAATTATATTATATTATATTATATTATATTATATTGATATAGCAACAAACGGGCAAACAGAAAACCTACAATAGCTATAGAAAAATAGAAAGCTACAGTCCTTGTTGAGAATTGAAAGCAAGACGCTACAGTTATGGATGAGCTGTTGCTCTCACTGATGCAAATTGATATTATCCAGGATATTTATGTAAATAAACACAATCCACTCATATAGCTTACAATAAATGCCCATCTTCTTAAAAGAGAATAAATCTTTCAGTAAAGTTATATTTCGTGGAATTCATTTCAAGTAGCTACACAGAAGAACGTGATTAATCATTAGTACTTAGTTGTGACTTGACTGCCTGAACTTGTTCTAGTGAGGTATAGAGTACTTTGACTGGGAAAGCACATTTACTGCTAAGATTAATTAATTTACTTGACTGCTTTTTGTACAGGGCTATATCTGATCAAAACACTTCAAAAATATTTTTATTACAGTGATTGCATGAGAGCAGATATGAAACGTAACCTCTCATGTTTACATCATGTACATCAGTGGAAATTTTATTCAGCTGTATGAATTTTTTAAAATGATTTTACATTGACACTTAAAATGTAACCGCTAAAATGGTTACACTCTCTTTAAAGTTATTTATCCATATGCTGAGCATGTAAGAGTTCTGCTACAGAGCCTCTGAACAGAATGTGGTATATTTTGTTTAGATAAAAAACATATGTAGTGAGCACACAAATACACCATATCTAAGTCTGATGCTCACCTGATAGTATCAGATGTTCTCCACATAGTATCGGGTGCAGACCAGATTTTTATCTCAAAGAAAAATATATGTCTTTATGTCCTACATGTCTACAGGTCCTGTAGTAGGCTGATTGATTACCATGTTACAAAAAAGAAAATCAGTTTTTGGCCTGATGCTTTTTTTTTCATTTACTAAAAATAAATAAATAAATAAACAAATAAATAAATAAGGATCGCAGTTCACCCAAGCTACAAACTGCATCATATTTATTGTTGATCTTAGAATCAAAGTTTGTAAAAAAATAGGAAAATACCCCTATTTTTTGGCTCAACGTTCTTCTTTTTTGGATTTAGACTGCTCGCCTCTGCGTGAGACGGACTGACTGACACTGACTGTAGTGTCTAAAGCAGCTTTTCCAAGTTCCTTTTCTTGGTTCATTTCAGGTCACACATAAAAAATGCCTCATAAACAGAAAGCAACGCTGATAGCA
This sequence comes from Megaleporinus macrocephalus, assembly GCA_021613375.1. Classification (NCBI taxonomy): domain Eukaryota; kingdom Metazoa; phylum Chordata; class Actinopteri; order Characiformes; family Anostomidae; genus Megaleporinus; species Megaleporinus macrocephalus. The sequence continues at coordinate 17,744,789 of CM038715.1, forward strand.
CATCAGCTTCTCAGCTGAGCTCTGACTGGTAGAACCTTTAGCATGTGGACGTTCTTCACATCTCATTTACAGGCATGGTTCTGGTGAAAGGTGATTAGTTCTTCTGGTTATATTTCATGCAGAGGAAGGGAAAACTGGACGTATTCTACAGCACTCAGTCTGATGTTAATAACTAAGGAGTGGTTTGAGTAAAGAGAATCTGAGAAATGCAAATAAAACCGGACATGGAGAAAGCAGGGGGACTTGATCAGTCTTTTGGGTCTCCTGATGAAGAACAAGTTTAAAAACACGACCGCTGCTTGAGCTTAGACACGGCAAAAGTGACATGACCCCGACGAGGGGATCGAGAGACGAACGTTACTCTGAGAAATGTAAAAAGTCATTTTTCATAGCTCCTGTTTTGACATTTTTAAAAAATCACATCACAAAAGCTTAAAGACGGAAAAATACAATTAAAGAGATTGTTGAGAAAACAATTAGGAATTTGACTGGAACACATAAGGCAAGAATCGAGTCTGTCAAGTCTAATCGGCTTTGTTTTCTCTAATTCCGCTTGTAGACACAAGCATGCGAGCATCTAATAGGCCTTGTGGAAAAACCAATGATTAACAATAAGGCTGTGATTAAGATAATGCACTATGATAAGAATGTTCGCACACAAACGTCGCAGCCTAATCGCCATCGATCAAGTGACGTGCCAACACAAACATCTGACTTTTCAGTAAGCTGGAGGAGGAGTCGTCCGGGAGGCCACAGCTCAGCGGAGATTCAGTTTAGCACCAGGAACCACAAAGCCTGGGCGCATTACGCAACTGGAGAGCTTATTTTCACATGATGAAAATGAAGCTTCTGAACGGCGAGTAGGAAATGAAGCTGAACTCTGCCAGCTCCAAAGCCGTCGCTCGCTGTGCTGATCCCAGTTCAGAGTTTAGAGTTTGTGTGTTTAACGTTTGAGCTAAGCTTTCAATTCCTCACAGCGTTTTCCAACCTTTTATTGCGTTAGGAGACTGAGATAAGAGGCAGTCATCAGAATATCTCGTTTTATTAATCTCACGAGTGTTGTGCGATAAGAGGGCTCGTGGAAGAACACCTCAGATTCCTGGCGGGGTGAAGAAAAGTGGAGGTAGAGATAGTATGGAATAGATTTTTCTCTGCTGTTTCGGGTCCCCGCGGCCCTATTATTCTTTTGGTCGCTCGCCTCCGAACTGCTCCTCAATATCGCATTGACAAGTGAGGCTGAAGCATGGAAACGATGTTTGTGCCTTCGTAGACTGATACAATCAGATAAGCACACTTGTTCCCACGTGATAAGGGCCCCTTAAAAACAGTTTAGGGGGAAATGACTGCAAAGTAGTGCAGTGACATTGTTTTGCTAAATCATTCTCTGATGACAGCATTTGTTTACTAAAGTGAAGAATGTTATAAAGTGGTGGGGAGGGTGTAGTGGTGGTCACTGTTGAAGCTGTGATGATTAATTGAAGTTTGCCTTTCTGTCTCTGTGTTCCGGCTCTCTGGGTCTGGAATAATAAAATGATATAGATGTAAAAGTGCTGAAAGTTAACTTTAGTTCGATGGGAATTGGGTCTATACATGGAAAATCATATAGGAATCTAATGTATTGTTCAAATAAGAAGTCTTACATGCAGAAGAGGGGTAGTGTAGTTTTACCACAGGATGTCTGTAATGACGTTTATGACGTGTGTGATAAGCAATCTCAGTATAAATTACACAGATAAGCCGATTTACAAATTGCCTTTCTAACAAAAAAAAAAGGTTCCGTTCCTAATATGTTAGGCTGCTCAGCTGTGCAAAACATGCCCAAACATTTAATTTCTTTGCAATTATATTTACCCCAACCATCTGTTAAGCTGCCTGCAGAGTAAGAAGTGAATGTACTGCATCATTAGCATTGTCGTTAGCTTGGGAATTCACAGCTAACAATGGTGCAAAAAATGCATTCAGAATTAAACTTGCTTGTTTTAATGGTAAAAGCCATATTCTTGAAGCAGGACAGCATATATTAGTTTAATTTGGGTCACAGAGAACACTGGTAAACACTTCAAGTGTCTCCATACAAATACAAAAAAAAAGCCCATTTCCATGTGACATGACAGAAAATGTACCAACATAGCCATTCACACAGAACCAGTATAACCTGGGGGGCGGTTCTAGAGTTTATGTAGAGACGCATACAGTCACTAAGGATTTGGATGAGGCTATAATCAGTGGGAGATACCAGTAATAATATAAATAATAATAATAATATGATGATGAAATGTCCCTAACCTTATAGATAGTGACACCAACTTTTTTTTCTTTTAAAAACGATATAATACAGTTGTCCTATTACTAATGGGCTGCAGTCAATGCATCTGGATGTATATATCCATATATATATATATATATATGTGTGTGTGTGTGTGTATGTATATGTATGTATGTACATTATTATAATATAGGGTCACAAAAGGCAAGGGATACAAAAGTCCAAGTCAGTTAAAAGTCCACATTATGTTTTTAATTCTGACCTAATTTGGTCCCCAAAAGTGTAACTGTGGTAAAAATCAGCATCTACTTCTAATAGAATCTACCAGTGTGGCATGAATCTGCTCCCCCAGCTGCTCTCACTTGTCACATATCAGTGAGCTAGAATGCTCTGAGTGTGAATTCAGTATTTGTGTAATATATATCTGGCAGCTCTCTCCTTCACTTTTCCACTCTCTGTTCTCAGTTTTCCTGCCCTCCACCTGACTGCTTTTCCCTTCAAAACCAGACAGACTCTTCCCTTTCTTCAGCTGTTTGGATGTCACCCAAAGAGCTTACAGGTGCAAAGCGCTGGGGTCGACCTACACAAGTATTTTAAAAGGGCTGAGTAGAGTGTCTGTGCATTATATAGAAGCTGGTTTTCAAATTCTTTAATGATCGATGCCTGGCTTTGTGCTTTATCATAGCAATATCTGTTTTATTTGCTCAAATGGCTTAGTTAAAAGCAGCATTACTGGGAAATCTCCAAAATGGTAACTTTATAAACATTCTTCATGTGAAGGTACCCTTTCTTCCAAGTCATTTTCATACACAGTAAAAGGTTCATACAGTGTCAAATGGAGCTAATGTTTTCAAATGGTGCATTCATTAAAAAACATAAATTAATAAAGTCTGTGGTTTAAAAGCTGTTGTAGACAAGCTCAAGATAAAAAAAAAAAAAAAATGTAAGTAAACTTATGAAGACATAGCAGTGCTAATAGCGTTCTACAGTGGTAGGTGTGTTTTTTTTTGTTATTTGTCTGGTTTGGTCTGGAGTTTGCAAATGGTAACACATGATGTGGTAGCTTCACAGACTATTTCATACTGTGTCTTCTCCCACATATACGTCTGACCCTGAGAACCTAATCAGAGTTCTTCTACTGGTGGACATTCTCTCATGATGCGTTAGAGGCTTATTGTCTCCGTCTAACAGCTGTGTCTGCTGTTCACATGACACGTACAGTTGTGTAGCATGTGGACAGCAGCATGCCGGTTCGAACCTCAGTCACTTGCTTTATTAGAAGAAGTACAGAACATAGCATTGAACCAGCAGTTCTCAAGCTAGACTGTAGTGCAGATGAGCAGGTGACAGCAGAGGGCAATAAAAGGTGAGTAAAAAATGGTTAGGTGGCTTTCTAGCTTACACTTGGCGAAGGCCATCATAGCTACATGGCATTAGAATGGAAGCCAGTCACGAGAGAAGATGAAGCAGTATTTGAAGCCACTGTCTAAATAGAAGTTGACATTGGTGAACAGTGGTAAAAGTTTAAAGGTGATTTGCTCCTGGAATGAAACGAGTCATTTTTCTTTGCAGCATGTAGACCGCAGAACAAAGACGGATCTGTTGCTGTGTCGATCCAAGCTAAAATGCCGGTTATGGCTACACCATGTAGTTCCAGAGTTTCTGGGATTTTGGTCATACTGTTATCCTCCACTATCGACTGGAGTTTGGTTCCCCATCTGGGCAACCCCTCTACACTATACCAGTACAAGTCATTGGGCAAGACTCTACCTGTGCCTACCTGTCTAAATGTAAACTTTAATTTGCTTTAGGTTTTTCTTAAAGATTTGTTTTAGTAAAAAAAAAACTACAGATTCCAACACAGGAAAACATTCAGCTTGCTTTAGTGGAGGTGAGAGGCACCTGAGTAGCAGGTAGAAAATCACACACAGGTGAAACGCATAGCCTAATCACCAGCTAGCTTGCTGTGAGTAGCTCTCAGTCCGCAGGTGACACAAGGCCACGCCTGCCCGCCTGCCTCAGGAGACCTCTCTGGTGGAAATGTGTAATTGAATGCAATTTGTGAAAGCACATTTTGTGGTTATGCTTCTTCTCTGAGTGGATGAGTCTAATGATTGCGCATTAATAGAGCATTTAATAATAACTCATAAGAACGTGGTGAATTGTAGTGTCTTCTGAGGACGTAAGTGAATGACCTACTGTTGTTGTTATATATTCATCAATGTGATGTTAATTTTGCAGTTTAGATCAAGTTGGTTCAGGCTATACAGGGTGGCGCTTTTTTCAGTTTTAACCGAAACACATATAGTAAAGCTTTCACTAAGCTGAAGTATGGATAGAAAAAAATAAATGAAATAAAATGTAAATGTTTTAACACAATCAAACCTGGAAGTTTTAAAACTAAACGTAAACGCTGGGATCGAACTGATCACACTCTGCGTCACCCAGTCGAACCAGTCTTTCTTATCTCAATCCTTTTCAACTCTTTAATGCCTGCAAAATTCTCTCGAACACTAGAATAAACTTGCCATGCACACATGTTGTCATAACCACTGCTTTCCATAGTGTTATCACTTAATCTCTGTCCTTGAACAGCTCATGCTCCTCATCTTCCTCAGAACTTGAGGCCATGAGTACAATGTGTAAAAGTCAAGTTCCCTGCACAATTAGCATAGTTCTGTGTGATTCACTGATATAAATTGAACCGAATGGTCTAATAAACTATTCAAGCGCATGGGAACTGACTGACGAGAGAAAAATAAAAATGCAATCTCAAGACTACGTTTATTTGAACAACCACCATGGTAACCAGGATGAGAGAGTGTTTAAAATGATATTCTGTCTGTCATTTAAATATGGTGGTAGTTCAACAATGCCTTAAGGAAATGTGGACCTGCTCAGGTTCTGATTTAGGCTGGAAGGCAAAAAACCCAAAAGAATAAAGAGAATTTATATAGTACCATGCAAAACACCAACCTTCATTTATTTCATTTATAGTCAAAACGGCCAGGAAGTACAACTCATTCATTTTCCAGCACCAGAAAAAAACTGAAAAGTCTTTCACAAGTACACTCTTTACCTTTATTGCAGGTTGCATGCTTTTCATGCGCTCTAAGCTACAAAGAAGAAGCCTATTTTGGATAAACCAGCATTACTAAAGGTCTTACTTTTAGATGAATGCTGCTGATGTGCACTGCACTGACAATGAGACTTTGTACCAATACTAATATCTAATTAAGGTTTATTTGTGCAAGACATTTGAGAAAAAAAGACTATTGTCAGTGATCTTATCATAAACAGTCTGAATATTTAGTTGCCATCTAGTTGTATCTCTATATATTTGCTAATAAATACTGACTAAAAGTATTTACTCCTAATGTCTGTTGATATTGGCAAACGAGTGTGTTAATAAGTCAGCACTGTCATAGCAGACAGAATAAAGGATACTTATACAGTTTAAACAGAATTTAATAGCACCACAATTAATCTATGTTACTTTAGCACCAAGCTAATGATGCATTTACTGGGTTCTAATCACTTTTAGCAGCTAAAATACAAGGAAAGCTTAACGTGAACTACTATGTTGTTAGGTGTATGTGTTACCTGTTTCTCTGACACTATTTACTGTAGGTAAGAGGAACCAGTCAGGGGCTAGCTGCTCTGAGGTAATATCTGGTGGGCTTTCACTGCAGCGCAATCATACTGCAGCACTATGTGAGTTCCTTTGGATTTATTTACAGTTTTAAATAAAAGAGTTGGGGCAGCCAGGAAGAGGATAAGGTGGATAGAGTAGATTGTCCAACAGACTTTTCTCTCTCCCTCACTCGCTCTCTCTTTCTTTTTCTCACCAATAATAAGGGGAAAAGAGGAACATATCCCCCAAAACATTTGACGCACACAACAATATGTTGCCATCATTGACCATATTTTGGTTCAGTCTGTTCTGTTTGTGTTTACCACTACTTAAAACAAGCTGCTTCTTCTGCCGACTGGATGCATTATTTACCACAAAAGTACAGCCAACTTCCACGTCTGTATGGAACTATTACTACATCAATCTGAAATTTTTTTTTTTACCAAGCAAGGAAACATTTAGGCATGCAAATGGTGTTCATGGTTCATACAGGGTCAATGTCTTTGTTTAGGAACCCTTGGACAACCAACAATTAAGATTATTTTGTCCCATTTTCCTCATGTCAGATTTTCACATCCCATATCATTTAGAAACATTTTCCTTCTTTACCCAAGTTTTCAGAATCTTTTCAGAAACATCTTAGTGGATGTAGGTTGGAAAGAGAAGGAGCTTCAAGTATGGCCCTCTTTCTAACCTATATTCAAATTCCATTTTCAGATTTGTAAAAGGGATTAAAAGGGATTAAATGAAAACGTAAGAAATAGAAAATCGCTATCTCTTAGATGTGTAATTGAGTACAAGCACTTATTTTAAGAAACTGAACTTGAAAAACACCTTCAGGCTAAATCAATCATTTGTCTTGAGAGATGACCCAGTCAATAAACGGAGTCCCAAAACTGACGCTCAATTATCATCCTGAACACTAACGAATCATTCAGCCACAGATACAGCCACAAAGGAACCAAGTAGCATTCAACAGGAAATATCATCTAAAGCCACTGAACCATGAGGTCATTTGTTGCCATAACAGTTATTAATCCTAGTGGCCGGCAAATGGACATTGCACTTAAGCCGTGCAGACTGCCAGAAATGCACAAGGCGAAGTGAGTCATAGACAGCAGAGAGCTCTGTGGAAATGAAAGGAGTCTGTGAGAACATGTAAAACGCTGTATCTGATGAACAGAATAGATGCAGGGATGACTAATGCATTCAGGACTGACTCACTGCCGACTGAAGCTTTCAACTCTTCGCAAAACTTTACTAATTACCAGTAATCTCTCAGAGTAAAGGTCTAATAGATGATGTATTTTGGATAATAATATCAAGGGGCCACGGAAAAACCTCTATGTGCAGATTCAACTTTTAAACAACAGGTGAATTTGCATCACAGCCCGATCGGTGCAGTTGACTTAGTAGGCTGGTGTAGGACATTGCACTGTATTCAGCTTTTTGACAGCAATAGACTTTAGAATTAAGCACAGTGTTTAAGGTGCCATAGGATGGAAAACTGTTTACATTTACATTTATGGCATTTGTCCAGAGCGACTTGCAGTCAACATTAAATTAACAAAGGGAGGCGAAGGTAGTGTTAGGGGTCTTCTTCTAGGAGCTAGGAGACTTAGAATAAGGTTGCTTCCCCAGGTGGGAATCAGTAGGCTGCATATATATATATATATATATATATATATATATATATATATATATATATATATATATCGTCGCTGTCCAGTGAAAAACATTGTGTGGAAATTTTATGATAAATGGACCAATAGAAATGCTCCAAAATAGCTTGGAAAAAATTCTGGTTCCATTGACTTACATAGAAAGTATAGTATGTTTTTGGTCTCTCCTGTAAAGTTGATTTTTGGTGATACTTGTTGTTCATTGGATATTGATGATACTGTAAGTGGAGAGTTTCTATTGGTCCATTTCTCATAAAACTTTCACAGGATATAAAGAGCAGCTGTTGTGTTCAAATAATATGGAAAAATGAAAATCAACATGTCGAGACACGTTTTTCTCTGGACACTGACAACATATATTGTTGAAGTTAATAGGGAGAGTTCAGTACATAGAACTGACATTTACAAAAGAGATACAAGAGAGATGGTGAAACAGGCTGATTTCAAAATCTTTAACTATTATGTAACAATCCTCATCTACACTGCTTCTCATACTGGAGCCCATCTGATTGCATATCTTTAGACTTTGGTAGGAAGCCCACCCAGTCAGAGGGACAACATCCTACCACAGCGCTCGGGAAGCAGTCAGGGGCTGGGTGCCTTGCTCAAGGGCACTTCAGTCGTGTCCTATTGGTTCATGGGGTTGAACCGGCGACCCTTCGGGCACAAGGCTGGTTCCCTAACCTCCAGCCCGCAACTGCCCTGGCGATGAAACGCTGATGCAATAATGAATATTGATAAAGCAAAAACAACAAATACTGTAAGCACTATACAGTAAACACAAAGTCAGTTGATGCTCCCCACAGTTCAGATTTCAGATAGTGACTATTTACCGTACATACTCTACACATGTCATATCACAGCTAACCACTGCATGTTTGTTTTCATCTCTGCGAGGGGGTGGTGGGAAGGGGGGGAGGGTTGGCGATTTTGGGAATATGCTAGGAAAGCAGCCAACTCTGCTAACACTGCACATGTTTTTATTCTGCAATCGCTGAACTCGAGCGCTCTTTGAAGGCCAATTTAAAAACATGCACTGTAAATAAAAGTATATGAAATTGTTATGCAAATGCAATTAATCTGATGCCTCTCAGAGCAAAAGCAGCAGAAAGAGAACATCTGTCCGCAAATCAAACAAATGGTGTGCAATGGTAGAACAACAATACAGCTCGCATGACAGTTTATAAAAAATACATGTAGTTTAAAAGATACGTTGCTACTTTTTACTCTTAGACTCAAAAAACCAGGACTTTGGGACATGCATGACGTTGCTGCTTCGCATTCTTTATCCGCACATAAACACGCCATCATGTGCAAACTGATGTTGTTGTCTTTAGCGTATTCTTTCACCAAAATATTTACAGCATATTTGGAGGTAGCAAAGTTGTTGTGCGACCACAAACAGATGTTTAATGAGCTGACTGCTTACCTAAGCAAATGATTTCAAACCACAAAGAGAAAATACTTATTCGTCATGCTAACAACCACATCAGGAGCTACGGAGCCCAGAAATCTGCGTTTGCCTTCGTCTAGCTTTGGCCAGGTTTCTCACACAAGCTGGAAGGAGCTGACGGAGAGATAGTTGTGTGACCACGTTCAGCCAAGCAGGTGTAAAATGTTCTGAAGTATTTCTTTACTGAGGTGAAATTATTCGATATGAACTCAGTCCTGCTTAATCCCTGTCATACAACCAGCTGTCAAGCGAAATCCATAACGACACCTTACAGCATTAAGTGCACAGTAGCAGAATAAAGTTATTACTCTCTGCTGAGGTTTTGCTTCGTCTCGCCTCTTTGATGCTTCATGCCAGATCTTCTGCCCACAAAGTACATGCACCTCTGACAAGGTAGATGCCCTTATGAGGTATAACAATAAAAATATAATCAAGCGAAACATTGTCGTAACGGAGGAGTGTTCAAAATGTTGTCCTACAACCCATTTTCAAACATTTTACAACAGTCTATAGTTTGGAGACTCCTAATCATAGAGTGAGTAGGAGTCTCCACTCGCTGCTGAATAGTGAAGACATAAACATCTATGAAATGCAGCACAAAGCTGTGTGCACAGAAGTCTGAGCGTGTAGCATGTAGCACTGGTGCCATGAAAGTTGCAAATGTTTAAAATTTTTAGCATTGAGATTAAAACAGCCAACAAATGATGAATCTCAATAAGTGGGACCTGCATAGCTCAGTTACTAGAGCATGTGGGGTTTAATCTGATGGTTCTGGGTTTAAAACCCTGGCTGAAGGGAGAATTCCACCCAATAAATCTCTGCATTACAAAAAAATAATATTTTTTAAAAAGCGCTTTAATGTGAAACGGTCAGTTCTATAGAAAGTGGAGGTGATGATAGGAAATACACATTCATCCACATCTGCCACTTAATCCCGCTAGTCGGGGTCACGGAGGGGCTGAAGCCAGTCCCAGCATCATCAGGCCAAGGCGGAGTACACCATGTTTGACAGTTCGCCAGTCCATCACATGGCAAACAATCACTCACGCTTGCAGGCAGTTTAGAGTGACCAATCAACCAATCACCAATCAATCATACATGTGTTTGGACTGTGGAAGGAAACCAGAGAACCCACTCAAGCACGGGGAGAACATGCAAACCCCACACAGAACGGCCCGGACCGGAAATCCAACCCAGATAGTCTTGCTGTGAGGCGACAGTGCTAACCACTACACCACCGTGCCGCCGGAACCAGACATCCAATGAGTTTAATGTCTACTTGAAACAGTTAGTTATAAGCTGCATGACATCTGACACATCTGTTTTATCATCCTTTAAGACACAACTTCTGCCTACAAGTGTTTTTTTAATGCATTCAAAATGAAGAGGTGCATGTAGCATGTTGTAAGGCAAATGACTAAGAAGAATACCTATTTTTCAATTTTTACTCTTATCAACATTATATATAAACATTCAGAGACATGTGAATGTTTACTTTGTGTGTAGGTTCATTTTAATCCCAAAAAACTGGCTAGGCATTGCTCTTTAGTACCATTGATGGAATATATTTCAAAACAAATGTGTATGATTTCCAAAACAGGAAGCAAACTCTATTTTTGTATTTGTAGATGAACATCATTTATAGGAAGTGTTTGTGTTGTGTTTAAATGCTATGTTTGTGGCTGTTGTGCATGATTTTTGACATATTGTTAAAGTTGCAGTTGTCTGTCTGTTGTGTCTCCCATCTTTATAGAACCAGCGGTGTCTTAGTTAATCTGGTAAAAGAGTTACATACTTTATTTGATGATAGAATTTGCTAGAGGGTAAGCACAGATCCAAAAGAGGTTTTATGAAAGAGGAACACCGAGACAGAGAGAGAGAAAGTTAAACGATGTAAATCTTGTACCTTGGAAGTTTCATCGAAACCCTGTTGTGCTGAGATGCATCATTTTGGTCAGGCAACCTGTGGGCAGGTGTAGTGCTTCAGTTCAGGGTAAGGATGCAGTCCGTATCTGATATGATAAGACCTTTCAACTCCAATTCGTGTTTCACTCAAAGTATTGTTCTTGAGGCTCTCAGCTGTCCCTAGATGCATAAACTCTACAGCCATATCCACAAATCCTTCATCATCAAGAAGAGTGGGTCTTGGAAATCATCATAGTGACTGGAGAAGCATTTCTGTGAAGATATAATAGACAAAATGCAAATGTCACTGCTTGTAAAACAGAATTTGACATACTTTTTAGTATCGCCAACACAACATACATTTTATGATGCATCTTGTTGTGAATATTTCTTACATACTATGGCGTCAGTTAAAAGCCTGTTTATACAGATGGGCACACTGAATGATATAGAGGTTGCAAGAAGTTTATGGTTCAGTGAATCTGGTCATTTATGACAGGAACCCCCAAGGAAGGAGATAACGACATGGCCTATTAAACCATGTAGTCGCAGAAATCATTTAGACCAGGTTTTGAGAGTGCCTCTAAAACGTCTGTACCGTGGCATCCTCAAGAATAAATATACTTGCTTATACTCTGAACTGGTCTCCCTCTTTTTTCTGATGGCAAGAAACAAGTTACAACAATCTTAAATGTTGAAATCACATGAACAAACTTTCACAATGTACAACCCTGTATCAATCGACTTGATAGTATGTGATGGGTTGAGCTTAACGTCTGGGTCCAAGTCTCCGCTGCGTCAGCTGAAGCTGTAGTTGATTGAATAAATCAGAGTCTAAATAATGTAAAAAAAAAAAATACTTAACTGCCATACTATTGCTTTTCTTGTGATGAGAAAGAGAAAAGGAAATGGCTGCATTTGGATGACTTATATATCTCAAATAAAATAAAATTTGGTGCTGGTGAAATCTAACATAAGCTAACTAGCTAACATTGGCACCCACTGGTAAAAAGCCAAACTGGCCTATTGCAGCCTGAGTTTTTTTTAGGGTGTTTGTTGCTATGGCTCCACATCTTCATGTTTCTGTTTTCAGCCTTGTTGGTCAGACATTGGCTGATGAAGCTAGTCTTAGCTGGGCAGCATAGAAAATGTGCTAAATGACCAAACATCCAGACTGAGACGCATCTGTAAGACTGATTGAAATCACATTTCATACCATCTCCGAATGTGGTTTGGATCTAGCTTGCAAAAAAACTAATTTGTTTCTTGTTGTTGTCCAGACTATCAAAAATCAATCTCTATACACTCTGCATATGCCAAAATATTAATTTTGGGCTGACGGGCTGAACATATCTTTAGACTCTTCTTAACTGGTTCACTAAAAGAATGGTGGCCACGAAAACATTTACAGGTTCATTGTTGATTGTTTTTTGGGATGTTAAGAAGAATTTAAAACTTTATGTTGTTACTGCTCACTATTTTGTTGAAACACACAGGCAAGCATACACACTGCAATCTCACAATGGTGTGTTGAGAGAAGGTTAAGTTCATAGTCTTATTGAAGTAGTCACTATAAAACAGAAATTAACACTGGAAAGCCATTGGAGGTGCAAGCGGCTATTAGCATTATGCTAGTGGTGGGAAGACTTTTTATAAAGAGAGCTAGAATGATTCTGTATTAAACAATACTATGTTATAGTGAGGTTTGTTCAAATATTGATGACTGTATCTGGCTCTCAGTGTAAACAAGAACATGACATCTGGGACAATTTATATAATGTACAGTTTAGCCAGGGTAAAAAATAAAGAATTAGAATTGTTATTCAGATAAAACAATAAATAATAAAATTAGGGATGCAAGTGCTCGTCGTGCTCTGTTGTTCAGGTGCCTATGGTAAGGATTTTTTCTTTTACTGGAGACAACACAACCCTTCCCCTGGCCTTGAAAATGGTAATGAATACCTTGTTCAAGGTATTGTATTATGGCCTTGTTAATACTACATTGAGAACACTACATATACAATGGTACAGTTTTTTCTTGCTTAGTTATTACGCCATTTAACCATGTTCTGACAGCAGCTAGTTTAAGAAAACTTTAGCTTTTTGGTGTGATTTGTTAATTTTATAACTGTAAATTTTACAAAACATTCTGCTGTTAAGCATAGCTGCATTTATCTCCAACTGCTTTAAAAGTCATGTTCTTGCTTCCTACTAAAAATAAATCACCGCTCTTTGGGTTTTGATTGATTGTAGTATATCAGCTAGGTATATTGTATCTGCTGTTTAATCAAGGTTATGCTTTTATTTAGGCTAAAATCTTTGCACTTCTGAGAGTAAAGTATGGGATTTTGAATCCATTCCTTGAGTTTCGAGGCCTTCTGACCAGCTGTATGGTCTGACATCCCAGACACGAAAGGTCAGATACGTAATACATTGCCTGCCTAATCTGTTACTCAAGCTTTATATGCTAAGCAACCTATTGCAGCCTGCATGGCTTAAATCAACAAAGTCACGCACGGTACACTTTAAAGCCCAACATGGTTGAAGCAGATGTTTTGCCATTTGCATATGTGAAGCACATTCTTTCTGTTTATCACGGCCTGCAAACGGGGAATGATACAATACGTCATCGCCACAGACCCGAAGGGCAAAGCAGACCTTTCCAAATATGATTTTAAAATATGTGCTGATCGTCCACCGATAATACTAAAGCTCTAAACAGATAAATAAACAAACTGTAGCATGCAACTTACGATTGGAATCTCGCTGGCAAGAAAGGACTGCAGTTTGCTGGGTTATCTTGGCTTGCCTACTGCCCTATGGGCACACATGCATTCAGAGAGAATGATAAAGAGGAAATGTCAGTGCTGCCTGACAGCGTGCAGAGGGAAGTGGTAAAGTGACATTCGCCTCATCACTGTCAGAGTGCAAGAATTCTAACCAAAGCATGCCAACAAATATGTTACACTGTGCAAAGAAATCATCTTTATTGAACAATAGTACACAAGGTGGCATTTTATGCAAAAGTTGGACTCTTAGCCCAACAAAAGTGTCAATTATTTCCCAAACCATATAAAAATACCCAATTATTTGATCTATTCCTCTTTTCGCTGTTGTTGCAAAACTGCTGGTTTCAACCATATTTAAAATCTTGGCATGAAACTTTCAATAACCCACCAATGCTGGGTCTGAAAGACTGGCAAAGTGCAATGTCATATTGTAGTCTCTGCTTTGGGTAAAAAAGCCTAATATCATGTATTAGAGGCAGCCATTATGCAGCCATTTATTAATTAGCTTGTATAAACCACAAATCTATCTAACCAAAAAGAGGAGCATCGAGATGAGGCCTTTTCAAACACAAGGCCCAACATGTCTCAAACCTAAAACAAAGCAGGACACGCTTCATAGGGGGCAGAGTTAAAGACTTGTTTGCCTGGTACGTAAAGACAAGACAGCGACTTGAGAGAATACAAAGAACAGATGACTCATAAACATGAACAGCAGTCATACTGGTTATCATCCCTAAGAGCCCCACTTCAACATAATGATTACATATGGTCACTGAATCTGATTCCAATTATTTCTAAATTGTATTTTTGTAAAAACATGACTTTTTCCTTTCCAATATTAATAGCAATACATAATCCTTGAGTTTCAGTCAATACTGAGTACCTATCTATCTATCTATCTATCTATCTATCTATCTATTCTTACTAGCTTATAAGTACTGACACTCATACAATTACACTTTTTAAATATTTCATTCTGTTCCGGCTGAAATAATAGAAACGTACCTCATCGAGCATTGATCTGTGCTACAGTTTAATAAATAATTAACTTGTTCTTGCTGTCAGTTGTGGTGGTTGAGCTGTGAATATCTAAACTGGTGAAGTATAAGAGTGCAAGACCACAGAGCTGCACGATGCTGCTGACTATGAAAAAAGGGCTCCATGGGCGAGACTAGCGGGCACAAACACAGGCTAGAATGCTAATTGCTAAACAAAGGCTTTGTTCCCGCCTGTTTAAAATCAAAACATGATTGGTTGTTTCCACTGCCACTTGCACTAGTGAGTCTACTGTAATTAAGTTGGTGGGTAATCTGACTTGTTTGGGCTTTTCTTTAACTCTTAAAGTGAAAACCAATAGTGGAGCTCATTCAGCTAAATCTACCTAGAATAATAATACCTGAATACCTGAATGCCCAATTTAAAACATAATTATACAAGAATATTACTGGTGCTAACAAATAGAAATGAGCTTCAGATTATAGGCATGTATTTTCAGTTCCCTGTACCCTTTCTGTACAATGTCCCTCAGAGCCTTAAGGCCAAAGCTTTAGCAGTAGCTTAGCTTAGTTGCTAAGTTAGCTTAGTTGCTTAGCTCAGTTAGCTGGATGTGTTTAAACTTTACCAACATCTCTGCATTTAACAAATCATCAAGTTTAATCTGTTGGATCCAAATGCATTGAAAGATTTTGATGCAAAATGTTACTGCCCAATTTCAGAAACTCATCACAATCTTTGACACTAGCCAAAAATAAAATAAAAATAAGAGAAGATTCAAGATTCAAGAGTTTTATTGTCATATTCACAGCAGAAACAGACAGTTACACTGTACAATCAAGCTCTTACTTTGCTGTTCCTCCATTCACCAGTAGATAAAGATAACAAAAAAAAGAAATAATGAAAAATACATACAAAATATATAAAATATAATAATTTATAAGTTGAAGTAAATAAAATTAAAGTATTTTTTTATAATAAAAATAAAAAATAAAAGTTGCATGTGCTTTTATTTTAAGTATGAGGAGCAGCAGCCATATACAAAGAAAATCGTGTACAAACGCTTATCAAGACTGAAAATTCACTTACAACTCAAGGAATGACCGCCACCTGCACTTGATATCAACAGAATTCTACATTGCATCCCTCTACTGAAATGGAAAGATCAGCTCAGCTCCAAGCTCAGCGCTGAGGTCATCCGCGCACTCTGTCTAAATGACCTGTCGCCTCATAAAGCCGCTTGCCATCGTCGTTCGGTTCAAACTCCTTTTATCAGGGCAGCCGAGCAGGTCGTTGCAGTTAAAGCGAAGTAGCGTCCCTGTCCCAAAATAGCTCCTGTATAAAAGCCTCCTCTGCGTCCTAATGGCTATACTTTTCAGCAATATTCACGGCCTTTCTCGGCCTGGTTCTGAGTTTAAAGGAAACATGAGACAAAACAATATTGTTACTTCAACTCGTAGGAATTTATGGGCAATAATTCAAAAACACAGACCCCTGGAGGATCCGCGAGGCCACGGGAGACTCCACAAAACGCAAACGGAGCAACAAACAAACCCATACACGCATCCCACTCAGCTGCTCTTACGGTCACAGCTGAAGTGACACTCTCATTCCGCAGGCCTGCCATTTCACACACTGATGATTCAGAAGGGTCACGTATATTTATATTTATCTCTGGCATGAGTTTGATCTTAAAATGACTTAATAGTGTAGCCATGAATTTCCCTACTGCAATGTGGGGGTTGTTTTTCCAAGATCTATCAGTTCCAATAACTATTACACTGTGACCACTGTTCTCATCTCATTCCTTATCTAAAGCTGACCGTCAACCATACAGTAATGTGATGGGAGATGATCATGGCCTGAAATAACCTTTAAGAGTGATTTTAGAGTAATTAATTAATAACAATGTTTGGCCTAGTATTCTGCACCGATGTTATAAAGCTAACAAACACTAGAAGTCAATAGTCACCCAATTTTTTTCTATAGATATAGCCCCAAAATTCCTCTCACCCTGCTCGCCCCACATTTAGACATTTAATAAGAATGCACAGATTTGTTGATGTGGTTTAGTGGACTGTATGATTTACAAAGTGAACATTTCTTCATTATTATAGCTCACAGAAAGATGTATTGTGCATATTTCACACATCCCTCATTTGTGTGCACCTGTAAGGTATATGAGCATCACAACTACAACTACAACTACAACTACAACAATAACAAGATTTCTGACATATCTCAGCAACCTGAGCCTCTCAATTGTGTTGCATTCACGTTAGAAGAGACTTAAATATAATAAATAGTTGTTGCTGTTAGTCTAAGGTGTGTGTATATGTGTTCTGTGTTTGGCTGTGGGATAGCTAGTGCGAGCTTGAGGACTACTATGTAAAGAAAATATCCGATTAGACGTGAACTGCATGCTACCCAGTGCAGTTTTCTACTGTATTCAATAAAAGAGCATTCGCTTCAAGTCTTCAAGTCTTCTTGAATGTAATCCAGCATCCATATGATATGTGAGCACACAACGAGAAGTCATGTGTACATCTGTGCATCTGGATTTGCAAAACATTCTGTGTCGTGAAGCTCAGGTCTTCACAACCTACACAAGATTTGGGTGACTATTGACTTCTAATGTTTTGTTAACAAATTGGGTTTATGTAAATGCCAAGCAGCCTATATTTAAATTAAGATTTAGGGGCGCTGAGCACCCAATTTAGAACAGCTTATGTATTTAATCTAAAAGAAAAATAAATAGATCCAGATCAATTGGGCTTCTGTGGTCTAGGGTGACCAGATATGTTATAGTATCATCTCTTCATATCTTATCATTCTGTAAGATTAATTATCTAATATACATACAGACAGCACTACTCTAGCACTTTAGCTTTAATAACACACAGGCTAACCAACAGCACAGCACCTACAGCTTCTCTCCCTCCTTTATAAACAGTAAACAGACCACCTGCAGCATTAGCCTGCTAAATTAAAATAAACCCTCAGATAGTCACTCCTAGCTAACAGTAACACCCCTAAACTAGGGCTGGCTACACCCCTGATTTTATAAGATAGACCTTGTTGATGGGCCGCTGTTAACTGTTGTATGTATCATAGGGATGTAACAATGCTCTACTTTCCAGATACACTGGGTTTTGGCATTTTTGCATCACTATACAATACATTTTCAACACAGCATTAGAAAAGAAATGTGAACATTACTTCAACATTTGTCGACAATTATTTTTGTAATGATTTATATAATTGATATTAATAATAATAATATAAACAATAACATGAACTGAGATTTACAAGTTTAATCTGGTCTCATGTTTCTATATAAAGTGTTCCCTTTGCCTTTGACTGAGGGCAGATTTTCTAATGTGGCTTGCAGCAAATCACAGAATCTGGATGTTTCATAGCTTTCCCATTCATTACAGAATCTTTCCCACCTCTGAACATGTGTCCCTGTTGTGTGATTATTTATTAATTTATCAATGTGGTTTATGTGGTTTTATCACATCTAGTACTCACAAGAATGACTTCAAAACATTACATTTCCGTTAGGCTACAGTACTCGAACTGAGATGATCCTCAGACGAACATGCTCGGCCTCTGTTCCAGTGGCATATGCTAGACTGAGGTGTTGGACTCGAGTACAGAAAATAAATCTGGTGAGACTGAAGACCTTTCCGGTTGTAAATAAATCTGATGAGACTGATGACCTGTCCGGACTTGAGAACTACAGCCCTAGTAAGAGTTTCTAATAAAGCGGCCAGTTGTTGTATATGTAAAGCCTGAATGAGCTGTATGAGTAGACGGAAATCCTAGTTCACTGCTAACTGAGTTCTGCTTGATGGTTTAGCTCTAACATCAAGTAGGTTTCACTAAATGACACAATAGGCCATTTGCTGGATGGAAATCTAATGCAGTAATATTGGATGGGTAACAAAAGAAAAGGATTTATCTTTTTAAGTGTACTTAATCCACCCCTAATCACAAAATGCTGTTTATAGTATCAAAAACAACAGAACATTACTGTAAAATGTCATCTTTCAACATGCTTTGCGCTGGAGGCTTTGTTCCTGTTGCATGAAGCACTCATGTTTATTAATAGAAGAAATGAGTTTGTTAAGATACTATATCCCCTTGATAACCGAATCCAAATGTTTTGGAATAGTTTGTTTATTCAGGAAAAATGTACTATTAGCGGTGTTGCAAATGAATTCATTCAGTATCTGTAAATAAACAAGCGGATAACAGTGGCTTGGGGAATGGTGGCTTGTGCTGGGACACTTTGCTTCGTTCAGTAAATTAAGAAATGAACAGATTGTGACATCAATGTCACGCACCATCACAAAACAACGAGGCAGTGAAGCAATTGTGGCTTATAGGCCTCTAAATGTAATTGTGTATTTGTACTATCAATGCGAGCCCACAGTTGTGATTATAGACCAGTTTGCCTACATATTATACAACACTTATACACTTGCGCTGACACAGAAGGCCTCCTTGTATTACTATCTGGCCTGCATGTTATGCATTTGTGGCTGTGGCAGCTGCTTTTGATTAGCTATAATTGGATTCACTTGTTTTAATTTAGAACTCTGGTGTAGGCTTGTTTCACAATGCACTTCAGAGCATGATCACTGTTAGCCGTATGTCCGGTTTCTATTTTAGATATTTAAGTGGATGAAAACGCAGAAGCTGTTCACACTACAGTACATATTCTCTATCCAGTCTAACATATAAACACATTTTCTTTCAAAACTACTAAAACCCAGAACCCCAGAATGTTGTACTCAAAGGGAAAACAAGACTTTGTATTTTTGGTCTAAACCTAAACCTAAGGTTCCTAAAGGGTTCTTGTGCTGCTTCTTTGGTTTCTGTACAGTTTTAATTGATATAGAATTACATGTATATATAGAATTCAGACTACAATTTTTCAGTTTTGTGCATCCATATGTGTAGTGGTGGAGGCCAGGGGTGCTGAGAGAGCTAGACCCTTACCTGAAATCTAACAGTCCATTCCAAATGCCACACCCAAAAGGTGTTTGTACCTCTAGGAGGAGATTGGTTTTACCCCCACAGGTTCTTGATCTCCCCCCCAAAGCAATTCTATCCAACATGAACATCTGGTAGCTAATGTTATTCTGGTTGTCCAATGATGCTGCATTAATAACAGTTTGAAATGATGTGTTGACTCTTCATGTGACTTGGAGGAATTATGTGCTAGCCTTTGCTATAGATGGGATTAGGGTTAGGGTAAACTGTAGCACACACTCACTTTGTGGGCTAAAAATGTAGATGCCGTTCACACTACAGCACATGTTCTCTATCCAGTCTACCATATAAACACATTTTCTTTCAAAACTACTAAAACCCAGAACCCCAGAATGTTGTACTCAAAGTGCAAACAAGACTTTGCATTTTTGTTCTAAAGTTATTTAAAAATAAAGGTTCCCAAAAGATTCTTGTGCTGCTTCTTTGGTTTACGAACAATTTGAATTGATGTAAACTTACATGTAAAAAAGTTTAGACTACAGTTTTTCAGTTTTGTGCATCCATATGTGTAGTGGTGGAGGCCAGGGGTGCTGAGAGAGCTAGACCCTTATCTGAAATCTAACAGTCCATTCCAAATGCCACACACATTTTCTTTAAAAACTACTAAAACCCAGAACTCCAGAATGTTGTACTCAAATGGAAAACAGGGCTTTGCATTTTTGGTTTACCTAAAGTTATTTAATAATAAAGGTTCTTAAAGGTTTTTGGTCTGCTTCTATGGTGTTAGGAACAAACTGAATTAGTATAGAAGCTTTAACATGATAACCTACTATCATGACCCAAGTAATGGTCATAGAATGGAAGACTGTATGTTTATTGTTGAATAAAGAGAATTCAGTACATAGAACTGGCATACCATGAACCTCAAACACTGTCTTTCAAATACAAACCCTGTTCTGCTCTTCACATTTCACTTTTAGACAATATGCAGCAGCATTGCGCAGATGGTGCAACAAATAAATATAATTTCTTTCTAGAACCAAATCATTGGCATTTCCACCCTGACCCTGACAGACCTTTTACATAGACAACAAAGAATATTTGAAAGTGCTGAATAATGCAGAGCACATGCGAGTAAAGTGTTTCAACTGAAATCAGCTTATTTTAAATCTTAATAGCTTTTAAATAAAGATTTGTGGTTTGTTATTGTTATTGGCTAATATGTTACAAAGCTGGCATTGGAAAAGAAAGAGCAGTGTTGTGTAATGTCTAACTTTTACTCTTCCAGCTTGGCAGTATTGTGTGTGGTAGGCCTAACTAGCATGTGAAACTGGATACAATACAGAAATGTCTCTAAACACTGCTAATTTAGGCCTAATATGACAGGTATGTGTTTATATACACACTTTCATTCACTTCCTACATTGTGAGGATGAAGTCACCTTCAGATAGCTAGACTCTATCTTCCGAGAGCCCCCAGGTGCCTCAGTACGGGGGTTAACAGCCTCTGAGGGACAATAGATAATCTTATGTTTGAACAGGCATCCGCCGGTGTGTCGTCTAACCTCTTTCACTAATCATGAATGAACTATTAGTCCGTCTGTCCGCTGACGAACACATCCTCCTCTGCACTGATACACGGTAAACCATTTCCTTCCTATATTACTCCTAAAAAGTAAACAGAGAGAGATGAATTCTAACACACTGTAAAAACATTTTAAATACCGAGAACCAGCTTCAATCCCAGGTCTCATCAAAGTTCCAGCACCACATCAGCCAACCACAACACGGCACAAGAGACAGGGCACAGTCATTCACAGGACAGCGAGCCAAACTAACCTTGATAATCCACATTGCCATTGGTTAAACACTTAATTATCCAGTATAACACTACTTAGTTGAATGTAATGAGGTTAAACTGTGCTTAATTAAAACTGTATATTTATAATGTTTAGCTTTAAGTCTATTGGGTTTTTTTTTCTCTACTATTCAAGTGTTAATTCACAATTACATGGTTTATTACATAGCAATACTGACATTTATTTTTTGTTCTGTATCAACAGGCTTATTACAAAAGTTATGTTAAAATATCTCTTCTTGTGCTTACAAGCATGCATTCGATAATGAATTAAATGTAAATACACAATTACATAGTTACATACTATGTAACATGAATCATTACATAGTAATAATGTACTTAAACCTTACTTTTGTTCTGTATCAGCAGGTTCATCACAAAACTTTAAATCATAATAAAATATTTCCTCCTCTACTTAAGAACATGACGTATTAAGCTTGTATCTTAATGAAACTGAGTGGAGATTAATCAGTATTGTGATTGAGGATAAATAAAGCAGGTCAGATTGCAGTAAACAGATGAACATTGTAATAAAAGGCCATATTTGTCCATCTCTGTGAGATATGAGAAGATAAATAAGTAGTTATCATGTGTAGATAAGCCTGTGATATTGACCATTGGTGGACTACACAAACCCTTTTTAGGAGACGCAGATGAAGTTTTGTGGCCCTATAATACTGTCAGACGAGGAATTAATCACTGGATTACAGCTATATCAATACTTCTCAGGAACAGAAAAACTAACAGTAACCTCAGCTCATAGTTTGTATGAATCACAGCCTAAAGAAACAAAACAAAACACATGAAGTATCATTTTACAATTCACTGCTGTGCGTGTCACTTTTTTCTTTTTCTTTTTTTTCTAAAAATACGCACTGCAGCAGACCAAAATAGACCAAAACCTATTTCTGCTGGTTGTTTCTGTTGGACGAGTGTCATGGATGTGTGCATGCGAGAGGGGAATGTGTTTTGTTTTTTGTACTTTGCGGAGAAAAAGGGGTTTGTTCTCAACTCAATCAGTTATGACTCATCACCTCAGCATAGGTCTGACAAATTCTCCACATAGCTCAGCCATGTTATGATTTTTCCAGAGCAGCGGGCTAAATTTAGATTCGAGATTTAAAACAAGAATGAAAAATGTGTGCTTTTAAAACAAATGTATTCTGATTTAGGAGGTTATTTAATTTTAAACAGACAGACATATAGATCGACAGGTAGACGTGTTTTCTCTTCTCCTAATAAGATAATATTTTAGAAATGCAAGGTTTTTTGGTATATGTTGTGTCATATGTAAAATATCTCATGTGAACATGCTTTGCTCCAGTTCTGGCCACACAACTCCAATTCCAAAGAAAGTTGGGACAGTAAACAATGAATTATAACTTGAATAAAACCGCATCTGATCACTTTTTAGTAAACATGTACTCTTTCTGGAATTGATGCAACACTAATGACATGTTTTGCTACTTTTTGCAGTTAAAAAAAGTAAAGTATATAATGTCCTGTAATCTTTGCATAGGTCAAATTTTAAGTTTTTAGATAATTAAATAGTTTGCAGAAAAAATTACATATTTAGTTTTGTGTACTTATTTCCACCTAGAAAATTTATATAAAATACTATTTTACTGGGGTGTCAAAACTTTTGCATGCAGCTGAATGGATCCATTCTGAGAACAAGGGCTCTTTAAATCCTGTTTTCCAGAATGACACTTTACAGCGAGCAGAGTCATAGCTTTCTGTGATTCACTTTGTTTCCTATCACTGTATAAAAGATGTAAATAGGTTCCATTACTGTTGGATTAGGAAGCTCTTCTTATGTGTTGCTTCAGAAAAACAATAAAGTGTGGCTTATTAATGTAATCTAATGTAATGTAGTATTAGAATTTGTATTAGTTTGTACGACAGTATTTTTGTACTTTGGAAACACTTGCTTTTGAAATAAATAGCCAATATACTCCAGAAGGTAAAGCGATTTACTGTAATTGGGTTTGGTTTATGTTTCTTCTTAAAAAACTGGCAAATACAATGTTAACTTCAGCCTCTTTTAATCAAATCACCACAATATAACTCCAGCACTTTTTAGTGTGGAACAGAAAATTCACAAAATAAGCTGGCAAACAAGAGGCCAACATCAGCTCCCTCATCTTTTTAAGGAAAATCCTGGACAACTTTCATTCAGAGCTGTTAGTTCGCTCTGTGCATTTCACTCCAGACAGTTTCTCAAATCTTGGACGGTAACATGGAGCCTTACTCAGTGTTTGGCAGTAAAGACACCAAGTTCCACCTTTATTAGCACTGCCATCACAACACTAACCTGTAAGTAGCAGCCATGCTGTGTGAGTTTATCACTTTTGCTGATTGCTGATTGAAGCAGATCAGCTTAAACTGAAAGTTTCACAGCGAGTAATGACTTTAATGATGTTGAAATTGAAAGCTAGTAGCTAGTGCAGGTAATGTTAGCTATTAGCAAGTCTCAGGTAAATAATAATAGAATAGCTAACTAAACAATGTGATTTTCCAGCCTATGTTTCAACATGTCAGTGTGTATGGAAGAAGTTGTAACATCTACAAGTTTGTTTGACTGTCTTTTAAGCAATACTGCATTGCAAACCTAAGACCTGGTGCCCACTACTCATTGAGTCATAAATATTGAACATGCATAATATCTAATATATTCACAATCGGGGCAGGGAGTAGTTCAGAGGAGTAATGATTGGGCTATAGACACTCCACATCACAGGATCGTCTGAGAAGACCATTGTTTAAGATTTTGGAGATACAAAGTTTTATATTGACAGCAGTGATATCTTCATCATATCTCACATATTAATGTTAAGGCTACTTCCATTTTTGAAGGTTTGTATAAGCAATGATCCATTATATATATGCTTGTGATATTTTGCATCATTCTGATTGTCATTAGCTAGTTTACCCAAAGTTTTATGGGGAATAGCTTCAGTAATTTGTATGTTGCAGGAGTGATTTCAAAGAGAAAGAGTAAATGAATGAGTGAGAATAATAGAATTTTGCTGCAAAAGAAACTTATATTTTGCCTAGAATCTGATATGCATGTCATACTTAAACTCTGCGGTTCTTAATATTGGCTGAGGGCCCCTAAAAGGCTTCAGGCTCAGTGACAAGAAAGCTTACAGACTGTCTGAGGTGTTCAGACAGCAGGGAATATGACATTGTACTGCTGTAGTCTGTTGTTCATGTACTATCTGCACAATGCCTCTGAAAAATATTCTTCCATGACATTATCACCCACCCGATAATGTTTGAGATATTGATATTCAGATATATTTTCAAGTATACTGCAGTGCTCAACATCAATTTTAGTTATTGCTGAAGAAAATTTCCATGTTTGACTCGATGTTAGCATCATCCTAATCAACAGTGTGACCAAACTGATTTAGGATGCGTCCCAAAGTATTTCAACAGATATTTAATAGCCTTAATAAACACCATATTGGATAGATGTTATATTGACAAGCTAAATTAACTTTCTATAATTTCCTCTGTTGGCCCACTATATGACTGTCTAAATGTACTTACTCTCACACTTCAGTCACACTGGTCAAACAGTTCTATGCTGTTTCAAATAAACGGATGGAAAGAATCCACATTTCCTATTTTTTTTAGATCTAGAAGCTTGTGTGGGGCAAGTGCCGTGCCGTCTGCATATTAATTTCCTCCAGTCTGATAAATTATGATTAATTAAATGGGTATTTAGTCTGTAGGGCTTATGTAGCTGTGTAGTCTTTCCATTTGGACTGACCAGTGAACCACAGCTGTTATTTGCATAGCAACTTTACCCAACATCACCTAGTGCACCTTTGTAATAAAATAGTACCTTAATGAAGTCTGCCTATGATTATTTAGTCTAACACATTTGAGAAATATTGACTTGAGGTCTCATAATGCCAGCCAAAGATATTACAAAAGAAAAAGAGACCAAAATAACGGCACAGTAATGTCAATCAAATAGATAAAACTGAAATGTTTAGATAAAAAATCTCAGCCATCCACTGAAGTGATCTATAAGAGAAACACAGGGGTGTAAAAGTGGTGTGACAAGTAAGAGGGGGCAGTGTCAGCAGTCTATAGCTTACATACAGCAGTTCCAAAGTAAAAAATGGGTAAACAAAACACACCTACAATTATAATTATTACAATGATATCTCATTTAAATGTGTAAATGTTAAACACAAAAACTAATAATATTACTAGCAGGTCTATCATGCATCTTCAGTGTTGAGAGTTTTTGTTTACTGTTACAATGGCATCTCTTTCTTTCTATTGTAAGTCCTTAGTCTAATTTGCATGCTTTTAGAATTATTAAAAAAATACTCTAATATTTATGAAACCTATGAGAATTAAGAAGAAATAATGAATATTAACAGCTCATATGGCAAAAGTCAGCAAATGATCTAGTATAGTATAGCATAATATAGTGCGTGTGATTCCAACTCTACTACCATTCCACAAATTCCACTATCTCCCAAAATGATCAAAACATCAGACTTGGCAATGGAAAATACCATTTTCTTCCAATTCCAATCAGTATCAAGGCACTGTAGCATTATATTCTGGGGGAAAAAAGTTCCTAGAAAAAAAGGAAGTATTAAACACTATCAAGCAATGGTAACTAAGCTACTTGTAGCAAGCTATTCTCCAACAATGGCCATACCTTATGAACTCCTTCAGTATGGCTTTCAGAATGTCATAGCAAAGATGTTCTCAGGAAGTATTATCCAGCATTAGAACTTGGATAGAAACACCATTGTGCGAACATTTACTTCAGTGTTATTCAATAACAACACTCAAAATGCAAAACGGTACATAGACAAAGTGGGTTCGTTTAACTTAGCAAATACTGCCCAACAAGACAGAACACACACTGTCATGATGAGTATTCAGGTTGATTTTTCTTCCTCTTATAATTCGGCCATCACCAAAACTGGATTTCAGAAGTCTTGCTATGAAGTTGAGGATAAAGGAGTTATCTTGTCTTCAGGTCTCAAAAGAAGAAAATAAAGGGAGGTGTCGTTTTCTATTACACAGGTTTGTTATTACATTGCTGAGAGGCTGATTTGAGCAGGACTGCTATTACTGAGGGTGCTTTGAGTTTGGCGTATTATTGGAGGTAATTCACTCTGGAATTGTTACTGTGCAGACTTGTAAAAGCTTCAGACATGGCAGATTTGTGCTGGATTCAAATCATGGAGCTCAAATGACACCACGTCCCCAGATAAAGTTAATCCAGCTCCTATAGGGCTTCAAAACATTAAGGTACCCAAAGGGGGCCTTGGGAACCACTTTGGTTCCCTAAAGAGCCTTTCAATTGAAAACAATAATGTGAGTGAACAACCTTATTAAAGTTCTTTGCGTGATGCCATAAAGGCTTATGTTTTGTGAATGTGAACTCCAAAAATATGGGTCATAAGAAATGAGAGAATGTCTTGGCAAAGCTGTTCTTATGACGTTGTATCCAGCACTAGAAAACTGAAGTATCACAAAAAATAGAAAAACTAGATAGATTTACTTTTGTTTTCTGGTACCCGTATGCAATCAGGTGCCCACGTCATCCAGAGTAGCCTTTCATCACCACACCCATTTCTGTCACGAAACAATTCTGCATCCCGCATAGACAGCAGAACAGAGAAAGTTGAAACAAGTTTAAAATTGGTACTTTGAACTAACTGGTATACGTTAACAAGGCTATGCTGAAGAGTTTCTTTGTGGGTAGTTCTAACAACAAACTTTCACTAAGACCATAAAATAAACAACACAAACGTCACGTCATTGTGTGCTGTGGTGTGAAGTGCAGTTGGAGGGTTGGAAGTGGTTTTCCTCATAGGGAGTTTTATCACTCCCTCTGTAAATGCAGTTTACAAAGTTTACGGTTGCTCAAAATCAGTTTAACCGAGAAACCATGAGAAGTGTTTATCAAGTAGCCAAAGTTGTTATTCATGAGGGAGAAACATGCAGGAAATTGACCGAAAAACAGCAGCAAAAATGACCAAAGCTTCATCTGTGGTCAGGACGCGACTGAAGGAGCTTCCTGCTTGAGTTTCTTGTAGCTGCTGTTTAAATCTGTCACCTATGCGCAGTCACAGCACCCACTTATCAACTGTTCACAACTGTTCACTCGCGAGGGTGAAGTCTGCTTTTTTTCCCGTTCCACCTTAAACACCACAGTATGCGACAGAATGTACCTACCACACCATTTAAGGTGGACTTCAGCTTTGTGCAGTTGGTAGGAGGGAGTGTTGTAGAGAGTGCTGTATTGTGCACAGCCGATCTGAGAGTGATCTGGTGATGGATTTAAAATGTTACGTTAAGGAAACAGCTGTAACACTGATGTCGAAGTTGAATGTTTGTTGCTGGTTAAACTACAGGACAGTAAAAGTTGACAGCCAAATGACAGCCACTGGGTAGCAGCTTGGTACCGAGGTCGACTCGGTACCACTAACAAACAAGTTGTATGTCTCAATAATTTTGGTGGTTTTTATATCTGCTGTTTCAGTAGCAGCTAATCTTTCAGTTCAATTAAAATTGCTTTTTAACTTTAGCATCTCATCTAACATACGCTGTGATTTTCTGTTCACGCCTTTCTCTCATAATATTGATTAAGTAGCGCAGAACAGACTTCTCACCTCCATTTTTTCAATTCTGTTTTACACTTAGGGTGGGTCCGAAATTGCCTACTTATCTACTACTCAGTAGTGAAATCAGTTGGCAAGCGCTGCTAGTATGTCCGAACACTCAGTAGGCATCGAGTAGTAGGTGACCGGTACCCCGATGACCTACTGAATTGGCAATCATTTTTAGGTAGGCGAACACAGCACACTGCACTATCCCATGATTCACATCGGCTGTGTTTACGTAGCTACGGCTAGTGAACTGCCGCTACAGAAGCTAGCGCTACTTCTGAGGTAAAAAAAAAAAGATTAAATTCCTCCCGTTTCGTTTTCTCCAAGCTACCGCTAGACACTGTGTTAGTACATACTTAAACAAAAACTCAGATCAGTGTCACAAAAAGTGATAGTAAATAGGACTTTTATGGGGGTGGTCTGACGTCTTGTGTCACAGGACATTGGTAAGATGGCGTACGTAATACGTCTGAGCTTGTGTGGCTACTAAAACTTGCCTACTGAAATTGCCTACTAGTCTGCCGCTCGAGCAGTACGTACAGGCTCTAATCTAGTACCTACTGACTAGTAGGCGATTTTGTACGCACCTTTACTGTCCTCCATCTTCGTCTGAATCACATGGCTAAAAACTATCTATCTAGTGTTCCACTGTTATGGTCCGCTGGGGGTTCAGGCTAGACGCTCAGGCTAACGTAGAAATGTTAGATGTAAGAACACAGTGTCAGTGTGTATTTAAATATTTCACATAACTTATATTTCACTGGTGATTTGCTGACCTGGTGATAAAAGTAGATAGGCAGGTGGGACATTCACCTGACATGGTTTTAAATAACCCCCACAAATTCAGTGCTTGTGGTTCCCCTTGGTTTGGTTTTGTACTGTTTTTTTACATTGTCAGCTATGCCGAGTGTTATTTGTTTTTTCCCCCAAAAATGGCTTTTTTCTAACCAAAGTTCCTAAACGTGCTGATCTGATGTGTGATAAATTGGCTCAAATTACACAGACTTATAGCTTAATTTACAAATTCCTTTGACTAGAGAAGTCTTGAGTGAATATGTGTTTCACATAAACATTTACTGCTGGAATTCAACAGCTGCGACGGCTTTTTAGCATCAACTATTTCTTTCCTCTCATTTCATAGTACAGGGAAGCGCAACCAAACCATTGTCCATGCTAATCAGTCATACGCTTCAGTTAGAGATTATATGAGTCACCTAGGAGACGTGTGCCACATTTTATCAAATAACAGCATCATATTCTGGTCAGGCAATCATGATTACAAGTTTGAGTCCAAACTGGTGGACAAGAAAACCAGCTCCTTTTGTTCCTGCTCCCTGACCACCACACCACAAGCCTCATCCACCTCCCCCCACACTTCATGATGTAATGTTTCTAGAAGGCCATAGGACAAGCACCAAACACTTGAAAGAGAGCGTAATCAAAAACAGCCCTAGCTCAACAAGTGCGTTTTTTAACATGTTTGCTGGGCTAGGCCTCAAATCAGGGGGGAAGACTCCCCGGTGTCAACGTCCATGAAGCGCAGTCGAAGGCAGCACGGTGTGGGGGGAGCGACCGGGAGAGGGATGAGCCACCGACTACAGCTGACAAAAGGCGAGCAATTTGCCAAACTACATAAAGAGATCTGTGGCTCCATTGAAGTGAATTTCAAGCATTTGGTTCTAATTAGGCCTGGCTCCTGGGATCGGCCCCGAAGATACGTTCCTTCTGAACATTTCAAGCTCTATAAACAACCAATCTTCTCGTTACCAAGCTGACGGCTTTCAGGCACTGGCCCGCCCGCCTCTGCCAAAAGTTCGGCGCGTTCCGCGAGCTCTGCTTTTGACTAATAATCTTATTTCGAATATTCATTTACATCACACAGCAAAAATCCCCAGAAGGCTGCCCCGTGCCAAGAGACATCTAAACACCATGTGTCACTGTGAGAGCGCAGCCCCCCACTTTTAATATCATTTAATCACTTGTTCTGGAGCAGACTGCGTAACCCCCCACCCCCCACTCTTTTTCAACATCACTGTATTCTCAGCGGCTTTCGTCCAGTTCCTTTTCTGATAATGATTATGTCTATAATCAGTCCTCGTACTCTGCCTGTCTGCCATCTAACCACATTTTAACACAGTGCTTATTAGAAACGCGCTCAAACTGACTTCCTCAATCTTCTCTTTCCCACTGGAAGCTTCTGACTTCACACATGAAAGGCTTTCTGATGAAGTTCTTCTTCTATTTGCTGTACACACTGTCATAGAGGGTCCTTAATAAAACACTGCGGATCATTTACAGCAAAAAAGAAAAAGCTCGCTCAGTGCAATACCCTCACAATATCAGTCCACAGCGGCCGCGAGACCTGATCTGGACGCCGGTCAAGGACTTATTGCAGGAGGGCCTGATGATTTAGGATAACCAAAAGCTAAAAGAAGTGTCGTCTGTTGTCCAGCGTGAGCAGAAATGCTTTCATTCTCAGCAGAAGCGTGAAGAGGCCAGGCTGACAGAGCTGAGAGCTATAAGCGCAGGTAAGGAGGTTCAGTACTCACTGCATGTGTTCGCAGAGGAGGTAAAGAGGAGGCTCGCCCTGCCTGGACCCGGCTTCCTGCAGCACACACACTCACTGAGACGGCACGCACACGCGTCTCTCCTCCCCGCTCCCACAGCACGAACTACTCTTTACTGCCATCACTTTATTAAGCAGGGGAATACGTGGAGGCATGCAATTCCCTCAGCTTCACACGGATTGGAATTCCCACTGCACTCCGTACGTTTATGGATGATCGTCATTGAGATTTTTGTGCGCTGACTTTATAAAAAAAGTTTTACATACGTGGAATTGTCTTTGAATCATTTCTATGCAGTGTATAAATCCAGCAACACTCCTAAAATTGAAGAAGCCAAATAGGTTATTTGGCATGATGCCAGACAAGAACCGATGTAAGTAAGTAATGTAAACATGAACTAAAGGTTCACTACCAATTAAAGGCTTTTCCCAGAACCATAAAGTTTCCCAAACAACCTCTTTTGTAAATGAGATGTGCGATTGTGAAGAACCTCCACATGGTGCAAAGATATGTTTAGGTTCTAAACCAATTTAAGCCATTTTTGTCCCACCAGAACCATAAAACCAGGCCAAGAACCTTTTAAGATATTTTATTTTTTAAGGTTTCAGCACTTGTACACTTACACATT
Organism: Megaleporinus macrocephalus; assembly: GCA_021613375.1. Classification (NCBI taxonomy): domain Eukaryota; kingdom Metazoa; phylum Chordata; class Actinopteri; order Characiformes; family Anostomidae; genus Megaleporinus; species Megaleporinus macrocephalus. The sequence goes on from CM038715.1 coordinate 17,776,221, forward strand.
ATTAAATAAAAGGTTGTTTAGGCAACCAAAAGTGGTTCTCCTATAGCAGTGTTCAAATCCTTTCTGTTTTGAAGAGTGTGGAAGTCTGGTTCTTTGATGTGAGAATTACTTTTAGTTCTCTAAGAAACCACCTAACTGCACAGGTATATTTAGGTTCTAACCAATATTTAGGTTTACCCCCCCCCCCCCACCCCAGAATTACAAATCCAGACCAAGAACCATTTCGAACATGTATTTGTACAGACTGTGCAACTGTTCTTCAGGGAACGAACAGTTCCTTCACTACACAGAGCCCTTTCAGCACTTTATTTTTAAGACTGTACACTCGCATGTTATTTTAAAAACACTTAATTTATTTTTAAGACTGTACACTCGCATGTTATTTTAAAAACAGGTTGTGTAGGGAACCAAAAGGGGTTCTCCTATAGTATCTCTCCAGAGAACCTCTCCTGGATGTCTGGTTCTTTGTATTGAGAACCATTTACAGTTCCCTAAGGAACCTACACATAAGGCTAAGGTATGTTACACTTCCAGTTGAAGCCATTACTCCCTCAGAACTGTAAATCTTGGCCAGGAACCATTTAGGAACTTTTATTTTTAGAAGTGCCTTAAAAGGGTCATTTGCAGTAATAAACACTTTTAATTCCCCAAAGAACCTACACATAGGGTTAAGGACTGTTTAGGTTTTGTACCAACTAAAGCCAGAACCACACGTCCATACTCATAAAAAAGAAAGCGATTAAAAAACAGTTTTAAGCAGCAATGCTATAGGAGAACCACTTATGGTTCTCTAAAGAACTTTTGTTTCAATAAAATGCATGAGTGTACAATCTTAAAAATACAAGTGTCAAAAGGATTATTTAAGGTGAGAACCACTTTTGGTGAACCTTTTTTAAAGAACACCAACATAATATAGCAGTTCTATACCAATTAAAGCCGTCTTTTAAAACCATAAATATCCAGGCAAGGAAACCTTATTTTAAAGTGCTCAGAATTTTCACCCTGATGCCATAGAAGAACCACTTTGGGTTTCTTCAAGAATCATATTGGGACTGTGAAAAATCTTTTTTAGAGAACCTCCATATAATGAAAGCATTCTAGCAACAACCCATGAATTGGTGTATAACTCGTACATTATGTAAAGGTTCATTATAGCTTCAAAAAGTTCTTTAATCTCAAACAAATATCTTTCCAACTTTCTTCTGTAGACATCCAAAAGTGGTTGTTCTACAGTATGGCTCGAAGAGCAGTTGGTGGGCACCTTTTTTTTAAGAGTGTAATACAAAACAGGAGGAACGTGTCATACATAAGTGCTTCTAAAAGACAGGAGAAGTGAGTATGGTGTCATATTTTTCATATTTCACCATAAACGTATCCAACATCAGTAGAAACACTTCACTTGTAAGGGCAAAACTGGAGGAGACGTTGATTGATGTATAAATATTATGGTTTCCTAAGTAAGATATAGAGTGTATTTTGTATGTCTACACGAACTAATCCGAATCGTCTCAAACAAAGGAGCTCTAAGCCAGCAATTCTATTACAGCTGTTTCAATTTAGAATGATGGATCTGTAGTTCTGCTTTGTGATGAAAGGTCATTTATAGACATCAAACAGAAAAGTTGTGACAGATTGTTTGGCATAACTGGTCCTAAAAGAATCAAACAAAACAATCTTAATTCCCTGATTTCAGAGAGGAGTACATTTGGACTGGTCTGGTATTTGCTGGGAGTTAACTGTGGACTGACTGCTGCTCTGTTTGACGTGCTCCTGATTTTCAGGAGACGTGAACGTTCACATGTAACAGGCGCTTACCTGTAATACTTGTGTGTCTATGTTATACAGTGACAGTGTGTAGTACTGTTTGTTCAGATTTAAGTGCCTGTCAGAGTTAATCACTGGAATCATTCAGAAAGTCAGCGGCCGGCCCACCTTCCTCGCATACTTCCAACGCACATTTTGGGAAGTTCTATTGTTTAGTCGTTTCTTCCGTAATCTGTGCCGAAAAAGAAAGAGCATGGCCCGTTGTAAAATGCGATAATGATGACATCACACGCTAAACTTAGACAGAACTTTGTGCTCATGTACTATATTTGGACTCGGCACCAGCCATGATGTCAGTTTTTGCTTTTTTGACTGAGCGCTGCGCTGAGCCGCGTGTCATCCGAAGCCAAGAGAGACTGCTGAGGAGTCGCACACGTCTCAGCATGAACTGTAACTGTGAAATAGGAGAGATTATTCATTTCTAGTTACATTACACCGCAATAAACTGAAAACATACTGCCCATAATATAGCTCACAATGGGGGGAGCAAGAAGGGGCCTCTTTATTGTGTTTGCCGATAGATCTATCAAAATGTCTTAAGCTCTACATCAACCTACATACCACTCAAGCTACGAGAGTGGACAAGAAAATTGGCCGTGTCCATATAAGAAAAGGTAAAACAATGAAGTCTACAGCCTTTGGTTCCAACATCTTTTAGATCATTTTGTTGTTGTCATATCAAAACCATGTTTTGGCTCACTTGATAGCATCGGTTGCTCTTAGCATTGTGTAAGCGTTTCATGTTGAATGGACGAATAATGGTCCAAAAATACTGAAATCCTGCAATGTTAGTGTACATTAAAGTCAAGGACATTGTTTTACTTTGTTTCAGAGAAACAAGGTTTTCTTATAACAGATAATTTGCTCATCAGACATATTGTAGAGTCCTGCTATAGGCTTATGGAGCCATGCAGCTCTTGGGAGCTGGCGTGGTTGTGGAGACACTATGTATTACGTTGTTGTGCTTGGTTTAAAATGTGGGATATGTGTTGCTCCTGCTTTACAGTGTATGACTGGAGGTGGCTTCCCTGCTATCCAGTGTTAATTTCGTTGTTTTCGTCATAGTTTTCGTCAACTAATCTTTTTTTTTATGAAGAAAACGAGACAATGACAAAATAAAAACTAGATAACAAAATAAAGTCTATGACGAAATTAACTGACATTTTAATCAACGAATAAAAACCAGACAAAAATGTTTGGCAGGGACGACATCCAATCAAAATTGTTTAAGTTTTGTGAAAGTTTGGCATATATGGAGAGGCGGGTAGCCATCCAATCAAACGCACACTTTCACAAATTTGATCTGAACCTGGGAAAACCTGGGAGCCTGTAAACTGTCGTTATTCATGATGGAACTAAGTTAGATAAAGATAAAGAGATAAAGAGAGTTTAGCGTTTGTGTTTAGAGAAAATCACCACAACCCGCTGGACATCAGCCCTCCATCTCCACCGTTAGCTAGCTTTACGGCTGCTAATGCTAGCTTAGTCTTTCTTAACCCTAGTCCTAAAAGCACACTGCCCTGTACAGTTTAGAGCGTGTCCAGCTGTAAGCACTCATGTTAACGAGTTAATGGTCAGATTAGTTGGTTCAGGTATGTGGGAAACAGGTGAAGTGTTATATATGCAGGGCAGTGTGCCTGGATCAGAGTCGGGAAACTACTATTAAACAACTATTAAATAAATAAGATAAATAAATAAAAAAGTAATACAAGGATAAAATAACAGTTTTCTCTTATTCACTTTGAAGTTACGGAAGACCTCAGATGTTGTTTGTTAAATATGTTTGAGTGTATACTGGTCTTTCAAACATGTCTATTATTCCATAACTGCTTAATAAATGTTTCATTTTGTATTAGTATATATAATGACTAAAATAATTCAAGGGAACTGAAGAAAAAATTTACACCCTTTATATTTTAATCGACTGAATCCAATGTAGATTTAGTCGACTATACTCTTATGATAATTAGTCGGGTAAAACTAGACTAAAACTAAAAACAATTCAGACGACTAAATTATGACTAAAACTAAAGGACATTTTAGTCAAAGAATACGAATAAAACTAAATTAAAATTTTCTGTCAGAATTAACACTGCTGCTATCTCAGCTGTTTCAGTAGCACTGGTGGAGTTATGTTACCCATGTCTCATTTTGCGCCAACCTGACATTGGTGTCAGAAGTGGGATAGCTCTGCCCTCAGCAGTCTGGAGAAGAATAACGATATCACAAACCCAGACAGACAGTGCAGAGGATCAAACTCCACCAAGGACTTCAGAGGAAGCAGAACAATGAGGCTTCCCGGCAAGGCCTCAAGCTTACTGTGGAACTGAGTGTGATTGTATGGCATGCAGGTCCAGCACAGGCAGGATGGGAGGAGCTGGGGTGGGGGGTGGGGGCCCACATCGACTGGCCTTCAAGTTGTCAGTACCGCATGGGGAGGAGGACGCAATGTTCAGTCTCTTCACTGCAGGGCCCAGAGAGAGAAGATGCAGCCCTGAGGGAGGAACAGGGGCCCACATGGCTAAGAAGCACATCAGTGGCATGTGTGTTGACCGGGTTCATGGCCGTGTGGGAGGTGTGCTTATGTAGAATGACCTGCAGTAGGAGAAACATTTTGTGTAGGTAAATTCTTGTGCTTGGTTTAACATGTGCGGTATGTGTGGCAGTGTTCAAGTCCAGGTCATGTAGAGACAGTGTACCCCCATCTCAGCTCTTTTAGTAAAGTTGGTCGGTGGTCCTCCCTCGATGCTGCGTTCAATAAAAGAGCATTTGCACAAACTGCTGTCTCCTGCATCTTGTTCTGCGCCAACATCGCAGTGTGAAGGTATGCCTGCAGTACTACGCTAAAGTATGAGACCAGTATTCGTTTTTCTAAACAGCCATTAAATAGAATGTATTTATTTAAAATTTGTATTTCAGAGAACAAAAAACTCTTATATATAAAAACAGAAGTTTCTAAATATGGAGTTATTAAAAAACAAAGATATTACAAAAAACATGCAAGACTTGGGAGACCACCAAAACTGTCACAGTCAGATAAACAGCTCTTAAAGGTTTTGTCTTTAGAGATAGAAAACAAAAGAATCAGCTGGTGCTCTCAGCAGAATGGTCTGACCACCCCAGAGTCCAGACCTCAGCACCACTGGACACGTTTGGGATTATTTTGTGAGTAGTAAATTCCACCAAGCTTTGTAGGTGTGAAAATTAGCCCTTGGGAAAGCTGAAAAGCAAGTCTTTTAAATAGATCTGAAGCCGTAAGAATGGGTGGATAGAGGCAATAGAGCTATTAAGCACAATATTTAAATAAATTAGAGTGGACTGTTTTGCACAGTACTGAATGACTAAACATTTTTTTACTATGTGAAAGATCAGCCTGGTTGATGAATTAACTCTTCTTAAGACAGTTAAAATTTATTAATTGAAAGAATCCCAAAACCTCAGCGGTTTGCAAATGCAAAAACAGGTTCAAATGGAACGCTATGTAGTCCGAGTTTCTGGCAAATATTTATCAGCCATGAATATGCTGATTGAATCCTATTCACTCATGTAAATCCATCACTTCTCTACAGTTGCTGGAGCAGCTGGACAGCTTGTTTTCTGGGGCCTGATTGGACACAACCCTGGGGTCAAAACCAACTTTCCAGGCTGGTGGAGCACGTCGGGGTTATTGCGCGCATGCTGTTTTAAGATATCGCAAGAACATCTTTTGCTGGGATGAAGAACAGCAGGAGACTTCCACAGCGACGTCTTCTGGAATTAACCACAGATGCCAAGCTAGCACTTGCTGTTTCTGATGCAAACACAGACAAGAACGAATAGTTGAGGTGCCCCAGTCTTCCACTCCCGAAACGATGAATATCAGAAATACTGCACAAGAGGAACATTGATGGTCAGAATTATCTGTGCTAGCCTGCGCTGTCTGTTTTCAATGTGCGTCTTCCAGCGTAATGAGTTGTTTTCCTCCTTAAGCGATGATCAATGGGTTCCAAATGCTTCAATTGGACCAACAGTTCAAATAAAGTCAGGATATTAAATTTTCTCTCATAGACGACCACCTTTCTTGGTAACATTGTTCTGAAATGATGGAGCAGGAACTTTTAATGGCAATCTTATGTCATGGTAATGCGTTCAGAGGTATTGTAACCGTGAACCCATTTCATGCAAGAGGAACAAATACCTGGACTGGGGAGAATTAACGTCTTCAAGATTTGGACGTGCTCAGCACGAGATTATAAAACACTGGGTTATGAATCCATGATCAATGTCAGATGAACTGCTGCATATTCTGTTGACATTCTGAGCATTTTGGCTTTTGTGTGGCTCAAGCTACAGTCTGTGACTTTAGCTGTGGACCACATCATTTAGATGTATGCTTTAAAGGGGCTTTCTAGCCTAAAACTAGTTATGTGTATATATATAGTAGCACAGCATCCCTTAGAGTTCCACTTGATTGAATTCGTGGTGTTCTACAGCTTTTGTGTTTTTGTTTAACAGTGTTCAATTAATACAATACCCAACATGCAATATGCAAAAACACCACCCAACCTGAATACCTGTGGTGTCAACCGGTATTCCTGAATGCTTATATAGGCTAAGAAATGCTACCAAGATAGTATTAGTGTGTTTGTTATCATAGATGTTAAACAGAATCGTAAAGACAACAGCAACTGTGTGTTTATTCATTAAAAAATAGTTAACAAATAACAGTTTTTTCCCAAAAAGCTGAGGATAAGGTGTCTGTTAGTCAGGTATCTAATGCAACTTTAACGTTTAGCTTGTTCATGTCTACCTTGCCTTGGGGGGAAAAGCTTCATCATCTGATGAGGCAGTCTTTAAATCTGAAAAATCTAATTTTCCCTGTAAGTGCTCACACGATTGTAAACTGTTAGATAAACATAGATAGATACTTTATTAATTCCAGAGGAAATTCAAAGCATCCAGTAGCCATTCCACAAGTGCTCAAGGTAAGGCAGAACAGGATAGTTGCAACAAAAATATAATATTAAGGTAAATAGAATATAGAATCTACAAAATTGAAACAGAAGAAGTCTCAGATGGTGTATGAGTGATTGAGACATTATCTATAATATAAAAACCTTAATCTTATAGTAGTGACCCATGACAGTCTGACACTGGGCTTCACAAGCTAATAGCGCATTGCTTCATGGGAGGTACACTTTTGTGTTATTCATGTTGTTGTCTGGTCTGTCTGTTAAAAAAGGTATGCAGTATGTGTAAACTGTGCTATCAGTTGTGAACTGGCACACAGTGAACCTCAAACACTTGTTGTTCCTTCATCAAAAACATCCAGCGTTTCTAAAGAAAGGGTAGTAAAACAAGCTGATTCCAGTCCTGACCTTACCCACAACGACGCCCCCAAAAATGTACACATACCAGCTCACATTCGTGCCCAGCCAAATAGTGCCAACAGGCAAATGTAATGGTAGACTGTACATATAGAAATGTATGATTTCAGACTGTTAAGAGGGCACTTCCTAAGCAACTATCGACAGGCATGGTTGATGCTGATCTTTAATCGAGGCTGAAGTTGGGTTTCTATTTACCAGCTTCTTAATCAAATGTTCTGTTCCATCTGTACAGGTGACAGAATGTAACAGCAGCTCCATTTAAAATGGAATGAAAATTGCTAAACAAGCTAACCAGCAAATAGGAACTTTGGCTCCCACCTCTTTAACAAGATCCCAGAAAACTTTAATTCGGCTATTCGCTATGCATATTTCACTTCAGACGGTTTTGTAAACTGTTGTACTGTGTGCCATGTCGCACTGTTTAGTGTGTGTTATGTTCTTTGCGTGCACCATATGGTTCTAAAGGAATGTTTAGTTTCACTGTGTACTGTGTAGATGGTTAAAATGACAATAGACTTGACATTGAGGCATTGTGCAGCGAAGAGAGGAGAAATTCCACCTTTACTGGCGTCAAAGTCCCAACAGCAGCCTTTCAGTAGCAGCCATGCTGTTTGATTCGATCGTTTATTTCTTATTGTCTTAACTTTGTGTTGATTAGCTAGTATAACCAACATCAGCTACCAGCAAACTCCAAGTAACTACTGTTAGCAAAGGTAACTAAACAGCATCACACAGTTTACTTTCCTCTCAGTGTCTATTTCAACATGTGTGATCATGTGTCTATTTCTGTGTGATCATCACCATGTCTCACTGTAAAGCAGCAAATCAGAGCAGAGCTCATCAAATTCCTCAAGAGCTCACCAGAGCAGGGAAGTCAGCACATTTAATTCTAGGACCAAGGGTGTAAATGGGAGTGCTCCATTTATTGTCCTATACTGTCTAGGTAGGTTTTACCTAATATTTGTATTATTTTTAAGATAATGCAAATATTATCCCTACAGATTTTCCTTGAATGCTTCCTTTTAAGTCCTGATATGATTTCCATTGTTGCACAGCTCAAAGAGAGTTATTGTGATTACATTCCATTATGAAAATGTTCTGCTGTGTATTGTTACAGTCACTAGCTAAACGAACAGTGTCTAATTAACGTTACAAATGAAGCTCTTCGGGAAAGAGAAAAGAGTTGCTGGATATTTTCTACCCTCTCCAGCTCTCTGTGAAAAGAGCTGCTATTTTTCCCCCAAGTACAGTTTCTCCAGCGGGACAAAACACAATCCCCTTCACGAATTATGATACCGCTGAACCTGCGTGCATGGTCTGCTGCGATATGGAGCCTTCTAAAAGGCTTATGACAAACACTGTCGAATAAAAGAGACGCTTTTCCTTTCAGCTTTCTCTGGGGTGTCTAAACATCATGTAGTTGTGACTTTAATATGTCAACAGAATATGAAGTGTATTCTTGGCGTGCCAACATAAACACTGAGCTGTTGTTCTAAATCTAGAGGGTCGTCTTTTGCGCTGCTTACAAAAGGCTATTTGCCATTTGTCTCCAAACTGTTCCGAGGTCTTAACTACTGTACTTTCACAGTCAAACTAGACAATACAGAACAATAATAAATAGCATTCCAAAAACACTCTGCTTGACAGCTCGAGATCTTGCCAAGCCTTTCGTTTCGAAAACTTTTTTTTTTCTTTCTTTTTTTTTGTTGGTGGGCCTGGAGAACGAGAGATGTTTACATTCTTCGGTTTGTCTTTTAACTGACTATTTGGAGGAATGTACTGTAATAAATTTGGTGAGAGCCGTGTCTGATGTTATCTTGAAGCGGCAAACCTGGAAGAACAGCATGCTGCATTGTCTTTTTGGCCCTAATGGTTGGATGTGACGTGCTCTTAATGATGATTAAATGGGGAAAGGAGGAGGAAAACTTTTAATAGCATTTCTAAATGGAACATCAGTCCATGAAATTCATATTTGTGATTTATTAGACTACCCAGTAGTGAAGAACCTTATAAACCCATTTTAAGGTCAATGGTTTGATCTCTTGGTTGGAGATGAGACATATACACATACTGGCTTAGCTAAACTGATGTTGAGAAGTTTGTAAAATTACCACCGGCTCATTTCACAGAACAGACACCAATCAAAGTCCCCATTATTGAGAAAGTCCAAAGATTTTGTAGTTGCCCCTCCAATTGCAATGCAAACAATGGCGATTATCTCTGAACTAATCACAAAAGGCAATTAAGCTGTGCAGTGTGAAGACATGTCCTTGCTTATTTCTGACTGGGTTATATTGTAATTTCCTATTCATATTAGTATTCTCACCTATTCCTATTTCCACTTATATAGTCTCAGCCTGTGTCTGTTTACTTTTGTCAGCTTTTAAAGTTGTACTAAAGCTTTCAGGAGTTGTTCTGTCAGTGTAAAGCTGAATTAATTAAGGGAGGTTATTGAAATGAATCACAGTTAGATCATAGTTTTTGATTTACATGAGCAAAGTGTACTCTTCAATCATTAGGTTTTAAGTTTAGGTTTGAAGGCACATACTGAAGCTCATTGAATGAAAAATTACATGTCCTCTGTCTAATCACTCGTTTCAGAGCTTGGACAGGAACATCAGCACAAGAGCAGAGTGTTGGGAGCTTCATGAATTAGGTTTATATATATATATATATATATATATATATATATATATATATATATATATATATATATATATATATATATATATATATATCTCATTCCAAAGCCATGAACGTTAATATGGAACTGCTACCCTTTAAGGCTAAAACAGCCTCCACTCTTCTGTGATAGTTAACCACCAGATTGTGGAATGTTTCCGTGAGAATTTGTGCCCATTCAGTCAAATAGCATTTGTGAGGTCAGACACTGATGTTGGACAAGACGGCTTGGCCTGCAACTGATGTTCTAACTCATCCCAGAGGTGTTCAGTGGGGTTGTCAAGGCTCTGTGCTGGACACTGGAGTTTCTCCACACTAAACATTGTGGAGCTTCATGACTTTATGGAGCTCATTTTGTGCACAGGGCACAGTCAGCCATGCCTGTCTGAGCTGTTCATACAAAATGTCTTTGTATGCTGTAGCAAACAATTATCCGTCACTGGAGCCGCTGAAAAACAGCCCCAGACTGTTATCCCTCCTGCACCAAACTTTTAATTGTTAACTCTGTGCATGGCAGTAGGTAGTGTTCTCCTGACAACTGATTTACCCAGATTCAGCCATCAGATACATAGTAAAGTGTGGTTTATCACTCCATGTTCTAAGTTCTAATATATATATACACTTATCTAAAGCATTTAAATTATCCATATATTGTTGTTATTCGTATATTGTTGCATTCTTTGTATTATTTTCTTACATTACTTGAATGCAGTACTAGTACTACCATCAGGTGCATCTGTCTCTTTTTCTCTCTCTCTCTCTCTCTCTTTTCTGAAGGTGGGAATGTTCTTAACTTTCACTGTAAATTAATTAGAAGTGCTTTTGAAGCATTTTTATTGATCCATATGTCTTGAAACTAAATTTTTTAATAAAAACAGGAAATTGTCCTGTAAAATTGAACTGCAGTTGATTTAGTATGCTACACGTATGACATGGGCCCTTGCCACAACCTTTTAACTGATGGTTCATTTTAAAAAATCGACTGAAAAGTTCTTTAAGGAACCACATGTGGTATTTCTATGGAATCGCTTCAAAGAAACCTTCTGGCAGCTTTATTTTTAAGAGTGAATGTTTACGTGTATTCCGAGTTCAGAGAAGGTTATTATGCTGTGCGTGTCAGATGGATCCATTATCTTCAGGTGACTCCAGAAAGAAATGAAGGCTATTAATTTTATTCCGGCCAGTCTACTCTTTCCATTAACTTGGGTGTGAAAAGGCTCCAGAGGGAAACTATAGACAATTGGGACTCTTCTCTAAGGTGAGGGAATTCCTCGCTGATGCTTCAGTATCTTGGCCTGTCTTCTTTTCACAGCAACACCCGTGGTGAGTGAGTCTGCGTGGAGCGTGCCCTGAGCAGCAGAAAGGGTGAAGGAAATGATCAATCACAGGGCATAAACTGTAAACAGGCGAATGACACGTGGCAATATAAAATGGAAAATTCAAATAAACAAGAGCGAGCCTGTTTAGAGGCACCAGTGCTACAATAGCCCCGCGATGGGGTATCTGAGTAATCATTAAGAGCCATAACTCAGAGCCAGAGGACTTTAAATAAACAGTATACTTCTGCAGGCATATACACTCGCCCCAAATTTACTTTACCCAAGTTACTGAGAAACTGGAGGGTAAAGGACACACAGCAGCAGCTTGGAACAGTTGGTATCTCACCATCGCACGATCCTGCAGGTCTGCAGCGTAGTGCTTTCATACTGCGCTGTGGATGGTGACACGTGATTTGACATATGAATGAGTTATTTCTTCCCCATGGGAAGTAAAGGACGTAAAGAGATTCTGGTAGCTACTTAACGCCTTCAGTTTTGACATGTTTGACATGTTATTGTGTTACATGAGACATTCATTATTCCACATCAAGATTCAGAACTGAACATTATTAACGTCAAGTTGTAAAATACATTTACATGTAGATTAAGCAAAATTTAAATTCAGTAAAAGGCCAGATCATGGTAAACTGAGTTTTCCTCACTTTTTTGGAAATAAAAGTCTTCAAAATGTACCCTTCACTATACAGCTCAGGCTTTGTCCCATAGCTTTCAGTGACCTTATACTTAAATTATGCCTATTTGATCATTTCTAATGAAACATTTAATTTTGTCAGAACCAAAACAATTACAACACTACCAAAACTCTACTTAATGGTCCAATAGTAACCATTTTAACAAAAGTTACAGCAGAAAACAGAACAGAGTGGAACAGAGAAAATACATGTTACGTAGGTGACAAGTTACGCAATGGAAGATTTAGTAAAAGTTCTGGCGGGAACACTCATCATTCATTCATTCATTCATTACTCTCAACCAATCACTGGCCTCTACCTATCTATCCCAAATGCTACCTTCAGGTCATAGTAGGCATGTTCGAGATACAGCTGCGCCTGGCCTTGGTGGTCAGCGAGAGCAGCCGGACAAAGTTGGGGGAAGGAGGTTAGAAAAGACCCTCAACTCGGAAAGTCGCCATCTGCAGCCCACGTGAGCAACAGCGGATCTTACGCTGTTTGCGCTTATTGCAGCAGATGAAGTAGACACAATAGAAAAATAGTAGAAAGAAAGAAAAGTAGAAAGAAAAATAGATCCACACAGTGATGTTGTGCTTTTAAAGACAGTTACAATTAGAATTAAGCTCTGTCGTCATCAAGCCGTGTCTCGGCTCGCGCAGTTCGTGGAGAGCACCTGCAGCGACTGTGTGGGAAGCCAGCAGTCGCCTCGCACTCACGAGATTTTAACGTTGTATGTCATTGTGAACTTCTGCTGGTGCCGACTCAAGTCGGACAAAAAGAACTAACCGGCATGCACCACACCAAGTCCGGCGGCGATCAGGCTGCGCGGCGCCGTGTGAAGTCAAACACGCCTAATGTTTCAACCTGCTCCTCCCGCCTCCCCAGGACCACCAGTCTGGTCCCCAGCTGTCTTCGCCCCTGCCACCAGTCTTTGGCATAGACCCCATGCTCAGTCCACATTTTGGAATGTTGAGACCACTGCAGATCCTTCTGGATCGCAATGGCAGGGGCGAAGGGGCAGGTTGAAACATTAGGCGTGTTCGACTTCACACTGCGCCACGCAGGCCGATCACCACCTGGTTATTTGCAGATTTATGGGCACATTTATCTGATCTAACTACTCGCCATGAGGGACAGGGACGCACGTCCTGCTCTAAATTGCAGGGCTGTGGATGTAGAAGGTTCCCGCATGGACAGAAACCTAATATTATATTATAAAATTCTACAATTTGTTCATATTTAATATTTACATGTTTACATGGTTAGTGTTTTACTATATCAGTGGATGTGATGGGTTTAAATAGATCATAATGTCTTGTGAGTCAGTAAGCTAGATCATCATACACTTTAGTTCGTTAGCTATGTTAGTTTTTTAAACAGTGATAAACTCACACAGCATGGCTGCTACTTAAAGGTTGCTGTTGGGGTTGTGATGCTAATAAAGGTGGAACTGCTCGTCTCTTCAGTGTTAAATGCTGAGTGAAGCTGTGTTATGTTGTCCAAGGTTTGTCCTATCTGCCAACATGATTCACAAATTTTGGATTCCACCTTAAATGTTGCTGCAGTTGCAGTACATATTTGTAAATGGACTTCAGAGAAATAGTAAAACAGAAAGCCTACAAATTGTAAAGGACAGTAGAAAGTCATTTTGTATGAACCACTATTAGAGAATACATGTAAACAGATGGAGATATTCTTATTTTGTTTATTTCATATTTATTTGTATTTACTCAGTCATGTACCTTTTAAACCACTTATCATTCTGGGCTGCCTTCTGCTCAATTAAACTTAAGTAACTAAACACTTACTTTTTTGGATATGGCAACTAATAGCAGCAGCAGCAGCAGTAACATTAGACCTCATAGAAACAACAGAGTAAACATAGTTTAACGTTTTCCTTTCATTGCTGTCCTTAGGAATTAGGCTGCCAGTCAGCCAATACAGACACTGATTACTGAAATCATGAATGTCAAATAAACAGAAATCTCTTGCGTGACTGCACAGTCCGCTTTCCACTCAGCATCTGTCAAGAACCCATGAGTTCCACTGCGGTATCCTGTGTAAATGGCGGTCCATGTAACCAATACTCCAGATGCGTAGCTGAATAAACTGTTGGCCGTCGCTGTGATGACGCCGTAAAGCATTTGTGAAACAAACCTTTTCTTGAGAGAAAGTGTGAGATTTACATCCACAGCCGTGACACTTCAGAGAATAAACCTTGACTCCTGCAGGTGAACTGGGAGGCTTTACAGCTACGCGCTACTGAAACGGTAGCTACTCTCTACAGCTGGGCAAAGAGGCATTTAATAATTTAAAAAATGCTGATTTGAAAATGGGCTATAGAATGTTTAGACAACACAATCTGCTAAATCTGGGCACAATAAAAGACAAGGATACTATGAATGACGAATGATCTCTTATTGCTCTGATTATTCGAGCAGGTGCAGAATAGCCACTTGGTGATTTTGCATTTTGAGTAAATTTTTCTATCCAAGAACATTTCAAAGTATCACCACTGTTGTTTTCGCACATAACCAAAAAATGGAAAGAAATCAAAGTAAGAGTATACATTCGCTAAGAAATCTGATTACTAAACTAAAACCCAGCTCTCTTCATCGGATTTATTAATCTGACTTCTTACTCCGAGCTAGGAAATCAGAGTATGCTGTTTACATGGCGGTGGCACGGTGGTGTAGTGGTTAGCACTGTTACCTCACAGCAAGACAATCCGGGGTTTAATTCCTGGTCTGTCTGGAGAGTGCATGTTCTCCTCTGCTTAAGTGGGTTTCCTCCGGGTACTCCAGTTTCCTCCCACAGTCCAAACACATGCATGTTAGGTTGATCAGTCACTCTACATTGCCTGTAGGTGTGTGTGTTGGCCATGCAATGGACTGGAGACATGTCCCTGGTGTACCCCACCTTCGCCTGATGATGTTGGGATTGGCTTCCATGACCCTGACTAGCAGGATAAGGCAGAAAACAATGGATGGATGGATCAGATAACTGCTGAAATCATTTTAAATTATGGAGGTGCTGAAGCAGAATTGTGGGTTGATGGCGGTATCTGGTTCTTTTCGCCAGATGCTGATGAATCACATTTAATGTGACTACATCTATCTGGAATATCTCTTCTGAGAAATATGAATACAGGAAAATGAATATAATGCTGATATTTTAGCACAGTAGTCCAGCGCTGCCTGCTCTTCCTTACAGTGTACATCTCTTTTAATATCAGTTTGAAATATGGGTCAAATCTAATCTGGCAATATACAGTATATTTTACCCATTTATCTGCTGATGCTGATATCATTGAACTCCTCTCTTGAAATTGCAGGCTTATAATTCAGAGATTAATGTTAAAACTAATTACTCATTAATAGCTAGAGGTAATGGAAAGTACCATAAATACACAGTACCTTAATTTAAAGGGTTACATTAATTGATTGATCCTGCTTTGAAACACATGGCTGACTGCAAGCGTGGCTTCTTCTGTGACATCTACTCCTAAACTTGTTCCGCTAACTATGGTCATATTTTCTAAACACTGTGGTTCAGATGCAATTCGTCATGCTGTCAGAGTCTCTCCTAAAGGCCTGCATACACTAATCTGGCGTTGCCCTAATGTGATGAATTGCATTGCTTTTTACGGGAAGCCTCACTGATGTCTCACTGCACCCATTATGAAATGCACAGGAACAAACATTGTAAAATAATGTAAATGTGGTCTCACACTAATGTATTGAAGGCCTCTGGCAGTTAGCCAAATGAGCAACATCAGATCAGAACTAGTACAGTTTGTGCAGACTGGAAAAAGTCTGGTTCATCTGCAGTTACTCATGTTTATCATGAATGTGAATATGGACTCCTAGACTCTTTGAATTATGGTGTGGCCTTAAGGAGGACTTCCTCTGATTTCTCTAATATGCTGTGTAATTAATTAATTAAATACTCTACATGCATTAAGAGTGATTCCATGTAAAATACTTTCATAATTCTACAGACACTTAACAAGTCAGAATTGTTTACAGCAGTGGTGATAGAAACCAAAAGTGTTTCTCTAAAAGCGATCTCACAGAAAGTGGTTAGATAAATAAATATACTACAAATATGTTGTCTGATGCCTGAGACGTTGTTTTATTGTGGCAGTGAGATCATTTTGGGTTATTTTAATCTAAAGAAAACATTAAGAAAACATAAAGAAAACATTACAGATTTTTACAGATAACAACAGTATATATAACAACTCAGAACACGTGTCAATAGTCTAGTTTTGGGTAATACATAAAATAAATATATTTGCATCGTAGATATTAGCGTTGTAGTACAAGACAGGTCTTGAAACCATAAACGGGCAGTGTTCTTGGTAATCTAAACCTCATTTGGACAAAATTTAATTTGGCTCAGTCTTGGGAAAAGGTGAATTCAGAAATTGTTGTGAAGACCAGCTGACTGTGGTGCCTCAGTCTGGGGTAACTGAGGTAGTGGTTGGTATAGTGTGGTAGGTTACACTGTTGCCCTCCTTGATGTATACTTGGGTTTGGTTCCCCACCTGGGTAGCCCACCTATACTATACCTATAAGAGTTCTTGGGCAAGACTCCTGACACTACTTTCACTATCTGTGTACATGTAAACTGTAAACTGTGGCTTTGGATAAGAGCATCCCGCTAAGTGCTATGTCATGTAAATATAACTGAAAACTGTTATTAATGATTATCAACAAGGTCAGAATAAACAGAATTAAACACTCATGACCACAAGAATGACCACAAATGTTTCTGCGGATTTAACGAAGCTTTTTTTTCTGACTCACCTAATCAGACGACTGATTCAACAGTTACAAAGTGCTGGATGTCAGGCTGAAGAGAGGAAATGACTGTGAGGTCAGCTTTTTACATCCCAGCTTCTTCAGTGTTCTCAGTTCAAATGTTCTCATTTCACCTTAAATAGTGCAGCAGTTGCATTCTGGTGCCTGTAACTGCTCCACCATTTAAGGTGGAACTTAAAAATTCAAACAAGGAGCTGGTGCATACAAAAACTGACCTCCGTCTTAAAAAGAGAAAAGCTGCAAACAGAGTTGTGTCTCAGTTCGACAGGTTTATATCTCCATGTTCACTGTGTTTAGTCTTCGAGTGGCTGTGTAAATTGTTGGGTTTCAGAGCAGTTACAATACAAAGTTTGACTGAGACTCTGATATTATAACAATGTTTCAAGCTATATATCATTTAGTGTTCATTTTACCAAAGGGGTAGAAGTATAGATACTAGGGTAAAAATAATGTAAGGAAGAAAAATGGCATTAAGGACAAAAGCTTAGGCCGCACCACAGGGGTCTATAGTGCACTAGCCCACCTCCACAAAAAAAAAAATAATTCTTTTAAAAGCCATAATGACAATGATGTTATATTAAAATGTTAATGTTGATAAATTTGGGATGCGCTGGGCTTCCTGTTTCAGACGCATATATGCCCGTTGAAAATGAATGTATTTTAGTACAATGTAAATATATTAAAGAAGCATATCTGTGTACTACTGAGCATTAACATGTGTTTCATGGAGCAGAAGATATGATGACTAGTTTCCTATTAGTATTGTGCACAAAGTCTTCAAAAGGAATGTTATCTTTAACATTTACTGGAATGTAAATGTACATGAATAAAACAAGCTGAAATGAAATAGGAGTAACGAGCCTATTTTTAAAACGAGTAGAAAGTACTGATAATGGAGTGTAAATGTAAGGAGTAGAAAGTACTGATAATGGAGTGTAAATGTAAGGAGTAGAAGTAAAAAGTTATCTGAAATATAATTACTCCAGTAAAGTATAAATAACCACAATTTTTACTTAAGTAAGGTAAGGAAGTATTTGTACTTTGTTAATTGAAACCTCTGCATTTTACAACAAATGTAGTATTAAGTAGGAATACATATAATGTATAATTTTACTAATGGATAAACAATACACTAAGAATGAGTTTCAGGCCCTGGTTCCTGTAGACACCGCTAGAGTTTTTCTGAAACAGTGCATTTCATATCCAACGACTCTGAACGACTGCGTTGACATCTCAGAGCTAATTGGTGACTTACCTTTCAGTAATTCTCCATTTACACGTTACAGCTCTTCCCCACTGGACCCTTCGTCTCGCCGTCTTTCCAGACAGACTCCACACCACAGAATCAGGCTACATATGCACACCACAGCTTCACCTCTAACTGGCCCTCATTTTACCTCTCGAGATAGTCTGAAGAAAAGCTTCTGAGCCTTGCGCCCGGTCCAAGCAGAGATCTTTGTTATAGATCCAGAATTGATTTATAAAACCTTAAACTGGGATGGGTCCAGGAACTTTCTCCATGGTGACCTCATGAGCAAATTCCTCCCTTTAATTGAGCTCTAATTGGGGCTGATTACATGGCTGTTAGAGGGAGTTCAGGGAGTAAAAACATCAGCCCCGTTGCTGCAAGTCCACTCCATGGCTTAGGTAATGCAGATGTCAGTTACGCTCATATATTACAGGTAAGGTGTCACAGCGAGTTGAAACCCAGCGGGCCTCTTGTCGAGGCTGAAACTGGGGCGAGCTGAGACTCCACATAAAGCGCTCTCACATACGAGACGCAGCGTTCACCCCGCTTCTCCGCACACAATCAAGGCATTTCTCTGTTTGAGATTGGCCAGGATAGATCACTTATTGTTTTTAGTGGCGTCCATTTATGCATTTCCAACTTTCCTTCAAGGCCGACACACTCGCTCATTTTTCAAACCAAGTAACTATATTTTCTCTGCACAACTTTTCAAATTTCTATTCATCTCGACTTGACATTTTGAACCATTTTTTCTTATAATGAATGCAATGTTGACCCATAAAACATTTTGGGGTCTCATAAACAAATCGTTTGAGTTAAATGTTTGCACGGTTTTGAGAAACGGTGCAATAATGATGAAACAGCTCTGCAGACTTCTCTGGGGAAAGTTTACCTTTATAGACACTGCAGAGACTAATGGCACACTTTGGCCTCGAGCTTGGTCTATTGAAGGAAATGAAATTGATTAAAATATTGGAGATGGGCATAGGTTAAAAGTAGAGGGAGTTCATTTGCCAAGAAAAATAGTTCATGTACTGTAAGTGCCAACATCTTGTAAAACATTATCTTTCTGCCAGTTGGCACGAGGTCGGCATTCGTTCACACAAGACTGGTGCTTGTTTGGAATCAAATAAAATTTCTTCACCATACTTCCAGTGACATAACGCTGGGGGAATTCGAACCGTAAGTACCTGTGAGCGTTTGACCCCTGTGCTGTGACGCTGAGGCCTCTGGCTTTCAACCTCCAGCTCCATCCAGCAGGCTGGGGTCTTACGCGTTATCGGCAGGCGTTACGTCGTGTCTCGAGTCTAACCCAGTTATCAGCGAGCAATGTTTCAGATTTGACTGGCCCAGGTGGAGCAGTGACTTCACCCTATTAAGCCATTCAGACTTGGTACATGGTCATTGTAAGTCTTGGTGGCAAAATTAATTTCAGATTTTTTTTTGTATTACCTGTCAGTGATAAAAACCACAGGCCCTTGGTTTTATTGTCCAAACTGCTTATGACAGCTTCAACTTCCACACCGCTGTACTCACTCTTCACCGCAGCGCCGTGAGCAAATAATGCTCAAACCTATTCAAGAAATCACAAGAATTAGTGAAAGGTTTTATGTGTGTGAAATCCGCGAGGACTTCCATTAGATCAGTGAACGTGTAAAGTAAAACTGTTATTTATGTCATATTGAGGGTCCCAAGACGGCCATTTCTAACCCAATATCCTGTTTCAGAGTGAGTCCTGCTCCGGCTTGTTGGTCTTGGCCGGTCACCAAAGCGTGAAAGTATGAAAATTGTCCAGTCATGGCCTGGAGCGCTTGAAACCACCAATGTTCCAGGGCCCTGCACATGTGTTTAAAAGGAGCCCGTTAAGATAGCGCGCCGCAGAGCTCGCAACTATTTGCGGCTATTTGCCATGCTACATATTTCAACGGCCAGAGCGGCCATGCCAGGGCGCAGATAAACAGCACTGACTTCCTCCAGGCATTTTATCAGGCGTTCTCATGCTGGCAGGGCCTGCGCTCTGCCCCCTCCTCCTCCTGCGCTGTCCAAACGCGTCGAGCCCCCACAGAGGACGGCTAGGCCAGAAATAGCCCTGACATGCTGTAGCACGGACATGGAAACAAAAGCCATTACGGCAGGTCTCACTCAGCGGGGCTGCTTTTCTAGTTGCCAGCAAGGAGGCCGAGATGTCCTGTGCTGAGAGAGAGACAGAGAGAGAAACTTCCAGTTACATTTGATGATGTCACAACAAGTAGCTCCACCCAAACAATGACATTCATGTTCGTGAAGACCGACACAATAGATTTCAACTAGGTGTGTAAAAATGCATCACAATGTGTTGATCTGATGTAAATGCATGAATTTTAAATAGTCA
Organism: Megaleporinus macrocephalus; assembly: GCA_021613375.1. NCBI lineage: Eukaryota > Metazoa > Chordata > Actinopteri > Characiformes > Anostomidae > Megaleporinus > Megaleporinus macrocephalus. The sequence continues at coordinate 17,796,553 of CM038715.1, forward strand.
GAGTTCATTATAGGTCATTAGAATTCCTTCAAATAAAGCATGCACTCGTTTTTTTGGCCAAAATCCTTTGTGTACTTTTAAAAGTAAAAAAAAATCCATCTAAAATAGTTTTGTGGATTTATTTAGTTCTCTATAATTCCTCTGTAATCAATGTAATTCTCTGTAATAACCTTTGTATGCGGTTCCTCTTGTGTGTATTGAATGTAGAAAAACAAACACTAGAAGTCAATAGTCACCCAAATTCTTTCTGTAAATACACCCCCCCACAGCCTTCTCTCTCAACCTGCTCAAACTGCAACCAGCTCTTAATGAAGGTAAAGCAGACTTGTCAATGTGGTTTAGGACACAGTATGACCATCTAGCTGAATGCAACAGCGTTCTGCCATTCATTCTTTCAAATTCTCAGTCTTCTTGCACATAACTGTTAGCCTTAAACTGAATATATACATTTCTAAATAGAAATAAATAGAAATGAGCTGCCCTAACATTCAGCTAGATGGTCATACTGTGTCCTAAACCACATTGACAAGTCTGCTTTACCTTCATGAAGACCTGGTCTGAAGAAAGTGTCTGGAATGTATTTATGGAAAAGATTTGGGTGACTATTGACTTCCAGTTTTAAATGGCATTAGCAGTAGACAAGTAGCTCTTCATAGTTAAACCAAAGCAAAGCAAAGCAAAGCAAAATCTAAACACCAATTATGTCTTGGCTAATTGACTTCATCCAAGGTAAGCGTGGTAAGTAAATTAGATGTTTCCTTTAATTTTCAGAACCTAACATCAAATATATGTATATCAAATATATCAACACTGTCCAAAGAAAAACAAGTATCTCCAAAACTTTACAGGAGAGGACAAAAATTGTCTATAGTTTCAATGTAAGTCAAAGGAACCAGAATTTTTTCCAAGTGATTTTGGACCATTTCTATTGGTCTATTAATCATTATTAATATTAAAAACAGCTGTGGTGTTCAATTGATATAGAAAAATAACAGTCAACAAAAATGGAGATATATACAGTATATCGTTGCTGTCCAAAGATATATATAAAAATATATATATATATATATATATGCACACAACTTAAGAGAAATCAGGGAAGCTGATTAAAAGGTTTCAATTCGCAGCCATGATACAGTCTGATATTTAACACCACATAAAATGTCTTTCCAAATGAGCTGTTTAACATATGACATTCCTTCCTACTTATACATATTCAATATAAACACTTAACATAAACTTCAGCAAGAACTCAGACCTGTGTTCATTTAATATGGCAGACAGTGTGTCGTTTCATTCACGTCTGGCTTGTGGAGGAATTTGAGGTCAGTTATGTTAGCAATTACACTTAAGTAAGCTAGTAGAGTGAAAAACAAGCTCTTTTTCGTTTAGGGGATTAAATTCGCTTTTCCATGCAAATGAATTGTTCGGGGTGGTGGATGTCAGACCTGAGTGTGACCGCAGGAGTGAAAAGGATGTATAAATGTGAGCTGTGTGTATGCGAAAGGCTCCCAGGGGGCCAAGTCTATTTCTAAAGAACACACGTCCAGCCAAGCCAATCTGTTATGCCTTGAACGTTTTTATCGTGGAGGTGTTGTTTTAGCCCCCTCCATTGGTTACAAATGGTAAATGGCCCTGTATTTGATCAGCTGTCATTTGTAGAGATAATACCTTAATTCCTTTAAGCTCGCTATTCCAAATTCACACTCTCGCTGAGCTGAGCAGGGAAATCGGGGCTCTTCATCATCTGCGACGCTCCATGTAAGCTGTTCAAATATCTGCCTGATCTTGAAACAAAACTGCTATCTATGGCGCCATGGGGAATACTGAACGCCGTGGCTTGGAAGCAGCTATACGAAGGCAACAAATCTGGCTGGAATTACAGCAAACAAAAGAGTATCTACGCTGATGCGTTTTGAGGCCAGACCTGAACAATTCTGACACCCAAATAAAACATGCAATAAATTAAGAGGAACAAGTGACGGCAGGCACACGTATTTATTTAAGAGTAAATGATTTTGGTAAACAATGAGTCTAAATCGCTCTTTGCTCATTTGTTTGAAATGGGCTGAGTGGGCTATTTGAGTTAGGAGAACGGGCTGTTGCTTTGTTTTGTCTATGTTTCCGTGAAAGAAAGCCATTGTGACTTGTGCTCGCGCTCGTGCGAGTGTAGTAGGCCAGAAGTGTCCTAAAATTATGCCCTGCTGTCTCCAGAATTAGACATTGCAAAACAGAGCTACAACTTTAAAAATGTCAAATAAAAACAACACGCCAACCACAGTCCAGCATTTGTTCTGACGGTAAATCAAAGACTACCAGAAAACGTAATAAAAACTATATATCCTTCAGTGCACTGTTGTGGGCTGAGGGGGTCTGGCGTCCTGCCTCCAGTTGTGTATCCAGAACGGAAAATACAGAGATTAATTTATATTTGCTTGCACTAATTCAAATATCTTACTACGTATTGTAGTAACCCACTACTGGATGTGGAGCTTTACAGGTAGCACTGCGGCATGTAGGAGACACTTGTATAGCTGTGGACATTAAATGTGTGCATTAACGTTGTGTGTGTCTTGCTAGAGCTTTCATCTAAAGCTGCTTTCTCACCTGATTGGTATGGCTCAGCTCAAGTCAACCCGACTCACTTTTGCTACCAGCTACTATGTGTTCCTCTGCAGATATAGCACCTCCTCAGTGTAACTGCTAAAGTTAGAGTGATACCGCATGAAACTGCCAATAATTGAAGGAGACAAATGTTGTTCGGACATCAAGTCCATTCTGGATGTTCTAAGGCAACGCAAGAGTGCAGCTAGCGTTTAGCGTTGGCTAAGTGTTGAGGGCAAAAGAGCTGCTACAGTGATGCCATATTAAACTGACACATTCAAAAGAGGCAGAGTTTGGGAAATACTACTTTCTGCAATGGTAAATACTACGATTTTGGCTGCTCAAGGGTATGCTAACCTGGTAGCTAGCGTTTGCGTTTAGGGTGGTAAAGCTGCTTCTCATTACTGACGATCCTCTCCAACCGATTAGTAGTCTACAATGTTTTTACATTACCTTTTTGTTCTGCTCAGCTAGACTTAAACCTCCTTTAAACCTTAAAGTGTAGTGTTATCATAAACAGTATCTTAGACCAAAGTACTAGGTTTGTCAAACGGAAAACCAAAAAAAGGTGAGTGGAGCTGAGCTGAGTAAATCTAGGACCATGTAGAGGAAAAGTGTCCCACACAACGTTGTCTACTTGGTAAAAGGTGGTGCCTTTTACATTGCCTGAACAAGGTCACACTGTCACTACTACATATACATATAACTACCTTTTGGCAACTTCTATGCAGATGTAATGGAACATATGGATATAAAGATTCTAGGAGGCTGTGGGAATGTACCGACAACGTTACCAGTGCGTTGTCAGATAACGTTGTCATGTATTTCCGAGGAATTGCATTTCAACATTTTAACAACGTTGTGGGCACCAAAACAGAATTTTGTCACCACATAACTGTGGTAGCAGGGAAAGTGCTACATTTTCCGTATCTTCTTAATCTGCGCCAACGCCGCAGTATCAACACCCTATATAGTTTATTTTAAAAAAATACTTCTTTAGTATAAAACTGTAGCCAGGAGAGGGAGCTAATGTTGCTAACTGACACTAGAAGTAAATAGACACCCAATTCTTTTCTGCCCCCAGTGTTCAGCTACACTGTGAAATATTGTTGGCTGTTAAGGCTAAGAATGTCCTATACCACATCAACAAGCAAGCACGATCTTAATTAAGAGCAGTTAAGGTGGGTCGAACAATTTGGGGAATGATTCGTGTGACTGTTGACTTTTAGTGTCTCTCAACAATATTGGCCTCTTAGCTGCTTGTACCTAAAGTTAAAAAGCAGTGTTCGGCACCAAGCATGTCTTGGCTAACTGTCTACATAGTAAATTAGATTTTTTGCTGAATCATTTCGGTTTAACTTTTACAGGGTCAAAAAAAAACCCTCTGAAAAATATATTTACCATATTTAGAAGAAATTAAGGAAGGCTAAGTGAGGCTTCTAGGGAAGCTGAGGATTATAAAGAAGCTAATTAAGATCGATACTGTCTGATAATATTATAGTGTCCTGCATGTAACACCAGAATTAAACACAGCAATCCAGAGCTACAACTTCACAGAAAATCTAATGAAAACAACATGGCAATGGGTGACTGCAATGTAGCATTTTTCTGATGGTAAATCAAAGACTACCAGAAAACACAATAAAACCGGTATATCACTCAGTGACCTGTTGTGGGTTGAGGGGGTCTGGCGACCTGCCTCCGGTTGTGCGCGCAGAACAGAAAACACAGAGATGCATTTATTTTAGTTCGCAGTGATTCAGATACGTTAATATGTTGCTTCTTTCTCTGTACAATTTCCATTAAAAATATGGACCACAGCTACAAAGCACAACAGAGAAGCAGATGTTTGGACCTCGCGCTATGGTTTGAGGGCTACAGCTGCCTCTTAAAATGTGCAAATGGAAGTTCAAGATTGAGGCAGACTGATGACTGTGTTTGTTTTCATAGCTGCGTGGCCAGAGGCATTAGCTCCTAATTAGATCGAGCAATGTTGTCATAGTGGATGTACATAATGCCTCACATAAAGCTGTTTGGAACCCTTTAAAAGAAGTGAAGAAGATGGAATATTGCTTTTCGGTGGTCGAATTCTGAACCAAGGGCTCTGTGATGAGCAAGGATTCAGATTTTTACCTTAAAAGTGGATCGATATGCCTTTGCCTTCCTACGCAGAGTCAAACCCAGCACAAATATCTCCCACACAGGAGACAGACACGCAGGCAACCAAGGAGCCATACATGAGCTTCCGGATAGCGGCTCTTTGAGCAGTTACTAACAGCATGCTCCTATCATTGTGGCAGAGTGGCTTTGATTCTGAAATGGAAAGACCGGCCTCGATGGCTGCCTTTGGTCTGTCAGGCTAATCTTCAAAGCCAAGGCCCGAATCTCCTCCGTTTCTGGGCTGCATGCACGCTTTCTCTACGTACCATGGCCTTCTGTGCTTAGCCAGAGGTCACGGTCCTCTTTGAACTGGAACAAAAGAGAAACATTTCGCATTATGCTACTGATAATTCAATTTGTTAGCCAATTTCAATAACGGTGTGTAAACAAACACTTTGTGTTTTCTCCTGCCAAGCGTGCTGTAAATGTTGCTCAGGGAAACAAAAGCCTTTTTACGTCTGCTTGATGGACTGGAACACCCTGACTGCTGGTGCACTATGAGAACTCAGAACCTTACAGAAAGGAAAGGCATGATAAGGCCAAAGATGTAATGTAAAATCAGAACAGGCTCAAGAGTATACTGACTATACTGCACTCTTATCAGTGTGTTTGGGAACAATGCCTTCATGCTGTGCACACTTCTAGTGCCATCCTATGGCAGCATATAGTTACTGCACATAATATTTGTTCAGAGTGGATGTTTCTTGGTGGGATACCTGGAATAAATACTAGGACCTATGGTAATATGGAAGCAGTGGTATGGAAGCCCACCAGGTGAGAGGAGGAAGTCTATGTCCTGTTGTATCTCCCAAAATAATGACTTATTTTTGCAAAATTTTGACCAGCTATATTGAAATAATCAGTTCTCACATTTCATGAAATTCTTCATTTTCAACATACTAAGCCCAATTTACAATTAATATTTTTAAATATTAAATTTCAAAAATGTTGAAAATAAATATTCCTTATTTTGTCATTTTTATACAATATTTAAGTCATTAACTTGAGACAATAAATCATTTCAAGAATGTGTCATTGTATAAATATTGTAAGTCATTATCTGGAGAAATAAGTTATTTTAATTACTTTTAAGTCCTTATTTCAACATATTAGTCCATATTTATTTTAAAATGTTGGTTCAGTATTTCCAGAACATAAGAAATTATGTAATTATATTGGGAAACTAAGCAATTCTATACAATAAATTCCAGTTTTTGAGATGCTAAGTCAATATATTGAGAAATTAAGTCATTATATTGAGAATCTAAATCGTTATTTATACAATGTGCCATAACGTTGCTATACAAAGTCAATATTTAGAGAAAATAAGTCACTAATTGTAGACATTAACACAATATTTTAAGTCTTTATTTCAAGACTGTGTAGCTATGTCAAGATATCAAGTCATTATATGTAGAAAATAAGTCATCATTTTGAAATTAAGTCTATACCTGGAGAAAATATTCACATGTTTACATATGTATAAGCCATTATTGTGAGAAAATCAGTCATCAGAATGTCATTATATTCAAATACTAAGCCACTGTTCAGAGAAAAAAAGAATTTTTAAATTAATAAATTGAGTTACAACGAATATAATATAATAAAATAAGTCATTATTTTGACATATTAAGTCAGTTTCAGATACTGAGTCAATGTTTTGAAATATTAAGTAATTATTATTTAAAAAATTAGTTACTATTACAAGACCATAATTATTTTGAAAGACCAAGTAAAAACTACATCATTAGACTGAGACATAATTCATTATTTGAACATAATGTTGTCAAAATCAGAGAGACAGCCAGAAAGTCCTAGTGGAGTCCTCCACCTGATAGGAATGATTTGTTCTAGTACAGCATGTCTGTGTAAATGTGGAGGGGGTCAATCTTTTATTCACAGGCACTGAGCTATTTGCATGGTCAGCATGTGAGTGCCTAAATTGAAGCAGCCTTTCCTCAAATTCCTTTTCATGAGACTTGCTAACTAGTCCGACTGCAGTCCGTCAGTCCTGGACAAGTTAGGAAAAACCAGGAGGTCAAAAAAGAGTCAAACACAGTAACCAGGCACTGTTGTGCTCATCCACGTGGAGAAGAATGGCCTGCTTCAGCGCCCACAGCAACACGTCCATTAATGCAAACACTGGGTTACTATGGAGTCGAACAGGGACAATGGGTCAGTAGCAACTTCACTCTGCTCAGTGACCACCGCGTCCACTCCAGAGTAAGGACACAAACATGGACGGGGACGAGTCTCCGGCGGCTGATACAAGGCTCGAGTTCTTAGAGGAATATGTCCTAAAAACCATGAAGCTTAAATCTGACCGCTGGCAAAAGTGCCTCGCGGCGGAGGAACATAAACAAGTGATCCAGGATTTCTTGGATAAGACTGACCACACGACCCTTGTGGTGTCCCTGAACGCCGCCGGACATCTGATACCCACGGCGGGCTTTGTCGGGTCTTCGAAGAACAAAGCGGTTTACTTTATCAAACGGGGCAAAGCCGTGCTCTCCTCGGCCACAATGAAGGCTAACATACTGCACGGGGACATGTCCAGCTCCGCTCTCGAGCAGTTCTCCGCGTTCGTGGAAGAGGTAACCTGCGTAGCTCTGAGCGCCGCAGAGTCTCGCTATCTACGCTTTTTACGTAGGGCTTCGCGCGCTGCTTCTCCGCTTAACCGAAGTTCACTGACTTTAGCGTTTAGCTTACAGACTGACGAGATATCAGAGTATATATATATATATATATGCAGCGATACCCTGGAGGGTCAGTTTTAGTACATTTAATGGGGTTTTGACTTTTTTACTTTAGTGGTTTTGCTTCAGTGTTTACATGCAGTGTCGTTAGGCGGGAGGGCATTGTATTCTAATGAGTTCTGATTTGTCAGGTATACGTCAATAGCGCATCTAAAGCATTCACAGTACAGGCGCTGAACCGCTGTATGGACGCTTCCCCTGCTGAGGTGCTGTTTACAGAATTAAGTCTAAATAATATTAAATCTATAAATTAAACCATTTAAAAAAGACATAAAACCATGTTAGTGTCACTAACTGTGATGAGAATGACCCATCACTCAAAAATTCGGTTCAGTGGTTGTCCTGTGGAGGCCCTGACCACTGATAAACCATTACATTGCATGTACACTCACAGAGCACCTACAGCAAGTAAGGCTGGGGGTGGGGGTCCTTTTCAGCACTGAAACTGATGTGGTGGTGCTGGTGTGTTGGTGTATGTTGTGCTGGCACGTGTGGATTAGACACAGTAAACACTCTGTCCTTGTTGGTCCACCTTTTATATGTGAGGTCAGAGAAGATAGCTCATCTTTTGTTACATCGTTTGTGTTGGTCATCTTGTTGTCCTTTATCAGTGCTCACAAGATGCTGCCCGCAGGTGGACAATTCTCAGTTCAGCAGTGAGGTGTTTAAGAACTTAAGCCGCTCTGCTGCACTCACAACAGCACAACACACCGCCACCATGTCAGTGTGACTTCAGTGCTGAAAATTAACATTGGACATCTGATATGATGTGAATGAAGTCCCATGAAAAGCCTTGGCGCTCTTGGCCCACGTTTGAGTGCTACAATTTCACAGCTCCCTGAGGATTTTCTATTATTCATTTGTTTGTTTATTCATTCAATAATTTTTAAATAAATTCAGTCCGTTCAGTAATTCACTTCAACAAATTTGTTCCTGGAAACGTCTTGATATCAGAGCTCACTTTGGACCATGATCAAATAAAGTACTGATTATATTACATAGTAAGATGTAGTTTAAGTTAGAATAAGCCTATTTTGTGTGAGAATAAACATGTTTTTTAAAGCCTGCATTCCGAAGCTTGGGTCTGTAATGGTCTGCGGATTAGCTGTAGGGGCCCAAACCAAAATGTTATTCTAAGGCCTCGTTCACAATCTGCCTCAGTCTTAAAATCTGCTCTGAGTTTGCAGTTTTTCTTAACCTGTTTAGGTTGTGGTTCCAGTGCTGCTCAACAACAAAAACCACTGTCAGTGGCCACACGTTGTGTCTGAGGATCTAATGCGACACGTCCATGCCCTGAAGACCAGAGTGTTTGTGGTCGCTGGACAAGTCAAAGGCAAAACTCTCCTTCCTCTCCCCCCGGGGTCAGAGAGAATTGAACAGGCTGCCATTGAGAGAGAAAAGAGGTAGGATGGAGCATGTGCTCTTATTTAAAATGCATACCGCTTATCAATTGTGTTTGAGATCTTTCGCCAGGACTGGAACTGAAGAATCCTGCTCTGCAGGCTGCACAGCTCAGAATCACCTTAAGAGCTAGACTTGTACAGCCATTGTGAAACAAACTTTCTTTTTGTTTCTTTTTCATGGTTTCGGTCTGGCACAACTTCCATAGAAAGCTTAACAGTGTCTGCTGAACTTGGAACTGATGCTGCCATATCGTGAGTTATAGCAGAGCTGAAATCCATTAAAAGAACAACAGCGATCTGCCTTGCAGGCTTTTCTTTCTCGGCTGAGATGCTTGCACTCTTTTCTCCTCCTGACTGAATCAACCAACTGAGAGAAACCGAGACTCTGAAGTTTAGGAATGTTTGTAAGAGAGTCACCTAGGCTTGCTTTATGGGTGTTTGTTTTCCAGTCTATGGATCAGGGATATTCAGTTCCAGTTCTGTTTAATGGATTCACACATTAATGTAAAGACAGCATTTTTAAGGACATTTTTCTAGCATTTTATGTTTTCCCTTGAGGTCCACTTGTAACATTTGGGTGATTTATGTACCAGAAGTCATGCTTTGTCCTCAACAGTCCTTAGACCTTCAGCTTCAGCTGAGTAGGTGGATATATGTAAATGAGGCATGTGTTATTTTTGCCCTGTGTGTTTACATACATGGACTATGGGACTGTGGAGTGAACTTGGTCTATATTTGCTTATCAATATGTAAACTGTCTTATTTTGAAAAAAAAACCAGAAATCACAGAAATCATTTTTGTCTCGATATACAGAACACACTAATTGTTATTGCAGCTTAGAAAATATCAAAGTGCTCAGATATACTGCAGACATCTCTAACCTAATGGTGAACCGTGACTTTTAGAGTTAGACTCCCCTGATAATTGTTAATTTCTGCTGGCTGCCCTAGGGGATTTGAGTTGTTTGTTAGCGCTTTGCTAACAGCAGTGTGCACAAATGTCTTTGGTCCAACTAAATTCATTCCATGTTTTATTTGAAGGTTGTAACACTTTTATTAGCATTATTTTTCTGTTTCTAATGGCCCATTGATTAGGCTGCTCCTCATATTTGCTGTTATTGATGTATCTGGGACTTTCAGAGGGGCTAGAGTTGCACTTTCTTTTCTCAAGAAATTGGTCCCACCTGTTAAAAATCAAAGCATTATTGGCTGATTACTCTGTCACTTCACAGTTAATCAGATGGTGAAATGAGTGAATTGTATTTCTTTTGAAAAAGCGTGAACGACTAAGCTACAGGCATTACAATACGCATGAATATCCTGTTCTTTATATCAGTCGCTGTGTATTCGTCCTAAAGGTGCCATAGGATGTGTTTATGTAACATTTTAAATAGTTCACTGATGTATACATAGAATGTATGTGAGGGTGAAAAAACACCAGGTGTGGTTTCACCCGTCCATTTACACCCTATGAATTGGCCCTTGAAGGAAATGAGCCATCTATCCTTTTTAGGGTGCTTATGAATAAATCTGTGCTGGTTTATAGTGAGAGTTTGTGATGATCACATAGAAGCAATGTGTGGAAATAAAATTCAGTGTTCATTCAGTGTTTCTGTATCAACACATTAACACAAAGCAAGTTAAAGTTGGTACTCACTTTGAAGCTGTCAGTTTAAGATGATCTGCTTCAACTGGTAAACAGTGATAAACTCACACAGCATGGTTGCTACTTACAGGTTTTGTAATGCTAATACAGGTGAAACTCTACCTTTATTCAGTTTCCAGGGTTTGAGAAACTGTCTGTGATGAAATAGGCTGAGCAAACTAAAGACACTGATTTGTAGTTTGTTAAATATGTGGGATTTGAAGTTAGCTTCCTGTTTGTCAGCTTGTTTTGTGAATTTATTGTTCCACCTGCATTCAGACACCCTGTACAAGATGTAGCATTTAAGGTGGAATGGTGAACAGGTAGCCAACTTTAGCCTCATTTAAAGAGGGACATTAACTATGTCATACGGCACACCCACACTTGTCTGGGTATAAATAATTAGTCAAGATTATTTGGACTGTCTCCTTGCAAAAAAGAGATTTGTATTTGAAGGAGGAACAACAGTGTTTGAGGTCCCCTGTTTGTCAGTTCATGTGCTTTATGTTACTATGTAATGTTATTCAACATGAATACACTTTTCCATACACTTGCACCTTTAAGACTCAACCAAAAATAAATTTTCAGAATGTTTTGTAAATAAGTCCCCAGGAGTCCAGCATAGTTTGATGATTTTTCTGCTTAAACACATCTGATTCACATCACCTGCAAATTGGTGTGTTAAGTAGTTGTGTTTTTGTACAATGAAATGGGTAAACGGTGGTACACTCCAGGAAAAGATCTGCTAAAGATCCCTAGTCATGATGCCTGTAGACAAAGAGCAATGTTTTTCCACTTCCACAGAGGAGACCTAGTTGATAAGAGCATCATCCACTCCATTGAGTCTATGGTGATTGAATGGAGCCATCAGATTCATGAAGTTCTTAAGAGAGATTCGTCTGAACCTCTACTGGAAGGCAAAAATCCTATCCCACATGTGGAGCTGACCTTCTGGAAAAACAGGTCAATAGCGTCTGTTGCTACTTCTTTCAACCGTTTGCCTTTTATTAGTTCCGGGCAGCATCCAGGCTTTTAACATTGTACTTCATTTTGTTTTTCTCACCAGATATTCAGACCTTGAATGCATACATGACCAGTTCAAGTCGCCGAAAGTGGCCAAGATGGCGGAGCTTCTGGATGCAATGGAGAGTAGCTATTACCCTGCTTTTAGAAATATGGTACAAGATGTCATGAGAGGTACACAACAAATTGCGTAAATACTTTTACACTGATTTAGTTCGTTGGTTGCAAAAAGTTAATTGACATATAAGCACCATGTTCCTCCTATAAAGCTCTTGAGGAGGCCAGGGACATTAACACCTTCCTAAAGCCAATACAGCGACTCACGGAAAACCTGGAGAACATAGAGTTCAGCGAAGTGAAAGGACAAATTGCCCCCCTCATGCACACAGTGTGTCTAGTGTGGGCCAACTCCAAGCACTACAACACTCCCGCCAGAGTGATAGTGCTCCTCCAAGAGATCTGCAATCTTCTCATTCAACAGGTACATTCTGCATTCAGTAAAATCACTTATCTGAAAGTGCTCAGGATTAAGTGTAATTTTAAAAGGTCACTTGTGCCATTAGCCTTTTGGCTGAACTATCCCTTTAATCTCGCTTTCTCTAACGCTGGATTATCTTCACTGTCATATAAAAGCCAGATGCCCTTTACATTAAAGATTTACAATGACTGGAGATTTTATGACCAATTAATCCATAGAAATAGCTCAGAAATAACTTAACTTCACGGTATATTAAGGTTAAGTTTTCAATCTTATATATGGTTAACATTTCTGAGAACTTTTTCTCATAACAGGTGTGATACAGATGTTGCACATTATGTTTTGATCATGTCCACCTGTGAAGTACAGTGCTGTACAACAGTTCCAGTCCAAACCGCCATTAAGCACAAATTATGTGAAAATGAAAATAAAACAGTAAACAAATTATAAAGAAGCTTCAATTTATCCAATATCTTGGTTGCATTTTGTGCTTATCATGAACCAAATAATTCTAAACACATTCAATAATGGACTCTGGAGTGATCAGTCCATTATTCTGAGAACACTTGCAGCTTCTTTTTTCTTTTTTTGTCAGTAGTAGCTTTTTGTCAGGTACAAATCCTTTCACAATGGATGTCTCTTAAAGCCGTCAGTGCTGTTTGTCAGTGACAGCTTGGGTGGTTTTTCAGCTCCTGCATGGTTGTAAGGGTTCAATTTTGTTTATATATTTAAAAAAAATTTTTAACTGCAGCTGTACTATGTTTTTCCCTTCCTTACGCAAATCATATCTTCTTATACCTACTGCTAGAAAAATGAATCACACTAAATGGCTGCTTTGATGAAAATGATTAATAAAATAAATAAGTGAATGGAGGTCTCTGACTGGTACACGGTGCTGAAGTTTAGAAGCTTTGCGTACGATAGATAAATCATTCTTTTCATGATTTGTCTTGTATGTAGGCTCGGACATATCTTATCCCGGAGGATATCCTGAAAGGTGATGTGGCGGAGAGTCTTGCACGTGTCCAGACAACTCTGGACGTACTTACATACTTCAAGAGTGTCTTTGAAGACAGAAGAAACAACCTCAGTCAGTACCGGAGAAATGGAATGGAGGTCAAGCCCTGGGACTTCTCCCCTTTCCTGGTGTTTGCTGGGCTGGACCGCTTCATGGAAAGATTAAAAATGATTGAAGTGAGTGGAAAGGTTTTATGACAGGCCAGGTGCAGGGAGCAGTGGTCTCCTGGTGTTCTACTGCTTTACTGCTTCAATTTTGATATTTTCTGATATTGTAGTCTTGTCTAGAAGGTCTGGGCCAGATGTATATATGAGCGCAAGCCCGGCATGAAATGTGCCAATATGCGACGGCAGCGTGTGGCCACGGTGCATCTGATATTGACACTTGTTTTAATAGGGATGTGCAGTAATATAGTCGTCAATGAGTTCAAGAATAATGAACCAAGCAACCAAGTCAATTAAATAAATCTGATAAAAGTACAATATTAAAAAAATTCATAAATGTAAAGTAAATTTAGTAGATTAAGAATTAACAAGAAAGAGAAATTTGTATGTTTGCAATGACTGATTGTTATTGTACTTAGAGGTCCAGTGTGACATAACAGCATTAACATGCTCTAATCGAAGCTCTGTAGCATAATAAGTATTTATCTTTATTATAATTCAAAAATAACAGTGTATTTATTTTTTAACTGTGTATCTTCTGTCTGTATGAAATATCATGATAAAATCACTGACATGCAAATGGATTGTTGCTTTAATGCATTTATTATCATGTGCCTGTGAATTAAATGTGCCTCTTCAGTTATTATTTGAAAATTTGCTTGTTAATAATGCATGTAATTTTACTGCTGGTCTCTTTTATAGTAAGAAACAAAGCCTGATACACATGCCTATTATTATGCATCAACAATATATATATATATATATATATATATATATATATATATATATATATATATATATATATATATATATATATATATATATTACAATCGTTGAGATATAAGCAAAGTCATTCAGAGTGGTTTGATGTGAAGTGATTAATTAAAGAGAAACTAACAGACTCTTTGCTGTGGTGATGGGAACCAGGGGTTACCATGTCACCAACACAAAACCAGCCATTTATTACTATTCAGAACCTGCACAGCACTTTTATATGTAAAGTTGGTGATGGTGAAATAGTGGCAAAACATTATTTCTTTCTATTTTGCCTCACAGTGCTCTGCACTTTCATCTCTGCCACAAATGTATTTAAAAATAACATATTTTAGGCCAAAACTGTTGTAAACCAGCATCTAAGGCATGTTCATAACCATTTCATACAGTAACATTTAGTGCAAATCACACAATTCACCCATTTAATGATGCAGAAATGAAAAAAAAAAGAAATTCCTCTTTAACAGCTTCCTAGTTGATCTTTTTCCGGTAAAATATATTTAAACCTATGAAAGACTTTGCTTATTTAAAGCTTGACCACTGTTTTAATTCACTGATTACTCAAGAGATTAGTATTATCGGTAGATTGCTGTCGCAGTCGATAGTGTCAGCCCTGTTTTTGTCTGTCTTCCAGGATTTGCTGCTGACTGTGGTTGATGTGATGAAGCTGGAGAAGGTGGAGTTCGGAGGTGTTCGTGGAAGATCTCTGAGTCAGCAGGTCGTGTGGCTGCATGAAGAGTTCCTGGAGAGATATAAAATATTTTCAGAGAAGTCTTACGACTGCCTTGACGTTTGTAATACGGTATGTAAGCGACATGGGGCAAAGTGGTTCAGACACACCAGCATGTGCTCACACCCTTTATCAGTTCACTCACTAACCTGAGTGATCTTGCAGGAGTTTGAAGCCGATTTCACTGAGTTTAAGCAGAAGGTGGAAGACACAGATCGACGCCTGGGCGCCATTTTTTGTCAGGCTTTTGATGACTCTTCCGGCCTGGAGCATGCCTTCAAGGTGAGTGACAGTTACAGAGATGACAGTGTTTTTGTTTCCAAGACAGCAGATCTCTACTGTGAAATCCATATTAGGGGTCTGACGCTTGGACTACAATGGATCCAGTGACGTGCGTCTGATTGTAAAACAGTCTTGTGGACGTGCAGTCTGTTCTTTGTTGATCTCTTATGAATTTGGTCTATCTGCATAATGAAACTGTCAGGAATGCGGGCTGAATTTTATGACTAGTCTGCACACATGAGACAAATCATGACACATTTCTGGCAACAAAGCTTGACATGAGCCATACGTCACCTGGGAACGTTTCTTCATGTTTGAATTAATGTCGTTTCTGCCACACGCTCTTAAAAATAAAAGCTCCTAAACGCTTCTTGGCTTAGATATACAGGAAAACCCTTTAATTGGTGTAGGATCATGACGTTGTGTGGAGGTTCAAAAGTTTAAAAGGCCCATGTAATCGAAAACTGAATTTCACTATTTTCTTTTATATGGAAGGTAGAATAGAAACATATGAACATTGTTGTAAAATCTGAGTTTTAAAACTTGATATTTACTTTGTGTTTGCTATAAAAAGAGAGCAGTTTAATTCCTCTTACTGTGATGGTATATACATCAATATCCCATACATGCTATACTCATGCTACTCTTTACAGTATATGAAAAGAGTTTGCCCCCATTGTTTAAATTGATTTCTTGTTTTCATCGCTTAACAACGAATTAATGGAAAAAACACAGAAACATATATATCATATATATCAGCCAAAACATTAAAACCACCTCCTTATTTCTATGAGTATATGATTGCTGGAGACTTTAAATAGTCCATCAACCAACAACATCCATCCAGACAAGTGTCCTGTGGGCAGCGTCCTGTGACCACTGATGAAGGACAAGAGGATGACCAACACAAACAGTGCAGCAACAGATGAGCTACTGTCTCTGACTTTACATCTACACGATGGACCAACAACATATATGTGTCTTATTGAGTGGACAGTGAGTGGACACATTGTTTAAAAACTCCAGCAGCACGGCTGTGTCTGATCTACTCGTACCAGACCAGCACAGAGAAACTGCACACCACCACCACGTCAGTGTCACTGCAGTACTGAGAACGATCCATCTGCTCTTTGGTGGTCCTGTGGGGGGTTTGACTTTGAAGAACAGGGTGAAAGGAGAACAAAGGTGTCAAAAGTATTCACATTCATTACTCATGTAGAAGTATAGATACTAGGATTTAAAAATACTCCGGTAGAAGTTGAAGTATCAACTTAAGCGTTTTACTCCAGTAAAAGTGTAAAAGTACTGCTTTCAAAACTACTTGTAAGTAAAAAACGCCATTAAGGACAAAAGCTTAGGCAGCACCACAGGGGTCTATAGTGCACTAGCCCACCTCCACAAAAAAACATTATTTTAAAAGCCATAATGACTACAATGTTACATTAAAATGTTAATGTAAAAAAATTGGGATGCGCTAGGCTTCCTGTTTCAGCGGCATGCCTGAAAATGAATGTATTTTAGTACAATGTAAATATATTAAAGCAGCATATCTGTGTACTACTGAACATTAACATGTGTTTCATGGAGCAGAATATATGATGAGTAGTTGTCTGTAAGTATTGTAATGGTGCAAAAAGTCAAACTTCAAAAGCATGTTATTAATAACCTTTACTGGAATGTAAATGTACATGAATAAAAACAAGCTGAAACGAAATAGGAGTAACGAGTGTGTTTTTAAAATGTAAGGAGTAGAAAGTACAGATAATGGTGTGAAAATGTAAGGAGCAGATGTAAAGCGTGAGCTGAAAAATAATTACCCCAGTAAAGTATAAATAACCAAAATTTCTACTTATGTAAGGTAACGAAGTATTTGTACTTTGTTATTTGACACTTCTGAAGGAGAACAAGAAAGTCTACAGAGAAACAGCTGGACTTCCATCTGTAACTGAACACGTACATGTATAATCTGTGATCTTTTAAAATGCTCTTTCTTTACATTAAAGCATTAAAGTGTGGTTGTTCTATGGTGCTGCTCCAAATAAGCCTTTATCTGTTCAGCGTGTACTGCAGTGTGATCATGTGTATTTCTGCAGGTTCTGGACATGTTTGGCAGTCTTCTGGAGCGTCCCCTCATAGCAGCTGATGCTCAGATGAAATTCCCTGCACTGATCACAATGTTTGACAAGGAGCTTGACAGCTGCAAGACCCTGTACAAAACACACACACAGAGCGAGGACGAGCTTGGTGAGATGGGCTTTACACAACTCTGCGCTTAACCCAAATGTAGTCGATCAGCTAAGATGAGTTTGAAGTCTAAATATTTCCTCTTTCGGTTTAAGCTGAAGCTACTACGATGGTGAACAGTAACGGTAACATCGCACTGTTATGTTACTGGACATATTCAGTCATGACAACTGCTGACAGCCTATGGCATCAGCCATGTTGGTAGCAAAGTTGTGTAGCGGGGCTACCACATCATCTTTACAGATCTCTCCACTGATGTCATCCCAGGTTACACCTCTGTCAATAAGAACATGCCTGTTGTAGCAGGCGGACTGAAATGGGCCCAGCAGCTGCAGGAGCGAATACAGATCCCGTACAACAACTTCCGATACATCAGCCATCCGTAAGTGCTCTCTGCTGGCTTTGAAAGCATCCCTGTTGTAGTGTATTGTTGTGCGCTGAAGCTGCTGATAACATTATGTTTCGTTGTTACTGTTACTAGATGTATGGAATCAGCAGACGGACTGAAGGTCATGCAGAAGTATGATGGAATGATGCGGCTACTCAAGCGGTGAGTCACTGAAGAGATTTCATATGAAAGATAATTGCGCTGCCAATTATGTAAGCGTTTTTGCTTTTTTCCTCTTTATTGCATGTTTACCAGTTCCTCGCTGGGAGCCTTTGTGTTAGTGTATTGCGCTTGTCTGCAAGCGAGGTATTAAGAAGTGTGCTCTTCATAAGCGTTCTTGTTATTTTTAATATTATTATTATTATTTTTTTTTTTATCATGCGCACCCCTGTTTGCTACACTGACATCATCTTAATATTAAGACTATTACGGTATATAATGAACCTTATTTCATTGCAGGGTAGACATATGTTCTTGTGTAAGCCCCCAAGCGAGCATAGGTAGGAAGGCAGAAATATAGAGGAATTGAATCGAGACGTGCGGTCCCTAACATGATTTATTTGCTCATTTAAAAAGCCAGTGTTTGTAGATTATTACACAGGGGCCTCATTTTCTCAAGCTCGCTGCGTTCCCTCACTTGCGCTCAAAGTCCAACAGCTCTGCAGAATGTTCTTAGCATATATGTCTGCTGCTGCAGCAGAGAGTCGGAGTTGCATGCACATTGTATGTGCTTTAGTGTATGCAACCAAATGCAACGCCTACCTGCCTGCTGATTAAAACCAAATGATGGATTAGCGGTGGAAGGGACCTGTATTCTCTCCAGTCAAAAATTAAGCCCTCTCGTTCCGTGATGGTAATCGCTAGTATTACACAAGCAATCTAGTTAGGGCTATTACAGGGCATCTCTAGTTATTACTTCTTGGCACAGAGGCTTATGATTTATGTGTACCGCGGAGCCGCTTGATTTCCTGGGACTCGGTGCTGCAACTGCAATAAGACAATTAACCCTGCGTCCAGCGCGTAGAATTCCAATGAAGAGCGTGCTGACCCTCATGAGAAGCTTACAGAGAGATTGCAGTAGGCACCAGACATATTTTCCCTTCCTCACTTGTGATAAATGTGTCTTGTTCTGTGCTCCCTTTCGGTATTAGCACTGCTCGAATGCTTCCTGGACTTCACTGTGTACTACTTAAACATTTGAAGGAATGGCAGGATGCCTTGAAAATCTTTAACGTGCACCACAGTGGAATTTCTAATCAGGATATTAACGTCTATATGTCTCCAGGGCCTGCTCTAGCCTTCTGGAGACCTTAAGTGGGATTGTTTTGGGGCCCCCCCAGAGCTGGTTAGCTGATATACTGTAAAATGAAAGGCTAGCGTATAACAAAAAATACAACAAGCTCCTTAAATTATATGTACTTATAACTTATGGGTAATGTATGCTCATTTTTTAGTTGCTTGTTTGGGGTCATAAAAAGTGTCAGCTTTAATTAGAAATAGTTTTTTAGGCCTTGTGAAAATTGGGCCTGAGTTTTGTTCACCAGACCCCAGAGGGAAATAATACATGTACATGAAAATGCAAGATAATGTATGCCATGTTCTGATAGTCTGTTTCAATAGTGGCCTGACTGTGGCCACTGACTTCGGTAAAGCCTCTATCTATCTACCCTGAAAAAGATAGCATACTATGAGCTGTGAATGTACTGATAACACATGTCTACAGCAAAGCAGAGCTGCTCTGCATAGCTAAACTTTCCACGATACCTATGTCTTAAATATTGCTCATAATGAAACTCATCCATCAGTCCATCAGTACAGCTTAATTGTTGATAGTTTCACTGTTCTTCAGTATGATATTAATTCTCTTCATGCATGTGCCTATAGATACACCTCTAAGCTTTATGATAAATGGACCGACTCAGTGGGGGAGAAGTCTCAGTACAATCTCTGTCAGCCACTCATATCCAGAGACCCGGCCACCAGACTCATCACTGTCAACTTCAACCCACAGGTAGGACTCTCATTCTTGTAGGTGCTGTATGTGTGTTAATGTAAGTTAATGTAATTTTATTTAATTTTAAAGCATTTTTGTTGGTCTGTTCATCATTACACGTTCACACTATGCAATAAACAGCAACTGAGCTTTTTTTTTAAATGTAGATTTATGTAGAAAACTAAATGCTGCCAAAAATGGAAATAGACAGCAACAATGTTATAGCTGCAGTGTGTACACATGTGTCAGGGTCAGTAGGCTATTTCAGAACTTTATAACTGCCAGTAGTCATACACAATGATGTGGCATATTATTGTAACTGGTGGGCTCATATAGTTTGTCTAAGGAATCTTGTTGATCAGTTGTAAATGCAGTATTTTACTATACTCTGGCTGCTAATGACTGAGACTCATGCCCACAGCAGGTAAGGCCATCCCCCTTTAGCTAATTTCCAACCACGCTTGACCTTAGCACACTTCACTCAGTTCTCATATTAACTACTCCTACCATTTCTCTTTTCCCACAGCTAAGCTTTGTTGTTTTTTCCTGTTTTTCCCCCTCTGGTCTTTTGCTGACATGGAACTCAGTGTTCACATTTCATGCAAGGAACTATCATTTCTCTCCCACAATCCATTGCTCCACTTCGTTTCCAGGCTCTGTGCTCTCCAGGGTGTCCCCGGGGTGCCTCCAGTGTCTCCTAAAAACGGCAGGCATTCATTCCTTCACAAAGCTAATTCCCTGATCTCTATACCCATCCAACAGCCTTCTAGAACTATTGCTTCTGCTTTAAGGCTTGCAACCTCAGGAGCCTCATTTACCTCCCCACCATCCACTCCGTAACTCAGCATATCCCATTACCTCCAGCCCCTTGAGTCTAGCTGTCTGCCACCAACTGTGTCAGAGTACATCTCTAACTTTGCTTTCTTTTGATTCTTCTAAGTGTATTATTCCTGATGGTAACATTTGACCAGTCCTGTTGGACAGCACTGATCTCATCCTTACAAGAAAACCCAGCAGTGGTATTAGTCCCTAACTTCATAGCCTTTATGATTTGAGAAAGAGCAGTTATTGGTTTGAGAAACCTAACAATGACCTATCAGTGTTCTGCCCTCATATCTGTTCTTTCACAGCAGTTGCTATATTTGACAAGAGTGGAACATTGGCACATATCCTATCCTAACAGCATGGCTTTTCATGTGCAGGCAAAAAAAAATATTTAAAGCTAATAATGCACTCACAAGACTGTTTTTTTTGGCAGTGTTGTAGAAAGATGGTCCTACCTTACAACAGCTAACAGCTTTTTTTTTGCATTTGAATATTGAAAAAATATATGTCTGAAATATTTGTTTTGGTTCAAAATGAGTTTGGATTTTTTGTATGTTTGATTTTATGGACAATGCTCCTGAATCGCCACTTTCAGATTAAAGCGTTTATATATTTGATACTCCTAAAGCTCCACAATCATCTGAGTACAGTGTTCATTTTGTTTCTTTGGGTAATAAAAAAGTTTTGGGTTTTTTTTGTATTATAGTTGGTGTCGGTCCTTCGGGAGGTTAAGTACCTGGAGGCCAGACAAGCTGAGGATATTCCTGAACTAGCCGCTGACATTTACTCCAAAAAGGAGCAGCTGTGGCAGTACGTGGCCAACCTGGAGCTTACTGCAGGCTGGTACAACAAGGTGATTGGGACTGTGCTGGAGGTGGAGTTTCCTCTGATCCAGAGCCAACTAAAAAGTATTGACCTCCAGCTCAAAGAAGCTGAGAACACTATCAACTGGACAAGCAAAGGTACATTGCCTGGGGAAAAAAACATACTCTCTGCTGTAAATTGAAGTTTCTCATTGTTGTATCAAAGAAACACATTAATTACTGGATCATGTGAAGGTCTTCACCCAAACAACAAAAGAACATCTGTGATTGGTCAGGATGCTCACAGTGCTAATTAGTTAAGATGATTACTATTATTATTATTATTATTATGACACCGTTTTTTTTTAAACAGGGGTAATCAGGGTGTGAAATATAGGGGTCCTGGGGGGCTCTTAGACCCACTATCCTTTACCTCTAGGTCTCCCTGAATATCTTAAAATAAAACTTTTGAGGGCTAATGTAGACATTCCAATTCAGGGAACTAATTCAGGGAAATTTCTTTGGTATTCCTCACTAACTTACCAGCAGCACTGGTCTGCCTCAGGGTGGCGTTCCACCAGTTTGTCCTTCATAGCCTAACAGCTGTAACTATGCCTGGAGTACCTCCAAACTTTTACAGTATGCCACAGCATATCTGTAAGCCTGAACCAGTTTCCCAGCAATTTGGTGGAAAGTGAACTGTTATTTATATCTTAAAGGAGAAAAAGGAGATGTGTAAGATCCATTGTGTGGAATGGCTTATTACTGACCCAGAAAAGAGCATTTCCAGAAGCAACTGTTAACTGTTGTGCTGAGTGCTGCAATGGTGAGCAAGTTAACAGGCAGCCAACGCTGGAGTGGCCAGCCAGCAAGTAACACCACCCCCAATACTCGAGAGTATTTGGCACACTGGTTATTTAGAGCTGTTTGATGTAAAATGGTTTCATTTAAATCTGAAATGATAACTGAACCTATGTTCTCTGGGAATTTAATAATCATGGTAAATATTGGTTTTAACAATTGTAAATTTGACCATTACAGGTTTCTTTATGCCCACCAAGTGACTCACCACTATAATTTAAATAGTTAATCTCAAAACTAGGATAAAACAATGTCTTAGGCATCAGGGAACATTTTCATAAAATTTTTCTATAAAAAATCTAGAAGCTTTGGGCATCTGTTTTCAATCACCACTGTTAACAGTTCTGCTTTCATACATTTCTTTAAAATGGCATATTTAACATCAAACCACCATTTAATTATGAAGAAGGTTTATGAACTGATTATGTTGAAATCAGTGGAGTTCTGCTTTAAGGCCATAAGGCACTCTGACTCAACACTATAGTTCTTAAAGTGCTACATGACTTAAAGTTTGCTTGCAGGGGTTGATGTGCCATCAGGTTAATCTTTGTGATTTTAAAGCCCCAACTTGAGCCGATTGCTCAAATAGTTTGATGTCACTTCTAGGAATTTGGGAATACATTCAAGACATACGCGAAGCAGTACACGACCTTGAAAAGCGACTGCAGAGGACCAAAGACAACGTGGACGAGATCCAGAGCATCATGAAGACGTGGGCTAATCCCATCTTCGAGAGGAAGGAGGGAAAAAAAGACGCGCTCCTCAGCCTGGAGGATAAAACGGAACGCTTAGAAAGAAGCTACGGCCAGATCCGTACCTCTGGGGCCAAGATTCATTTGTTACTGAAGGTCAGTGATGGAAACAAACCTTCTGGGAAGCCTCTGCAGTGACAAATGACCAGATGGCGAACGTCTAGAGTTTCTACAACTGTGTGTTGTTGATGGCTTTATTTCTTTCCTTTTATTTCAGGACAACTTGTCCCTTTTCAAAGTTGACCCCTCGTCTGCTGAATGGAGGTCGTACGTGGATTACGTTGACGAAATGGTCATAGATGGCTTCTTCAACAGCATCGAGAGTTCCCTAAAATTCTTCTTGGACAATACAGGTATGATTCATATTTCATGCTTGAGCTACAGAAAGAGTGTTCGGGAATGGGTTCTCCTGTACTTGCCTCTTATTACTCCCTCTGTGGCCTGATCCAGACCAGACGCCTGGACTGGCTCCTCTCTTTGAGGCTCAGTTGGATCTACAGGTTCCTGAAATGTTTTTTCATCCCTCTCTGGAGTTTGGGGCTCCTGACGGCTTCTATGACTTAGTGGAGAGTCTCATTAATGACGTCTACAGGATCTCTTCTCTGGTGCCACGGCTGGCTGAACATAGCAGCTTTCCACACTACCAGGTATTATCTTACACCTATTCATTAACCTATTAGTAGATTTAAGGTATTTATATCGTTTTACTCTGTTTGTTATAGCGTGAAGAACATTATGTAATGGTTTGTAAGTTATTACTTGGGCTCTAAAAAGTAATGCATGTATTACCTCCACTGTAAAATAGCAACTTTACAGGAGAGGACCAAAACTTACTTTAGTTACTTTAGTCAATGGAACCAGAACTATTTTCTAAATGATTTTGGAGCGTTTCTATTGGTCCATTTGTCATCAATTTGGCAGCTGCTGTGTTTAAATTATGTTAAAAAAATAAAAACCACTAGAAGTGGAGATGCATGTTTTTATTTAGACAACAACGATTTACAAGTAGATGAAAATTAGAGTGTGGGGGCGACAGTAGCAGAGGAGACAGAACCCTTGACTATATACAGTCATATGCAAATATTTAAACACCCTCCCATCAGATGTGTTGTTGATAATTAAAACTAGGTTTACTACAGAGATCAAATACACATACAGCATTTTCTAATCATTTTAGTGCACAGATAAAATATTATAAAATATAAAAATGTGCCATAACAAAATTCATTCAAGTTTGTTCAGCCAATCCATGGTACCTGCTTAAAACTACACAGACGTTCTCTGTTCTACACAGTGTTCTCTGTTGAAAAAGTGTTAAATTCACATATAAGGTGACCATATGTGTCCTAACTTCTGCATACAGCTGTATAGACAGTTGTTAATGCTGATGTTATTGAATTGATGATTGTGATAAAATTTTTTTAACAAATTACATTTATAGATTAATTTGAAATTACAATACAAAATAATACAGTCTATCTCAATTAATTACTTTATCTGTTAAACTAACCTAACAACTACAGCAATATGGAATTTTTAGTTCAAGACTGCACATTTTAGTATCTTTTGTACCGTGGCCCAGAAGTCCCAACGCGCTGCAAACGGAAAACACTTTCATCGAAACGACAACATGAACACAACATTTAACAAACAAGCTGCAAACAGAAAACACTTTCATCTAAAGGACAACATGAACACTACATTTAACAAACAAGCTACAAACAGAAAACACTTTTATCTAAACGACGACATGAACACTACATTTAACAAACAAGCTGCAAACGGAAAACACTTTTATCTAAACGACAACATGAACACTACATTTAACAAACAAGCTACAAACAGAAAACACTTTCATCTAAACGACAACATGAACACTACATTTAACAAACAAGCTACAAACAGAAAACACTTTCATCTAAACGACAACATGAACACTACATTTAACAAACAAGCTGCAAACGGAAAACACTTTTATCTAAACGACAACATGAACACTACATTTAACAAACAAGCTACAAACAGAAAACACTTTCATCTAAACGACAACATGAACACTACATTTAACAAACAAGCTACAAACAGAAAACACTTTCATCTAAATGACAACATGAACACTACATTAACAAACAAGCTACAAACAGAAAACACTTTCATCTAAACGACAACATGAACACTACATTTAACAAACAAGCTACAAACAGAAAACACTTTCATCTAAACGACAACATGAACACTACATTTAACAAACAAGCTACAAACAGAAAACACTTTCATCTAAACGACAACATGAACACTACATTTAACAAACAAGCTACAAACAGAAAACACTTTCATTTAAACGACAACATGAACACTACATTTAACAAACAAGCTACAAACATAAAACACTTTCATCTAAACGACAACATGAACACTACATTTAACAAACAAGCTACAAACAGAAAACACTTTCATCTAAACGACAACATGAACACTACATTTAACAAACAAGCCACAAACAGAAAACACTTTCATCTAAACGACAACATGAGCACTACATTTAACAAACAAGCTACAAACAGAAAACACTTTCATCTAAACGACAACATGAACACTACATTTAACAAACAAGCTACAAACAGAAAACACTTTCATCTAAACGACAACATGAACACTACATTTAACAAACAAGCTACAAACAGAAAACACTTTCATCTAAACGACAACATGAACACTACATTTAACAAACAAGCTACAAACAGAAAACACTTTCATCTAAACGACATGAACACTACATTTAACAAACAAGCCACAAACAGAAAACACTTTCATCTAAACGACATGAACACTACATTTAACAAACAAGCTACAAACAGAAAACACTTTCATCTAAACGACAACATGAACACTACATTTAACAAACAAGCCGCAAACAGAAAACACTTTCATCTAAACGACCTGAACACTACATTTAACAAACAAGCCACAAACAGAAAACACTTTCATCTAAACGACAACATGAACACTACATTTAACAAACAAGCTACAAACAGAAAACACTTTCATCTAAACGACAACATGAACACTACATTTAACAAACAAGCTACAAACAGAAAACACTTTCATCTAACGACAACATGAACACTACATTTAACAAACAAGCTACAAACAGAAAACACTTTCATCTAAACGACAACATGAACACTACATTTAACAAACAAGCTACAAACAGAAAACACTTTCATCTAAACGACAACATGAACACTACATTTAACAAACAAGCTACAAACAGAAAACACTTTCATCTAAACGACAACATGAACACTACATTTAACAAACAAGCTACAAACAGAAAACACTTTCATCTAAACGACAACATGAACACTACATTTAACAAACAAGCTACAAACAGAAAACACTTTCATCTAAACGACAACATGAACACTACATTTAACAAACAAGCTACAAACAGAAAACACTTTCATCTAAACGACAACATGAACACTACATTTAACAAACAAGCTACAAACAGAAAACACTTTCATCTAAACGACAACATGAACACTACATTTAACAAACAAGCTACAAACAGAAAACACTTTCATCTAAACGACAACATGAACACTACATTTAACAAACAAGCTACAAACAGAAAACACTTTCATCTAAACGACAACATGAACACTACATTTAACAAACAAGCTACAAACAGAAAACACTTTCATCTAAACGACAACATGAACACTACATTTAACAAACAAGCTACAAACAGAAAACACTTTCATCTAAACGACAACATGAACACTACATTTAACAAACAAGCTACAAACAGAAAACACTTTCATCTAAACGACATGAACACTACATTTAACAAACAAGCCACAAACATAAAACACTTTCATCTAAACGACATGAACACTACATTTAACAAACAAGCTACAAACAGAAAACACTTTCATCTAAACGACAACATGAACACTACATTTAACAAACAAGCTACAAACAGAAAACACTTTCATCTAAACGACAACATGAACACTACATTTAACAAACAAGCTACAAACAGAAAACACTTTCATCTAAACGACAACATGAACACTACATTTAACAAACAAGCTACAAACAGAAAACACTTTCATCTAAACGACAACATGAACACTACATTTAACAAACAAGCTACAAACATAAAACACTTTCATCTAAACGACAACATGAACACTACATTTAACAAACAAGGTACAAACATAAAACACTTTCATCTAAACGACAACATGAACACTACATTTAACAAACAAGCTACAAACAGAAAACACTTTCATCTAAACGACAACATGAACACTACATTTAACAAACAAGCTACAAACAGAAAACACTTTCATCTAAACGACAACATGAACACTACATTTAACAAACAATCTACAAACATAAAACACTTTCATCTAAACGACAACATGAACACTACATTTAACAAACAAGCTACAAACAGAAAACACTTTCATCTAAACGACAACATGAACACTACATTTAACAAACAAGCTACAAACAGAAAACACTTTTATCTAAACGACAACATGAACACTACATTTAACAAACAAGCTACAAACAGAAAACACTTTCATCTAAATGACAACATGAACACTACATTTAACAAACAAGCTACAAACAGAAAACACTTTTATCTAAACGACAACATGAACACTACATTTAACAAACAAGCTGCAAACAGAAAACACTTTCATCTAAACGACAACATGAACACTACATTTAACAAACAAGCTACAAACAGAAAACACTTTTATCTAAACGACATGAACACTACATTTAACAAACAAGCTACAAACAGAAAACACTTTCATCTAAATGACAACATGAACACTACATTTAACAAACAAGCTACAAACAGAAAACACTTTCATCTAAACGACAACATGAACACTACATGTAACAAACAAGCTACAAACAGAAAACACTTTCATCTAAACGACAACATGAACACTACATTTAACAAACAAGCTACAAACAGAAAACACTTTCATCTAAACGACAACATGAACACTACATTTAACAAACAAGCTACAAACAGAAAACACTTTCATCTAAACGACAACATGAACACTACATTTAACAAACAAGCTGCAAACAGAAAACACTTTCATCTAAATGACAACATGAACACTACATTTAACAAACAAGCTACAAACAGAAAACACTTTCATCTAAACGACAACATGAATACTACATTTAACAAACAAGCTACAAACAGAAAACACTTTCATCTAAACGACAACATGAACACTACATTTAACAAACAAGCTACAAACAGAAAACACTTTCATCTAAACGACAACATGAACACTACATTTAACAAACAAGCTACAAACAGAAAACACTTTCATCTAAACGACAACATGAACACTACATTTAACAAACAAGCTACAAACAGAAAACACTTTCATCTAAACGACAACATGAACACTACATTTAACAAACAAGCTACAAACAGAAAACACTTTCATCTAAACGACAACATGAACACTACATTTAACAAACAAGCTACAAACAGAAAACACTTTCATCTAAACGACAACATGAACACTACATTTAACAAACAAGCTGCAAACAGAAAACACTTTTATCTAAACGACATGAACACTACATTTAACAAACAAGCTACAAACAGAAAACACTTTCATCTAAACGACAACATGAACACTACATTTAACAAACAAGCTACAAACAGAAAACACTTTCATCTAAATGACAACATGAACACTACATTTAACAAACAAGCTACAAACATAAAACACTTTCATCTAAACGACAACATGAACACTACATTTAACAAACAAGCTACAAACAGAAAACACTTTCATCTAAACGACAACATGAACACTACATTTAACAAACACACTACAAACAGAAACACTTTCATCTAAACAACAACATGAACACTACATTTAACAAACAAGCTACAAACAGAAAACACTTTCATCTAAACGACAACATGAACACTACATTTAACAAACAAGCTACAAACAGAAAACACTTTCATCTAAACGACAACATGAACACTACATTTAACAAACAAGCTACAAACAGAAAACACTTTCATCTAAACGACAACATGAACACTACATTTAACAAACAAGCTACAAACAGAAAACACTTTTATCTAAACGACATGAGCACTACATTTAACAAACAAGCTACAAACAGAAAATACTTTCATCTAAACGACAACATGAACACTACATTTAACAAACAAGCTACAAACAGAAAACACTTTCATCTAAATGACAACATGAACACTACATTTAACAAACAAGCTACAAACAGAAAACACTTTTATCTAAACGACAACATGAACACTACATTTAACAAACAAGCTGCAAACAGAAAACACTTTCATCTAAACGACAACATGAACACTACATTTAACAAACAAGCTACAAACAGAAAACACTTTTATCTAAACGACATGAACACTACATTTAACAAACAAGCTACAAACAGAAAACACTTTCATCTAAATGACAACATGAACACTACATTTAACAAACAAGCTACAAACAGAAAACACTTTCATCTAAACGACAACATGAACACTACATGTAACAAACAAGCTACAAACAGAAAACACTTTCATCTAAACGACAACATGAACACTACATTTAACAAACAAGCTACAAACAGAAAACACTTTCATCTAAACGACAACATGAACACTACATTTAACAAACAAGCTACAAACAGAAAACACTTTCATCTAAACGACAACATGAACACTACATTTAACAAACAAGCTGCAAACAGAAAACACTTTCATCTAAATGACAACATGAACACTACATTTAACAAACAAGCTACAAACAGAAAACACTTTCATCTAAACGACAACATGAACACTACATTTAACAAACAAGCTACAAACAGAAAACACTTTCATCTAAACGACAACATGAACACTACATTTAACAAACAAGCTACAAACATAAAACACTTTCATCTAAACGACAACATGAACACTACATTTAACAAACAAGCTACAAACAGAAAACACTTTCATCTAAACGACAACATGAACACTACATTTAACAAACAAGCTACAAACAGAAAACACTTTCATCTAAACGACAACATGAACACTACATTTAACAAACAAGCTACAAACAGAAAACACTTTCATCTAAACGACAACATGAACACTACATTTAACAAACAAGCTACAAACAGAAAACACTTTCATCTAAACGACAACATGAACACTACATTTAACAAACAAGCTGCAAACAGAAAACACTTTCATCTAAATGACAACATGAACACTACATTTAACAAACAAGCTACAAACAGAAAACACTTTCATCTAAACGACAACATGAACACTACATTTAACAAACAAGCTACAAACAGAAAACACTTTCATCTAAACGACAACATGAACACTACATTTAACAAACAAGCTGCAAACAGAAAACACTTTTATCTAAACGACATGAACACTACATTTAACAAACAAGCTACAAACAGAAAACACTTTCATCTAAACGACAACATGAACACTACATTTAATAAACAAGCTACAAACAGAAAACACTTTCATCTAAATGACAACATGAACACTACATTTAACAAACAAGCTACAAACATAAAACACTTTCATCTAAACGACAACATGAACACTACATTTAACAAACAAGCTACAAACAGAAAACACTTTCATCTAAACGACAACATGAACACTACATTTAACAAACAAGCTACAAACAGAAAACACTTTCATCTAAACGACAACATGAACACTACATTTAACAAACAAGCTACAAACAGAAAACACTTTCATCTAAACGACAACATGAACACTACATTTAACAAACAAGCTACAAACAGAAAACACTTTCATCTAAACGACAACATGAACACTACATTTAACAAACAAGCTGCAAACAGAAAACACTTTTATCTAAACGACATGAACACTACATTTAACAAACAAGCTACAAACAGAAAACACTTTCATCTAAACGACAACATGAACACTACATTTAACAAACAAGCTACAAACAGAAAACACTTTCATCTAAATGACAACATGAACACTACATTTAACAAACAAGCTACAAACATAAAACACTTTCATCTAAACGACAACATGAACACTACATTTAACAAACAAGCTACAAACAGAAAACACTTTCATCTAAACGACAACATGAACACTACATTTAACAAACAAGCTACAAACAGAAAACACTTTCATCTAAACGACAACATGAACACTACATTTAACAAACAAGCTACAAACAGAAAACACTTTCATCTAAATGACAACATGAACACTACATTTAACAAACAAGCTACAAACAGAAAACACTTTCATCTAAACGACAACATGAACACTACATTTAACAAACAAGCTACAAACAGAAAACACTTTCATCTAAACGACAACATGAACACTACATTTAACAAACAAGCTACAAACAGAAAACACTTTCATCTAAATGACAACATGAACACTACATTTAACAAACAAGCTACAAACATAAAACACTTTCATCTAAACGACAACATGAGCACTACATTTAACAAACAAGCTACAAACAGAAAACACTTTCATCTAAATGACAACATGAACACTACATTTAACAAACAAGCTACAAACAGAAAACACTTTCATCTAAACGACAACATGAGCACTACATTTAACAAACAAGCTACAAACAGAAAACACTTTCATCTAAACGACAACATGAACACTACATTTAACAAACAAGCTACAAACAGAAAACACTTTCATCTAAACGACATGAACACTACATTTAACAAACAAGCCACAAACAGAAAACACTTTCATCTAAACGACAACATGAACACTACATTTAACAAACAAGCTACAAACAGAAAACACTTTCATCTAAACGACAACATGAACACTACATTTAACAAACAAGCTACAAACAGAAAACACTTTCATCTAAACAACAACATGAACACTACATTTAACAAACAAGCTACAAACAGAAAACACTTTCATCTAAACGACAACATGAACACTACATTTAACAAACAAGCTACAAACAGAAAACACTTTCATCTAAACAACAACATGAACACTACATTTAACAAACAAGCTACAAACAGAAAACACTTTCATCTAAACGACAACATGAACACTACATTTAACAAACAAGCTACAAACAGAAAACACTTTCATCTAAACAACAACATGAACACTACATTTAACAAACAAGCTACAAACAGAAAACACTTTCATCTAAACGACAACATGAACACTACATTTAACAAACAAGCTACAAACAGAAAACACTTTCATCTAAACGACAACATGAACACTACATTTAACAAACAAGCTACAAACAGAAAACACTTTCATCTAAACGACAACATGAACACTACATTTAACAAACAAGCTACAAACAGAAAACACTTTCATTTAAACGACAACATGAACACTACATTTAACAAACAAGCTACAAACAGAAAACACTTTCATCTAAATGACAACATGAACACTACATTTAACAAACAAGCTACAAACAGAAAACACTTTTATCTAAACGACAACATGAACACTACATTTAACAAACAAGCCACAAACAGAAAACACTTTCATCTAAACGACAACATGAACACTACATTTAACAAACAAGCTGCAAACAGAAAACACTTTCATCTAAACGACATGAACACTACATTTAACAAACAAGCTACAAACAGAAAACACTTTCATCTAAACGACAACATGAACACTACATTTAACAAACAAGCTACAAACAGAAAACACTTTCATCTAAACGACAACATGAACACTACATTTAACAAACAAGCTACAAACAGAAAACACTTTCATCTAAACGACAACATGAACACTACATTTAACAAACAAGCTACAAACAGAAAACACTTTCATCTAAACGACAACATGAACACTACATTTAACAAACAAGCTACAAACAGAAAACACTTTCATCTAAACGACATGAACACTACATTTAACAAACAAGCTACAAACAGAAAACACTTTCATCTAAACGACAACATGAACACTACATTTAACAAACA
This sequence comes from Megaleporinus macrocephalus, assembly GCA_021613375.1. Classification (NCBI taxonomy): domain Eukaryota; kingdom Metazoa; phylum Chordata; class Actinopteri; order Characiformes; family Anostomidae; genus Megaleporinus; species Megaleporinus macrocephalus. The sequence goes on from CM038715.1 coordinate 17,829,524, forward strand.
AGCTACAAACAGAAAACACTTTTATCTAAACGACAACATGAACACTACATTTAACAAACAAGCTGCAGATTCACAAAATTCACAAGATTCGCAAGTTCACAAATGCACTGCAAAACCGTTCACAACACAACAGAAGTGTTTCCGAATGGTACTTAAAGGACATATTGTTACATGTCCTTTAAATACAAACAAATATTGTAATTATATTATAATTATATTTGCTATAACTAAATGTGCTATAAATTATCATGGTTTTATTACAGGCCAGCCATGTCTAGCCAAAATATATTTATTTCATTAAACAGAGCAAATGTCTCATCTTCTTGCATCTTCTAAGAAACAAAAAGCTGTTTTTTCGGGGCTTTTTTAGCTTGGCAATATTCAGAAAATAATTGTTTTGTGCACCTGCAGTTATAGGATTATAGGATAGGAATAGTTAGCTAATGTTTCTAGGCTACACAAGCTTGTAGACAAACTGTAGAACTCACAGGTTATATCACAGTAGCTTTATTTAGAGTGGATTATTAATTTCAAATGAGAGCTTGGTAAAGTTATGTTGATATTGGATATTCGGCAGATTAGCGTTTCACTGCTGCTGCAGCTCACAAACAACCTCTGAAATTCTCTCTGAAATGACATGAAATTACATTTTCTAAGTCATGGCAAACCAGAGAACAAACTATAATTGTTACATTTCATCAAAGTTCCTGATCTTTCCACTACTCTGAGTAATTTATCACAACCAATACCAACCTAACTTTACTGAGCTTCAAAAGAGGGTAGATTCTGCTGAAATGTAAAAGACAAGACCGTTATTACAGTGTCTGCGTTCTTTGCAAAATGTTTGATTGTTGTGTTCAGAAGTTACACATCTACAGAGTGTTTTCCTTTTTCTGCCATCAGGTCAAAATGTACTGCCCTTTCTGTGGCTTCAGATTGGAGCAAATACCTTATATTTATGGTCGCAGTATATGGTCCCACATCCTTTAAGTGTCCTTCGGAAACACTTCCGTTGTGTTGTGAACGGTTTTGCAGCTCGTTTGTGAACTTGCATTTGTTTTCTGTATCTGCAGCGCGTTTGTTAAATGTAGTGCCCTTGTTGTCGTTTTAATGAAAGTGTTTTCTGGATCTGCAGCGCGTTGGGTCTTCTCGGCCACCGTACTTTTGATGAAATGTAAAGAATTTGACTTGATTTGACCCACTAAATGGGTTATACTAAATAGGGATGTACTCTCCTACTAATTAAATTTTACATTTAAATTTAATTTTGAAATCCATGTATTTGTAGGAGCTCATAAATAAACAAGGAAAAAACAACCCTATAAAAATGGGGGTAAAATATAGGTTTGCCTTCTGGCAGCACTGGTGTTGCACAGCAGTGTAGTATGACACAAAGCAGAACTTTTAAAATATGTTTTATTATTTAAAAACAATGAAGAAGAAAATCTATCAGTCTTCATGTTGGATGAGTAAGGTAACTGAGATGAGCTGATGAGCATCAGATGAGCTGATGAGCTAAAACTACATCTAAACAAGCCAACACAGAAAACTGATGTAAATTTGTCCTCTTCTGCAGAACTTTTCTCCTCTTTAGTGGACAATGTGCCAACATATTAGTTAGTCAGATCGATATAGTTAACTGTTTCTGGAACTAGTCAACACCAGACAAGCATACCCTGTGAAATTATCTATAAGAAAGAATAAGTAGTCTGGCTGCAGGGATGCCAGACAAGACCAGTAATTAACAGTAATGAATTATTCCCTAAAATAAAGTTTAAAAAACTTTAAAAAGTGGACTTGTATCAATTTCAGGACTATTTATATACTAGTTAGGATATATAGAGTTAGTATTTTTCCTCTTGACTGGCTAATACTTAAGAATTCAGTGTTTATATCAAATGGTTGTGCGCACCTGTAACTGAAATGAACAAAATAAATGAAAATGTCTGTGAAATTACCAACAGCAGTTTTCAAATCTAGAATATATGTGACTTATGCAGAGTACAGTACTGTGACAGTGAGTTTGTTTTATTTTGACCTTAAGAACACATCCTTAGCAAAGCGCTCTTGTTAATGTACTCACCTTTCAGAGTAGCTAAGTATAACATAGTAACTCACTGACAAATCTGAGCAGAACTTTTATGTTTTAGAGTTCTGGTAAAACGTATGATTGGTGTATCTGGTTCTGCTTGCCTGTATATGTTCTCCATATTGCTGTAATGAAACATAACAATCACTCTTGTAATGAAGTACTTGAGTACTCAAGCATGCAGCAGTAACTTTCATATTCCAACCATTAGGTTATCTTTTACATACAGGCATCATTTGGAAGTTTCAACAAAGTTTCAACAAAGATTCTTTGTAAATTATACATTATTTCTTACTTACTTGTCAAGTATTCAGCTATTTCAAGGCGTTTATGCAGCGTAGGACCTATTATGTGGTTTGCATAATAGCTGCTTCCTCTTCCAGCTTCCTGACCAGTCCAGTAAAGCTTTTCTCTGTGATGTGGTGAATTTAAGTGATCAGTCGTATGTGATGTGTGTCCACAGGGTGATATGGAGGACATGGCAGACCTTGCAGACATGCGTCAGCTTCTAATGGAGCGTGTGCAGAGAGTCATGGCTCAGTGCTGCGAGCACCGTAACACGTTTGAGCGCTACGCTTACCTCTACGTCGACGACAGGAAGGAGTTTATGAGGCAGTTCCTGCTTTACGGCCACGTTCTCACGAGCGAGGAGATCGAGGTTCACGCTGAGGACGGGGTCCCGGAGAACCCTCCCACCCTGGAGATGTTCCGTGAGCAAGTGGACTCCTATGAGAGCGTGTACGAAGACGTGCAGAAGCTAGAGCCCATCCATGTGTTCGAGGGCTGGATGAGAGTGGATGCACGGGCCTTTAAAAGTGCTCTGCTTAACATCATCAAAAAGTGGAGCCTCATGTTCAAACAGCATCTTATTGATCACGTAACACACAGGTAACTTAATCACGCAGGAGTTAAACACCCAAAAAGAGCATGAAGAAAATAATATAGAATTCATATGTATTTCATACTATATTAACATTTAATATTAACACTGCGGTATTGACTATATATATTAATACCACATTGTTGTATGTTTATTTATTTATTTATATATTTATTTATGTATTTATTCTTTTTTTTTCTAAGGGATGAATGACAAATATAATTAGATGGACATCACAGTTGTCACCACCACCACATTATTGACATAAGACACAATGCATATTTCAGTACATATCTGTCATAGCTGACCATTAAGTATTTTTGAATACTGAATAAATTTAATACTGAATAATTTTTTTAGTTTCTCGCTAGTGGGAGAGCCACAAACACATATCAGCTCACTCTCCCTTAATCGACGATGATTCCCTGTTATACAGGTCCCCCCAAAGTCTGTGCAGTCCGTGACTTGCTTTATGGTCACCTGAACCCTGCAGAGTTATAGTATATGCAAGATGGTCCTCTGACCTCTGCAGAGTGCTATAGTATATGCAAGACGGTCTTCTGACCTGTGCAGAGTGCTATAGTATATGCAAGATGGTCCTCTGACCTTTGCAGAGTGCTATAGTATATGCAAGATGGTCTTCTGACCTCTGCAGAGTGCTATAATATATGCAAGATGGTCCTCTGACCTCTGCAGAGTGCTATAGTATATGCAAGATGGTCCTCTGACCTCTGCAGAGTGCTATAGTATATGCAAGACGGTCTTCTGACTTCTGCAGAGTGCTATAGTATATGCAAGACGGTCTTCTGACTTCTGCAGAGTGCTATAGTGTATGCAAGATGGTCTTCTGACCTCTGCAGAGTGCGGGGTTGTGGGAGTGCTACCATTTAGATCACAGAATATTTTCACAGTTAACATACTACCCAAAATTCCACATACAATAAACATGCATTAAAAAAAAAAAACATTGCTGTGATCACAATATATATATATATATATATATATATATATATATATATATATATATATATATATATATATATATATATATATATATTGTGATCACAGCAATGTTTGATGTTGTAGTTTATGGTACAGCAGGTGGAACATTGCTGACCTTTCTATAGAATAACTGATTATAGCACTCTTTTTTCTGTGTGTAGCCTGATGTAGTATTCGCAGGGTAGTTACAGATGTACGATAGTGGGTAACAGCTCATATTCAGGACTCTAAGATAGCATATTGATTAGGTACAGATAAATACCTCTAAACAATTTTTAATATCTTGATTTGTACTCCAAAGCAGACACTTACTGCTCATAGACATTACGCTTCTGCTGGAATGTCAACAATATGGTCTTAGGACGCGTCAATAAGTAAAGCGGTGGTTCACTAGTCCTGTAAGGCTGTATAATAATATGGACAGAATATCATGATGCAACTTCATTGCTACATACAGTGACGTCCATGATCGAGGATTCCAGATTGGTTGAAGAAACATCTTCTTCTAACCTTCAATATGCAGATGACATGACAGTTGTCGATCAGTTATTTATATTTATATAGAAAATAGCTTTACAGAAAAGCTAGCCAAGTGCAACAGAAGCAACAAGTGCAAAAGAAAGAAAAAACAACAGTCAAAAGGAGAATGTCTCCTCCTCTGGATAGCAAAACAACACAACCAGAGTCAATTCAGAATTCAGAATTTAAGAGTTTGTAGTCACACCAGCACTGTATAAAGGAAATGTTACTACTTCCTGGACTACAAGTTACCAAGTAACTAACAAATGGAATCTAAAAACTAAGAAGTGAGTAAAGAAAATGAAGGTCAGATGTGTCCAGTCTGTGTTTTTTTTGGGGTCTTTAAAGACGTAAAAGTTGGTCAATGATGGCTTTGATCCACTCATCAGAGGTATTTTAACTTGTGGACTCCAGCTGGAATGCATTCTGTCATTGAAGCAAAAGGGGGGGGTTACTACAAATTCTTATATATAAACAAATATAAAATCTTTTACTGCTACTTTTTCTAATTGCTGATAGCATCATTTGTAACTAAACATGATGTAATTACTACATTAGAGAAGAAAGCAAAGAAGTATTCTTGTTTCTGAAATGTTTCTGAATCCCACTATATAGTGATTGCAAGATACATTCTATTATATTAGATCCTATGTGAACCCTTGATGTGACATATTTACAAATTTAGATGCATTACCAATATCTTTATGAACATTGTTGGGTTATATGATTCATTAATACACCTAAAGAGCATCTGTGATTAGTCTGGATGCTCACAGCACACAGGAAAACGTGTAAGAGGGCTCATTTGTGTATTGTAGTCTTGTGCAACTTGAGTATTGTGAAGGCTGATATTGATTAAGTAACAATGTATTGTGTATGCCTGGATGCTAGGAATGGTTTGACTTGTACTCATATCTAATACCACTTTTCTTTACTACAGTTTGTCTGATCTGGAAGAGTTTATTAAGTTTGCTGAAAGTGGTCTCAGTAAGAAGGTGGAAGAGGGGGACTACACCGGTCTGGTGGAGGTTATGGGACACTTAATGGCGGTGAAAGAGAGACAGAGCGCCACTGACGAAATGTTTGTGCCGCTGCAGCAAACCATCGATCTGCTGAAGACGTATGAGCAGGAACTGCCAGACGTGGTGTACAAACAGCTTGAGGTAACTGCCTTCATAAAAGGGCTCAAACGTCGATACTACTGAATGATTGTAAAGCTGCTGCAGCGTAAGTGTTTCTCTTGATAGAAAGGTGCATTAAACTGCAAGTACTTTGCTTCTGAATTCCACACTGCATAAAAGAAGACACTAGGTGTGTCGCATGGTGAAGGTAGAGGCTGGAAAATGCAGACAAACACTGGAAAAAGCCAGTCGGCTGCGTATTGTGTTTTTCTCCTAGTCATGTGTGTATTTGTGTCCTCCTGTGTAGGAGCTGCCTGAGAAATGGACTAACACCAAGAAGCAAGCTGTGGTGGTGAAGCAGCATGTGGCTCCTCTCCAGGCCAGCGAGGTGGCTAACCTGCGCAGGAAATGCGCTACGTTTGATGTGGAGCAGCACAGCTTCAGGGAGCACTTCCGCACCAATGGTCCATTCAGGTGAAACACGCAGGGCTTGTTTATCATCCTCCTACAATAACGACAGCTTGCAGTGAAATAGGTGGAGTCAATAGGAGCGTGTCTCTCAGATGTTGCTGTTCACTGAAGTAAACAAAGTAAGGTGATAACAGCAGTTATAGGATGTACAGTCATTTCAGCCACTGAAAATCATCTGAGTGGCACTTTTAGTTTCCGAGCCAACGATTAAGTGAAATACATCACAGTCGACAGAACAGAATAATTGAGAATACCAGCCAGCAACATCCAGACAACAGTGTTCTCTGGGCAGCAGCCTGTGACCACTAATGAAGGACTAGAGGATGACCAACACAAACTGTGCAGCAACCGATGAGCTATCATCTCTGACTTTACATCTACAAGGTGGAACAAAAAGGTAGTCATGTCTAATGTAGTGGACAGCGAGTGTACACAGTGTTTAAACACTCCAGCAGCACTACTGTGTCTGATCCTCTCATACCAGCGCAACATAGAACCACCATGTCAGTGTCACTAAAAAAAGGATCCAAACAGTACCTTGTAGCTGGTGGTCCTGTGGAGGTCCTAACGATTGAAGAACAAATGGTCTATAGCAGGGGTATTTAATAAGAATTCAGTAAATTCCAGTCAGAGGACATTTCCTCAGGCCAAGGTCCGGACCGTCATCATTTCTAACTTGTATTCTGATTCAGTGCCATATCCTGTTTACTGAAGCAGCCTAGTATCAGCATTTTCTAAGTGCATTTTAAAGTGCTTATATAAAGCGTGCCGTCTTCTTGTTAACTTGATTTCACATCTTGTTGGTTTGGAGCTGCGTCCATTCCTGGTTGAGAAGTTGGTTTTCGCGCTGAATTGTCTTTTTTTAGAGCATGTTATACTTTCTGACTCTCTCTTTCCTCTGACTGCTGCTTCTTGCCTCGTACCTTGCCTGAATCTGCACAGATCTGATTGGCTGCGGAGCGCCTTTGGTACGCTTACAACGCATGCGATTGATCTGTGAGTTTACTGTGGCGCATAGTCCGTATACCGTAAAGACAAGAAAAGTTCTGCCGCTTCAAATAAACACTGTCAAAATAAAGTTGCTCTAAATTTTCGCTTTGGGTCCGCATTAAACAACGTCTGGGTCCGGACCTGGACCACGGACCGCCTATTAGTGACCACTGGTCTATAGTCTGTAATTGTAGAACTACATAGTGCTCCTATATAGTAAGTGGGCCTCCTCTTCGCCTGACACCAACCATTTGCTACACTCTCGACTGTGTCATCCAGATGTACTGGCATTTAGATAAAATGGGAGTGTTTTAACCTCTCACACAATTCCACAGTTCCACTGTCTCAGTCAATGTCTGCCTCTACCTGTGTAGTTTCTAAAGCTTTTACCATCCAGACTTTCTGATTCTCTTAATTTCTATTTTTGAATTTAGCTTATTAAACTGTAAATACTGTGTGACCAGAGGAGGACGGGTCATGACTCCTCCCAAGGTTTCTTTCTTTAGTTTTGAGGGAGTTGTCCTTGACACCATCGCCTCTGGCTTGCTTATAAGGGGATGCATGTTGTGACTTCATGTTTTTATGTTTTCAAACTTGGTTGTAGAAAGTGCTAGACGAATAAACTTGACTTGACCGGAGAATAAATGGACAGTGAATAAAGATACAAGTTTAGTAGCCGGTAGTTAAGTAGCTGGTCAATGTATACTGCATTGTACTAGCCAGGTGTAATGTTTTGTTTTGTTTTTTTCAGGTTTGACAGTGTAAACCCCTATGAAATGCTAAATATAGCCCACAAGCAGATTCAGGAGAAGGAATCTGTGATGGCTGGACTGACTGAGTCAGCTAGCCTGTTTGAAGTCAACATCCCTGACTACAGACAGCTCAAACAGTGTCGCAAAGAGGTGTCCATTCTCAAAGAGTTATGGGACATGATATCAGTGGTCCGGTTTAGTCTTGAAGCCTGGTGCACCACGCAGTGGCGAGATATCAACGTGGATGAGATGGATATGGAGTGCAAGCGATTCTCCAAAGAGCTCCGAGCGCTGGATAAAGAGGCCCGAGCATGGGACGCCTTTGGCGGTCTGGACGGAACTGTGAAGAACACTCTGACGTCCCTCCGTGCCGTAGCGGAGCTCCAGAATCCAGCCATCCGGCCAAGACACTGGCAGCAGCTGATGACGGCCACGGGGGTCCGTTTCAGCATGGACGAGGACACCACACTGGCCGACCTGCTGAACCTCAACCTGCACCACTTTGAGGATGAGGTGAGGGCCATTGTGGACCGAGCTGTGAAAGAGATGGGTATGGAGAAGGTCCTGACCGAGCTGGACACTACCTGGTCAGCCATGGAGTTTGGCTACGAGTCTCACCCACGGACAGGCATTCCTCTACTCAAATCAGACGAGGACCTAGTCGAGACGCTGGAAGACAACCAGGTAAGGATGACCCAGTCAAATGTGTGAGGTTTAGATATTGGAGATGTTTTATTTAAGGGTGTAATGACTGCAATATAACATCGAAAAAATAAAAAATAGAAAATATTCCTGAAAATGTAATGTATTTTAAAGGATGTGATTTTGTTACTTTGGGGTTATTTTGTTTATTAAAACAAAAAAAAATACTGAGGACTTTTTCACAACATACAACATCAAAAATCTAATCAGAACTTCAGAACCTGAAACGTGGATCACTGTGCCTCTTGTTTTAATGGACCAAGTGTAAAGGCTATTTATCTCCACTGTACTCTGTTGACACCGCCATCCTAGAGGTGACATAAACAAACAGGGTGAGGAATAGAAACCTGGAATGCACTGTATGGCCAAAAGTATGTGGACACCTAATTACTACGTTTCATCCAAACCCATCACTAAAATCAAGCACATAGCCAGGCAGTGTTTGTCCATAGACAGACACAGATGGTAGAAACATGCTACATTGTATAAACATGCTGCTATCATAGGATGCCAGAAGTCTGATGTGATGGTGTCCACATACTTCTGGCCATATAATGTATCTGTAAAGCCAGTGTTTGTACCCAACTGCAAAATAAACCAGGTTTGGCTAGCCACATGTAAAACTAAAGCATTCGGACACTACTCGTTTTGAAATTGTTAGTAACGATATCGTTCTGCTGTATTATCAGTGAAAATACAAACAGATGATCATACTCAGTATTGACACATACTCATGAACTGTATGCAGAAATCTTGATCATTACTCTCCTACAAACAGGTGCAACTGCAGAATCTCATGTCATCCAAGCACATCGCTTTCTTCCTGGAGGAGGTGTCTTCATGGCAGCGCAGGCTCTCGGTGGCTGACTCGGTCGTCTCTATCTGGTTTGAGGTGCAGAGAACCTGGTCGCACCTGGAGAGCATTTTCATTGGCTCAGAGGACATCCGCTCACAGTTACCCGAGGTCCACAGCACATTCCTTTCTGATACTTTTATAGAATAAATTGGGGGTCTTTTAAAGCAGTAGTTCAGCCAGAATTACTGATGTTTTACACAGTCTTGACATTGTATATGAGGCTAATAAGCTGATAAGTAACAGGAGCTTACCCAACCAATTAACCACATGTCTAAATCATCACGCCGGCCCTAAAATGTGTCAGGCTAAAGAGCTAAAATGAATGAATTATAATTGCATGGCATGAACAGCAGTAGCAGCAAATCACAAGCCTTTTTTTTTTTTAGAATGTTATCCTATCCTGGAAATCACACAAGCAAGTCTATTTGTATATTTCTTACTTTATATCTGAATTTAGATTTGGGCACGTGCCATGATTACACCTGTATTAGTCTCATATCTCCAGTGCTAAACAATAAACTTCAGACATGTTTGACCACATGTAGGCAACATGTAATAAAAAAAATATATATAATAATAAAATCAATAAACGGTCACAGCTAGTTACTGGAGTGGGACCTTCAACAGCATCAGTTCTCAGTACCTTAAGTTCTAGAACATAAGTCCATAATCCATTACAGTTATATATCTCTGGTTGTATTGACTCCACACACTTTATCTCATAAACAGCCTTTTTATCGTTTAGTGATTTAACACATTACTTGTATTACTACAGAATATATTAATACATACCTTCGCCCCTATCTAAATAGGATGAGGGGAATTGGGGGGGTGTTGTTGTGGGGGTGGGTTTGTTTACCAGTTTGGTTTTGTTTCACCAAACTATTCTATTTCTCCAAATGATCCCTTTTATTGTCACACCGTAAGAGTTTTCATCCTTCTCTACATATAAAATGACTGAGCAGATTAAGACCATCTGTCAAATATGAACGTACTGCAGAATTGATCTGTTATCAATGAACAAACCAGATGCCTATAACGAGGAGCTGGCCCAGCTTAAATGAGGCCCTTACTGACTCGGGAAGCATCTTGTCCTACCCACTGGCAGTGCATTCATAGATTTAGATCTGAGATGAAAACGTTTGTCTCATCATGCTTTCGGCTGAATGCGTCAAGATAATTATCATGGTTTTCTAACAGGCAGAAACACAGATGTTTGTTAATAATGTCGGTTATTTTTTGTTCCGCTGGGAAATAAAACTCATTCAAACTATTCCCTCGTGAACATTTCCCCAGGATTCCAAGCGCTTTGAAGGAATTGATACGGATTTCAAAGAGCTGGCATCTGATGCGCATAAAACGCCCAACGTTGTGGAGGCCACCAATAAACCTGGGCTCTACAGCAGGCTGGAGGACATTCAGAGCAGGTTCACAGCGTGTTTTCATGTTATCTCTCTTCTTTCTTCTGGTTTGTGAGTTTGTTTAGACTGCCTCACTTTCACAGCAGTGAGATCTGTGGGAAAAAGAAAATGAATGTGGCATGATGATATGATTCATAGGGCAGTATTGCCTGGATCTGCAGCCCGTATATTAGTCTCTCTCTCCAAACATGCCATGAAAGGACTTTTCAGAGTTACAGTTTGATGATCAGGGTGCTCGTTCCTGCAGGCTGGCTCTTTGCGAGAAGGCTCTGGCTGAGTATCTGGACACCAAGCGGCTGGCCTTCCCCAGGTTCTACTTCATCTCTTCAGCTGACCTGCTGGACATTCTGTCCAATGGCACTGACCCCCATCAGGTAAAACACACGAAGCATTAAACAGACTTAGCAGAATTGTATTTATTTCGGTTTAAATAAGATTTGAATAATGTGTGTGTGTTTCATTGTCTTTTAAAGGGCTGTTCTGCTTGCTCGATTGAAGTGCCCTTATAAAATAAAGTTAAATAAATTTACTCTGAATAATAAATTGTTAAATATTTGTAAATATTGTATGCTATTTGTTGGAAATGACTTAACAGGGTGTTTAGAGATACTAAACCATAACATTTATTAAGGATACAAAGATAATATAGGCATAATATATAAATTATGCCTGATTTTTCATAATTAATTGAAATAAACACCCCCCTTGCTTTCCTGTTTCTAAATCCTAGCCATCCCTGACTACTCTTTTACTAGGGCTGTTTTTCAACTTTAGAAATTTTAAAATCCCCAAATTTAGACACCTTTCAAGTTGATTGGAGTAATGGAGTCCCACTCCATTACTCCCACTCCCCAAAAAAAGTACATTTCTAACTAGAAAAGTGCGGGATGAAAATCAGGATGGTTGTGCATAAACGACATATAGACGAGTGCAGGTCAGTGTATGTCGATTAGAGCTTGTGGTTTCTACTCTAAGTGCGTACGTGCAGTTTGGTGGCTGTAGGTTAAATGAAACCATAAAAATGAGTAGGACTCTATGGGGGGGAAAAAGAGGGATGGAAAAAACAACAAACAGACGAGTGCTGGTCATACCAACACTGCAGTCGTGGTCTTTGCCCTGAGTGTATGCAAAACAGTATCTGTCTGTCAAGCAGAGGTTCAATAGATTGGCATGCACTTTTCCATCTTATTCATTCTCTATGGGAAAAAATTCTGCAAAAAAAAAAAAAAATCCTGAATCTGTGCATAGAATCCAAAAGCTGTATACAACCCTGAATCACACAATCAGACCAGACAATCTGGGGTTGGAATGGAATTGATATCTCGAAAACTGCGGGATAAGTCACGTGGCGAAGATCTGGCAGAAAGCAAAGAACTAATAACGATGCAGTGCGCATCCATAATATATATACTTTACTCTAGCAAGGAGATTGGGAGTGCTAGCTAAATTAACTTGGCTGATTATGAGGAGCTGCTGAAGTTGTACCTGATTCTTCTCTGTCAGCTCCCTCAGGTGGGTAGATGTTTTGGCCCTGGCAATGTGATTTGATTCTGACCCCATTTTCCATTCTGAACATTATGTATTATTCAGTTTTCTACCTCGTCAAAAGTAAAACACAGCAGTACTATCGACGTATGAGTGACTGACTAGACAGTGACAGCAAAATATCTCAAACTCTATTTGCTTGCAGCGCTACAGGCAATGTGGAACATCACTGCGTGCAGTCAAGTCAATACTTCTGAAATGCTGAATGCCTGAAATTTCATTTTGTTTATTTGTATTATTGGCTTCCAGTCTTTTACTTTAGACCAGTGGGAAATACAGCCCTCTGTGTTTGAACAAACTGAGCAGATAAGATAGAGCACAGCAGATGGAAATAAAGTCCTAATATTAAAAATCACAGAAATAAAGCATTATTTTAAATTCTTCTGATGAAATATTGGGCAGTGATTGCTAAATGTTGAACGGTACAGTGGAAATGATTGAGTCTTGGTCCTCCAAACTTTTAGATTGTGAACCTGTTTTGTGATGTGTGTGAAACAGTTTTAGCCTGTTCGCTTATTGTAACAATAGATTAGTTAACAGGTCCACACTCAACAGCATCTTTACCCACTAAGCTTGCATCAGTGGAGCTTCGGTGAGCTGATATGAACCTGTGCTGTGGTGTTTGAACCTGTAGCATACTAAACCACTGCTGCTTACTTTAGCTGACCATTTGGCAGTTAGGTAGATGTTAAGGGGAGAGACAGATCCTACCTGTAAGGTAACTGTCACACCATTGAAATTCATTGCCTTCTTGCGCCTTGTAATTGGCGACACAATATCCAGCTGCACCAGAATAAAAACTTGGCTTCTTTTAAAGAACTGATAAAGAATATGAATATGTTTTCAAAGCATTAACTACAGTAGTGAATTTTAGTACATCACTCCAAGTTGTCTCTCACACTCTCAATTTGTGTGAAATTGGCCGATGGTAAGATACATTGAAGCATTAGTCAGCTGCCAAGCTGCGTAATACTGTTTGCTGTAGTCTATGGATTATCAGTATACCACTAGCAGCTTATCAGTAGCCACTCATACGTTTAGAGTGGTTTAATCTGTGCTGGATCCCTATTTTTGGCCCTGTCTTAGTTAAAAAATTGGTTCAGTCGAGATTACAGGAAACACAGAGTTCTGTAGCTGGAAGTTTCCTGTCATCACATCCTAATAACCTTATTAGCATCTTGCTGCTGTCCAAAGGAAAACAAGCATCTCTAAATTAGTATGTTTACAAGGAAGGGTGAAAGTGTTCTGAACTGTCAGAGTAAGTCAATGTTAAGACCTCGTATTCCAAGCAACTTTGGCTCATTTCTTTTGGTCCATTCGCAGTGAAAAAGGTCTTGGGCTCTAACACAAATTCTTGCTCTCCACCTTTTTCAGTTAATTATGCTTGTTTTCTTTTATTATGATGCATTAATATGAGTAAGCTAAGTTCCCTCTACGAATAAAAGACAGCTGTTTTGTTCAAATGATAAGAAAACATCCTATTTTTTGTCTTTATTTTTCTGTGTTAGTCTGTGTGTTGCAAGGCCAAGTCTGGTTTATTGCTGTTTAATTACATTCATTTTAATTCTCTTGAATTATCATCAATATAAATGGTACACTAATTAATTACTAATACAGTTACAGCTCCATCAGCATTGTGTAGGTTTTTAATATTGGTTTTCAATATAAGTGAGCATGATTTTAACAGATTTGTGTGTGCCTCGTTGTTTCTTAAGCTTAAATTGGACTTGGGAGGAGGTGCCTTCAGTGCAGCACCTTGCCTCATACTCCAGATGGCAGTGTTGGTCACTGCTTGCATGTTAAGTTGACTCAGAGGAGAAATTTCATAACATTGTGATGAACCTTGTGTAAACATTTCTAAACAAACACGATGGTCTTTAGTTATTCTGAAGCTTTCATCCCTCCCCCCTCCCTTTAGGTTCAGAGGCATCTATCCAAGCTGTTTGACAACACAGCGAAGATGAAGTTTGAAACTGATGCCGATGGCAATCCCTCTAAGACAGGGTTGGGAATGTTCAGTAAGGAGGAGGAGTACGTGCCGTTCAATGAGCCCTGTGACTGCTCTGGCCAGGTACGTTCAGCTACAGCACTCGCGCAGCTTACATGAAAACTGATAAACATCTTACTCTGTGCTAATTCAGAGTCCCCTGAAATGAAGATATAATAGAAAGAGGAAGATCATTAGCAGGAGTTATATATAGTTCTTTTGAAATGGAAGCCTTATTTGGGTGGAATTGTCAATGGTGCCCTATAATATTCAAACATACACTCAAATAGGTAACAGCTGATTATCTACAGCAGGTTGGTTAGGGTTAGACTCCCCTGCTCATGCTCAAAATACTACTACTACTACTACTAATACTACTACTACTACTACTACTACTACTACTACTACTAATAATAATAATAATAATAATAATAATAATATTGTAATAATAAAAAAAATAAAAAAAATGTTGTAATAAAGCCCAACAGAAAGTTGAAATAGAGTCACTACTATGTGCACTACTAAGATTTAAACACCTATTACTATTAATATAAGGAAATACATGCCATAAAAAGATCTAAATCTTATATTTGTATTGCTATAAGTAATGGCTTTATAAGTTCTAGACGTTCCACCAAATAGTTTCAAGTAGAGGTCTGCATAACAATGGTGCAGGACTAAAATTCAGTGGTGTGTGAAGAAGGGTGGGTAACCAATCCAGTGAAGTGGGACAACATATACATGTTGAAATACCCTGAAAATGAATAAATAGTCCATATAAAATACAAAGAGTTCCACAATAACAGCTATATAATTAATAAAGTAATACACTGATCCTAAACCAATCACATGAATACCTGGTCTGTGGTGGTCTTGTGTGGTCCTGACCACTGAATAACAGGGTGAAAAGGCTCTATACAGAGAAACAGATGGACTACTGTCAGTAATTGTAGAGATTTGTAGAGCTGGTAAAATGAACAGTGAGTGTAGAAACTAGGAGGTGGTTTTGGTGTTATGGCTGATGTCTACATGGCCGGTGTCTACAAAGCTGCCAAGATGAAATACAGTATTGTTAGTACAGCACCATGTTATCAGGAATACAACATGTACAGCAATATCCCGAGTACCAGCAGTTTTGAAAAGGTGTGAAAGGAGCATCAAGTCCATTGCTGGAGTCAATTGTAGAGGCTGAAAGCTGTTAAGGATGAGAAGCCTTGCTTGACATTCCTTCTAAATAAAAATGAAGCATGGCCACAACTTACTGTTAACTTGGCACCGCCACTGTATATAAAACTCTGAGTCAGTACATTTCTCTGCAATGAAAGAAGGCAGAAATGTTTTATCAGTTGTAAAGAAATGTTTCAGTCTAACATACTATCTTTTTTTCAGGTTGAAATCTGGCTGAATAGAGTTCTGGACACAATGCGGGCTACTGTGCGCCACGAGATGACGGAGGCAGTTGTAACATATGAAGATAAGCCCAGGGAACAGTGGCTGTTTGATTATCCTGCTCAGGTATGAAATCCCAGCCTGCTGTTATTCAGAGGCAAATCAAACGCTCCTTGTAAACACCCGTAGGCAGAATCCGCCAAGAACGAGAGAATATTTATGAAGGACCAAGAAACATACTGCAGAATTAAGATAGTGGGAAATATTTAACTGCGGTGTGTTAAATGTTTCATAGACAGTAGCTGTTGAGCTTATCTTTTATGTGACGCAATAAATTCAGCTGCCTCCGTATTTCTGAAAGTCTTTCTGCAGCTGAAAGGTAGATGCCAGGGTGCACTCTTTGATGCTTCCGCGTGCGTGCTGTGTGCGGGCATGCGTTTCTTTTGGTGTGTGTGTTTCAGGTCGCGCTCACCTGTACTCAGATCTGGTGGACGTCTGATGTGGGCATGGCGTTCTCTAGGCTGGAGGAAGGCTTTGAGAATGCTATGAAGGAGTATTATAAGAAGCAAGTGAGCCAACTAAACACCCTCATCACTATGCTGATTGGGCAGCTCAGCCCTGGGGACAGGCAGAAAGTTATGACCATCTGCACCATAGACGTCCATGCCAGAGATGTGGTGGCAAAGATCATCGCTCAGAAGGTACCACCATCAATCTTACCAAGGGCTCATATATCATGCAAAACACAATCTTCATCACTTTTTTGATCTATGCAATGTTTCCACATATAGCATTCCCTCTTCTGTCTGTCTGTCTGTCTTTTATTTGAAGACTACCTACATGGGGACACATGCCGAATTATTGCATTACATATTTGCATTTGTAAATAACAGTTTTTGATATAAAGGGCATTTTTAATATAATGATGGGCATTTTTTCCATTTACTGTTGGAACAAACAGAGGGCTGGTAAAGAATGGCGTATATTCCATCACACAAACACACAAACACATATATGAAAACAATCAAAGGTGTCAAAGGTATTCACATTCATTACTCAAGTAGAAGTATAGATACTAGAGTTTTATAAACTTCTGTAGAAGCTTTTTTCTTCAGTAAAAGTGTAAGAGCACTGCTTTTTTTAACTACTTTAAGTATATAAGTAAAAGTAATGTATGGGGAAAAAATGCCATTAAGGACAAAAGCTTAGGCCGCACCACAGGGGTCTATAGTGCACTAGCCCACCTCCCCAAAAAACAATTCTTCTAAAAGCCATAATGACTATAATATTATATTAAAATATTAATGGTGATAAATTTGGGATGCGCTAGGCTTCCTGTTTCAGCCACATATATGCCCATTGAACATGAATGTGGTTTAGTACAATGTAAATATATTAAATAATTAAATATCTGTGTACTACTGAGCATTAACATGTGTTTCATGGAGGAGAAGATATGATGACTAGTTTCCTATAAGTATTGTAATGGTGCAAAAAGTCAAACTTCAAAGTCATGTTATCAATAATCTTTACTGGAATGTAAATTTACATGAATGAAAACAAGCTGAAATAAAATAGCAGACCTGCCACCATATCTATCATAGACCATAAAGAAAACAAGAACTCTTTTTATTGAAAAAGCAATATATTTTAGTTTTCCATGCTGTCATATACTTCAAATTTTGGAACAGGTTCCAATGTTTTTTTTTACCAAGACATTTGGCATATGGTAACTGAAAATTCCTAAAAATGTGTCCCTTAAACAGAACTTAAACATACTTGAAAATTGTATTGGCATATTATGTGTCTTAAATACACTGAAAATTATAACTAACAATAAAGCTCTACTTTCTAGAAGAGATGAACAGTTCTTTTAGCACAATACAATAACATCACTAATAATATCACTGAATTTGATCGGAATAATCCTGCAGTCAGTGTATAGAGAATCATTGCCATATTCCAATCTAGTTATGCCCAGTCACTCTTGAACATTCTGACAGACTTTCAAAAACAGTACTTGTTGCAGTAACCATTGGCAAATTAAACAGTTTGTGATTAATATTAAATTTAACTATTGTCTGAATGAACCTTGGACTGATATCTGTTATTATTATGAACATTTAATACCATTGCTGCCCAATGCAGTTACACCCATAGATGAGTTGCCTAGTGCGCGAATGCACAGACAGCTGAGCTCAAAGCCATCAATGACTTTTCTCGTATGTGACACATCGTAGCAGCGTAGTTTGATGTCTAAATGCTATGCAAAGGTTGGCAGTTCTGAAATTTTAAAGTATAAATAACCAAAATTCTACTTAAGTAAGGTAACAAAGTACTGTTCACAATGCCATATGACACCTACGTAAGTGAACATACATATGAATACATATCCAACCTTATTTATAAATGCTTTTTCAAATAGCAAATCTGTCTATGATAATAGCTACTTTAGCTAACTTGGATCAAAATTGGAAAAATCACCCTTATAGCAAGTGACCTCTATAGGAATAAGCATTTAATAAGCTTTATATGAAGTTATGTCAGTTCTCATTAGAATTACTTGCCATTTGTGTTTGCACACAGTGCACCTCTGCACAGGGAAACACCCACATGCACAAACCTTAGCCCGGAGTGGTGGGCAGCTCTATTCACAGCACAGCTCTATTCACAGGGAAGCAGTCAGGGCTTAGGTGCCTTGCTCAAGGGCACTTCAGTTGTGCCCAGTCGATGCCTGGGATCAAACCAACAACTCTTCAGTCACAAGGCTGGTTCTCTAACCTCCAGCCCACAACTGCCTTACATGATATATATGTGTCAAATAGCCTTTTGCACAGTACCAAGTGTTACCCCTTAGTTTGTCTTGAACTAGGCCTGTGCCTTGTAAGTTTAATTACATTGAAGTGATTCTTCACTAGAGTGTTCTTAATGGATCCAATGTATGTCACTTTACTTTGTCATTTACTTTATAGCCGTATAGTTAGTATTGATATAAGTTAAAGAATGCTTAAGGTTTCCTTTTTACGTAATTTATACAAAGCTTATGCATGTGTTATGGAGTCCCTGTAGCCTTCAGAAAAAGGATGTGAATGTCATCTACCTACTTGTGTAGCATCTGCAGTGTCATTTCACATTCAGTCACAGTCAGCACACAGAGAGTGATACTCATTAACTAAAGAAAAGTCAGCACCGCATTAGCTTCTTCTAAGGGACTTAGGAATACTTTTTCATTAAGGAATATGCATGCAGTATTATTCGCCTCCTTAGCGAAATAGTTCCGATATGTTGTCCCCCTATGACTTCTCATATTCTGGATTCACCTGAATGGCTGTTAAGTCAAATAGAAATCCTAATGAAAGTGAAGTGACGAGAGTGGCTTAGGCACTGGATAATTTTGTTCTCACTGCTCAGGTGTTACATTCTCTCATGCTAATCCTCCGTAATCATCTCCCTCGTTGTGCGCTGCGTGTTGTGGCTCAGTCTGCGCTGTTTCCTCGCCCTCAGGTGGAAAACTCTCAGGCCTTCGTGTGGCTGTCTCAGCTGCGCCACCGTTGGGGCGAGAACGAGAAGCACTGTTTCGCCAACATCTGCGACGCCCAGTTCCTCTACTCCTACGAGTACCTGGGCAACACGCCACGCCTCGTCATCACACCGCTCACGGACAGGTGAGGAAGCCCAGCGGAGACCGAGCCGCTTCAGGCTGGAAGACTTTAGACATCTTCCAGCCGGAGATGAATCACTGTGGCACAGGGTTTGGAGGCAAATAGAAACTTACATGAACTTCCATTAAAAGTGAAGAACGTCCATCACTTTGAAACTATGCATAAAATAAGAGAATCACACATAATCAGTGCGGCACATTGTATGTTTTTTAAATCCCTACATACAGTATTGTGAAAAAGTTACTTTGGACATTATTATATTTAAAAAGCTATTTTTACCAGTTTTTACTCAGTATTTGCTCAGCACAATATTTTTTTAATATTCAAATAGTACAGTAAGTACAGTAATACAGTAAGTGGTGCTTTTACAGTATTACTTACAGTTCTCATCTAATACCTGCTTTGACTGCTTAGTACGTCATTTAAGCTAAATCATTTATGCTACTTTGTATTGTATTTATGCTGATTTACATCTGTTCCAGTGATAACTGGTGTTCTTATGGGTGAAAATACTCTTATTGCTAAGATAAAGGCTTTTAATGAGCTTAGGTGCTCAAGAGTTCTGCACAGTACTGTATATCATCTATTTTTCCTTTTTTTTAGAAAATACTTTTTCTGTCATTTAAAGCTGGTAATATTTTTCTAGTATGTCAATTCAATTCCTTTGCTTTGTCTGGAAAATGAATGGCTTGAAATGTCTTTAACCAGATCATATACACTGCCGATCAAGTGTTTTAGATCACTACCATCCAAACGTTTTAGATCACTACCAGCCAAACGTTTTAGGTCACTACCAGCCAAACGTTTTAAATCACTACCAGCCATACGTTTTAAATCACTACCAGCCAAACATTTTAGATACACTACCAGCCAAATGTTTTAGATCACTACCATCCAAACATTTTAGATCACTACCAGCCAAACATTTTAGATCACTACCATCCAAACGTTTTAGATCACTACCATCCAAACATTTTAGATCACTACCAGCCAAACGTTTTAAATCACTACCAGCCAAACATTTTAGATACACTACCAGCCAAATGTTTTAGATACACTACCAGTCAAACGTTTTAGATACACTACCAGCCAAACGTTTTAGATCACTACCAGCCAAAGGTTTTAAATCACTACCAGCCAAAGGTTTTAAATCACTACCAGCCAAAGGTTTTAAATCACTACCAGCCAAATGTTTTAAATCACTACCAGCCAAAGGTTTTAGATACACTACCAGCCAAATGTTTTAGATACACTACCAGTCAAACGTTTTAGATCACTACCAGCCAAAGGTTTTAGATACACTACCAGCCAAATGTTTTAGATACACTACCAGTCAAACGTTTTAGATACACTACCAGCCAAACGTTTTAGATACACTACCAGTCAAACCTTTTAGATACACTACCAGTCGAACGTTTTAGTACACTACCAGCCAAACGTTTTAAATCACTACCAGGCAAACGTTTTAGTACACTATCAGACAAACGTTTTAGTACACTACCAGTCAAATGTTTTAGTACACTACCAGCCAAACGTTTTAGTACACTACCAGCCAAACGTTTTAGTACACTACCAGTCAAATGTTTTAGTACACTACCAGACAAACGTTTTAGTACACTACCAGACAAACGTTTTAGTACACTACCAGAGAAACGTTTTAGTACACTACCAGACAAACGTTTTAGATCACTACCAGAGAAACGTTTTAGTACACTACCAGACAAACGTTTTAGTACACTACCAGACAAATGTTTTAATACACTACCAGTCAAACATTTTAGAACAGTAGTACTGGTAGTGTACTAAAACTTTGACTGATAGTGTACATTTTCCCAAATAGAGTGCAAAAAGATGTGTGTATATGTGTATGGTTGGCCTTGAATACAGTGGGTATCCCATCCAACTTGTTTCCATATGCTTGAATTTGTGGTAGTGTGTTGAGTTATATTCATTTTAACCCAGTCATCCTCTGTGACATTAGCTTGTAAGGACTCCTCAAAGAGGACATGGCCAGAGTCTCCTAAAGGGGCGGCCAGCCCCGTAATGGTTAAAGAAAGCGAGTGTCCCATTAAACACTCTCCTGCTCAAAGTAAACAGCAGGTTGCCGAAGCTCCTTGGCAAGCTGTTTATACGAAAGTGCCCCAAACGGTCTCTGGTTGTCTTTGAAACAACAACAAAGCGGAGACAGGCGTCTTTGATGGAGAAATCAATGGCACTGCGTCTTGCCGAGCATATGGCGGGCTTTTCGTAGCTCCGGCAATGCTCTGTTGACCATGTCAGAGCTTTGGCTTTCATCCACGTTCAGATGAATGTGCTGAGGAATGCTACCAGTGCAGATGGCTCCATTATGCGTAGGGGCTCAGAAGTTCTATAATGTGCATTAAGAAAAAAATAAAGCTGATCTTCCCATAAGCGTAAAGTGCCGATTTATGCTTTTGGTAATGAAAAGCATTAAGGCCATTTGATTCCACACGTAACAGAAGGAGGCTCTTTGTAAGCACATATTTACTTATAGTATACAGATCTTGCAAAAATGGCATTTTTTAAACTCCTGTTTTACTAATCTGTCATTTGGAATCAGGCCCAGGTTGTAGGGTCAGTTTAGCGTTGCCAAAATATATCCTTTCAATAGTAGACTGTCAGGAGCAGAGACGTTCCCTTCAGGTTTGAGTGAATCACAGGTCATTAAAATTAGTATACCGAACTGCAGGACGTGGATACGTAGAGACAGCTCTCTGCATTTACAAATGTGTGATTAAATACAGTATAAATCAGTAGCTTTTAATGAGATTTTTAAAAAATGTTCACGTGAACTGAAGTACTGTGCAAAAGTTAGACTAGCTGGTCATTCATGCAACTTTCCTTCAGTTTTCAGTCAATACGGCCATTAAGTACTGGGTTTTTCAGTGTCAGAAACATATCTACATAGAAATTACACAGAACCTCCAACATTAAGTGCAATATCAAATCTATCAGTGTTTAATTTGTCCACTCTTTACTTTTATGCACCTATATCACTGTAACTCTTCCATCCTTCCAATCTTAAAACCAACCAGTTACCGCTGTGTGTCCTCCCAACAAAGGCTGCTCCCGCAGGAATCACTGACATTATATTCCCCTTCCAAGAGACAATAACATTCACACAAGCTAAACTGCCCAAACTCATCCCAGCTGTTTTTTCTTATGTGCATCTAAATGGAGAAAAGGAGGTGAGCAAAGTCTGGGGAGTTGTAAGATACTCCTCTTACATAAGGAGGAGGAAAGATTAAGGGACGTTAGTACATTCAGAACATTTTACAAATACAAAGAACATGAGCCTAACAGTAGTGCAGGACCTGGTTGACCACCAAAGCAGTCATTGTTTGATAAACAGTATTTTCGAGTACTTAGTGAAAAAAGGAAACCTAAACTTCACTGAATATTTTTAGGATTTTTATTGCATCCTGAGAAAATGCAACCAAAGTCCAACTGGTGGTATAAAATATATCCCTGCAGGTTTCTTTAAAAAACGTAAATATAGAAAATGTGTATATACTCTATGTAGTTGTTGAAGCTTCTATACAAATGTCTGTTAAATATGTGCTATTTGTCCTGTAGCTAACAAATAAACTTGTATTTAATCTGCATTTTGAATGGAACATAAATAATGAAGGGAGATTTTATTGTTCCAGATTAAGCTTTATTCCAGATGATGGCTGAAATAATATTATTTTTGGGCCTCAGCTCTGCAGAGGTTAAGGCTCCTTTTCTAATACTCCAATTCCTCAAACTCAGGAAAGATTGCTAATTAGCTGATGAGCCATATGTGTTTAATGGGACACTGTGCTGAACTCTGTACAGCTGTAGTCTGGAAACAACTCAGATTAACTCCGCTGAAGTTTGATAGTTGCAGACTGCTATTAACCATAACAGTTGTTAACCATAACCATAACCTTGTTCAGGACAGCTGATGACTAGTTGGTCTTTAGGAAGGTCAGAAGGTCGCCGACTGGAGGTGTTATGAATATCCGAATTTGGGTTCTGCTTTAAACCTGTGTTTGAAATGCTTCTGATTGGGTTTGTGTTCCTGCTTGTTCACTGCAACACAGATGCTACATCACACTGACCCAGTCGCTGCACCTCACCATGAGCGGAGCCCCAGCTGGTCCTGCGGGCACAGGGAAAACGGAGACCACCAAGGACTTGGGCCGAGCGCTCGGCATCATGGTCTACGTGTTCAACTGCTCCGAGCAGATGGACTATAAGGTAAATAGCCTCAATCATATCCAGCCAGGAAGCGTCAATATTCATAGCACAGGTTTAACCAGGTTTATCCTAAATATGACTAATCTTGGGATGTTTTGATTTAATTAGGAGACGAGCAGAATTAGGAATGTCCTAAGATATACGTGTTCTCTTTTATGGAAAAATGTTCACCCTGCGACACATCTCTCATCCACTTTCTCCCTCTCGAGCTCTCTCTTCCTAGCTCTCTTTTTATTCATTCCCTTCTCTGCGAGTCTGTCCATCATCTTATGAGCTGTGTATTAGGCTAGGCAAAGCTGTCCTCTCCCAACACGGGAGCTAGCAGATTAGTAAGGCTCTGATGGCCAGGCTTATTTACCTCCTAAGCCGTGTCAACTATCTCCTCAGTATTCCGGCCTCATCTCCAGCCCGCCCCTGTGTTTGTCTGCCGGTAACAGGATGAAAAAAAGCCATATAATATGGTGGTCAATAGAGACGCGGCGCTAATCTCCTCATCCAGCTTGTACCTGCCTGCCGAGGCTGCCGCATCATTACCAGCCCTGGCTGTACACTGCAGTATGCTGTCCAAAAGAGCGAGCGAGAGAGAGAGAGAGAGAAAAGAGAGAGACTAGCGAGAGCAAAGTGAGGGAGCGGAATAAGGCACCCTAGCTTTAGCATCACAGACACCTACAATTAATCTTCTGGCCAGCTCTTGTCCCTGTCAGAAAGCTCTCTCCTCCTCTGCTATTGGATGGTTCTATGTCCAGTACGTCTAAAGAGCCTGTGCTGGTTGCTTAGGAGCAGTCAGAAGATACTGGCTTCTGAATATTGAGTATGGATTGAATTAGCAAACACTGATCCTCCTCTCAGAAAACACACAGAAAGCTGAGGGTTATAGGCAGGAGTGAGAATTATGCAGAATTCCTGTGACTCGAGTCCAGTGAGTCAGGTCTTAAAAGAGAAACGCCGGACTGTATAATTCAGCTCGCCTGTCAGTCACTGTCATCTGTTCTGAAATGATGTGATTTAGACGCTAACAAGCACATAGCCGTTCCCCCGGTGTCTCACCCCCATCTCTTCTCTCCATGTCTCTCTCTCAGTCCTGTGGCAACATCTACAAAGGCCTTGCCCAAACGGGCGCCTGGGGCTGCTTTGACGAGTTTAACCGGATCTCCGTGGAAGTGCTGTCTGTGGTCGCCGTGCAGGTGAGCCAGCTGTCAGAGCATTCACACCCCACATTAGCGCCACGACCGCAGTCCCACTTTTATCTCTGATTCATGTGGTTCGTTTCACACTCGGTGGGATGCAGTTACCCAACAAACTGAGTGCTATTCACTGTAACCACAGTGAAGAACCAGGACGCTGGGAGAAAAGCATTGATTCAGTGTAGCGATGTTTAGGGTGAAAGATCCATACACACTGTTACATATTAATTTATACATAATTAAGTTACATTTACTCTTATTTTCACAATTAATTGCTGTCAGCTAATCCAAGTACTGTCTGGTTGAAAATTCCCATGCACTTATTTTAGCAGAGCAATCTCAGATAGAAGCAATAAGAGTATATGTATAATTACCCAGAATTCCTAGCTTAGTTAGGAAGTTGTGTTTATTTCAAATTTTTAGCTCTTATTTTTTTCTCTTTAGATATTGTTTTCAAACAAACAAGGCATGTATGTTAGGTCTTGGTGAAATGCAACTTTGGACACGCCTTATATCCTAACCATAAGACCATACTTTAGGAGTCCCTGCTAAGTAATCAGTTTGGTTGTAACAGAACTTAAACTACTGCCAATTCTAACATCTATTACCAACGTTGGTGTTGAAGTATGTAGTTTTGAGGACTCTTTATGACCGTTACAGTTATGTGGCTGTTGGGAGTAAGATACTGCTGTAGTTACGTGAACTTCCAAGTTAAAGCTTCTGAGAGTTTATTTGATTTATACTTAGTTTGTTAAACTTCATCGTTTTGGTGAACTTCATTAGTTTTATTTTCAGGGTTCACTAGGCTTGTTGTTTTCAGCCTTCAAAAAGTCCTTGGACTAGACCCCCAATTCTACAGCAGCATGCTATGCATTAGAGCCTGGGGTCCACTAAAGTACTCGGTTAACCGATTCCAGTGTTCAAATGCAAAATCACTATTTGACTGTTTGTTACAGTATTTAAGTTCAGTTCAGTTTGATTGAGTTCAAGCTTGTACAATATAATAGAACACCTCACTCTAGCACTGTGAAGCAGCTTCCATTACTCATGCCACCCGAAAACGTACCCACATCCCTCAGATAATTTAAAACAATTAATATGTTCTTCTGCGTGCCGTTGTGTTTTTGTGCAACACCAGTGCTGACATCTAAAAAACTCTCTCACAGAGAGTCACGGTCTGTGTTGTTTTTCTTCTCTGTAATTAAGCAGATATTTATTAATGAACTCTTATATGTACAGACTATTTAGTCTGCAAATCCTTTGTAAAATCCATAAGATAAGACTGAGAAAGAATGAGATAATGTTTCCTTTTGAATGTCTAATTTGCTGTTGGAAGTAATGAAAGGATGTACAGCTCAATACTTGTTTGTATCTTGGCTCAAGTACTGATATGATTACACTACTGTGCAGAAGTCTTAGGTGCCTAAGCTGATTGTTTAAAAGCCTGTATCTGAGCAATACATGTACTTTCACCAATAAGAACTCCAGATGTCCTTAGAACAGAAGAAAAGAAGTACACTAGATCATCTCTTGAGCTTCAGTTTGAAGAACAAAGTGCAGTCCCAGATTTCTCCTGGACGCCCCAGACATTGTATGAATGTATTCAGTTGCTTCAGCAGCAATCTTGATTTAGCTTAATGCAGTAATGAGCAGTCAAAGCAGGTATTAGATGATAACTGTAAGTGATACTGGGTTGGTTCCACAATGAGAAGCATGAAAAGGGTTAAATAAACACACTGATGTATATGAAACATCTACTGTATTAATACTATTTTTAGTAAAATAGTGTTTTGCTGAGCAAAATGAAATAAATAGCCCATTAAATATAATATCCCAAAGTGCCTAAAACTTTTGTACAGTATTGTATATCCTTGGGATTTCCGCCCCTTCTTAATTCCAACTTTCCTCACTTGACAGCTGCAAAAGCAGATCATGCGTTGGGTTCGCTTTCAGCAGGCTAATCTGTCCATTTGTCTGAGACTGTCATTGCTTTATGTGGCGTGCTGCAGTGAAATAACGCAACAACAATCTTAATTACTTCATTATGTGAATCATACGGAGCCTAAATACATAATTTACCCAAGATGCTGGTCAAGTTGACAGTGACGAGCGTGCATAACTTACCCGCGATGACGGTTCAGCTGACAATGATGAGCGGGATAATGAGCGAGCTCGGTGTATGGCGGCGCATTTATCCGAGGCATTGTGCTGCTGTGCGGCTGAACAGGTTTAATGGTGAATCCCTGGAGCTTGTGACTCACAGATAGCTGCGTATTAAAGCGAAGAGGCCTCTCTTTAACCGCCACCGCCACCGCTCTCTCACTCTCTCTCCCCTCAAACCCTGGAAATGTCAAAGAAGTGAATGGGTGTCTCTGTGTTGTGATGAATAATGAATCAGTGCTCCCTTTTCTTTCCCGCGCCACACTTGAAAAAGTGGCAAAGAACAATTCACAGAGAGTCAGAGAATCAGAGCGCTTGTGCTGGCATGAGGTGTCGTCAGACGTCACTTCCCGTGCGCTCGAGACACACGCAAAGTGGGGACCGTCTGGCAGGCCACTTTTAGGCCCGCCAGCAGGCGTGATGGGAGGGCACGCACCACTGAGGTTTCGTCCTCTCGAAAGCGAGATGGAATCAATTTCCCATTCGCATAGTCAAAGGCAAACAGAAGGAACTGCAGACATATCAATATTGAGACAAATTAGCCCGCCACTGCCAATTACCACAGGAGGCAGTGCACTATTACTAAATGGGCTCCTAAATATGGAGCGCTTTGTTTTCCTCTTAAATGCTAATAGCCGAGAGATTGTTCGCAACCGTGGCTATTTAGTTAGCACGTCTCCAGTTTCTCCGAATGCTGCTTGCCTTCTGATTTCCATGTTCTTCACTCATCTGCTGCTGCTTTCCTTAAACCTTCCAGCACAGCTTGGGCCCAGCTGAGTTGTTTGCCTGTGAAATAATATGTAAAATTCATGAGCCCGGGATTTGGACATGAGAAACTTTAAGCCTCGTATCTTCTTAAAATCAGCTGCATGGCATACGTGGCGCATACGCAATGCTATAGTATCGCTGTTTGTGTGCCACTCGAAGAGCGTAGACACGTCTGCAGTGCCGCGAGGGCCGCATAATTCCACGTTTAGCAAACACCAAGACACGCTGCCGCTCAGGTGGAATATATTATGGGATGTTCAGGTTATCAGGCTGCATCTGACGGCCTCTTTGCTGAATATCCCCGCAAACGAGTTTGCCACAACTGCCTGATATCAAACGCGCTCTCGAGGCGCCGCAGAGGAAGAGGTAGCGCAGATGGCCGCGGGCTGGCTGCTCTCCCCTGTTTGTCACACCTCCATCTCAGTTCCACCCTGACCAATGGCTAATTAAACCTAAACATTCTGATTTCCCTTAATGAAAAGCATTCCGAGCCTCACGCCTGGCCGACTGAGACGAGCGCGGTGGAGCGAGAAAAAGAGTGTAGCAGGCGATTATGCGGTGGAGGTCATCTCTTCTTTTTATTGAAAAATATCCCAGCGTGTAAGTGTGGCTAAGCATTTACATGATCCTGTAGGTTGAGTGCATTGAGTGTCGTATTATTATTATCAGGTGAAAAGCATCCAGGATGCCATTCGAGACAAGAAGAAGCGCTTTAACTTCATGGGCGAGGAGGTGAACCTGTTCCCTTCCGTGGGAATATTCATCACTATGAATCCAGGCTATGCTGGCAGGACAGAGCTGCCAGAGAATCTGAAAGCACTATTCCGGTAAGTGCAGGCTACGATTGAGGATGTGGGGGGGGTGTCTTTGTTCAAATGCTTGTAAGAAGGAAAGCATGCCAAGTAAAGGCTGATATTGAAGATCCATTCCTGGACTATCTACACACACTTCTATTCGTTCTTACTGTGCGTGGTCCTGGGTCTGGAGTACTCGTACATCAGCTCATGAAGTTAACAAACGAAAGCATACACACAAACCATAGAACTATAGAACCAGAAAACAAACACTGGTAGCAAACAGAGGGGTATATTTGCACAAGGAGCTCCTGGGGAAGGGAGGAACTTCAAACTACACACATTTGGGAATAATAATGAAAAGGTGGGCACTGGATGGAAACGAGACCTAAACAAAAACAGAAGCACATGGCAAGGTTAACAGACAAGACGAGAGCAGAGCAAGACAGGATGTGACAATGTGAACCTTTTCATTCATAGATATTTAGAATCAACCAATAAAGGCTTTAATCTAGTGCACTTCATGCTTAAAGGAGATATTTCAAGTGGTGAATTTTAGAAGCCTTACATTACCGCCTTAATCAGGGTCTCCCACCATTGTTGCTAAAAATGAAAGAACAAAACCACTCGAGTTCTGAATGTTGGTGGTTTCGGCTAAATGCTGGAATTAAATCAAAGTCTCTATCCAGTCTAGGTCTCTTCATTACAGACCTTGCGATCGTTAATGCTTTGATTCAACACTTGGAATTCACCCACACAAAACAGTTTAATTGCATTTCATTGATGCCATTTCTGTGGAGAGCAGGAAAAGAACAGTCCGGAAAATGGAAAAAAATCAGGGCTGCTTGAATGTTTCAAAACATCACTGCAGTGCTTCGTAAACCAAGACGTATATAGACGTTTTCTTAGAATGAGACTAAGAGCGCTGTAGGAATAAACATTCTATTAAAATGTATCAGCACATTTATTTACCACACAGGAAAATGCAGAAATTCAAACAGGCTTTTCAACAAGACAACAAAACCTAACATGCTTTTCAAAACAATAACTATTCATTCTTTTCTCAGGGATATTTTAAATTGAGCCCAGTGATAGAACTGCCAAAAATATCCTTTACTTTGAGCGGACTAGATATCCAAAGAATGTAATCAAGACTTTGAGGATAATCAGAAGTCAAAGCTACACTTTTTTCACAGTTGAGTGAGTTTGGTGTGGAAAAACTTGACCGGCCTGCACTGAGTCCTGACCTTGATAGAACACCTTTGGGATGAATTAGAGCGGAGACTGCGAGCCAGGCGTTCTTGTCCAACATCAGGATCTGACCTCACAATTGCGGTTCTGGAAGAATGGTCAAACATTCCAATAAACACTCTCCCAAACCGTGTGGAGAGCCGTCCCAGAAGAGTTGAAGCTGTTATAGTTGCCGAGGGACATCATATTAAACCCTACGGATGAGGAATGGGTTGTCAACCAAAAATAGCAGAGTTCCTTTTGGACTAAATCTGTATGTGGGTGGCTGCATTAAATAAATAATTTCCTTGAATATTCTTCAAATTAAAAATACTTAATATATCTAAAGCTTTCAACTTCATTTTAAAAGGACTCTTGTTTTTGCAAGTCTGAAATTAAAGGTTTAGAATTTGGGACTGCTACCTCCTAATAGACTGTGCTATTTAAATAATCATTTTTTATATATGTATCTCATTACTATCTCATTTGAAGCCTTGGATTTGTATAGATTGAAACATAATTCTTGTAAATATCTTAGGTCTGAATACACTATTTTTATTTTTTTGGGGCAGGAGTTTAAATGAATTCAGTGGAACGATCAATATACCTTTCTTGTCTCATAGTGCATGTGTTAGTGGTCCCAGTTAATCAGAATGATTCTCAGTCTTAGTGATTCTGCTGTAACTGTAATGTTTTATCAATGTCTGTAATGTTTTACCACAGCCATCTTCTCAAGCAGCTTCTCTCACTTAACTCCTGTGCAGGCCCTGTGCCATGGTAGTGCCAGACTTTGAGCTGATCTGTGAGATCATGCTAGTAGCAGAGGGCTTTATCGAGGCCAGACTGCTGGCCAGGAAATTCATCACCCTGTACCAGCTCTGCAAGGAGCTTCTGTCCAAACAGGTGAAGCACAGTCAGTCATGTTTACAACCTACAGTCGCAAACTCCTAGACAACAAGGCAGTCATTGCAACCATCGTTCTGCATTTTGAATGGAGAGGAAGAGCAATTCTAATTCTAATTGCTGAAATATTACCCTTTAGAGTGCAGTGTTTTATCTAATGGTCTGTTCTACCACTTTCCATTTTCTATAAAGGCCACATTTTGACAGTTGCAGCCGGAACATTCAGCTTTTACGGAAGTTATAGTCTACTGCTTTAGACTGCGCTGCCATGAAATGGCCAAATATTTTCCAAGGAGAATGTCTCCACTTGCATATTTCACAATCAATAGTTGTGTAGTGTGTTACGTAAGATTTAGAGCATTGCTCTTATTGTGCTCGCACTCCACGCAGAACTTTTCAGAGAGAACTGAAAAGAGTAGGTAATAATATATAGCTGTTTTATAATTATCTGAAAATGCCAAACTTTTACTACTAGAAGTCTGTACTGTTTAAATATTATGCATTAACATCTTTTATTGTATTGTAATTTATTACATATTAATATTTCAGCTGCATTTGATTTATTCACAGGCTTGAGTCTGTCCTGGCATTTTGGTCTTGTTTCAGTGACAGAAATGAGAAATTTCACGAGACTTTAGAATTTTCCTACTGAATCATACTTCTTTTGCAATAGATAATAAAATAATAAAATACTGATAGTAAGATTAACAAATTAAACAAGTTCTACACACTTAAAACGATGGGTTCCTAAAAAAAAATATATGTGTGTGTGAACACTTATAGAACCCTTTGCATGGTTCTTTTGTCTCAGGACCACTATGACTGGGGTCTGCGGGCTATTAAGTCTGTGCTGGTTGTGGCCGGTTCTCTGAAGAGAGGTGACCCAGAACGGCCAGAGGATCAGGTGCTGATGAGGGCGCTGAGAGATTTTAACGTGCCGAAGATTGTGACGGACGACATGCCGGTCTTCATGGGCCTGATCGTGGACCTGTTCCCAGCTCTGGATGTCCCCCGTAAGAGAGACCTGGACTTTGAGAAGTTTGTCAAACAATCTGTGTTGGACCTAAAGCTACAGGCTGAAGACAACTTTGTACTGAAGGTAAGCTCTGCTGCAAGTCTCATGTCACCCGTCGGCTGTTGAGCTGCTCGGGAACAAACAGCATATTCAGCAGGCTTCAGCATGACTGCTAGAAGATAGTGTGGAGCGCTGTACCACAAGCCACTTTTACACTAGGTGTACTATATGTGATCAGATGCCCCATGTTAGACTGAATAATGATGTTTTTAATGTAACAGACTAATTATTACACATTGTGTACCATTTTATTAATCCTGTATGGGGTCATATTTGATCTCATACAAAAATACGTAAGGACAGTGTGTTAGAGGATTGGTAGTGGATAGCAGCAAAATCTGAAATCTGCCACTAACAAAAGAGCCAGTGCATCACATTCTCTCCAACTGGGCTGTAAACCAGCATGTGTACACCAGCCCACTTATACCACATGGAACCCCCTTACATGTACGATTACATGTATTAAGGCATGTTTTCATTACTGAAAAAATACAACCCTTAAGTAGGTCATAACAATAAAAATGTTTCCCATAATTATGCCTTGCTATCTAATATTAATGAGAATATTTAATATTTATGACGGTTTATCTCATAATTGTGAATAGCTATCAAATGATAATGAAATAACACTTCATAATTATGACTTTATGTCTCATAATTAGTATTTAGTATTTCATAATTACGATATTTTATCTCGTAACTTGCTGTCTCATATAATAATAAGTTGCTGATTTTAATGAAGTCTCATTTTATGGAGTTTCACACAATTCTACTCTAGTATCTCATAATAATAATTTAGCATCTTCTAGTTATGAAAATATTTTTTCATTATGCAACATTGAGTCAGAATTTTAAGACAGCAATTCATTACTAATTAATAATTGTGTGACATTAAGTAAAACTGAGACAATATGGCAAAATTGAGACACTAAATCAATATAACTCTAAGACTCAAAGCAAAACCACTAACTTATAACTATGAGATGCATAATTATGATATATTAAGTCATAATTATGAGACACTAAATCATAATTTTGAGACACATAATTCTAACACATTAAATCATAATTTTGAGACACATAATTCTAACACATTAAATCATAATTTTGAGACACATAATTCCAACACACTAAATCATAATTTTGAGACACATAATTCTAACACACTAAATCATAATTTTGAGACACATAATTCTAACACACTAAATCATAATTTTGAGACACATAATTCCAACACACTAAATCATAATTTTGAGACACATAATTCTAACACATTAAATAATAATTTTGAGACACATAATTCTAACACACTAAATCATAATAAGGAGGCGTAATTATAACACACTAAGTCATAACTATGAGACACATTATTATGACAGACTGTAGCCTTTTTAGTCGTGTAGATTGAAGAGAGGGTTCGAGCAGCTGCCACCAGAAAATTAGTTGAAATAGTTTTGAAAGTATTTTATTTTTATTAGCAGAACTACTTCATTTCTTGAAGATGTTTGGAGTCATTTACTCTGATTTTACTTAATGCCTGATTCTACAGCAGCAAATTAGCAGCAGGCCTTTTTATTTATTTTAATTCATGAAGTTCTGCTGTGTGACTATGAATGAATGTTTTATCTAATGTGCTAGAGTGAGGATTCTGTGGAACAGAGGAATAAGTCTTTTAAAACTTGTATTAAATGTTGATTGTCTGTCTAAAAATCACACTGAGAGAGAGAAAGAGTGTGTGAGAGAGAGAGAGAGAGAGAGAGACAATCCGAGTCTTTAGAATGCACTGTTTATACATTATGTTGATGAGGAGTTTCTACCACACTGGCCTTTTGACTTCAGTATAAAAGATTAAACAGACGGTGAGGCATCTATATTCTGTCATTGGTCTTCATAAACAGTGCAGTTTTCCTTTCATCCTCGTTTAATTATAAATGCTGCATGACCCAGCATGCGGTGGTCTTAACGTTGGCCAATGAATGTATGTAAATTAAACTAATGTACGTAGCTTCTAAAGAGCTTGTGCAGCGCAGTAGGCATCTAAATGTGACCGGTTCTCTTGTACGTCCTGTCTGTTATATTTCACACCAGCTTGCACGATTGACAGGTGCTACAGAGCAGCTCTCCCTGGTGGGCGGTTCCGAAGGGCTCAAAATGTCAGAGTGTCACCAGCAGAAAGATAGCCAGCGGCCTTGATTGATGTTACAATCACACTTCTTTCTGTTTTTTTTTTCTCCATGCCTCTTCTCGAACATTGCCTTCCTTTTAGAGCCATAAAGCTGCTGTTGTGTTTGAGGCAAATAGACATTAGTGTCATAGGAGTCTGGAAGTGGATATATTGGACAAATATTAGGAGAAGCAGGAATTACAGTGTAATAGTGCCTCAGGTGCCCCAGGCTGAGCTCTAATTTCCAGCATTAGGTGCCGGCCTCGGATATCGACTCGGCCCGCTCTCTCTCCAGAGCCAGGGGAAATAAGTGCAATCTCACGCGGGTCAAAGAGCCACCCAAACAGCATAACAGCACTCCATCAGCGGGGGCCGAGCGCTTGCTGAGGTGTTTAACCCCTGCCACAGCGCCAGCGCAGGCGCTCAGGCATCTGACTCCGGCCCGGCGGGTCAATGACATCTGTCCTGTCAGACAGACTGAACCCCGAGGCAGGGATCGGCCTCCGATTGGCCCGAAGAGAGCGTGGCAGGGGAGAGTGGGTGAATAGGGGGAAACTCAGGGATTTAATGTTCAGCTACCGTTAGAGCCCCCGTCTCTGACACACGTCACACATCACATCAGAGCCGCAATCGCACAGCCCTCTGAGACAGCGAGCCCGCCCGACAGCGAGCCCGCCCGACAGCGAGCCCACCCGACAGCGTTCGGCGTCAATGCCATTGATTGAACATGCCATCTTTCTTTCTCTCTGCCTCTTGCTCTCGTTTACTCTCTCTCTCTCCATCTGTCTGTTCTCTCCCTTTTTTGCAATTTCCATTTCTCTCTCTGTCTTTTCTCTTTTTCTTTCTGTTTCTCTTTCTTTCTCTGTTCTCTCTCTGTTTTGTCTCTCTACCTTTCTCTTGTTGACTCTTGTTCTCTCCCCCCTCGCTTTTTATCTGTTGTTTGTTCTTTGTCTCTTTATCTCTAAATTTTTCTTTTTATGTTCTTGTATTCTGTTTGTATCTCTTTCCTTCTCTCCCTCTCTCATTTTCTCTTTCTGTATTCTCACTCTTCATTTATCTTTGCTCTCTCACTCTCTCTCTCTGTGTCTCTCTCTCTCTCTCTTGCTCCCTCTCTCTCTTTCTACTTTTTTCTTTGGCACTCTCATTTTCTCTTCTTTTTCTCTTCTTTTTTGACCTCTTTCTTGTTTTCTCTGTCACTCTCTTTTTGCCTCTCGACTCTTTCCCTCTCTCCCCCTCAGGTTCTCTATTTTTTCACTCTCTAATCCATTCCCTTTCTCTCTCTGTCTTCTCTCTTTTTCTTTCTCTGTTTCTCTTTCTTTCTCTGTTCTCTCACTCTGTTTTGTCTCTCTACCTTTCTCTTGTTGACTCTTGTTCTCACCCCCCTAGCTTTTTATCTGTCGTTTGTTCTTTGTCTCTTTATCTCTAAATTTTTCTTTTTATATTCTTGTATTCTGTTTATATCTCTCTTTCCTTCTCTCCCTCTCTAATTTTCTCTTTCTGTATTCTCATGCTCCATTTATCTTTGCTCTCTCACTCTCTCTCTCTGTGTCTCTCTCTCTCTCTTGCTCCCTCTCTCTCTTTCTACTTTTTTCTTAGGCACTGTCATTTTCTCTTCTTTTTCTCTTTTTTGACCTCTGTTTCTTGTTTTCTCTGTCACTCTCTTTTTGCCTCTCGACTCCTTCCCTCTCTCCCCCTCAGGTTCTCTATTTTTTCACTCTCTAATCCATTCCCTTTCTCTCTCTCTCTCTCTATTTTCTCTTTTGCTGTCTATGTATTTCTTGTTCTGTCACTCTCTCTCTGCGTCTCTCAACTTTTCTAGCGTCTCTCTCGCTCTCCCTTCCTCTCTCTCTATAGCCTCTATCTGTCTTTCACTGTCTGTGTCTCGCTCTGTCTGTCACTCTCTCTTTGTATCCTGACTCTTCCTGTCTCTCTCGCCCTCGTTCTCTCGGGGGATGGTGGGGGGGGGGTTCTCTCGTTTAATGTTATTCGTTCTCATCGCACTCCAGAAATGTCCTAATCATGTAGTACTGAGCTGCTCCTGACTGAGCGGCCTGCTCTTCAGCGGAGCTACTACCTACACATCTCACTCCACAACACGCTGCCATACTGCTCCTCCAAACACTCTCCTGCACCGCACTTAGCATTTTACTCAACATTCCTACAGAAACAAAGGGATTTAAACAGATAAATAACTTACCCCCCTGAATCTGGGCCAGTTTTATAGCTAGTAACTTTAAGAAATATGAAATTAGAAAGAGTAAGAGTAAGTACTATAAAACTATTATGTTATATGTATGTAGTTATAGGAGTGAAGACCTAGCGTGTGGACCAGCATACAGATCCTTTCAGGGGAATTAAAAGGCCTGAAACCATGGAGCCCTTCTTAGGAACATTGTTTTGTTTAACAACGAGCACAAGGAGACGATAACCAGCGAACAGGTTGATCCAGTAGTATTTAGAGCTTTAGGTTGTAATATTTATTGAAGGATTTTCTGCGGCAAGAAAAGTAAAAATATCCTGTAAGTTTCCTACAGTGCAGCCTACAGTATTTCCAGCACAAGTGCCATAACACATCAAGCATATGATATAGATGTGGACTTTTTAGATATTTGCGCTGTGGGCAAAAAGTGTATATATTAAAGTGTGTATATATACAGTGCCATTGAGTTTCCATTTGGTACCTAAATCAGAAACTGAAACTGTTACCACATACACTACCGCTCAAAAGTTTGGGATCACTTGTTTTCAATGGAGTATCTTCCTTCCTTAACACAACAATGGACTGACGGGTCTCTAAAGAAAGTTGTTTCTTTCTGGTCATTTTGAGTCGGTCAGCAAGCCATCAACTGCTGATGCTTCAGATGCAAACTAACCTAGAATGTTGTTCTCTCTTTTATGTTCACTTATTAGTAGAATGTTTTTCAGCTGTGCATCACAATTGAGCAAGAGTGTCCTAACAACCAATTAGTCCAATAACATCCTTAACTTGGATTGGTGGCCGTACCAGGAGATTTAGGCAGAGGACTGAGAATTGCTGATAATAGGACTAAATGCAAAATAAGCCTCTATACAAAAAATAGGTTTTAATACAAACATTTTTATTCTTTAAAAATCATCTGATACACTTTATCAGTTTTTTCACATTAATTGTGAACTTACAAATGCACTGGCACCCTGAATAAAAATCGAACTGTATTATGATGAGCGTAGAGATTCCATCCCTATTTATTACCCCATGAACAATAACTTGGTGCATTGATTGTAGTTGTGTGGTGTTTTTACAAATAGCTTTGTGCGCAGCTGAGCCAATCAGAGTTTAGAACCAGTATTATTTTGAATTAAGGGTATTAAAGACAGATTGTTTTTTTAAAATCTGGCTGTATAACCTTCAAACACTTAAAATATAAAATCAGGTTGTGAAGGATTTGTAAGGCTCAGTGAAGCTTTTATGCTGGTAACGCTGTATTACCTAATTTCTCCCTCCTCAGGTGGTGCAGCTGGAGGAGCTGCTGGCTGTACGCCACTCTGTGTTTGTGGTGGGCAATGCTGGCACAGGGAAGTCTCAGGTGTTGAAGTCCCTCAACAAGACCTATCAGAACATGAAGCGCAGGCCGGTGTGGGCTGACCTCAACCCCAAAGCCGTCACCAACGACGAGCTGTTCGGCATCATTAACCCGGCCACGCGAGAGTGGAAAGATGGTGAGGCTCTGGCTCTGTTTCTCTGCCTGCTTGAAGATGAAATGATATAGTGTTTTCTGTATTACAGAGTCCACCACAAGCTGCCCGGACTGTATAATTAGCTAATTAGTGTAATTGCTGATGATTTGATGCTCGCTTGGGGTTAAATTACAGACCCCTTTCTCAGCATTCTGCATCCAGGGCTCTGTGTCAAGCTGCAGTTGCACATCTTCAGAGTTGACTTCACGCTTAGTAGTGATCTAACTCCACTGGTGCCAGAGTTGCTTTTTTACTATTACAAAAGCTTCATGCACTTAAATCTGAGTATATAAACCTGGATTAATCACAGTTTAAGTATTTGAACCAGCATTAGTCAACGTTTCAGTATCTAAATCTGGATTAATTATAATCTGAGTATTTAAACTTGGACTACTCACAGTCTAAGTATCTAGATCTGGATTAGTAACAGTCTCAGTGTCTTAATCTGGATTAATTATAGTCTAAGTATCTAAACCTGTATTAGTCATACTCTGAGTATCTAAACATGCATTAATAACAGTCTGATTATTTTAACCTGGATTATTTACAGTTTTAGGATCTAACCCTGGATTAATTGCACTCTAAGTATGTAAATTTGGATTAATCACCGTCCAAATATTTAAATTTGGATTAATCGCAGTCTGAGTATGTAAACATGGATTAATCACAGTCTGAATATTTAAACCTGGATTAATCACAGTCAGAGTACCTAAACCTGGATTAATCACAGTCAGAGTACCTAAACCTGGATTAATCACAGTCTGAGTATTTAAACCTGATTTAGTCACAGAGTATTTAGACCAGGCTTAACAGAGAAGTTGTTAACTGCTGTGTAAAAGTGTGTCTGTGTTTATAAGGATCAGAAAGTTGCTTCGTTAGACACTACAGCTTGTTGTCCAATTACAAATCAAAGTAAAACTTTCTCTTTCTCTTTCACTTTATCTTTAAACCCGTTCTCTTTGTCTTTCTAGAGACATAAATAACAAGTTGCTTTCTTCCCATCACTCCAGCATCTTAGATAACACAATGGTACAGTTAAAACCCAGAAGTTGTTGTGAGGTCAACTGGCTACACGGGGCCCAAGGCAGCTGCATATGCTGCTTATTAGGTAGAGCCGACTGGTTACTGTGGACAGTGGGGGTTATTGGGGTGGAAGTTGGAGAAAACAATTAGAGATTGTGTCGTTCCTGTCTGACGCAGTTATCCCTGCAACTTCTGAAAAGAGTGACTAAAGTTTATTTTTGTAGTCTGTGAGGATTTTAAGAAATTCACTTCACTCTGGACTGCTTTTCGAGCAAGAGACAGTACCAGAATGATATGAAGTGACACGAACGAGAGAAAAAAAGGTCAAATAGGACCCTTTTAAACACTTGCTCCACTCTCCAGTTGCCCACTATTTTGCAGCATGACACTGAGAATAGGATTTCATTTCAGGCCTGTTTTCTAATATCATGCGTGAGTTGGCCAACATCAGCCATGCAGGGCCCAAGTGGATTGTGTTGGATGGCGATATCGATCCGATGTGGATTGAGTCTTTGAACACAGTAATGGACGATAACAAGGTACAGCTCTTAGTCTTCACATTTCATTTCATTCTGAGTCTGAGTCACATTAACTATAACCTGTAAAATTTGCTTACAGAATCATTTAAATTGTCTATCTATCTATCTATCTATCTATCTATCTATCTATCTATCTATCTATCTATCTATCTATCTATCTATCTATCTATCTATCTATCTATCTATCTATCTATCTATATGTGTGTGTGTGTGTGTGTGTGTGTGTGTGTGTGTGTTTCTTACTGGAAAGTATACTGACTGTACATGTTTGTGCGTTGGTGTGGAACCCTGTAGGTGCTGACTCTGGCCAGTAATGAGAGGATTCCTCTAAACCCCACGATGAGGCTGGTGTTTGAGATTAGCCACCTCCGCACTGCTACTCCTGCTACTGTCTCCAGAGCTGGTCAGACAAAAAAATCTTCCAACTAACTCATCAAAACTCATCAAAAACCTCTCGTTTCCTACTTACTTAATGTGTAATCATTAATACATTCATAATAATTTGCTAGAAAATTTATAATAGTTACATGTCCACTAATTATACTGTTGGGTAGTAAAAATGGATCAGCGTGCAGAGTAGAAGATTTGTATGTGTTTTCTGTCCCGGTATAAGAAACGTTATGCTTGTCAGACAGTTTCTGAGTGTGTTTACATTGTCAGCAATTTAAGGTGCTATGGTTTTCTAACTAACTTTATTTTCATCCGAGTAACAAAAAGGTTGAGTGAAATATGCTTGTTTGCGTTCTTTGTCATTCTGGGTAAAATCGTATTATATAACAAACTGTAATTATTGCCTTATAGTCATTTGTTGTTGCTAATTATCATAAACAGCTATTTGGATGTTAATTGTATTGTACGTTGGTTGTGCAGTGTCCTCAGTTATGAAATAATCAAAGAAATGATCTACATCTCTATTCATCATTAACATTTTATTACCAAATTAACCTGTAACGTATTACCATCATATTAGAATTGGTTTATACAAGCGTCTGCAAAAATTGGCTCTGCATGGTTGTTTAGTAAAGACAGTAATTATTCAGAACGATTTCAGTGCTTGAATGGTTCTGTGCCTGGTTAAAGATTCAAGATTCAAGAGTTTTATTGTCATATGCACAGCAGAACAGACAGTTAGACTGTACAATGAAATTCTTACTTTGTCTGTTCCTCCATTCACCAATAGATAACAAAAAAAGGAAATAATAAAAAAAAATATATACAGAATATATAAAGCATAATAATAATAATATAATAAATGATTACTCAGTACAGTGGAAAATCAGTTTTATATAGTTGCTTGGTCCTTTGAGGCCAGTGCAAAAGCTTTTGACCAGTTTAACTCTAATCTGCCCTTCTCTGTTAATCCCCTGATGCTTTAACACTGTCAGTGTATTTATTTGGTATGTAAACGAGGCAGAAAATCAGTAGATTCAAAGTAAATTTTTATTTTTATTTCAGAATAAAAGTCATTTATATTTTATTATTACTCGGATTCAATGAATCAATGATATAAGCACCTACAGGTCCAAACTCATGCATTCCCTCAGAAAAAAATCACAGTGCAGCCAACAAAGGGAAGCCTGTGATCTTTTATACAGTGATAAAAACACAGCGGTGCTCAGAATCTCTGGGTGATGAATGTAAGTGGCAACAGCCAAGCTCTCTGAATGGATTATCATATGGTTTGATGGGATTGAATAGCGTTTTTGAAAATGGTTTATATAATGTTATATAGCAATTTGTTTCACTAGTGTTACAGGTCATATCATTATTTGGTAATACACAGATCAGCCATAACATTAAAACCACCTCCTTGTATCTACACACCTTGTCATTTTATCAGCTCCATTCAATACAAGTGCACTTTGAAGTTCTACACTTAGAGACTGTAGTCCATCTGTTTCAATGTATACTTTGTTACCCAGTTCTTTAATGATCAGGACCCCCAAAGGACCACCACAGAGCAAATATTATTTATTGGCACAGGTCTATATATTATATATTATATATATAAATGTATTATATATAAATATTACGTGTGTATATATATATATATATATATATATATATATATATATATATATATATATATATATATATATATATATATATATATATATATATAGTGTAAATAAATATTAAATAAATATAAAATATATTTTAATTATTTCTTTTTGTTATCTTTATCTACTGGTGAATGGAGGAACAGCAAAGAAAGAATTGTATTGTACAGTATAACTGTCTGTTTCTGCTTTGCATATGACAATAAAACTCTTGAATCTTGAGTCTTGAATAGAGTAGGTACTATTAAGGAGGTGAATCATTCTCAGCACTGCAGCACTGACACTGACGTGGTGGTCGTGTGTTAGTGTTTGTATGTTGTGCTAGTACGAGTGGATCAGACACAGCAGTGCTGTTGGAGTTTTAAAACACTGTGTCCACTCACTGTCTGCTCTATTAGACACGCCTACTTTGTGGGTCCACCTTGTAGATGTAAAGTCAGAGACGATAGCTCAGCTGTCGCTGCACAGTTTGTGTTGGTTATCCTCTAGTTCTTCATCAGTGGTCACAGGATGCTGCCCACAGGACACTGTTGGCTTATGTTGCTGGTACCAGTGAAACACATGTCAACACACCACCATTATGTTAGTGTAACTGCAGTGCTGAGAATGATCCACCTCTCTAGTAGTACCTGCTCTGTGGTGGTCCTGTACGGGGTCCTGACCATTAAAGAATATTGATATTCTTTTATAGCAGGACCAAAACGGCTGTGCAGCTGAGAGCTTGAACTGTTCATTGTGTGTAGTTTAGTTAAGTTCAGTCATGCTTTATGAATGTTTCAAAAACAGGTATTTTATACATCAACCCGGCGGACTTAGGCTGGAACCCGCCAGTGTCAAGCTGGATTGACAGGAGAGAGGTTCAGTCGGAGAAAGCCAATCTGACAATCTTGTTTGACAAGTACCTCCCGCCATGTTTGGATACTCTGAGATCCAGGTAATGCGAGAAGATCTTACTGTCAGATTAAGCTTCACATCTCATCTCTGCTGTACAGTCAGAGCA
The DNA here is from genome assembly GCA_021613375.1 of Megaleporinus macrocephalus. Classification (NCBI taxonomy): domain Eukaryota; kingdom Metazoa; phylum Chordata; class Actinopteri; order Characiformes; family Anostomidae; genus Megaleporinus; species Megaleporinus macrocephalus. Next base: position 17,871,772 of record CM038715.1, read on the forward strand.
CAGTTCTCATGCCATTTCTGTGGCAACATATTCTTAGTGGTCATACTGACACAGCTGGCTGTGGTCTTCTCCAGATTCAAGAAGATCATCCCGATCCCAGAGCAGAGTATGGTCCAGATGTTGTGCCACCTCCTGGAGTGTCTGCTGACCCCAGAGCATACACCACCTGACTGCCATAAAGAACTCTATGAGCTCTACTTTGTCTTTGCTGCCATCTGGGCCTTTGGAGGGGCCCTGTTCCAAGATCAGGTACTGGCATCTGTATGTGCATTCTCTTCAAACAGTAACGCAAACCATTTAGCCACTGCTGAAGACAATACCGCAGATGGTATGTAATTTCCCTAATTCGTTCAGTTACTGGCAGCTAAACTGTGTTGTGTGCTTTTTGAAGCGTGCTGTGTGTATATCATTTAGTAGCATAAAACTCCAAACACAGCATTCAGATCTCTTTTCTCTGCAGTTGGTGGATTACAGAGTGGAGTTCAGTAAGTGGTGGGTGAGCGAGTTCAAAACCATCAAGTTCCCCTCTCAAGGCACTGTGTTCGACTACTACATCGACCCAGAGACTAAAAAGTTTGAACCCTGGTCCAAGATGGTGCCTAAGTTCGAAATGGATCCAGACATACCTCTCCAGGTTGGTCTGTTCATTTCATCCTCAGAAACTGAAAGCTATTGTTGCATCTATCTTTTTTTGAGGTTATATGTCATGAAAACAGCAGTTGTGTTTGTTTACACAAAGCAAGACTGTACAAACACAACAGCTTTATTCAAATTCAAATTACAAAGAAATATCTGCTTAGAAAAATGAGAAAAACACCTTATTTTACAGAATACAGAGTGTTTGCACTCTCATTGGCTTGTTTGCAATGTGATATGTTAAACGCTCTAATCTGGTTGGGTAGTTGAATGCACCACGGTAATTGACTAGTTGTACCTTGCAGTCTGATTGGCTAGTTGATTCCTGCACTGTAGATAGTTGAATTGTGCAGTCTGATTGGCTAGTTGATTCTTGCACTGTAGATAGTTGAATTGTGCAGTCTGATTGGCTAGTTGATTCTTGCACTGTAGATAGTTGAATTGTGCAGTCTGATTGGCTAGTTGATTCCTGCACTGTAGATAGTTGAATTGTGCAGTCTGATTGGCTAGTTGATTCCTGCTCTGTAGATAGTTGAATTGTGCAGTCTGATTGGCCAGTTGATGTATGCACTGAAGATAGTTAAATTGTGCAGTCTGATTGGCTAGTTGACTCTTGCACTGTAGATAGTTGAATTGTGCAGTCTGATTGGCTAGTTAATTCCTGCACTGAAGATAGTTAAATTGTGCAGTCTGATTGGCTAGTTGACTCTTGCACTGTAGATAGTTGAATTGTGCAGTCTGATTGGCTAGTTGATGTATGCACTGAAGATAGTTGAATTATGCAGTCTGATTGGCTAGTTGATTCCTGCACTGTAGATAGTTGAATTATGCAGTCTGATTGGCTAGTTGATTCCTGCACTGAAGATAGTTAAATTGTGCAGTCTGATTGGCTAGTTGATTCCTGCACTGTAGATAGTTGAATTATGCAGTCTGATTGGCTAGTTAATTCCTGCACTGTAGATAGTTGAATTATGCAGTCTGATTGGCTAGTTGATTCCTGCTCTGTAGATAGTTGAATTATGCAGTCTGATTGGCTAGTTAATTCCTGCACTGTAGATAGTTGAATTATGCAGTCTGATTGGCTAGTTGATTCCTGCTCTGTAGATAGTTGAATTATGCAGTCTGATTGGCTAGTTAATTCCTGCACTGTAGATATTTGAATTATGCAGTCTGATTGGCTAGTTGATTCCTGCACTGTAGATAGTTGAATTATGCAGTCTGATTGGCTAGTTAATTCCTGCACTGTAGATAGTTGAATTATGCAGTCTGATTGGCTAGTTGATTCCTGCACTGTAGATATTTGAATTATGCAGTCTGATTGGCTAGTTGATTCCTGCACTGTAGATAGTTGAATTATGCAGTCTGATTGGCTAGTTGATTCCTGCTCTGTAGATAGTTGAATTATGCAGTCTGATTGGCTAGTTGATTCCTGCACTGTAGATAGTTGAATTATGCAGTCTGATTGGCTAGTTGATTCCTGCTCTGTAGATAGTTGAATTATGCAGTCTGATTGGCTAGTTGATTCCTGCACTGTAGATAGTTGAATTATGCAGTCTGATTGGCTAGTTAATTCCTGCACTGTAGATAGTTGAATTATGCAGTCTGATTGGCTAGTTAATTCCTGCACTGTGGATAGTTGAATTATGCAGTCTGATTGGCTAGTTGATTCCTGCACTGTAGATAGTTGAATTATGCAGACTGATTGGCTAGTTAATTCCTGCACTGTAGATATTTGAATTATGCAGTCTGATTGGCTAGTTGATTCCTGCACTGTAGATAGTTGAATTATGCAGTCTGATTGGCTAGTTGATTCCTGCACTGTAGATCGTTGAATTACGCAGTTTGATTGGCTAGGTGACTTTTCTAGATGACGAAATTCTAGATTGCTGAATTTTGCTAGCTGATTGGTTAATTTAATGCTGCACAAGACCCTGAATATTAGGTGTTTTAGTTCATCCACTATACTAAACAAGCTGACTGCAAAATGAAAGAAGGCACCAACAAATTAGTCCTAAATGAATAGGATAAAGGAAACAGATGAGACAACTTTCTCTAGGAATGTTCTTTAATTTTAGCAGAAGATTGGGTACATATCAACATCTCTTTATTTTTCTTCAGGAAAAAGACTTTGGGTAGTAGGATGCTTGCACTGATCACATAGGAACCCATTAATTTGAAAGTTTTTAAGGGGACGGTTTCCTTCCTGGGAATTCTCTGACTGCACTCTGATTGCCTTGTTGAATCATGCACTCTAATTATCTAGTTTAATTTTCCTATTTAGTTAATTAGTCAAATCTTACAGCCTGATTGGTCAGTTTAATCTTTTAACCCTGTTGGCTAGAATATTACAATTGTAATTGTGCTCTCAGTGCTGTATGTCAAGATGACCCCACTTAGATTAGGAACTTTATTTCTCTATAAAATTCAGCTTTCTTACCACTAGCAAAATCTACTTCAACTTCAGATGGCTGCAGGATTGAACTTCAGACTGTTGATAGTTTCCTGGAAGTGACAGTAACTAGTTTAAACAGTTAAGATATCCTCAGGTTTGAAATATCAGATTATATTATGTGTTTTGTCATGGTTGAGATGGTGCCTCTGCTCTGTAGGCCTGCCTGGTTCACACCACCGAGACTATACGGGTGAGCTACTTCATGGAGCGTCTGCTGGAGAGGAGACGCCCCGTCATGCTGGTGGGAAACGCTGGCACGGGCAAATCTGTGCTGGTGGGGGGCAAACTGGCTTCTCTGGACCCTGACAAATTCAGCATCAAAAACGTCCCCTTCAACTACTACACCACATCAGCCATGCTGCAGGGTACGTATCCGTCCGTGCACAGCCCTGTACAAGAAGCACTATTTTTTTTTTCTGTCCCTTACAAAATGAAACGGTTCCGTAAAAGGTACATTTCATGCCCTCTGAAAACTGACAGCTCTTTATTTATTTATTTATTTATCTATTTTTTTTTTTTTTCGGGATCGGGACGGCGTTTTCTCTGGGCATCAGCTGCTCTTTTGTGCCGTTGTCCTCCCTTGCCCTTTCAATCTGTTGAGTTTGATATTCATCACTCTGCGGCATGCGCAGCCATGTGGCTCCGCTGCTTCCTCTGCACTCTGCGTCGTTCATCCACACCACGGATCACACGAACCGCATTTTACTCTTCACGGAAAAACAGCAGCCAGGCAAAGAATAGGAAAAGTTGTAGCAATAGCGGTGCAACTGCACGCGTAGAAGAAATGAAAGCAGCCCATTCAGGAGCGGCGCTGATGTATTTATTTATATATTTACGCGGTAATTGTTTTATAAATATTTTGTACTCTTCTGGCACTGCAATCTTATATTCATGAGACTGCCGACTGCCAGTTCATTAACTGTGTTTGCGTGCGTATGTTTGCTTGTGCACGAACACAAAACATCTATTGACAAGGAACAAATGTGCATAGTGGGTTTTAGAGCAACAACAAAGCTTGATAAATTGTCCTGTTTCTCTGTGGGTGTGCTAGGTGTTTTGGAGAAGCCTTTAGAGAAGAAAGCGGGAAGGAATTACGGCCCCCCGGGGAGCAAGAGGCTCATCTACTTCATAGATGACATGAACATGCCAGAAGTGGACGCCTACGGCACGGTGCAGCCGCACACGCTCATCCGCCAGCACATGGACTACAACCATTGGTATTCAAAACATGTACCCACACTATGTTGTCCTCCTACCTAGATTGGCCTTCATTATATTATATTAATCAACATCATTCACATGAGTTTGATTATATGAAGCTTTTGATTCCTTGAAACAGCTGCTTTTTGTGTTCATCTGGGAGCTGGGTTTGGTGGTCAAGATGCTCCCAGTAAAGTTAGATGCTGCTATATTAATCAATAGAACTGGGAGTTGATCCCAACAAGAGTTGATTCTCTGATTCCAGGCCTCACTCTGATGCCTAGAGCTCATGTCCACACAGTTAGGTCAACTTTGTGAGCTATTCTACTGTCACTGTTTAGACAGCATGTACATATATGCTGTAGGGCTGAAACGATTCCTTGAGGAATTCGAGTAACTCCATTACAAAAAATCATTGACGCAAATTCTTTGCCTAGAAGATTCGTTTAATCCCTCCAGCCATATACAGCGCGCTTACGGTGTTACCAGGTGACACAAAGAAGATGTGGTTTGATGGCGTGGATTGCAAAATAGAGAAAGAGAGAGAGAATTAGAAGAGATGAACAGAAGAGACGGGCCGGAGAAAACCATACACAGTGTCCACAGTCTACTGTAAAACCGAACTAGCCGAGGGAGCCGTTACTGAGCTAAACCTGAAGAAAGACGTGACTGAAGTTAGCTTCTTATGTGAATTGCGTTTTTCCACCTTAAATGATGCAGCAGTTAGAGGCGGTGGAATGTAACTTCAATACCTTTTAAGGTGGAACGGTGGGATTTAAATAAGAATCTAACTTCAGAAAGCAAGCAACTGAGCTTTACCAGCAAACTGATGGCGAGTCTGAGTTTTACGGTTTCAGCACATCCAGTCCACAGAGCAGAGCGACACAATGTAACCATAACATTTAGCCTAAATCAGTGTGATAGTGAGTTGAGATGAAGGCTAGTAAAGCGTGTATGTTAGTTATGGTTATATGTAATGGCTAGTTAAGAAAGTAAGTCAGTGTGATGGTGGGTTGAGATGAAGGCTAGTAAAGCGTGTATGTTAGTTATGGTTATATGTAATGGCTAGTTAAGAAAGTAAGTCAGTGTGATGGGGAGTTGAGATGAAGGCTAGTAAAGCGTGTATGTTAGTTATGGTTATATGTAATGGCTAGTTAAGAAAGTAAGTCAGTGTGATGGTGAGTTGAGATGAAGGCTAGTAAAGCGTGTATGTTAGTTATGGTTATGTGTAATGGCTAGTTAAGAAAGTAAGTCAGTGTGATGGTGAGTTGAGATGAAGGCTAGTAAAGCGTGTATGTTAGTTATGGTTATATGTAATGACTAGTTAAGAAAGTAAGTCAGTGTGATGGTGAGTTGAGATGAAGGCTAGTAAAGCGTGTATGTTAGTTATGGTTATATGTAATGACTAGTTTAGAAAGTAAGTCAGTGTGATGGTGAGTTGAGATGAAGGCTAGTAAAGCGTGTATGTTAGTTATGGTTATATGTAATGACTAGTTAAGAAAGTAAGTCAGTGTGATGGTGAGTTGAGATGAAGGCTAGTAAAGCGTGTATGTTAGTTATGGTTATATGTAATGACTAGTTAAGAAAGTAAGTCTGTGTGATGGAGAGTTGAGATGAAGGCTAGTAAAGCGTGTATGTTAGTTATGGTTATATGTAATGACTAGTTTAGAAAGTAAGTCAGTGTGATGGTGAGTTGAGATGAAGGCTAGTAAAGCGTGTATGTTAGTTATGGTTATATGTAATGACTAGTTAAGAAAGTAAGTCAGTGTGATGGTGAGTTGAGATGAAGGCTAGTAAAGCGTGTATGTTAGTTATGGTTATATGTAATGACTAGTTAAGAAAGTAAGTCAGTGTGATGGAGAGTTGAGATGAAGGCTAGTAAAGCGTGTATGTTAGTTGTGGTTATATGTAATGACTAGTTAAGAAAGTAAGTCTGTGTGATAGTGAGTTGAGATGAAGGCTAGTAAAGCGTGTATGTTAGTTGTGGTTATATGTAATGGCTAGTTAAGAACGTAAGTCTGTGTGATAGTGAGTTGAGATGAAGGCTAGTAAAGCGTGTATGTTAGTTGCGGTTATATGTAATGGCTAGTTAAGAACGTAAGTCTGTGTGATAGCGAGTACATAACCACAAAATATAAAAGCCTGAACTTTACATTACCGTTTTGATTATAGTTACAAACATAGTACATAGCATAGTAAAGGAGTGTACAGTAGCCAGTCTTATGAACTTACAGTATGATACATAGGTCTAGTAATACATTTCAATAATAGTAATTATTAAAATGTTTTCTTTTAACCTGTATTATATGCTATTTAAGCAATAAATGTTAAGAAACCTGTCTTATTTTATCGTATATATTTAGCTTTTTAATTAAAAAATATATATATTTTATCTGATTACTCGATTAATGGATGAAAAAATTGATTACTCGATTACTAAAATAATCAATAGCTGCAGCCCTAATATGCTGTTCACAACACCCAAGCTTGGCTATTTTACTTTGGAATTGTAAATTATATTAGGAGAATATGAACCAAAGTTAAAAACAAAAGCCCCATAGAAACAGTTGGCAATGCTGGTCATGCTGTGTTGCTTAGGGCAGCAGATTTTATTGCTTCTCTCAGACACTATTCCACTAAAATCATGAACAAAATACACAGTGATATAACATCAAAGGTCCATTGATACATTCCACTTCTGCTGGCTGTAATCAAGTTAGCAGTGCCTTCCCAGTAATGTACACTTCCAAAAACAGAGGTGCCAATATTTTTTTTCTTTTTACGCCACAGAAGAGCCACTCTGGTTCCCTAAATAAGTGATTGTAAAGTTTAAAGAACCTCAGCAGAGTTTAAAGCTTCCAGGAGGACGCCCTAAATTGGTATGAAGCCTTTATATTATGTGAAGGTTATTTAAACCTTTAAAAGTTTCTTCACACCTACAAAGCACTTTTTCAGACATGGTTCTTTGGGGAACCACAAGTGGCTCTTGTGTGGAACGTTCAAAGATCCCACTGTGGCACATCAGTGTTTTTCAGAGCGTAATGGCTTCTGTTCACACAGGCACTCCTGAGAACTGTCCTGGCGCAGAGGAGGGTAATTCAGGTTCAGAATGTAGAAAAAAATCTCACCAGTTCGTGTTCGTGAAACAGCAGAGGGGGGTTATGGGAGCAGCAGTGGACTGATGCAGGTCCTGAGAGCCAAAATACTGCTGAGAATTTTGCAAGTTCATTTTTTAAAGCAGCCAATTTTTTTTAGGAAATGTGTTATCGTAGGAGTTGCTTGAAGGAGACTCAAGTCAGTAAGCCAACCAGCGAGAAACAGTGTGAGTCAAATAAATATTATGAGTACACAGTTATTCCCATGTACCATATTAGGACATATTCTAATTGGACTCTGAGATGGAATACTTTGCTGAATACATGTTGGACAGTAAATTTAGTCTTTTTCAAAGCAGTGTGTCCAAGAAAGTGCAGCTTTGGTCTTTCCTGTATTTCCACTGTGGGTTGTGTTTATGCTTAAACAATTCCTGTTTAGTTACAAAGGGAACATGATACATTAAGATTTTAGAGTTTTTTTTAGCATCTGTTTTTATAGCTAGCCTTACTGATGCTCATTTGTTTGGTATATTAAGATTAGGCTGGCAATGAATAAGATTGTTGTCTGATAAATAACCATTGGCCAAACACTCTCATAAAGACCAAAGGTGACGAAAGTATTCACATTCATTACTCATTCATTGCTTTTTACTCCAGTAAAAGTGTAAAAGTACTGCTTTGAAAACTACTTAAAGTATAAAAGTAAAAGTAATGTAAGGAAAAAAATGCCGTTAGGGTCAAACATTTAGGCTGTACCACATGGGTCTGTAGTGCACTAGCTCACCTCCTCCAAAAAAACATTCTTCTAAAAGCCATAAAGGCTATAATGTTATATTAAAATTTGGGATGCACTAGGCTTCCTGTTTCAGCCGCATATATGCCCATTAAAAATGAATGTATTTTAGTACAATGTATTAAAGAAGCATGTCTGTGTACTACATGGAGCAGAAGATATGATGACTAGTTCGCTTTAAGTATTGTAATGGTCCAAAAAGTCAAACTTTAAAGGCATGTTATCAATAATTTTTACTGGAATATTAATGTACATGAATGAAAACAAGCTGGAATAAAGTAGGAGTTACGAGACTGTTTTTAAAATGTAAGGAGTAGAGAGTACAGATAATGGAGTGAAAATGTAAGAAGTAGTAGTAAAAAGTAAAAAATAATTAGTCCAGTATAAAGTATAAATAACCCAAATCTCTACAAAAGTAAGGTAACAAAGTATTTTTACTTCGTTACTTGACACCTCTGATCCAGAATGGTTTCCAGTCAAATCATATTAGGGACATAAGCTGATGTAGCATTAGGAGTCTTCTTAGGAATGCGTACTGATACAGCATAAGGTGCTTGTCTGAGGAGGGAATCAAACCCAGTCTGCTGGGAGGGCTGGGAGGTTGTTTTACAAGCTGCAAGCAAAAGGCCAGATGGTGATGTTTTCGTTGTCAAACACACTTCGTCTCAGTAAGGCTGGGTTTCTTTCTCTCTTTTCTCAGCCATTCAGAAGGCTCTAGAGCAGTGGTCACCAACTCTGGCCCTAGAGATTTACTTTCCTGCAGAACTGTAGAGTTCCTACCACTGTCTGTCATACCTGCTCCAGCTAACTAACTTCTTCCCAAGGTCTGATGGATCCTTGACTGTGTAGGCAATCAGATGCATACATATGGAGCCAGAGGCGGGGCAGTTGAGATCTCCATTGTTGGTGACCAAGCATTGTTTTCCGTACCTGGTCCTCAGGGCCCTCCAGACAGTCCGCATTTCCCTTTATCCGTATGTACTGTTTGAAGTAAGATTTGGACCTTCTGCTGTGCCCTGAGGACCGGTTTGGGAAAAAGTGCTCTAGAGCATAGCTTAGATACTTGATCGTGGTTTATGCTTCAGACAGAACCCTGTGAAAAGCCACTGCTTAGTAGCCGCCTCAACAGCCAGAGTTCTCATTTGAGATGGTAATGATGCCTTCCAGGCTCTCCTGGTTACACTAATTACACTACACGCTCTGGGGTGAAAACTCCAAACACTCTGTCTTCACTGGTCCATAATGCTTACACTTTTTCACAGCAATTCAGTCACAACACAGCTCATTCGACATGAAAGGAAGTAAACACAACCTCTGCAGCAAACTATTAAAGGAAAACATGTTTTCCAGATGTTAATGTACAGTGACTTTATAATTGTTTAATTAAATGAATAAATAGGGTAGTAATTGTGGTGCGTACAAAAGCTTGACATCACACTTGACAAGTCAGTGCTTGGTAAGAGTAACTACACCTCTTCTCAACATCTGTTTCTAATAGAACCAGGAATCCCTGGATAGGACTCCTAATATTACATCAGCTAAAGGACACATATTCTATGATCTTTGTATTTTATTGTTTCTTCTTAAGGTTAAATTATAGCATTTTTGTGTTTCATGCCCCAAACATGGCTGTGATTAATTTTACATGAGCGTTGTCCACCCTCTCTTTATCATTGTTATTATGGTTGCACATTGCAAAACAATTCGTTATTAATCCGCTGCTTTCTGCCAGATCTTCGCCAAGTAACTTGTCCCACAGTTTTCCAAATACCTACACCGTTCCAGCTCCAGATTGTCTGATCTTATTGTGATTCGGGCTTCTATACAGGTTTTGGATGGGATGCACAGATTTCTTCCTGATTTTTTTCTAGTAGAGAATGAAAAGGATGAAAAAGTAGTGCACCCCAATCTACTGAACTCGATCGACAGACAGCATTTTGCATACACTGACTCAGGATAGACCCCCGACCACGACTGCAGTGTCGGTTTTATCTGCAGTCGTCTGTCCCCCTTACTCAGGGACTGCATGCACTTACTCAGGGCAGGTCCCCAAACACACTGACCCGCACTCGTCTACATGTTTATTCAGCCCACGCTCCTCGCACTGCTTAAGCTGTGCAACCCTCCTGCGTTTCCTTCAGGAAATTCACTTCTGTAGACACTCTAGACACATGTAAGGTAAATGAGCTCTTTTCTGATTGGATGTCCTGTATTGTGCCAATCAGAGCTGAAAGATTCTTTGGAACTTTTAATATATGTGGGTGGGACTAAACTACTGAAGGCTGAATAGGTGCTGTGACATAACAAAACATGCTGTTTTGCAGTATAGTTGATATGTATGTCATTCTGACTGTATGCACTGGACTAGATGATGTTTACATACTCCTTTTTTTCCAAAAGAGCGAGAGAAATGCATTATTCACTGATACAATTAAACAGTAAGTCATTTTGGATGACTTCCAACAGATTGTACTTGTAATGTTTTTCATTTAAAGGATGTTATATGTTATTGTCAGCCTAATGTTGGATAAACAAACAAATCTAACTTAGTAAGAGTGACTACAGAATCTGCAGTTAAGAAAACTAGAGTGCTCTCAGGAGAAGTGCAGTGTGTAAACGAGGCGTGGTCTCAAAAATGGAGAAAATGAGAATGTAGAACTCCTTTGCATCAAAACGTCTGGAATCAAACTGTACCTGAACTGTAGTGATGAAGTAAAATCCCAGACCTCTGAAAATGAAAATTGAATAAACATCTGATTCAGAACAGTTAAAAATATCTTTCCTCCTGAGACACGCCCACGAGGGTGTCTGTTAGCAGGTAATTGCTGTGATGTGTGCAATTAGGCTGTTATTCCGACTGCGGTATTTATTGTACGTGGTATTTGAGGAGCAAATTGCATCAAACTGAGTAAATTGTGATAAATGTGGCACATTTTGTGTGCAGCCTGGTGCAGCTGGAGATGGTTTGTTATTAAACAGACAGAATGCATAGTTTCAGTTTTGCTGAATGTCTGAGGTGTATTAGATTGAAGATGGAGAGAAATAGCTGAGGTCAGTGTATCTTTTTGAACTGCAGTGGATTTGGACGAAGGCAGGCTGTGCATGCAGAGTTTATATGTGTGTGTTGTGTGTGTGATGGTGCGTTATGTCTTCTCAGGTACGATAGGAGTAAGCTGCAGCTGAAGGAGATCCACAACGTGCAGTACGTGTCCTGCATGAACCCAACTGCTGGCAGCTTCACTATTAACCCCCGCCTGCAGGTAGCTGCAGTACATCTCACAAACTCACTCACTTCTTAACTGTTGGGCACACTGCATGGAAAGCGCAATCATGTACTGATACGCTTTGGCTTTACTTTTGGATTGCTACCCAATTTCGTGGCCAGCTTTGTCCATTGTTTCACAGAGCTTTTTGTTGTATTTGAATTGCATAATCATACTTTATGCTGTATATGCGGCGTGTAGCTTAAGTAATACTACCTCATACAGTGTTAATGTGTTTGGTATAATCAGGCAGGTACATGTGGTTTTGTTCATGATTTCATATAGTGAAAGCAAGCTATGCCCAACCACAAAGATTCAGGTTTGAGCTCCAGATGTGTCAAGCACTAGAAGTGCCACCCAAAACCTTGTAGACCCAGGTTAAATGTGGCCGCTGTCCAAAGAAAAACATGTATCTCCATTTTTTTTTTCATTTTTATATATCATTTGAACATGACAGCTGTTCTTTATATTCTGTGACAGTTTCATGATGAATGGACCAATAGAAATGCTCCAAAATAACATAAAATAAATTCTGGTTCCATTGACTTACATTAAAAGCAAAGCCTGTTCTTGGCTTCCTCTGTAAAGTTGCTGTTTTGAAGATACTTGTTTTACTTTGTACAGCAACTATATGCAATTGAGTAACAGCCAATCAGCTGGCTGTAGAGCAGTGGTCACCAACCCTGGCCCTTGAGATTTACTATCCAGCAGAACTTACTTCCAACCAGTCTGCCAGTCCTGTTCTAGCTGATTAACCAGGATGTGATCCATCCCAGACTGCCTAGATCAGATGGGTTAGCTTGAAACAAGGGGCAGAGCAGTTTATTAGAAGCACGGTAGAACTGAATTCTGCAGGTAAGTAGAGCTTCAGGAGGGTTGTTGCACTAAAGAGACAATCAACATTTTTCCTTTATCTTTCTGTGTTGTGAGTTAGGTTGAATCAAAGTGTGGACGGTCCAGACCGTGTTGGAAAACACTGCTCTAAAGAAGATCTACCATCCTGGAGAGTTAACCTTAACCCTACTCTAGCACGCTTGATTCAAGTAATGGAAGTCTCCAGGGGCCTTTAAACATTAGAACCTGGTGTGCTGGTTCTGAACCCCTCCAGGGTGGTAGATCTCCAGGACCAGGACTGAGCTCCTCTGCTCTGGAGCATGACTTGTGTATTTAACCATGCATTACCCTATAGAACCTCGGGATAAAAGGGATTGCTTGGTACTCACCTCAACAGCCAGAGTTCTCATTTACCGTGCTAATGATGTCTTCCAGGCTCTCCTGGTTACACTAATTAAACTACACGCTCTGGGGCGTAATCTCCAAACACTCTAACTATATCCCTTTATGTAGACCTTTATCCCACAGCACCTCAGTCACACAGCTCCTTTTACATTTACAGCATGCTTAAGATTGAACTACAGATTGTTTAGGTCAGGGGATTGTGATGGCCATTCCAAAAGCTGCAGCTTGTCCATGGTGGATTTTTAGATCATTGTCTAAAGACGTCAGCCTGTTTTCAGCTTCCATTTCTTGGCTGATTGTGTCATGTTTGCTTTCAAAGGTTGCTGATATACAATAGAATTCCATACCACAGGCTGCCATAGAACCCTAAAGCAAGGGAGATCCAACCCCATGTTAACTATATATAGGTCATTTTCTACACCTCCTGGTACCTACAGTTGTAGGTCCGTACACCACATAGGTCCATTTTGTAATTCTACAATTACAGACTGTAGTTCATTTCTATATAGTTTGTTAGCTCCCTTTTAGCATGTTCTTCCGTGGTTATGACCCACCTGAGGACCACCACAGAGCAGCTATTAGTTGCCAGCTATCATTCTTAGCACTGCCGTCACACTAAAGTGGTGGTGATGGTGGTATGATAGCATGTGTTGAGTGGATCAGGCAGTAGTGCTGCTGGAGTCCTCTGGAGAGGTCCTCACCATTAAAAACATAGTAAAAGAAGACTAACAGCATTTGCAGAAAAACTGATGGACTACAGTCTGTAATTGTAGAACTACAGAGTACTTTTTAATAAACAGTTACTGCTTATTTGCCCAGTTTAACATGTTGATATGTTAGACAAGCAGGTACATCCAATGTTATTTACTAAAATTGTATTTTTAGGTGTGCTACTATAAAAGATGTGTTAAATTAAAACATTGTAAATTGCATATTGATGGCACTGGATCATTTGATAGATAGATAGATAGATAGATAGATAGATAGATAGATAGATAGATAGATAGATAGATAGATAGATAGATAGATAGATAGATAGATAGATAGATAGATAGATAGATAGATAGATAGATAGATAGATAGATAGATAGATAGATAGATAGATAGATAGATAGATAGATAGAAACAAAGTACAACACCCAGTACAAAGAAGTATAAAGAAGAATAAAGAATTCCAATAGTCAAAAAGAAAATATACAAGAGCATATGAAAAACAAAAACTATACAACCTGACTGAGGGTAAAAAGGTAGTGCAGTAATAAATTAGGTAATGTGTAAGAGAAAAACGGGTATCAGCAGATATATTACAGTACTGGGATATTTATTACACAATAAATAGATGTGCAAAGATTGTATTAAGTAAATGTTAATGTTAAATAGTGTTAAAAAGTGTCCAGGAGTGCAGAGGTACAGGATGTACAGCAAAGTGTCAAATAGTGTCTATGAGTGCAAATGTACAGGATGTACAGCAAAGTGTCAATAGTGTCTATGAGTGCTGACATAAGATGTCTAGTAAAGTGTCCATAGTGTCCGGGAGTGCAGATGTACAGTAATGTGATTACAGTACAAATAAAAATAAACTGTAATGTGAATTAAGGGATTTGCTACTAGATCAAGGTGTTGATATTGGTCAGTCGATGGATTGTTACATCCCTACTGCATAATGTCTTCACTCACCACATCTAGATTTGGTCATATTTTAACATTTGGTGATATCAGTATTGTAAAGACTGGTTTAATTGCATTCCTTAGACTTACATGTTTTAAAACCATGCTGTGGGCGAGCATTTCATTGTCTTCTGATTATGTAATCTAGATCACATCTGATCTCTTACTACCCAGTTGACTATAACTCATTTGTATGCAAGCAGGATGCTGCCAGAATAACACATTGTATGCTTTTCTTATTTCATCAGTTTGCTTTCTCACTCCTCCTTCCCTGCCGTATCTCTATCTGTCTCTGAGGTGCGCCCAAGTGAAATTTTCATAATATTGACTTGCTTATCGCGAGCCCCCGTATCTGATTCTGCCGTCGCCGTCTGAATGAGTCAACTCTGTAAACATGCAGAGTCAGTGTGTTGGGTTTGGACAGTGTCCTGTTGTGTCTGTTTATCTGAAACTGTCCATCCTTTCTTCGCAGCGCCATTTCTCCGTGTTTGCCCTGTCCTTCCCTGGAGTGGACGCTCTGAACACTATCTACTGCAGCATCCTCGGCCAGCACCTGAGCGGAGAAGGGTTCGGCGCCGCTGTTCAGAAGAGCGCCCCCCAGCTGGTCCAGTTGGCCCTGGCCTTCCACCAGCGTGTGACCGCTACCTTCCTGCCCACCGCCATCAAATTTCACTACATCTTCAACCTGCGTGACCTCTCCAACATATTCCAGGTACTCAAACCCTCTTTAGCTCGTTAGGCCATGAATTATTCAACGCCGGCCGACTAGTCCCAGTCCCAGACGCCCTGGCCAGCCCTGAATGCCAATGGCAGGCTGTATCAAGCTGTATTTAAAGTTTTGCCGGCCTTATTATGTTCAGATTTAGATTTATGGCATTGCTTTCATAAGCCTTTCAGCTGTGGAGAGTGAAGACACTGTTAGTAATTTCTCTTTCAAATGACTATTGATCCGAAGGCGAAGCTAATAGTTTGAAATGCGTCTGCGGCTGCTATGAAGAAAAAAAAAAAAAAGCGGGCAGCAGATCAGATCTCAGAGGTCTTACGCTTTAATGTATTTAAATGAACATCACACTTAAAACTTAAATGCGACCGATGGCAATCTCTTGGTGGAAATCTCTGTCAAAATCTCCTCTTTTCCGCCTCAAAGGGTCTCTTTGCTATCTTAAATGAATAATTAATTCAGACATTTTTTTACATCTGCATAATCTGAGGGAAGGAGGTTCCACTCGAGACAATAAACCTGGAAAATTAGCCATTTTTATTCCAATTAAACCACTCTTGATGTTTCTGTCAGCACTTAGTCGAGTGTTCTTTTAGTCAAATTTTTATTCTTTGTACTCGTTTTTTATTTTTCCTTTTTCATTTAGACTTTCCCGCAGCCTGCCGGGAACTCCAGGCCATTAGCTCCGGCTTTACACGTAAACAATTTAGCACCTTTTCTTTTTAAGTGTGACAGCTCTGTCCCTCCACTTGTTATTGCCTTGGCTTAGACAATCTGTCGTTGACTTTGTGTGCTTGAAAAAAAAAGAGCGAAGTAAAGAGAAAGGGCCTCTTTCCCTGGTGTGAAGAAGATGAAAGACCAAAAAAAGGAGGCTGGCCTCTGAACCTCTGCTCATTGTTTTCAGTGCAGCTGGAGTAATGAAGCAAAATGAGAGAGAGAGAGAGAGAGAGAGAGAGAGAGAGAAAGAAAGAGAGAGCGAGAGAGCCAGATGAGACACAGCCGAGAAAGCATTTGAAGTGCTGGCCTTAGTTCTGCCTTACTAATTCAGCTCCCGGTTCGGCTGCCTGAAGGAGAGCCAGACAGGAGAGAGCTGCCTCAGAGCAGCCTCCGAGTCCTCTCCGTTTTAGCCCTTTGCTTAGGCTTTTACTGCATACCAAACTTTTTTTTTTTATTTATTTGTTTGTTTTTCATTATTCATTTTGGAGAGGCTGTTAAATTTGTGATTTTCTTAAGAATGAGCGAAAGCGGGGGAGCTGATTCCGTGGATGATTACTTTCTCAGACGTAATAGGTTTATGACACACGGCGCTAACAATTTGCCGTTACGCTCAGGAGTAGCCATAGGCTTAATGTTTTGCCTATTTCCTTTTGTGAATTGTTTAAAAATAGAATGGAAATAGGAAACGAGGAGCTGTTTTTCCCCCCCCGTAGCGAGAAAAGTTTTTTTGTTTTTTTTATAAAAGTTCTGTGAGGGGGGTAAAAAAAACAAAACAAAACAAAAACTCTTTCATTCATATAGTGCCACAAGGTTCAGTACGTATTTGGACTGCACTGACAGACACAAAGTAATTAATTTATAGCCTGTGAGTGTGGATGCTTAGATAATTAGGCTCCATTGAGGGCTAAATCCATCAGCGAGTGCTGTGAAGGCTCCGCTGTGAGTTGACAGCCTCGTGTTTTCTTTAGGGTCTGCCATAACTGGGAGACAGAACGCTAGGCAGTCTGTGTGTGTGTGTGTCTGTGTGTCATTTTAACTGACTTCCTCAGGCGCTTCCCTGGCAAGGCTGTAAGGGAAGGCTGAGACTGGAGCTCGCTGCGATGCAGTGGGCAATCAGTTTGATTTATTTGTTTTTTCCAAGGTGAGCACCTCCTGAAACGTGCCAAGCTACCTTCTCAAAAGTGCCTTATGTGACAGGTGGGGTGTTTCCTGCCTTTCTCTCTGGTTTGCCACCAGAATTCCAATTTTTTGGACGGACGTAATAGTTTGGAAAATAATAATTTACACTTTTTCCCCCAAAAAAAGTAGAAAACAATACTGGACAGCCAAAATGTACATTACAGTATAATTAATATTATAATTTCTGTCAGGATCCCAAAAATATAGAACACTCCACATAAAAAAATAAATAAATAAACAGACTAATTCAACTTTGGTGTACACTGTTTTTGTATGTCCTGTTATCTGTGCTTTTCTGTGGCTTACAGCTATAACTGTTATAACAGGACTTATACATGAGGAAGAAGTTTGACCCACCACTACAACCAAGACATGTTTTACTGGTTTATGTGTTTAGTTTTGCACTGGAGCAAATAGGATAATGTAGCAAGTGATGGATGCTCAAAATATCTAAATCTGACTGTATTGAGTGTTAGCATTAATGGACAAACAAGTGGCAAATAATACAGCCACGATTTATATTACAGTATAATTCAATTATGGCAGGATCCAAAAAATACAAAAAAAATGATGTTTTCTGGCCTCGATATTTATGAGCATTATGTTCTGACTTTGAATCAATTCAGTCGGTTGGTCTATACATTGTTATGCTTAAGTAAACCTATGTTTGGATGATTAGTCTGGATTGTCTCTTCATTTTTCAAATAAGAAACATTTTAATCAAAAAGTATCAGAAATATTTTGTCAGATAACAAAACTAATATACATGTAGGTAAACCTCTGGCAATATTACTTAACCTGGCAAAGACAGTGCTAAACGTTGTTTCTTCTCTGAAGAAGTTGGCTTCTTAATCTGAAGCTTTTATTCAAATTTTTTGTTTTTACCTTAAATCAAGCAGCAGGTAAATTCGGCTCCCTGCACGTGATATGGACCAAAAATCATATCTCTCTGTTTTTAGGCTGAATGGCGATACACAATTATATTGCTCAGTATTTTCTACAAAGTGGACTAAATGAGAAATGGCACACTTTTATTAAAGCAGATAATAAAATAAAAAAAAGATTATATAGAAGTAGTTGCGACTGGGCAACTAGTATCTAATACCTAGCAGCTTTTTCAAGGCTTCTGGTTCCACTGTTGCATCAAGGACTGTAAATTTATGTGGTAAAGCACCACCTTAGTAATACGGCTCCACTCAGCCCCTCTCATACCGTTTATAAAATCATCAGATAAAATTTTACAGAGATGGTGATGGTGATGAATAATGGGCAGCTGAAATGTGTGGCAGTTTATTAGCATAGTGTGGCTAACATGAGAGCTAAAGTGTCTTCACACTTTAGTTTTATTTTGTTTTGCAGCTGCATTCTGCATGTTTATCAGTCATTTGATTACATGTTTGCATTTCAGCTGTGCACGTATGGCCAGATGCACTGTAACTGATCAGACATAACAATGTGGATCCAGTAGTTAAAGCCTTCCTAAGTGGAGATAGGATGCTATGGGAGTCAAGTCAGGTCAAGTTTATTTGTATAGCGCTTTTTACAATGATGTTGTCACAAAGCAGCTTTACAGGAATTTTAAAAACATGAAAAACATGAAATCACAGCTGTTTATCCCTTGTGAGCGAGCCAGAGGCAACGGTGGCAACAACAACTCCCTCAACTGGAGGAAGAAACCTTGGGAGGAACCAGACTTACAAGGGGAGACCCATCCTCCTCTGGTCGAACAGTATTTACAGTTTAATAAACTAAAGCTGAGTCTAAAGGTAGAAGCTTTAGTAGCTGTACAGGTGCTACATCAGGTGGATAATACAGTGATGCAGTCAAGGATGGAGCAAATGGCACAAATGGAGAGGAGAACTGGTTGGTGCCAAGTGACGGGGGGGCCCTGGTGGTCAGTCCCTTACAGTATTCGGAGGCAGAGGAAGGCACTTGTTAAGCGTTACTGCCGTATGTTAGGCCCTTCTACCTTTAGAGAGTTCCACGTCCTTAGTCAACAAACAGGAGAAGAAGAACTAACGGGTGAAACGAGGAGTGCGCCACTAGACTGAGCAGGACACCCTGAAGACCTAGCTTGGCCTTTGTTATTCACCCGTCCGATCTCCCTCACGCTAACATGGTTAGGAGAACGAAGGGGTGTGGAATAAGTCAATTAATCAATTTAGAGATACTCGCAGGAACTAAGTAGGTCAAGAAACAGGAGAAGAAGAACTAACGGGTGAAACGTGGAGTGCGCCACTAGACTTAGCATGACACCCTGAAGACCTAGCTGGGAGGAGATTTGATTCAGTAATAAGAATTTGTAAACACTCTTCAACGTAAGAACTAAGTTTCTCTTAGCTCTCATTTGAAAAAACATACTGATATACCTTACTCCGCCCCCAGCCCTTTCTGCCGCACCACTTAAGGTGGAATAGAGGATTCAGATAAGAAGACAGTTTCAGATTTGTTGACCTTCTCAAGTCATTTCTCATATGCACGTCTCATACGGTCGTGCCTCAGATCCTCAGACACTGCTGGAATTTGAAAAATATTTCAGTCATTCACACTTACCAGCTGGTCCACGGTTTGCTTTGTACACAAGGCCCTGGCTGCGGTGTCATCTGATGCAGCTGATTGAGTTGGGCAGCTCCTCTTAAGCGTGGGAGGTGATAGACCGCCTACTGCATTTTTTGAAACGTGACTGAAATATCTATGACAAAGCCGCTCAGTAAACAGGCTAATTTAAGCCGGGTGTGCACGGTTTGGATGTCATGTTATCTGGGCTTTTCTGTGGCTTACAGCTATAACTGTTATAACAGGACTCATACATGAGGAAGAAGTTTAACCCACCACTACAACCAAGACGTGTTTTACAGGTTTATGTGTTTAGTTAGCACTAGAGCAAATAGGATCGTGTAGCAAGTGATGGATGCTTAAAATGCCTGAATCTGTGACTCAGACTGTATTGAGTGTTAGCAGTAATAGACAAGCTGATATGGTTTCAGTGTTTGATGTTCACTGTTATCTGTAAAAATGTAGGCGAGTCACATAATGACCAGATTGCAGTTGTACCAGTTGTTTTACTGTCTGCATGTGGAATCTGAGCTTTCTGTTTCATATTTCCATCACTGTATAAAAGTTGCCTATGAGTATGAGTGCAGTTCAGTTCAGTAAGAGCTTAATTATTGGATTGTTCACATTTATAAAATCTGCTTCTGTAAAAAAAGCTCTATCATAGGAGCAGCAAAGTTTTGGTGTGTTATTTGAGTCAAACACTGCAAACTGTTAATGCTGCTTTTTTTGTAAGTGATTTTAAATTAGTGAAATATGGTTTTACAAATCTCTCTCCCATTCTTGAGGATAGGAGTCTGAAAATAATTGTTCAGCGGTGTTGCCAAGCGCTGAGTGGCAACTTTTATACAGTGATGAAAATATGAAACAGAAAGCTCAGATTCCACATGCAGACAGTAAAACAACTGGTACAACTGCAATCTGGTCATTATGTGAGTGGCCATAGAGTGGCCAGACTTTCCTGTAATGACTTTGGCAAAAAGCAGTCCAGTCTGAAACACTCTTCAGGGTGAATGGGAAATGTGTGTAATTATATATATATATATAATATATATATATATATATATATATATATATATATATATATATTTATATATATATATATAATATATATATAAGAACAGATTAAATGGTAGAAACAGATATTTGGGGTCTATATTTGGGGTCTACTAGAATAGATTTACATGCTCCAGTTTTTACTAAACACAGTATTTTTCTATATTGTACATCTGTATGCACCATCTGTATTAGCCAACGAGCCAGTCTTGCCACATGTAGCTTGTGTACTTTAATAGCTGTATACAGTCAACAAACAAAACACTTAAATTGTTATTTGCTATTATGTATATGACGACTAATTAATTTGACAGGCCAGGCTACTGCTTTAAATATATTCAAATTGAAATATATTACACCTCGCAGTAGATTTGCATGGACAGTGTGCCCTAGAAATGGTCCGAACCAATCCTCTGCAGTGAATCGCTGATATCAGTACCATGTCCTCTGTATTTGCTTCACATCAATTACTCACTCCATTTCACGCCGGATGCAGAGGACAGTTGTCATGTCGTGTCCAACATGGTGACTAATGGGATTGCTCCAGGTAGCGCCATTGATATGCAGGAGTTGTGGCGGAGGCAGAAACGTGGCCACGTTCTCAATGCGCGTCCCTCCCCCTGCAGATGAGGGGGGACAAAACAGCCCAGGCTGGGAGTGTTCGCACTCATTCCTCACTGTCTGCCAAGAGGGCCAACTGAGTCCAACCGAAGTGCACCGGGCTGTCTGCATACCTGGCCGCAGAAGATATGCTGCAGTGGCCAAATGTCAGGAACATGATTGCTTGCTGGTTGTCATAACCTTCTGCCTGCTAATTAATAAAGGGATATTTCAGCTAAGATACTCTATGGCCAATTTCCACTGCGCATTAGAACAAGAACTGACCCAATCAGGGAACCGGTTCTAGCACATTTTCCACTTGCCTGAGACTCAGCTGGAACCGTCATAATATGCTTAGCATTGTAATTGTCTTTTAAGTCATTTTAAATGTATGAAACTAATTAGCTGTCTCGCATACTTAGCTTAACACTACTTGTGCTGACATCAAATAATACAAGGTGCTTTTCTGTGTGCACATATACACACACACACACACACACACACACACACACACACACACACTTACAAACATATACCCAGTGATGTGTTGAATCCAGGAAGCCTCTATTTCTCTTTGTTATGTGTGACAGTATTAACAAAACCTGTGGTGCTGTTAGTTCGGTGCAGACAGAAATAGAGTTCCTATAAGCTTCCAAACTGTCACATTAGCCAGAGACGTTATGGAACTGAACAGGGATCACCCAGTTTTGGAAGTTCTGGTTCTGGGAGTAAAAAACACATTTTCTTCATAGACATCCTTATACATGGAGATTTAACAGAGTCCTTGTAGGGAAGTCTGTCCACTCGGCAATGTTGCCAGGCAGTTACTCCCAGTCATACAAGACAAGGCTATTATCTCCCACTTGCAGCTTAACTGGCAAGCAATTGGCTTTTTCTATTCAAGAGGAGGACTATTCCTGTACAGAGGCACCATATTGAGCATTACTAGCAATGCCATTTATTTTTTTTACAGTCAGTTACCTCTTCCTTCCTTTATCTGTCTCTGGTTTAAACACCCAACTCAACCAACCATCTACCAGAGAAATGCTGGCATCATAAAAAATGATTCAGAGCAAAGGGCTTGTTTAAAAGAGGACAAATGTAGACAGTGTATTTAACGTTTTTACTTTTTCCTCCAGTTTTCAGCCTTTTTCTCTTGTCTTTACTCGTGTATATACTTGATTTTTTTAACAATTTGATGCACAAGCTAAGCAAACCCCTCCTAATGCCTAACACAGGTCAAACTCGACCCATATTCATTTTCTATGGTATTGTATGTATTGCTGCGTATCTCTTTGGTATATCTTTTGAAATAAGTTTATATCATTATTTAATGTTCTAAGTGTTCATTAATAATATTATTCATTAAATCATTATTTTTTGCTTCATGCACAAACATAGTATTTGTAAATATGTTTCTGACTGCAAATGTTTACAAATGTCAACAGTTCCTATTTCATTCTATAGCACATACATAGGGGTCAATTTTGACCCATGTGCGTTAGAAGGGCACTTAAAAAGTAAACACTTAAAAAAGTAAAAAATTGAAACTCAAATAAGGATTAGTGATGATCAAAAGCTAAACAAATTTAAGGTATTTATGGAAGCTTGTATGAAGAAATGAATTTATTATAAAGATATATCAAATTAAATCCCAGTTGGGCCACTTTTGACCCAGGTTGTGCTTCTAAAGGTAAATTGTTTATATTTTAGTGTCTGTACTTATAGGATTGTCTTTTTTGGTTTTGTGTTTCTTTTTTTCTTGCTTTCACGGCACTGTGCCATCTTTCATAGTGTTATTCCTCACACAGCCTGTCTTATTGTTTTACTCAGTAAAGTGGTCTCAGTGGACAGATGTAATTGGTATAAGCTATTTTAATGTGTGAGCATTCGAAGAAAAGGAATGTTTGAGAATACATTTGTTATCTGTGCTTAGACTCTGTAGGGGATTCCGCTTAAGGAGAATGAAACCGTTTATTTAATTTCCAACTTTTCTATCATAATCACTATTAGGGTGTTTGTGTTGTGTGTAGCAGATGACTGGATGTAATTCACAAAAGCTGCCTGTACATTTGACTACAGTAACCCACCACAATTCTGTATCTCCTGTCGTTTACACTGGACTTTGATTTTTATCCCTTCAGAAACTCTTCAGAAGCACAGCATATCTTAGACAGCGTAGCAGGGTGTGGCTATCTGACCTGTTTATTGTTTTTGGCCCAAACCACACAGTGTATTTATTTATGGAGTTAAAGTCAGTGCAATGTAAACATGCTGTACTGACTGGACGCTGTGGGTGAACGCTTCCATGGAGGGAGATGCCAACAGTGAATAGCTACTGGCTCTGACCTCTGTAGATAAAAACGCAAAAGACCACCGATGTGGTTACTGGAGTGCATTTATTGGCGTAGGAGCACCCACACTCCACTCATCACAGTCCAGTATAGCAGCAGCGGGTAGAGCATACAGGCTACAACCCAGAGCTAAACATGTGTGCATATCTGTTCATGTCCAGTTCTCCCTCTCTCTGTACATTCGCTTAAGCCAAGCCAGCCGTGGCCATATGTAACAGATAATCAGCACAATCTTTTTTTTTTCATAAGGTCAAGTGATCTGTACTCGCTCATCATAATATTGATCCACACATCAAGGCTAGCTTCAGTAAAAGTTATTTATGACTGGATAGTGATAGTAAATAAGGCATTAAATGATGAGTTTGATTATCATATTTGTAATGGGGGAGCCATAAACATCACACTCACCTGCTGAAAGTACTGGAGTTTGTTGAAACTCGTAAATAGCTACTTTATGGAGGATGAGCAGAGCGGGAGAGTGAATCTGAATGGAACTACTGTTAGATTTACTTTAAAGAGAAAAGGGGAAGAAGTATAAGCTCAGTACTGAGATTGATTCACAGACAGGGGTGAGAGTGCCTTACTCCCTTTTGGGGCTTAGGAGAGAGTGGCTGCTCTGTGTGCTGGAGGGCTCCTGGGTGGCCGCAGGGCTCCCGGAGAGGTAAACCCTAAAAACACCTCTGCTTTGCTGGACGTGCACAGTGGATTCAGCTGGTGTGCTGCTCTCTTTGAGCTGGCAGGCTTCCTCTGCATTTGACTGGTCCCAGCAGATGGCAGCTCACACAGACCGGGTCTCATGAGCCGGGTCAAGGCCACTTCTGTGAAGGCGTCTGAGCGAATCAGCTTATTTCTGTCCGAATATCGAAAGTTTGCTTGCAATAGGATTTTGCAAAGGACTGTCGTTGGCCAATCAATTTACAGATCAACAAGACTTAAAACTGCATAGCAACTGTGCCCAGCTAGGCTGGTACGGCAGAGTAAAGTTCCCAACAACGCTGACTTACAGTACAAAGTGGAGCTGCCAGCCTTTTTAGTTACATCTAGGTTTTTTCAGAGAGCTGAGTCTCTACTGTCTGTGTGTTCAGGTATAAAAACATTTTCCCAATAAATATGCCGAGTCTCCATAATATGACATCAGAGCATGGTGGTGTAACACATTACTACAAGTATTTCATGACAGCTATAATCATTAAAATGTTTTTAGGAGGAGTGTCCAACTAGAAAACTAATAAATCTACAAACTTTGTACTTGTACTGATGTACTTTGTAATGATTCATCTAACCTTAAACAAGGAGTACACTAAACTAATTAACCTCCTACAATACTACTGGTGGGAGAAAGGAAAATAACATGAGTACACCAGGGTAGATCAATTCAATGAGAAAATCAGGGTAAACATAATTCAGATCAATAAGTAATTCAGTTTATGAGATTCCTTAAGTACTTAAGAAAAAGAAAGGGCGTTACAATATGTCAAAGATCAATAATATTTTTGGCTCAAGAAATTGGGTTACAGCATAAGAATAAATATTAGAGCAAGACATCAAATAAAATCGTACACACTCAAATACAGAATGCAACTGAATGTGATTACTAAACTGAAATTTTAACAAAACACACAAAGAAACAGTTCTACCACACTTCCATTATAGAATATGAATTAGTTTGTCTGCGATTAGGATGTGATCTGGCAGTTTTTAAGGCTTCTGGAATCACCAGTTGTAAACTGCTTATCTGGCTCTTAAGGCCAGTTCTTACACATGTGAGGGCCCTTGGCATTCCAGAATTCAGTGTCTCCTGGCCTAGCTACTGAAGGGATTTGACCAAGAGAGGACAGCAAGTGATTTGTAGATCCCCAACCAAGTTGTAGATTGTGGTGGTGGAGGGGGGCGAGGGGGGTTGTCCTTATCTTGTTCTGATAAACAGTTTGCTTGCCTGGAGCGGTGCCAGGGATGGTTCTTCATTGCATCCTGATCAGATGGTCGATATTGCCCTGAGTGTTCATGTTTATGAATAAAAATGGCCAACCCTGTTTCAATCAGAAAGACTTCAACAAGATTGTATACCAGTGTCTCACAAGCTTGTAGCTCATTGAAAGTCTGCACTGGGTGGTTTAAGTTTTAGAGCAAAAATCTAATTCCCTATGGCCGTTATTAATGGGATTTGTACTTCTGGAACCAGAGG
This sequence comes from Megaleporinus macrocephalus, assembly GCA_021613375.1. Taxonomy (NCBI): domain Eukaryota; kingdom Metazoa; phylum Chordata; class Actinopteri; order Characiformes; family Anostomidae; genus Megaleporinus; species Megaleporinus macrocephalus. The sequence goes on from CM038715.1 coordinate 17,897,483, forward strand.
GCTCCGCTCTTTAAAGGGGACAAATGTTAACTAGCTAAAAAATGAGTGGGATAGCTCATTATGCTCACCATGGCATCTGTTTATGGGGAAAGTCCAAACCTTAAACTAAAAAGTGCCAGTTGGCTTGCTGGTAGAGCTGCAGGTGTTGTAATTTTCCAGTGCCAAACTTGGTGTAGTGGAAAAATGCCCTCTATGTCCAAAAATTTACAGATATCTTCTTCAGTGTTTCTTATGAAACCAGGGGTAATAATAGGAAATGTCCCCACCATACTGCATTAACTACATCTGCTCTTCTGGGAAGGCTTTACACTACATGCTGGAACATTGCTGTGAGGATTTGATATTTTTTACCCACAAGAGCATTAGTGAGGTAGATCAGATTCTGATGTGGGATGATTAGTTCACTCCAACACATCCCAACAGGGTTAGATGGAGTTTCATCACTCTATCCCACAGCCCAATGATGGAGGAATTATAACCCTCTAGCTGATGCTTGGCATTGGGTATGATACCCTAGGCTCAATGGCTGCAAATTCAGAGCTCCAGAGCTGATCTGTGGAGGGAACTCAACACTTGGCTTAGGAATGAGATGCACCAAATTGCCATAGAGTGCATTTATTCCATGAATTCCTAATTTCAGTTTTATTTTTATTTTTTTTTTACTTTTTTAATACAAATCATGTTTATATCACTGGCCCACACAACATGGGTCAAAATGAACCCTTATGTATTCACTAGCAGAACTTGATAGGACTTATTGACATTTGTAAACATTTGCAGTCAGGAACACATTTACAAAAACTATTTTTGACAGTGATGTAAATAAATAAGAATTAAAATAATTTATGGTCATCAAACAAGATTTTTAATGCATTCTTGGAACATTAAATAATGAAAAAACTGATTTCAGTAGATATGCCAAAGAGATACTCAGCAATACATAAAATAATATAGAAAAATGAATACAGGTCAAGTTTGACCCATGTTGTGCATTAGAAGGGGTTTGCTTAGAGTGTGCATCAAAAGGGTTAAAAATGAGCATGAACCCTGCCTGCTGCTGTTGCTCTGTCTTTGTTTCTGCTGGGCTAGAAAGTGAGACGGTGTATGTAAATTGTGGGGGTGTCATTTTGCATGGTGTCAGGATTCTTATCAACATGCTAGGCATATGGAATTGATCTATTTTACTGCATTTTTATATTGGTTTTGTTTTTGAAGGGGAATAAGCAATAATTGAGGTTCACAGTATGTCAGTTCTATGGACCAAACTCTCCTTATTGAACTATGACAGTGTTAATGCAGTTTTCTATTCTATGTCACATTTTAAGTGACTGAATTCACTGATCAGAAGGGCTGTCTGGATACTTTTGGATATATAATGTTCCTTCCTTATGGCTTTTAGTTGAGTGTAGGAGCTTCTACAAGCCTGAGTTCCAGAGCCTTAAAATCCGTGCTGTTCATTAAGTCTTTCCAATCCTTGCATCACATGCTGTTGAGTTCCGAACAACAGCTTGTGGTGAATGTAAGCATCATTTAATAAGAAACAATTGGGAGCTAATGAGGCCTGGTCTGGCGAAGCCCATATTGTACAAGTCAGAGCACACACTGCTTCGGACTTGAGTGTTTGAAGGTGAAGGTAAGATCAGGCGTAGCCCGGCATAAGAGAAGGCAAATGTTTATTTTCTCTCCTAAAAGGCCAGTGCCATTTTGAGGGCATCTACTTGCCTTAGAGAATGGGACAAAACTGAATGTACTCAGCTGTCTGGAGATGTTATACAATCACAGCTTTTAATAATTTGTCTGATACGATGTGTTCATGGGACAGGTATAATGTTCTTCTGAACCGGTCTTGACCTACAATAAATGGTTTGTTCTTCTGTCTTCAAGCTGTCGGTTAGACAGCCCTGAGCTTCACAATACTCCTGCTTTTGTACTTTGGCCTGAATTCAGAATGGCTGCCCTCCAGGTGGGTACATAACTGAGCTCTTTATTCTGCACTGTTTTACAGCTTCCACTGAACTGCCAGGGGCACCTGGTATCTGGTTCCAAGCTACATAATTTAGCCTTCTGAAGATAATTATTTGGTTCTAAAACCTGATTGACTGAAGCACATTCAGATCCACTGTAAAATACTAGAAATTAGACCACACACATCAGTTCAGTTTATAGTTTTAAATGACCCACACTAAGATTTAACTAGTAACAAAGCAGCAAAAACTGCCCATGTTGAGTTCCAGGGTTATTGTCAAAACCTCATTTACAGGCATCAGCTTGTTCAGCACAGCCATATCAAAGATATAAAGAATGTTTTAGCCAAAATACAGAGCCAGTCATAACAAAGGTAGTTTACATATACACAAGTATCTGGACACGCTTTTTAATTGAGTTTTAGCCACATCTATTTCTGACAGGTGTCTAAAATCAAGCACAAAGCAATTTCCATAGACAAACATGGACAATAGGTACTGAAGAGTTTAGTTACTTTAAACGTAGCACTGTTGTAAACCAGAAATTTCTGCCTTGCTAGAGCTCTCGTGGTCATCTGTAAGTGCACTTATTGTAAAATGGAAGCACCTGTGATCAACAGGTCATGAATCAGTATCCCACGCAAACTAATAGAGCGGGGAAGCTGAGCGCTGAAGCATGTAAAAACCGCCTACTCTGTGTTCAAACTGCCTCTGAAAGCTACATGAAGAATTGAGCATCGGGAACTTTATGTGATGGGTTTCCATGGCTAAGCAGCTGCACACAAGACTATGATCGCTGTGTGCAATGCCAAGCATCAGTTGGAGGGGTGTAAAGCAAACCACTACTGGACTCTGGAGCAGGGGAAGCATGAATCAAGCTTCATTATCTGACAGTCTGATGATCAAATCTGGCTTTGGTGGATTCCATTACTGTGGCAGCAGTTTAAGGTCCTCTTTCTGTTCCAGCATGTCTGTTCTCCTAAAGACGTGCTTTGGTATGAAGTAATTCCCCACTGAACACCTTTGAGATTAATTGAACTGTTGATTTTGAGCCAGGCAATCCCATCCTACATCAGTGCCTGACCACACAAATGCCCTGAGTGTGGTTGGAACCCCTTAATATCTATTAATATCTATGGTTTTGGAATTGGATGTTCCTCTATGGATGTGATGGTCAGGTGTTCCTATACTTTTGAAATACAGTGCATATAGTATATTTGCATATTGTCACTGTCCAATAAGAGTATGTCATGCATTACTCTTATTGTAAGTCAATAGAATCAGAATTTGGCAAGCCATTTTAAGCATTTCTATTGGTTCATTCATCGTACAAATAATAATAAAAATAAAAGCTAATAAATATAATAATTAAATAATACACATAACATGACATGTTTTTCTTTAGACAGCATCAACATATTAACAAAAACAACTTGCTGAAAGTCAAACAGCATAACGTTGCTGTCCTATAAAAAACATGTATTTCCATTTTTGTTCATTTTTATTTTTCTACATAATTTAAATGCAGTAGGTCAAGTAGGTAAGTTTCATGATCAGTGGACCAATAGAAATGCTCCAAAAAAGCTTGAAAAAATATTCTGGTTCCATTGACTTCCATTGAAAGTTGCCTGACCTGCGGGGGCAGTGTAGGTTTGGGCAGGGTGCTGTTTGGTTTTGTTTGGTATTCTTTGGTTACTTTGATTTTTGTTACCACATGTATTTGGATGCCAAACTCAATTCTTAGGTGTTATTTTTCTTTATTTATATCCCCTAGATTTTGTATTTTCAAAAAATATATATTTATGTTAAATTGAACCTGGTGTTGTTTCCCCACTTCTTTTTATGTTTCGGTGAAGACAGTTTTTGACATCTCCTGTAAAGTAGCCATTTTGGAGACACCTGTTTTTCATTGGACAGTGACGATAAACATCATAAACTGACCTCGGGAAGAAAGAAGTAAATGAAGTAGTTGAGAATATGGGTGGTCCAATGGTCAAAGCTATTCTGCTCTTCATATTTGACCCTTACATTGCTTGTGAATCACTGCTTAATGCGGACTGAACTACAGCTCAGTGGAGGAGTAGTTTACTGTAATTATTATTCATAAAACTATTAACTGACCACTTTTGCATATTATTATACTGTATTTTGCTACAGCAGCACCACTCCTTATAAAACCCTGATAACTCACAGCATCCTGTGGCTGTTCTATGTATTTCAGGGCATCCTGTTCTGTAAAAGTGAGTGTATAAAGACTCCTCAGGACCTGGTGAAGGTTTACCTTCATGAGGCCAACCGAGTTTACCGAGACAAGATGGTAGAAGACAAGGACTTTACCACCTTTGACAAGCTGCAGTCGGAAATGGTGGGCAAGTTTTACGAGGTAAGATGCTTCAGCTGCAAGTTTGACAGAGTACACGGAGTCATTAGGGCCTGTGTGTCCGGCAGAGTGAGGCGGCTCAGCTCTGGCCAGCTCTGCCTCCCGGAGACAATGTTAATCAGAGCAAAGCCCTGTCAGACTGTACTGCCATCAGTCCAGCAAATTAGGGGTGGGAAAGAGGATAGAGGAGAAAGAGAAACATTTTAATGGTTTTTCCTTCCACTGCCCCCCTGACTCCCTCAGTTTATCACAGAGAGCTCATGTTAGAGAGACAGAACTGACACCACTTTCATGCCTTTCCTCCTGTAAGGCAGCATCCCGTCATCTTCATCACACACACGCACGCATCCTCCACAGTGCCCAGTCAAATCTGTCCAGCCCTGCTGAGCTCTAGTTTCTAATGAGTCGGTCAAGAAAGGAAGCTAGCCAACTCGGGCGAAGGCTGCAGAAGTATGAAGGAAAGAATTATGAGGATTATGTTAATGTTGTCAGTTGAAACACAATCAAATCCAGTACTCCAAGTGAAAAAACAATTTATTGGAATTGGAGTGGGGTGCCCTCCCGAGGTGTCTGCACTCTGGAGTTGTTTTCTAAGGTTTAATATTTAATGGTGTGCTGAGGCGAGTTTGTGTTCCCATCAGGATATGGAGGAGGCCCTGGAGGAGGCGAAGGTGATGAATATGTACTGCCACTTCGCCCTGGGCATTGGCGAACCTAAGTATATGCCCGTGCAGTCCTGGGAGAGCCTCAACAAAACCCTACTGGAGGCGCTCGACAGCTACAATGAAGTCAACGCTGCCCTCAACCTCGTCCTCTTCGAAGACGCCATGTGTCATATGTAAGATTATTTCCAGAGTTTATCTAGTAGGTATATTTTTTAAGAAAACTGTACTGTTTAGGGTACAAACACTGTCACTGTGGTGGTCCCCTCAAGGATACGTCTTCAGTGCCTTTAGTTAGGGAACATAACTGTACTGTATTTTATTGTGATGTAACTCTGTACATTTATATTGACTTTATTTTTATTCCTAAAGCTGCACTAGGTGAGTTTTGTGGAAATATATACTGAATCTCTTGATTGCAAGTGTGTTAAAAGAGCATTTGAAGAGAACTCCATCAAAACTTCAATGACAATTATTGCAAGCTTCTGTTGAAAAACTGTACGTGTGATGGTGATACACAAGGACATTTGATGTGGTTTAAAAAGTTCTTACAGAGTCCGACCCGACACCTCTGACTTGTAAAATGATTGTTTCAGACTTTATAGGATGACTAGCAGCAGCACATGCACACCATATTTTAGTTATATTAAGTGTTCTTTCCTTCTGACTCTTTAGCGCTACTTAAATGTTAACAAACAATATTAAACACTGCAGAAGTAAAAAAGAAAGAGTACAGTTGTGTATCCTCTGCAATAGAAAGTACCTTCAAAATTATTTTTTTTCCACTTTCCTTTAGTGTTATGTAGGTTTCTGTGCTTGTAAATGGGCTGCACAGTTATAAAAACCCATAGTATATGCCAGAGAGAGAACCTCTCCCCTATAGAAACCAGCTTTTTTCAGCGGCACAACATACCTTGATAACAATCCAGCCCTTTTCTCTGTTACAAGGTGACATCATACTATAACACAATCCTTATTTCCCACCTTACCTGCAATAAGCTTACACTGCTTTCACACAGAGAGATAATAGAGTAAAAACACACCACTCTGAAACATCTTGCTCCAGTCTAACTTGCAAACAGTGATCTAGTCTGCCAGCTTGTTCCACCTGACGACCTGAGGATCGGAAGTTATACGGCAGTACTGACATGATTGTAGGAAAATCCACAGTGATCTGTAGCAGGGGCGGGATCTGAAGCAGGATGTCACTTTGGAGGTTGACCAATCAAAACTGGGAGGGCAAGTTGACCAATCATGGCACCCTGGAGTCCTTGGGAGGTGGAGCTTAAAGATTCAGGAGCTCTAACAGAAAGTAGACCCAAAAATGAAATTATAAATATTGAAAACTAAGGACATTGTCTAAGGACATTGTTGTACCTTTGAGTGTACACTTGTATGGTAGTGTTTGTACTTTGGTACAGTACCGCTTTTTCCATCAATGTAATATACAAAAATATCAGGCTGTATCTACTATTCTCTCCCCTACGCCTACTGCACATGTGTGAATTAGCAAGTTTTGTAACTTTAAGTCCTCGCTTATAGTTCAAAACTAAAGCAAACTGAATGAAAGTAATGAAATATACACTGGAGTCCAGAACTGCAGAACTGTGAACCCAACATCAAAAAGAAAAGGGAAAATGGAAAAGTCAGGCTGCCAGGCTGCTTATGGTGATGTTGTCAGATGATGATGATGATGATGATGACAAACTGTTTCTGCAACCGCGCACAGCAAAAACAACTCTAATTCTCTTCCTCAAGCTTTTCCACCTTTCTCATTTGCTTTAGATGTCGCATCAACCGCATCCTGGAGTCTCCCCGAGGGAACGCCTTGCTGGTCGGGGTAGGCGGCAGTGGTAAACAGAGCCTGACCAGATTGGCAGCCTTCATCAGCTCCCTGGAGGTCTTCCAGATCACGCTGAAGAAAGGATACGGCATCGCTGATCTCAAGGTCCAGCCTCTAATACGCAAACAGATACGAGAGCTCCTCCCAAGTGTATAAACACTTCATGTCCTTAATGACATGTGGACGCAGTGATGAGATGCTGTTGTCATTTGCCCTTTTGCAATGTAGTTGCAATGTTTCTCACAGGACTATAAATTCTTTATAATGATGCTCTGGTCGTGCCCTGCACAAGCCAAAGCCAATAGCGTTTGAATAATTAACAAGTGCATAGAGGGTCTCTTCGGCACCCTGTGATATTGAATGGCGCTCTAGCTCATCAACTTTATGCCCACAATATATTTAAGCCCAGCTGTTCCTGGGGGATGCTTTCAGCCGAGGGCGAAGAATGGCAGGCTGATGGGATGGTTTGTGTTTTTCAGAGCGATTTGGGCGCCCTGTGCATCAAAGCCGGGGTGAAGAATGTTGGCACGGTGTTACTAATGACAGATGCCCAGGTTGCAGATGAGAAGTTCCTCGTGTTAGTCAACGACCTTTTGGCATCTGGTAAGCGCCGCCATGTACCTGAGCCCTCTGGCATTCGAACCAGCTTTCTTCCTTTGCCAACTGTGAGGAGCAGGATAAAGCATTTTTGTGCTAGTGATGAACAGATAGTAACATTATTGCAGTGTTATTATTTAGGAGGCGTGGTTGTGAAAGCTGAAAACAGAGCAGAGTGTTTACTCAGGGTTGTTATTTTGTCCAGCCAGGATCCGTAACCCAGTCCAGACAAAAAGTTGACATGATAGCTAAATCTAATACATACCTGACAGCATCTAATTAGTACTTGAGTTGTGCCAGTATTCAGAAGTCACAGTGTGATTCTATTACTGTATTTAATTTCGTTCAATTATGTTTAACTATGTTAAAACCTGTATGTTAAAAAAAAAGTTATGTTAAAAGAAATTACACTACCGCTCAAAAGTTCAGGATCACTTTAGAATTTCATTTAATGCAATTTTTATGCAGTTCACAAATAATATTGTCCATTTCACAATTAATGTAAGTGTATCAGATGATTTTTAAAGAATAAAAATGTTTGTATTTAAGCCTATTTTTGTATAGAGGCTTATTTTGCATATAGTCCTATTATCAGCAATTCTCAGTCCTCTGCCTAAATTTCCTGGTATGGCCGCCAATCCAAGTTAAGGATGTTATTGGGCTAATTGGTTGTTAGGACACTCTTGCTCAATTGTGATGCACAGCTGAAAAACATTCTACTAATAAGTGAGCATAAAAGGGAGCACAACATTCTAGGTTAGTTTAGTATCTGAAGCATCAACAGTTGATGGCTTGCTGACTGACTCAAAATGACCAGAAAGAAACAACTTTCTTTAGAGACCTGTCAGTCCATTGTTGTGTTAAGGAAGGAAGATACTCCATTAAAACAAGAATATTTCACTGTTATCCCAAACTTTTGAGCGGTAGTGTTTGTAGGCTAGCAATTCAGTGAAACAATAATATTGGCCCAGTCCCATTTCTTTTTGAGTGCCCCTTGGATCTGAGTTACAAGAGGTAGTGGTTGAAATCTTTTACTGCAAAATGGAACAACCCTTCAAGAACCTGATATGTCAAAAGAGAAAGAACACTGCTTTAATAGCTACTTAAATGTTCGTATTGGTAACTGTGCAGCAACAGATGAGTGGACACAGTGTTTAAAACCTCCAGCAGAACTGCTGTGTCTAATCCACTCACACCAGCACACCACCACCACGTCAGTGTCACTGCAGTGCTGAGAACCTGAGTAAAAGACAATTAATTGTGTGTGCAGACGAATGGACAGACCAAATAATAAGAGTGTAGATATAAGCGTGTACTTAATAAAGTGGTGATTTAGTGTATTTCTCTTTTTCTCTTCAACTAACATTGCACATTGTCCATAGAGGAAAATGACCTTGTGTGGAGGATGGCAGGTCCCCATTAGCATCTTATGTTGTAGCTGTTTAATCAAATAGAGCTTATAGGAACGTGAATGCCAGAATTAGTTTTCTACGTCATTCGAACAGCTGCCGTTTACATTGTAGGACAATTTCATGGTGAATGGACCAATAGAAATGCTGCAAAATAGCTTGAAAACAATTCTGTTTTCATTGACTTCCATTGAAACTATAGACAATTTTGGAGATACTTTTTACACTACATGGTACCCCCCCCCCCACCACTCTCCCCCTATCCTCTCTCTCACAGGTGAGATCCCAGACCTCTTCCCTGATGATGAGGTGGAGAACATTATCAATGGTGTGAGGAATGAAGTACGTGGCCTAGGCCTCCTGGACAGCCGAGAAAACTGCTGGAAGTTCTTCATTGAGCGTGTCCGCCGCCAACTCAAAGTAGGTGGTGTGAAGTGCTCTGGATTGCATTACAGAGTGAGACTGTTTTGGAATGTGTTTATCCCAAATTCACCCTGTTCTACACTGACGGTCTTGTTTTCCAACCAAAGAACAAGTATGAAAATTGTGTGTTGTAAATGAGTAATTATTCAGTAACTACTACAAAACAAGCTTTAGATTTTGGTATTTGCCTGTGAGTAGGGTAGCGGTGTTAGCCAAAGTTTAATACTCAATTTAGTAATAATAATAATAATAATAATAATAATAACAATATCTCACACGTATATAGTGTTGTTCTTGTACCCAATGGTGCTTTACAATTTAAAAAAGGAAATAAAATCAGACGGAATAAAAGCATTCAGAGTAAAGGAGATGGAAAAGAGATGGAAAGAGAGGGAGAAAAGCAAACAGAAGAATGTAGAGGGTGGGGGCAGCAGCACTAAAAGACCTGCTATCCATAGAGGACGTCCTGAGCCTAGAAGCCACCAAAAGCTCTGATTCAGAGGACCTTAGCTTGCTGGATGGGGTATAAAGATGTAAGAGAGTAGGCAAATAAAAGGTGTAAGACCATGCAAGCATTCTGTAACTCGTAGCCGGTGTAGCTGATATAGGACGGGGAGTGATATGATTAAATTTCATTTCCGTGTCAAGTGGGAAATAAGACTCAAAACTTTGGCAGCAAAGTTTTGAACGTACTGGGTGAAGAGTTTCAGGAGGTCATAAAACAGAGAAGTCCACTAATCTAACCTAGAGGTATTGTACCACGTTCTAAATGTATGTAGTTTGCTCTACAATCTATCATTAGCTTTTACCGGTTGGTCTGCTTTGTTTTTAGGAGTTTGTATAATTAAGGCTTATTGAGGGGTGATGGCAGTGACCGCTCTGTCTTGCAGGTGGCCCTGTGCTTCTCCCCCGTGGGCAGCAAGCTGAGGGTGCGTGGCAGAAAGTTCCCGGCTGTGGTTAACTGCACCGTCATCGACTGGTTCCACGAATGGCCACAGGAGGCTCTGGAGTCGGTCAGCCTAAGGTTCCTACAGGAAGTGGAACACATTGAGGTGAGAAAAGCTCATGCCACAAGTCATAACGTAGAAACAGAAAGTGGATAGGAGCGGTCAGGGATCAACTGCCCAGTTAACAGGGCTCCTTGACACAGAAAAGTGTTCTGATATAGATGTAACAGTCTGCTCCGCATGTGATGATTGAAGGCTGAGCTCAACAGTGTAGCAGCGGAGGATTTTATTCCGCACAGTGCAATCACACCACAGCCTACAGCTCCAATGATCTCCAAGTGAGAGAGACTCTCAAATTCAGCTGCTAATATAATTCAATGCTGAGTGCAATTTTTTGCAAGTCAGGGCGCCTGGAGTCATGACAAAAATAATTAGGCTGCACGGGGTGGTGTGAAGTCATTCTGTGTATTATGTTTGGAGGAAAATGAAATGATGATCAGAACCCAACGCGCAGACACCCCTGGCAAGGTGCTGTTCTCTTAGACTCAGAGGAAAATTAGATTTTTTAATAAATATTTTTCTCCTGCATTTCTAGCCGGAAGTGAAGAACTCGGTGAGCAAGTTTATGGCTTATGTCCACGTCAGCGTGAACAAGACCTCCAAAGACTACCTGGCCAACGAGAGACGTTATAACTACACCACGCCCAAGTCCTTCCTGGAGCAGATTAAGCTTTACAGGAACCTGTTGGCCCTCAAGAGGAAAGATCTCACCACTAAAATGGAACGACTGGAAAATGGCCTACAGAAGCTCAACAGTACCTCCGCTCAGGTGTGTACTGTGTCACTCCCGTTTAAAACGAGGCCTGTATTACTGCTTCAGATCCTATGCAGGCTTATTCTGGTCTGGTGCTGGTTTGGTGGGTCACCTAAGCACAGTCACACTGGTTGACCAGCATACCAGTATTAAAACACAACATATGCTGGTATCACTGGTGTCCAGCAATGCTGGTGTATGCTGATTTTTCTATTAAAATAGGTCAGCTCAGATCAGCCAATTTTGCTAACAGTAAATAATAGCGAACATTCATCAGTTAGAATGAATTTGAAATAATTTGTGGTTATTAGCTTTGATTCATTGTCCAGCAGTTAGCATGTGTGGCTTATTATTCACATTTTGATCTTAGATTTAACATTCAGGAACTGTTACATGCAGCGCTTTTTATAGTGAAGCATATTAGCGTGTGCTTTCTGTTTAAGCTTTTGCATATTAGCTTGTGTTGAGAAGTCTAACAACTGGAAAATGGTATCATTAACACATTAAATCCTGCCTACATCAATAATACCTATGTGGTCAGAAGTGTATGTATGTGCAGTAAATATAATTCTAAATATCGTCTGTCTGTCTGTCTGGGCAGTGGTGTAGTGGTTAGCACTGTCACCTCATAGCAAGGGTTGGATTCCTGGTCCGGGTCGTTCTGTGTGGAGTGTGGATGTTCTCCCCATGCTTGAGTGGGCTTCCTCTGGGTACTCTGCTTTCCTCCCACAGTCCAAACACATGCATGTTAAATTGATCGGTCACTCTAAATAGCCTGTAGGTGTGAGTGTGTGTTGGCCATGCGATGGACTGCCGACCTGTCCATAGTGTACCCGGCCGTCTATCTGTCTGTCTGTCTGTCTGTCTGTCTGTATAGACATAGATACTCTGTCGGTCTGTCTGTCTGCATAGACATAGATACTCTGTCGGTCTGTCTATCTATCTATTGGTCTGTCTCTCTGTATAGGTATAGATAGATACTCTGTCTGTCTGTCTATCTATCTATTTGTCTGTCTGTCTATATAGGTATAGATAGATACTATTTGTCTGTCTCTCTGTATAGGTATAGATAGATACTATCTGTCTGTCTGTCTGTCTATATAGGTATAGATAGATACTATCTGTCAGTCTGTCTGTCTGTCTTTCTGTATAGGTATAGACCGACACTGTCTGTCTGTCTGTATAGGTATAGATAGATACTATCTGTCTGTCTCTCTTTATAGGTATAGAAAGATGCTCTGTCTGTCTGTCTGTCTGTCTGCATAGACATAGATGTCTATCTATCTGTTTGTCTGTCTCTTTGTATAAGCATAGATAGAATCTCTGTCTATCTGTCTGTCTGCATAGGTATAGATGAATACTCTGTCTGTCTGTATAGGTATACAAAGATACTCTGTCTGTCTATCTATTGGTCTGTCTCTCTGTATAAGTATAGATAGATACTATCTGTCTGTCACTCTGTATAGGTATAGATAGATACTATCTGTCTGTCTGTCTATATAGGTATAGATATATACTATCTGTCTGTCTGTCTATATAGGTATAGATATATACTATCTGTCTGTCTGTCTATATAGGTATAGATAGATACTATCTCTCTGTCTGCCTATATAGGTATAGATAGATACTATCTGTTTCTCTGTAAACGTATAGATAGATAACGTCTGTCTGTCTGTCTGTCTGTCTGTCTGTCTGTATAGGTATAGATAGACACTGTCTGTCTGTCTGTATAGGTATAGATAGATACTGTCTGTCTGTCTATATAGCTATAGATAGATACTATCTGTCTGTCTGTCTATATAGCTATAGATAGATACTATCTGTCTGTCTGTCTATATAGGTGTAGATAGATACTATCTGTCTGTTTCTTTTTATAGGTATAGATAGATTCTGTCTGTCTATATAGGTATAGATAGATACTATCTGTCTGTCTGTATAGGTGTAGATAGATACTATCTGTCTGTCTCTCTGTATAGGTATAGATAAATAGTATCTATCTCTCTGTATCTGCATGTCTCCCTCCCTCCCTAAGATCTTTAAGTCTTTCCTTCAACTAAAGCAAACCAACATCTTCCTTCTTATCTGTTTTTGCAAACATGCCCTTCTGCATCGCTCAGCACTGTCCACATGAGTGCGTGCTTGTGAAATCATTATAAGTAATCTTGATCTTAGAGTGAAAACGCAGTGGTCATCAAGTAGCCACTTAAGAGGATGGTGCAGTACTTTATTACCCTGTGAATATGCCCATTAAAAGGTACGAGGACAGTTTTGCAGTAATTCTTAAAATACATGCTCATTTATATTCGCAACGGTCATTACAGAGGTCTCAGCCGCACGACATTCTGCTTTACTAGCCTCTCATCGCGCGGCTTCCTGTTATGCCTCTGGTCAGCAATGTGAGTTTACTTAAAGGAGCCATCATGAAATTAGCATCCCTCACCCTCTTCCTGGCACAAGCCATTTGATTTTAGAGTTCCGGGCCCAAAGAAGCCTGTGTGGAGAGACAGAACAGAACAGGCTTTAATTGGTTCTCTTTGGAGTTACTCCATTACTGCTCCACTTTCTTTGCAGCCATTAACTCTCCCTGTTGATTTCAGGAAAGGGAGCGGGTCAGATCGTGTCATTTCTGTAGTGTGCTTCACACATGATGTGCATTTTAACAGGGGTCAGGAAGGTCTGCGGAATAAATTAATGACTGAACGTCGTCCGGGAAAGAAAAAAGGAAAACACACGTGTGATTTTACTATGCATAAACTTCGTGAGGTTAATTCTGTTTGCCGATCCCACTAGAAGAGCCAGTGTAGATGTGACTTTAGAACATTGTTAGCGCCAATTATTATCCTCCTAAACGTTGCCTTGCTTCGCCGCTGGTTAATTTCAGTGGCTGCTTGTGTAATGTTCCCCGCGTCGAGAGCTGCGCCGTGGTCTCTTCTGAGGCAGCGTGTGTGTGTCAGGGGTAGATGCGGGTGGGTGTGAATCCCAGAGGTGTAGACCTGCTGAAACACTCTTTTCATTCCCGACTAATGGCTTCAGGGCTGCATCCTGGGCCTCGCCACATTTTCTATGGATAAGCAATTGCAGAGCTCATTTGCTCTCATAGATCGCACTTTCTGGAAGGGTGGAGAAAAAAAAGAAGAAGAAAAAGAAGAAAAAGAAGAAAAAGAAAACGATGCCCAGTGTGAAACTTCTAAAGCAACTTGCATCCAGACGTTCTATAGTGCTGGACTACAGCAGCTCAGGGGATGATGATGATGATGAAAAGAGGAGAAGGGCACTGGCATGCTAAAGCTGGCTGACTATGAGTAGGTGTTAATAAGGCTGAATGTTTATTGGTGCTGCACCAAACTCCTTTATTGAAGTGGGACCGCCGCAACATGTAATTAGTGGATATTGATGCAAACTAGCCGGTCCCCTGCCTACCCACATGCAGGAGACCTTTTCTGGATGTTTACCAGGCCACGCTTTATTACATCCATGACTTCTTGCTAAATGCTGATCTTTGCTTTGGGACTGCGTCAACATCACATGACTTCTTCATTACGTTTTCTACGTGCAAAACGTTCCTCCTAGAGCTTCTTGTAATAAGACATAATAAGAGTAATCAATATCAGCGCACCCAGCATGTTGCACATTTCAATTTAGTATTTGAACATTGTTACGTTGAGTCAAAACCGTATAGCACATTTATGACTGAACAGCAAAATGAGCTCATTTGGAATCCTCTGTGGTTGTGCTGTTATAAGAAAAAAATATGTTTACACTGAAAATGGTACTGGTTCTGTTTATTCACTAAAATGTTAAACTTAGTAAAAATTTGGTGCATTTATAACGTCCCAAGAAAAATGTACAGTATGGGCCCAGAAGCCTTGCATTGCTCATGAGTGTTGCAGAATCTGGACTAAAATAAAATAACTACTTTGCGTGGCTTATTGTGTTGCTGCAGTTTTCCTATAAGCGACTTAATATATGATATTTAATTTGAGCTTTTTCTATAATACTAGAATTAGCTTGAGCTGAGTTATTACTTAACAGTTTCATGTGCATTTTACACACTGCACATTTCCTTTTACAATATCTAGTCATAAAGTATTTGTAGTAAACCCATTTAGTTATGTTTACCATCTCAGATATACATGTCACAGAGTATTAGTTTAAGTATTAATACACTGAAATAGCAACAGTGACTGACAGTCTCCTTTGATCAGCAATCTCTTATACATAAAAGCCACCTATAGAAGACTTTTACAGACTTTTACAGTTCTTATAACTGTTTGTGTGGTTATAGAGCACCGATAGCTATGACTATTCCAACTTAGCAACCTCAACTAGACTTCAGTTCAATTCTTTTTACAAAAAATTAAATTAAGATGTCTGACCTTATATGTGTCCACTATTAAATTTCCAACATTTTGTTGGATTCCTGCCAGAATAGAGGGAGTAAATGATGTCAAACACAAGAGCAGTTTCGATTGGCCCTTTTTGTCCGTCTACATAGCCAACCTCTTGGAGTTTACTATAATAAGGACCACTGGTAGCTGTCCTGTTTGAGAGAACAGTAAAAGTGATGCCTGTGTGTGTCTGATTGTATATAGAATTAAAGGGCTTGTTATAAATGGTATAAATATCAGCTTGTGAGTAATTCTGTTCATTAAAACGTGAAAATAATGTGTTCTTTGAATCAGTCTCCTTATGCCTGATTCACACATGCTACCTCTGCGTGGTGTGAGCGACCCGGCAGCGTGACTGTTACAGCTCGCCTGCGCTGGCCTTTCACACATACAGCGTTTGTTCTGCTGTGTGGAACAGCAACACAGTTACACAGTCATTCTTTATCCGAACAGATAAACAGTCAAACCAACCAGGAAGTCTGTGTGCAACAGGAAGTAGTATTAAGTTTAACAGCGTTCATTATTAAAAAACATAAAAAAAACTCTGTATCTGTTCTTATGTGGTGCATATAGAGCATAAAACTAAATAATAAACAACATAAAAATCAAAAGTTTAACAATCAGTTGACAGTAAGCAAGACTTAACCAATTAGATTTGACTATATAAATTCATGGTTGGTGAAATCTAATTTTGCTGGTAGTCAGTCAACATGTAGGGCCTTCCCTTCAGTTCCTGAAGTCTGCTTTAACAATTGTGTGGTTTTATGTTCAGTCATAATTCATTAATACATGTCCATTTTCCAACCTCTCTGATACAGACCTTCCTTTAGAACTGACCAGCGGCCATACATAAGCTGCTCAAGCTGAAACACTCATAATAACCTTAGTGTGAATGAACAGGTAGACCGAATAGACAGATATATGTAAATGGATTGGATTAAGTGAACAAATCACAAATAGAGTTCATTCAAACTCAGCTACTTTACAGGTTCCATCCCGAATCCCCAGGGAACCTAAATCTGTGTTTTTATTTCTAATTAAGTTTCACAAGTATGTGTTTTGAACATCTTGGGTAACTTCCATAAACTTACCCTAACCAATCACAGGGCTGGCGTCTCTTGTCCCGCCCACTCCAAACTCAAAGTTTCTTAGTCAGAAAAGCTTAACGAGCTAAAGCTAATCCAGCGTAACCGAAAGACAAGAAGCTGGACCACCTGGCTGTAATCAGCATTGTTTGCTCGCCCGTTGCTTCGTCCGTCCATCGGCACATCTGTTTCTTCATGCACTGCTTCGTCTGTCTATTTGTTTGTTCGTCCGTCTACACATCTGTTCATCCGTGAAAGAGAGCTGTCAATCAAGCTCCTCATTAGCCACACCCATGGATAGGTTATATAGATATAGATATCATATAGACGTGTTTGATATTCTTGTCTGTCATCCATGTTGTCTTTGGAAACTTTAACCATGCCTACATACTACATCAAACATGAACACTGCTCTATATTCAATGCAAACATGACACAGGTAAGAATAGAGGTATAAAGGGGGAAAGTGAGTTCATCTTGTGCATATGTACAGTGAACAGTGGGTTCTAGTGAAGAACTTCAGATGTTACACACCTCATCTGTGCATACATGAATGTAGTCTGTTTTAATCTTCAGTGTTGAGGCACGGCGGCCCTTTCAACATAGCGTGATAACATTTAACGCAGGTCATTTTGGATGGATGTGCTTTGATCTGATCCTCTGTGTGGTGCAGCCCCCTCGCAGAACACCACATGCAGCTCAGCGAGCATCTTCTCTTTGCGTGAAGTGGGGATCATTATGGCTGTTTCATGTAGTTTGGAGAGTAAAGAGGGAGAAACTCAGATGAAGAGGGATATAAGTGTGCTTTCTGACTGTGCTTTGCAAGCAATTAGTACTCCATCATCTCTACCTCCTATTCATCAGTTTAATTACCCACATGATAGCAACTTGATTTTGTGTGTGTTTCGCCGTTCCGCTACCCCAAAGGCGGTTCGTCCCAGACGTCTCATTTTCTTGTGGCTAATCAGCTCATTTGGAGGCTAAAAAAATCTGTTTCTGATTTCTCATGTACAACCTTGAGAAGAGTTGCGATTGCAGAGGGAAGTTTTTGTACCCGGCTCATCTGACTGTTTGTTCGGCTTAGTTGCCGCTTCACGTCGCTTCAGATTGTTGCTGACGACGGTTGTAGAGCTAATTGCTCATTCCTCGTGTTTCTCTGTTTCTTTCATTCCAATTTTCTCCTCTGATTGACTTTTCCCTCTCTGACAATGTTTGGCTGAAAACGTCAGCAGCAACAACATAATGAGGTCCTGCGATTAGAAAAGACTCTGTCTGTTAAACTATCCACATCAATCATATCTGTGCAAACAGTTGTTCCTGCTATTGTTCTTGCCTGGGAGAGGTTTGTTTATTTATTTATTTATTTATTTTTAAATCAATTAAAAATGACAGCGTACTCATTTCTCAGATAAAAATCGTAAATGGATTTTTACACCGACTCCATAACAAACACAAATGATCTGTCAGTCATAAGCTCTGGAGATGCAATTAGACGATAAAGACAAATTCATTTGCCATCGTATTCAGTGTTCGTGACCAATATAGCTTACAGCATATGTCACATGCAAAGCTTTTTCCGTTCGGCTTATGTAATAAAGCTGTCCTGCTTTAAAGGGTATCGTTCAGCGGCCCCCTGTTTCTTCACCAAGCAGTTGCTTGAACATGCCATGATCGTGCGTTCCATCCTTCGTCCATTCCTTCTAAACTGTCCTTGAATCTTTTGTGGCGCGGCAGGTGGACGACCTCAAGGCCAAGCTGGCCGCTCAGGAGGTGGACCTGAAACAGAAGAACGAGGACGCAGACAAGCTGATCCAGGTGGTGGGCGTGGAGACGGAGAAGGTCAGTCGGGAGAAAGCCGTGGCTGATGAGGAGGAGCAGAAGGTCGCCAGCATTGCTGAGGTGGTGAGCCGGAAGCAGAGAGACTGCGAGGAGGACCTGGCCAAGGCTGAGCCCGCTCTCATAGCAGCTCAGGAGGCCCTCAACACGCTCAACAAGGTTACATATACAGCACAGCACAGCCACACATCCCTCCAAATAAAAACCTTGCAGTTAGGGGTGAGCAGTAGGACAAGCTCTTTACTTTCCATTCAAATAAAAGGAAAGGTGATTTGTTTAAAGCTGTTTTGGAGCTTTTTATTCGTCCCATCATCATGAAATTCTGACAAACTTGTAACTGACAATTCAAATGAGGTAGAAAACTAATTATGATACAGTACAGACTGCTTTTCTGAACATATTGTGGAAAGTAATTAAACCTTACACAGGCCCACAAATCAGCACAACTCCTATCCTAATGAGGAGGACATACACAACTTCTTTCTTTTATGCTCTTCAATAAAGAACCACAAAGCCAGCAGCACCCCTCTGAATCCCTCTGTAGCGCGTCGCTGTCTGTACAGTCAGTATGTAAAGAAAACAATGTTCTGTCTTTTGAAGTTGCCATCTGTTTGTGGTGAAAATGCAACTCCTCCATCACTAGAAGGACCAGATATCTAGGAAGCAAATGAGGAGCGTATCGTTTCACAGTGGGGGAGAGTGTACCACCCTGCTCAGTGCGCAATTCCTATTAGCAATAGTTACATAGCTTCATTACTAAAGTTAAGCTTTGCTTGTGTGACTCCTGTCACCAGAGATCTCCAGCTTACTTTAAAAATAAATGACCCCACCAGCAGCTGGGTTGTATCCAGTGTGAAGGCAGAACTAGTGACTTCAATGTGAGGACTGACTTGAGGAAACGTAGTTTGTTACATTACTATATTAATGTGGTTACAGTAATGATGCACCCCAACACTGTTCATTATAAAGAGAGAAAAGTAAAAAATAGAAAAATAATTGTGTTCTCAGTTTTTGATAGTACCTGTGTAGCAATACTGTTTCTTTTTGTCACAGCTCCAACTAATCAGATATCAAAAAATAAAATCACTTTGTGTATCATGATTTTTATGTTTTACGATAGTTAATTTTGGCCAAATCGTTCACCCCTACTTGAGATGTTTGCGAATGAAGAGAATAACAACAGGAGATATATTTAGAATGTAGCATGGAATGTTATTTGGATTACCAGGTTATTCAGTTTAATACAGGGCGGCTCAAAGTGTGTCCGCCAGAATGTGTATCCTAATCACATTTCCTCACCCAAACATACTTTTATACTCTCAATAACTTATTCCATTCATATTTGCTTTGTATTCGTGATGTCTTTTAGTGACCCAAGATGTGTAATATTATAAAGGATGCTTTGCATATGTTATTTAAAATCTAACTACATTCTTTATGCATATATTGTTGTTTTGGTTGCACTTTTGGTTTGTTCATCTGTGTCCTCAGGGACGAGACAACAAACTTAAATCAAACATTTAAAGACATTTAACAAGCAACAGCTAGAACTGGAGGAAGTGGCCATTAGGAAAACAATCTTGTTTGATTTGAACATATGATATAATCTACTAGTGACAGTTAGTAGGTTCTGTTTAGCAGCAATATATGGAGCCCCTGTTAATTTACACTTGTTGATAGTCACATTGGGACGAGTATCGTAATAAAGAAGGATGTGATGGTATCTAATGAATCCTCAATGTTGTTTTTGTTTCAGAACAACTTGACGGAGTTGAAGTCCTTTGGCTCTCCCGTGGCTGCTGTTACAAATGTGACCGCTGCAGTCATGGTCCTCATGGCTCCTGGCGGCCGGGTTCCAAAGGACCGTAGCTGGAAAGCAGCCAAGGTGATGATGGCCAAGGTTGACGCCTTCCTGGACTCGCTGATCAACTTTAACAAGGAGAACATCCATGAGAACTGCCTGAAAGCCATCCAGCCCTACCTGCAGGACCCAGAGTTTAAGCCGGAGCTGGTGGCGGCCAAGTCCTACGCTGCGGCAGGCCTGTGCTCCTGGGTCATTAACATAGTGAAGTTCTACGAGGTTTACTGTGAAGTGGAGCCCAAGAGACAAGCCCTGAACAAAGCCAACGCGGAGCTGGCCTCGGCTGAGGAGAAGCTCTCTGTCATCAAGGCAAAAATCAATGTAAGCCAGCTAAGAACCAGGACTTCTTTTGCCTCTGTCTCCGAGAACGTTCTCGGAAGCGTTTGCAGGCTTCATTGTGTTAACACAGCAGTTCTCTTGTGATATATTGTACGTTAAACTGGCAAGATGCAAATTGCAGCATTCTAACACAGTTGAAGTGCTACATCTCTCTTCACCTCCTAATTGCATTTGTGCGCTTGCTCACTGCTAGAACTGGTGAGGACTTGTTGTTCAGAAAGCTTTTCTCAAACTTTTCTTTAACTTTCCAGGACTTCTCAGGTACATTTCTTTTTTTTTTCCAGGGTTGAGATGAACTTGTTTGTTCCCTTGTAGAACTTTAAAAGTTGAGATGCTGTTGAGATGCTTCGTTCCTGTCTTGGTCTCCCTTTTTCTTAACAACCCCCTCTATTCCCCCCCTCTCCCCCTGACAGCACCTTAATGAGAACTTGGCGAAGCTGACGGCAAAGTTTGAGAAAGCCACGGCAGACAAGCTGAAGTGCCAGCAAGAGGCCGAGACCACAGCACGCACAATCTCCCTCGCCAACCGCCTGGTGAGTCTCCCGGCCTCAGACGCGCACACATACACGCACGCTCCGAGCCTTTGGCAGCAGCGGCATGCTCTCCTCCGGAAGCCGATGGATTCCCACTAAGATGACGAGGTGTGAATGAATCCGAGCTGAATCTGTTGGCGTCTCAGGTCTTAATTACCTGACAGAGAAAGCGGACGCATACACAGAACAATAATGCAGATGCTTCACTCCGAATTACTCCCGCTTAGTGGCAGCGTTGGCTTCATCAGACATGCTTTACTTTATTAGCTGACTCTCTTTTTTTTCAGCCCAAAACATGAGCTGCTATAACTACAGTTTCCAGTACAGTTGTTTTTGTGCTGACGCATGTAGTGAGTAGTGCTGCTTTAAGCTTTAATTAATTTATTGAAACAGTTACAGAATGATGAACAGAGATAAGAGATGAAAGTGCAGTATAACATAGACATAAATAAAAATGGTCTAAATTATTATCAAAACTAACATCCAGCCTAATACATTGGCAACAAGTTTAAACAGATATGCACTAAATTGCTAGAAGTATGTGGAAAGTAATAATAAATCAATAATGAATAATCAAGTATGTATCCTAATTATTGAGTTCAAGTGTTTTAGCCTCACCCGTTGTTAACAACTGTATTGAAACCACTTCTACTAGAGCTGTTTGCATATATTTTCTTTTACAAAAATTAGAAGAATATCAACAGGCAACACATTGTAAATATTAAATTGAATATTATTTGTATTAACCAGTCATTCAGTTTAATACAGTGCTGCCCAAAGTGCCCCCCCCAGAAAGTTAATCCTAATCCCATTTCCTCACTCAAACAAACATTCATACTCTTAATAACTTATTACATTCATATTTCCTTTTATATTTATGATGTCACAGTGTAGTGTAATCATATAGATTTTTGTTTACATGTTATTTATAACTATATTGTTTATGTATTTTTTTTTTTGTTTATTTTTGGTGCGACACAGACTTTGCACTTTTGGTTTGTGCATCCTCGGCCTCAGGGACAAGACAACAAAATGAAACCAAACATTCAGAAACATGTAACATGCAACAGCTAGAAGTGGCGTATTGAATTCAGCACAAAGCCATGCAGAGTAACATTAGACTGAATACTGAAGAGCTGATACTTGCTGTTCCTAAAAAGCTGCTAAAAATCTATAAAAGAACTTCTGGTGTCAACAGTGTTTTGGTCTTTACTATGCAAGTTATACTTAAACAAAATGTAGGTGGCAGGCTTACCTAGTGGCTTACTTATAAATCAATAGAAACGCCTTTGTCACTGTAGTCATGTGTATCTTTTGCCATATTATCTTAATGAATCAAAGTCCAAATGGTGCATGATTTCCTCAACACTTTCACTTTTGGTTCCCTTAATAATTCAGCAATTCAGTCATCATTCAGAATGTACTATCATATAGCTAAGCCGTTATGCAGTTAATATTGTTTAAGGCTTTAGCAACCATATGAGGAGAGACTTTTTGGAATTTAAAGAGACCTTGGCTTACAGCAGGTGGAGCAGGTATTTCATTTGGGGGGCACTTCTGAATTAGCAATGTCAAATAAATGTCCAGCAGCTACAATATAGTTATTTTTATAAATGCTTGGCAGAGCTCTCCCTGATCAGAAACTAATTTATCATTTACCAGGATTTGGGTTGGAATGAGCTCTGGTTAGTTTTTGAGTTTTGAGAACAGAATTTAACAGGGAATTTGAAAACTGATGCAGATAATATTCGGCTTTAGCTTTTCTGATGTGGTAAGTACATTTAACTGCCTAAAAGTAAGCCAATGATCTCTATTCCTACTTTTTCCAGCGAGGGTCCATGCTTTATTCCTTGCATTTAGCAAGATAGATATCTCATTTGTTACCCAGGAATTAGACCTACCTCGCACTCTGAATCTTTTGAATGGTGCATGCTTGTCTATGACTGCCAGAAATGAATTGGTAAAATGGTCTACTACTAAATCAACATCAGTGATTTTAAAGGTATAATGAAAGTCGCTGAGCACCAGATCATATAAAAAAGCTTGGTAAAAGCAGAAACAGCTGAACCAACCCCAGTTGTTTACTGAAATACAAAATCAAGCTGTTCTTTGACAGCCATATAGCTGCACAGTGACTTTCGTTTCCAAAAGAAGTTGCTTTTTAATTATGATTGAAGCCAGTGCTGCTGAAATTGAGCAGCTTGTATGATCAAATACCAAATATTGCTCCACAGAGTGGTGTCAGTGGGAAACTGCAAACAGTCCCAACAGAGCTCCTCACATTGCTCACGTGATCATACCCATTCCCAACTTTATCTAGCTTGTAATATGTTTGTCCAAAGATGTTAACAGTTTAACTTTGCCGTTAGGTTCCATAATTTGAGCAAGAGCACAGTGTACTTAGACACATCAAGGTGATGTACAAGGAATGGTTACGATACCTTGAAGAGGTCACAGCAATTGCATGTATATAAATCATAGTCATTCATAATTTAATGGTTAACTTGTCAATCCATAAATACACTCCTGCTTCTTGTTATGCTGGGAAGACAGTAAAGGTCTTGGGCTGGATGTCTGATCTACATTTTCTTTCACTACAGCAATAACATGCTTTGCTTCAGCACCGGTTTGCAGATTCACTATTCTTGTGAATTACTGGCGATGAAATGTATTACATGTTATCTCTTTTCCTCAGAAACATTAAACTTGACAGTACAGTGCAAAAAAAGAGTCAGTTATTGTTATGTGATGTGCTTCCAAACTTTTAGAAAGTAGTGAACCCCGGTAACCTGCGTATTTGAATTCCTTCTCAGGTCGGAGGGCTGGCTTCGGAGAACGTGCGCTGGGCCGAGGCGGTGGCTAACTTCAAACATCAGGAGAGAACTTTGTGTGGGGATGTTCTCCTCATCACTGCCTTCGTCTCTTATCTGGGCTACTTCACCAAGCGTTACCGTCACGAGCTAATGGACAACACTTGGAAGCCGTATCTCAGCCAGCTCACGGTCTGTATAACAGCTCAGTTTTATTCAGCTAGAGACTCTGGATAGGTGTCAGTCTGTGCTCTGGCCACTCTAACATTCTGTAAGACGTTACTGTATCCAGGACTATCTCGCAACCAAGACCATCAGAGCAGTGTTTTGTTTGCTAACTCTGATACATCCAACTTGACTGCCTCAAAACAAAACAAATCAAAGCTTTCCAATCATCTACAGCTTGTAATCTCTGTAGCCTCTGAATGAGGTCTTGACTGCTGTTTGCTCACCTTGTTTGCTTTTCTAACGTTGTTTACCCTTCTCCTGAGGAACTGCAGACTCAGTGCAGTGACTCACTTCTCATTATCTTCTTACTCTCCAGGTGCCCATCCCAGTCACTCCAGGGCTGGACCCTCTTAGAATGCTGATGGACGATGCAGACCTCGCCACCTGGCAGAACGAGGGGCTTCCAGCAGACCGTATGTCCACCGAGAATGCTACAATCCTTACCAGCTGTGAGCGATGGCCTCTCATGGTGGACCCCCAGCTCCAAGGGATCAAATGGATTAAAAATAAATACGGAGACGACCTTCGGGTCATCAGGATTGGCCAGAGAGGGTGAATGCTACTGGCACCGATCACAGTTTGTGTTTTTGGTCTGTGGTGCCGCCGTGGTTTGTTTATTTCTCATGCTCTGGTTCCCTTTTGCCCCCTGTTGTTGGTATGCAGCTATCTGGACTCCATTGAGAGAGCCTTATCTGCAGGCGAGGTTGTCCTTATTGAGAATCTGGAGGAGACTGTGGATCCAGTGCTTGGACCCCTGCTGGGTCGAGAAACGATCAAGAAGGGGCGGTAAGTCAAATGCATCCAAAACTGAGGTTGAATACATCTGTGCGTTAAATATACTGTTCTAGTTCAGTTTCACATTAGCTGTAGGAGCTAAATCACTACTAGTGACTTTACCATGTGTTCCTCATATACATGCAATCTTATTCAGCATGTTTGTGATGCTTCAGTCCTGCACCTACCACCCTACCTCTTGGAACGTTTTGAGACGCACACATTAAATTATATTGTTGCTGTCCAAAAAATACCAAGTATTTCCAGGAGAAGCTTACCTTTCTTTCAATGTAAGTCAATGGATCATTTCTATTGGTCTGTTAATCCTGAAATTGTCAGTAAATGATAAAATTGGAGAGACATGCTTCTCTGTAAACAGCGACAGTATGTATTGAGTGCATTTCTCAGCATTATTATTTATTAGTTCACTCTTTACATTGAGCACCCTATTGCAGAACTGGAGTTCAGTGAGTGGTTAAGGGATCAAAACAGGTTGGGACTCCTAACAGCCATGCAAGACCTGATGGACCACCGAAATTGTCACCATCCTGAAAGAAATTAAACAAAAACATAGACAGTTTGGACTAGAACTAGACTAGAATTCCAAAACTAGACATCTGAGATGAGGACAATTGGTTTATAGGGCTGACCTTTGGAACCATTGAAAAAAATATCCTTGTAGATTTCTTAAATATTAGAGGTTGGACAATTGTTAAGGCTTGCAATTTGTTAGTTTTTCCTGAAGCTAAAAAGGAAAAAGCCAGTACTGTGTGGTTTGAACATCTCAATCAATCACAAATTCATTTATCTGCTTATATGTGGGTATTGATAAAACATGTCATTTAACCGACATACTGTATGTGTATTCATTTGGTCAATACTGATCTTTTACCACGTGGCATATTTATTCACGGTTGCATTTTTAAATAGTGCAAAGCCTATTTAAAATATGCAGCAGTTGTTATTGCAGTATTAGCATTTTGCCTTCCTATAAAATGTTTTCTGCTGCTTTACTACAGCTACATAAAGATCGGTGACAAGGAGTGTGAATACAACCCCAGTTTCCGCCTTGTTCTGCACACCAAGCTGGCTAACCCACACTACCAGCCGGAGCTGCAGGCCCAGTGTACGCTGATTAACTTCACTGTCACTCGTGATGGCCTGGAGGACCAGCTGCTGGCTGCTGTGGTCAGCATGGAGAGACCAGACCTGGAGGAGCTGAAGGTGAGCGCGGGCATGCTTCATTAACATCTATCGGCTCTCATCTCCAGCACCTCGCCATTATACTGATGGGACAATATGCTTTTTGGTATCCCAGCCCGTTGTGAAGAACATCACAGGGGCTTTCATTAAAAGCGGGGCGCTGGTTCTTTGATATGGGCTTATCCTCTCCCTGCTTTGTTTGAGGGGAAGTTGAGTGGGATGGGAGCTAATTGGTGGCTTTGCGGAGAGGCGTTTTTGAACTTAATTGGATTCATTGCTTTCTGCTGTATAGTTGGGCTGAACTCCGAGATAATTAGTCACGTTACTGTAATAGCCAGCATATAGTCAATCACCTAAGCCGAGCTTTGTGATGACAAAAAAAACTTCCTTCAGTCCTGCAGAGCCCTTAATACGTCTGCACCCAGTTACGGAGTCTCGTAACCCCCATTCTAATGAGGTTACTGGGGGGTTCAGCGTTGGTATGGCCCTTTTCAGCCTGGCCGAGCTGTTTGGGTAATGGCTGTTGAGGGCTGCTCTGTAGGCGTATGGCAAACACTTTATGTAAATTGAAGTAATCATATGAAACTGACTCAATCAAAACCTCAGCCGCAAATGAGGCCTGCGTTCTACATTAGGTTGCTGTCGCTGCCGTACAATTAGAGGCAAAGCTCTCAAGGCTTCCTCCCTGCTCTCATTAGCTCCGCCCGTAAAATCAAAAATCTGCTTTCACGCAAGCCCGGATTGCTGACGGCAGTCTTTTTAGAGATCGAAACTTCCGATAATTTGAGAACTCTTGTCAGTAGTTCAAAGAGAGAGGGGAGCAATTGTATTTTTCTCATGATTATATATATATATATATATATATATATATATATATATATATATATATATATCATTCATCTCCCAGAAGACCCCTGAGCCCCCACACCCCCCCCGCCCCCCAAAGAACAAGATTAAGCTGCACCAGAAGGCCTCCGCTCAGCTGTGGACAAACCCGTGTTTTTTTTTTTTACTAACTGAAAAAGCTGTGATTATTTTTGAGCTGCGTGTCCCTTCAGTGAAATTTGCTGTAAAATTGAAATGTGACTTAATGAAGCTTGGTTAATTAGCGTTTCACTGAGACGCTACAGAGAGAAGAAAGAGGATGCCGACGTCTCTTATCACCTTAATTAATAGTGAAAGTTGAGAAAAAAAAAACGCATGCCGTGCTGCTGCTTCAGAGTCGCGTGGGAGTGAACAGACCACGCTGATTGTCAGTTGCGCCCTACCTTGCTGCTTGCTGTGAAAAGCCTACTGCAGTTTAGAAAATGGTCTTACATAACACCCTAGAGACTGATTTTTTTTTTGTTTGTCTTTTTTTTTTGTTGTTTCTGCTTCTTACATTACAGAATGTTATTCATTGAAAGCAACTCGGGAGAAATCGTAGTATACGAGGTAGTAAATAGGCCCGGAGCTGCGTCCGTGCTAAAGATAGCGAAGACCTATGGATTGTAAATGTCGTCCTCGACTATGCCGGCATCTGTCTCGCGTTCTAATGAGGAAGAAAAGGCTCTTCGTCTTAAATTAACTTAACCGACTACGCTCTCGCATTGCATCATTATTTGCCTGAAATTATAGATGAGTTGTCTTGTTTTAATTCCAATTAAACATGGCGCAGACTAGTTAATTGTTTGTTTTCGGGGGTCTGGGGAAATCGCAGGCACAATATGCCCAGAAAGGCTTAGTGGTTAATTACGGACTCATTAAGGTCAACGCCTCAGATGCGGCCTCCATCCTCCTCACTGGTTAAAGGTTATGTGTAAGGTCAAGGTCACTGAAATCACAGCGCAACTGATTATCGGTCTGAGCAAAGCCTCATGAAATAAATAAATAAATAAATAATGTAATTAAGTCCCACAGTGCTTGCATAGCTTAGAGTTTCACATGTACTACTGTTATTCAGAGTTTACACTGTGGGCCTACATAATGTACATCATTGTTTCACAGTTGCTGAATACTTCAGGGTAGTATTCAGTAAAATAAGTTTTGATAACGTGTCTGATTTATGACTGAATAATAAGCCAAAGGGTTGCGGGCCTGAAGACTAAAAAGCTAGTGTTTAATCTATAAACTGGAGCTCAGCGTTATGCCTTCCAGCATCATCACAGTTTTCTATGGTCTTCATATATTTTTTATAAATCAGTGTTCACACACTACAGTACCCTTCATGCAGAACTCCAGTATGTCATACAGCCAATGAAAACGGTCAGTCATAAGCTGGAGGCTCTAGGCTAATATACACAGCCAAACTAGCAGTAGCACAGCTCAGCTCGAGCGTCAGGTTTAGTTTTATAGAATCTTTCTCTTGTAGTCCGCCTCATCTCATAAATCAGTTCAGTCTTATGAGTAATACGCTCTGTCCGTTATAATGATGATTTAAAGACAATCGCAATGAGATTGTGTGTCTTCCTTGCAGCAATCTAAACTACTGGCCATGCTTCTGTAATTGCCAGTACCTGCCCCCCGAATTCTACAGCAGCTGCAGCCCCCCCCCCCGCCCACTTTCTGTAAACCACAAAACTTCACTCTATGATCTACTGCAGCACAGCTGTAGGATTCAACTAGACATGCACTAGGATGCAGTGATGGTACAGTTTTGTTCCTTTAAATCAGCAGCACTACTGGCCACATCAGGAGTGATTTATTTATTTATTTATTTTATAGCTGGGTGTGCATATGTTTGTTTGCATGTTGTGTTTGCTACGCTA
Source organism: Megaleporinus macrocephalus (assembly GCA_021613375.1). Classification (NCBI taxonomy): domain Eukaryota; kingdom Metazoa; phylum Chordata; class Actinopteri; order Characiformes; family Anostomidae; genus Megaleporinus; species Megaleporinus macrocephalus. The sequence goes on from CM038715.1 coordinate 17,926,326, forward strand.
TCAAAATATGGTGCATATATTCACCAGCATTGACAGCCCTGTCATGCGGGGCTTATAAAGGCTGGATGCAGTTTGATGTCTTACGCCAAAAGGGAGTCAGTTAATCCACCCCGAGCTTTCCTTTATGTTCCTGTTTGCAGATGCAGCGTGTATCGATCAGTGGCGTCTTTGAGCTGCCCTCTGCCGCTCCTGCGCCCGGCCCTCCTAACCTGCGCTCGGCAGCCTCGCTTATTAGCCGCTTTTTACCACAGCTGTGTGATTTTCTCTCTCTCTCTCTCTCTCTCTCTTTTTTTTCTGTGTTTTTCTTCTTCAGTCGAACCTCACTAAGCAGCAGAATGGCTTCAAGATCACTTTGAAAACTCTGGAAGATAACCTGCTCTCCCGCCTCTCCTCCGCGTCTGGAAACTTCCTAGGAGACACGGAGCTGGTGGAGAACCTGGAGATAACCAAGCGCACCGCCGCAGAGATCGAAGAGAAGGTAGTGTGCAGGAGTAATGCAAACATCAGGAGAGATCAGTCGGGCGGGTGACAGGCGTAGCGCCGTGATTTAACTGCTCAACCACACCCGCTTAACCTGGTAACTAACTGCTGAGTGGAGTTTGGTGTGTCTGAGCAGGAAAAGGGCTGAACTAATAGGGCACTCTGCAAGGCCTGGCATGAGGGGTATAAAAATGAAGATGATGATGACGATGATGATGTGTGCTGATTTTGGAGTGCTGCAATCAATTCTAATCAGTCGCATTAAAGGGGACCTATTATGGCTTTCCGGGTTTTCCTCCATCCTTTAGTGAGCTGTGAGGCTTTTTGTGCATGTAAATGGTCTGCAAAGTTATAAAGCCCCAGGTCCATACCAGAGGGAGAAAGCCTCTCCAACAGAAACCACTTTTCTCAGCTGCCCGAAACGCTTTGCTGGAATTTCAGCCCTTTTTCTCCTAACACAATTCTTATTACCTGCCTACCCGCAAGCTTGGCACACCCTCAAACAATGCATTGCAATTAATGGAGGTTGTGTAAGAACAGAACTGCTCTGCAGAACAGACAAACCAGAGCATTCTGGGTCCATCGGGAGGTGGGGTTTAAAGACACAGAAGCTCTAACAGAGCGTGGTTACAGATGTACAGTATGAAGAAATGGGAAAACTGAAGCATGTTAATCTGTACTAGTAGACCCCAAAATAAAATTATATCGCTGGGCATAGTAGGTCCTTTAATAGGATAATATTAGTTACCATAATAACATAATAAGTCCCATAATAAGTCAATATTAGGTCCCATAATAACATAACAGGTCCCATAATAGATCTATATTAGTTACCATACTAACATAATAGGTCCCATAATAGATCTATATTAGTTACCATAATAACATAATACGTCCCATAATAAGTCAATATTAGGTCCCATAATAACATAATAGGTCCCATAATAGATCTATATTAGTTACCATAATAACATAATAGGTCCCATAATAGGTCAATATTAGTTACCATAATAACATAATAGGTCCCATAATAGATCTATATTAGTTACCATAATAACATAATAGGTCCCATAATAGATCTATATTAGGTACCATAATAATATAATAGGTCCCATAATAGATCTATATTAGTTACCATAATAACATAATAAGTCCCATAATAAGTCAATATTAGGTCCCATAATAACATAATAGGTCCCATAATAGATCTATATTAGTTACCATAATAACATAATAGGTCCCATAATAGATCTATATTAGTTACCATAATAACATAATAGGTCCCATAATAGGTCAATATTAGTTACCATAATAACATAATAGGTCCCATAATAGGTCAATGTTAGTTACCATAATAACATAATAGGTCCCATAATGGGTCAATATTAGTTACCATAATTACATAATAGGTCCCATAATGGGTCAATGTTAGTTACCATAATAACATAATAGGTCCCATAATGGGTCAATATTAGTTACCATAATAACATAATAGGTCCCATAATGGGTCTATATTAGTTACCATAATAACATAATAGGTCCCATAATAGATCTATATTAGTTACCATAATAATATAATAGGTCCCATAATAGATCTATATAAGTTACCATAATAATATAATAGGTCCCATAATAGATCTATATTAGTTACCATAATAATATAATAGGTCCCATAGTGGGTCAATATTCACAGAAGGATGCCCACATTTTTTTCCTCAAGCTGTTCTCCCAAACGTCCACCCAAAGGAGTGTGCTGCATTTTTCTTATGGCCTATTTTCAGGGCTGGAGTGGGATGTTACATGACGCAGACCAGCCCACCAAAACTCTTAACTGAAACTCCCTTACTTTTCTAGATTCTGCACATGTTCATGTTTTCCATGTCTTACTCTCTATTTATTATTCATATGCTTCGCTAAGATAACCAAGGTGACTAGCTAATGATACTGATGAAAGCTTTTATCCTAAATGTGACATAATCATGACAGTCAGTGAGCTACAAACTAATGCTAGCTAAGCAAGTTGAGGTCCTGTCAGCGTTTTTCACTGCCCTCCTGCGTGCATATGTCCTCCTTAAGCAGCTTTTCTTCGTTCTCGTCTTCTCCGTGCCCCCTTTCTTTTTTGCACTTCTTGCTGCTGCTGTCCATCTTCCCATGTTTCACGTGTGAAAATTGGGGGAACAAAAGGGATGAACTCTGTAGAGCACTGCTTGTTATGTCAGTCAGTACCAGATTCATATCAACTCCCGAAACTGACTTCAGCTTCTTGTTCAAATTTCCGCTCCACCTTAAACAGTGCAGCAGTTTCACGCTAGTGCTCATGCAGGCATCTTAATGAAACTGTGCGTGGTTTAAAGTGGAACAGGAAATGAGAAGAAGAAGCAGCTAACTTTAACTTTATCCAAACTCTCTCCTCTGTACGAGACACAGTAGCGATTAGATAACAAGGCTTGTTCCACCCTGTAACCATCAAATATCTACAGATATACATTTTTGTTAATAGGTTGTCTGAGTGCTCCTGTGCTAATATACATTTATACATTAGTCCGTTACAGTACTTACTGGCACAAACCAGAGGTCTCCTGCCTCTCATGATTTTATATTGGCTTCATTCCATTTTAAATTTTGTAAGTTAAAGTGGTTCCTTAAGTTTGTGCCCCAATAATTAAACTGTGTTGTTAGTATTGTTCGGATAAGTGTATATATATATATATATATATATATATATATATATATATATATATATATATATATATATATATATATATATTTTTTTTTTTTTTTTTTTTTTTTTTTTTTTTTTTTTTTAAATTTATTTATTTATTTATTTTTTTTTTTTTTTCGCTGTCTAATGAAAAACAAGTATTTCAAAAATTGCAACTTTACAGGAGAGACCAAAAACCTACTATACTTTCAATGGGAGTCATTGGAACCAAAAATCTTTCAGAGGTATTTTGGACCACTCCTATTGGTCCATTCATCATGACTTTCAGACACAATGTAAACGACCATTGGCATATACAAATGATGTAGAAAACTCAAAATCAACAAAAATAGACATACATGTTTTTTATTGAACAATATTTTTTAAATCTGTCAGCAAGCCATCAACTGCTGATGCTTCAGATACTAAACTAACCTAGAATGTTGTTCTCCTAAAAAGATTAGCTGTCATGTTTGTAAAGTTGGTGGAGTGGAGACTCTAACCTTGGTGTTCTATGTTGCCAGTGGTTTTATCCCCCACTTTACAGGCTGTGCTGTTGCTTAAGGTTTAGCTAATGAGGCTCATGATGTTAAGTTGTAAGATCATCCACAGTTGTTAAATGTAAAATCAGACATCAGAACCAGACATCTGACGAGCTTCATGCCTTTAATATTTTGCGTTAAACCTCTAGGAGGAGAAGTATTTTACTATTATCAACATTACACGTAGAGCTCTGAAGACACATGTGGGCATTTTGGAAAAGAAATAAAATGGTTTGCATTTAAACATTTCAGAACAAAATTGTTGTGCTTTCACGTTCATAACGTTGCTTAATTTGTATCTCAGAAAAGAATATTGTGCCTGTGCGGTAAATACCTGATACGTCAACCTGTAGTTCACTCATAGCAGATCGAACCATAGCAGCACATATTGACGTCTCTGCTTCTGGTAGTCATTATGGAATGAACTTTCGAGGCAGTTTCAAACCTTGCAGTTCGATGGAGTGTCAGCAGACCTTGGTCCGTTCATTGGCGTGGTAGCGGGCGAAGTCTTTACCCCTGCGCGTGTTTGTTTGTACCCGTGTGCTGATTTAGGTGAAGGAGGCGAAGGTGACAGAGGCCAAAATCAATGAGGCGAGGGAACACTACCGTCCGGCAGCCGCCCGTGCCTCTCTCCTCTACTTCATCATGAACGACCTCAATAAAATCCACCCCATGTACCAGTTCTCTCTCAAGGTAGCCCTCGCTATTGACCCTCAACTTTAATATGCTCTTTCTCTCTCCCTCTCTCTGTCTCTATCTCTCTCTATCTCTCCCTGGCCCTCTTTGTTTATTTCCTTCATACCATCTGATTCAGTTTGCTCTCCAGACACAGTTTATTGTGTTTTTCTGTAGGCTGCCTCTTTTTGTCTTCTGTCTCTTTTGGCGTATGCTCTCTCTCTCTCTCTCTCCCTCTCTCTCTCAGCCATTCACCTATTGGAAAATATGACATTTAATACAATGCACTGTCACAGTCCCTAAGCGTGCAAACTCGCAATAATGGGAAAATCGTCCGTCTGGCTTATGATATGGACGAGATGTCAGCTTTGCGAAAGAGAATTGCGAGCATTAGCGGAAGATAGATTAAAAATGCATAATTAAGTTGCCGGTGGTCTGTGTTGAAAGGTTTTCTCATATATCCACACAGTCGCCATGCTGTGACAAGATACAGCTATCAGGAAATAATTGCTTCTTTCTTTCATACAAATTTATGCAGGAGAAACGAGCGTGATCTTTTGCGAGGAGCGCCTTCTAAAACGCCTCATTTGAGGCCGATGGAAAAAAAAGCAGCTCTATGATTAATTGCTCGGCAATGGAAATATTTGGAGTGGGTTTCTAATCCATCTGTTTGCGTGCTTGTTTGTGTGTTTTCACTTTCATGCGCGTCAGGCCTTCAGCGTCGTATTTCAGAAAGCTGTGCTGAAGGCGACTCCAGACGAGGCCTTGAAACAGAGAGTGCTAAATCTGATTGACAGCATCACTTCATCCGTCTTCCAGTACACCACCCGCGGCCTCTTCGAGTGCGACAAACTCACGTACACGGCCCAGCTCGCGTTCCAGGTAAGCCGCTTCCGCTCATTACCGCAGCAAGGGAAGAGTCATGAAGAGCATTTGTTTATGCAATCAACATTCGATCAGGTTTGGAAATCATCCCTAGTGCAGGTGTACACATTGCTCTCAGTATATAGGTGTATATCCTCGCCGTCCAAAGAAAAACATGTATCCTCAAAAGTGTCCTTTTTTGTTTTTTTTTATGTCATTTGAACACAACAGCTACTGTTTACATTGTGTGAAAATTATGTGACAAATGGACCAATAGAAATGCTCCAAAATGACTTGGAAATCATTCTGGTTCCATTGACTTACATTAAAAGTAAAGTACGTTTTTGCTCTCTCCTGTAAAGTTACCGTTTTGAAGATACTTGTTTTTCTTGGGACAGCGATGGTGTATAAGTATGTGGATATGAATATGAGTATATAAGGGAGGAAGATGTTTACAGGGGATAGTTTACCCCAGCTGTGTACACATCTGTTTTATCTGTTGAGATTAAATGGGAACTTTACATCAATGTAAAATTAAAAAATAATACCAACAATTCCTGTAATTTCATATTAGTCTCTCTTAGTCCCACTTTTATCCACAGAATTGCTAAAATTCAGACAAACTGGTATGTTATGGAACATTAACTACCCTTTTGAAGCCCTGCCACAGCATCTCTTTGACAAGGCCGCTCCAAAACATTTAATTTTGTTGCTTTTCAGCCATTCAGGTGTGCATTTCCTCTTTGGCTTTGGATCAATGTCCTGCGGCGTGACTCATTTATGTTTCAGCTTCAGCTCATGGATCGATGTACAGACAGACAGATATAGAACAGAGTTTATGGTTCCTTCAGTAATTGCATGTTGTCGAGGTGCTGAGGCAGCAAAGTATTCCCACACTTTTGCACTACCACCATGTTTTAGTCGTGATATGACTTTCCCATTGTCAAATGAAGAGTGTTATTGAAAAGTGTACTAGTGTAAATACTAAGTAGTAAAAAGTAGTAAATACTAAAATTATTGTCTCTCACATATGTTGATTTTTAGTTCAGCAGTGCATATAAATACAACAAAATCAGATACACTGCCTTAAGCTTAGGTTATTTATCAGGTAAGCGTAGAATACAAAGTCCAAAACAGCTCCTAAGTATGTGTGATACAGTCTAGCTATTAAACTAATAATACCTCATTGCTTTTGGAGTAGTAAACTGAATTCCTGCAATGCAACTTGTTTAAACTGGACAGTAATACCTCCGGATACATCTCCAAGTACTGGGCAGGTTAGATGGTGTAAAATGATGGCATCATAGTAAAAACCACAGTATGACTCATTGCTTTCTTATGTTTCAGATTCAGTTAAATTGTTATTGGTAATAGACATGCACGTGCCACTAAATACTTTTTTATGCTTTTATGTTTCTGATCATGTGGTTTTGTGCTGTGAGGTTTGTACCACCTACCCTAATACATAGAATTGGTTGTGTTTTTCAGTTTAATCAAGTTAAACTACACTGAACCATTATGTTAGCCAAAGTACTTTGTTTGATTGATACCTAGAACATAAAATACTGTGAAGAAATTGTTACCTTAACTGCACTGTGCATTCAGTTTGTTTTCCCCTCTATAAGTCTGATTTCTGTCTGGTTAACAATTCCAATACTGTATAAAGGTTTCCCTTTGGTGTCATTCTCGGGGAACAAAAGCTATCAAAACAAGCAATGTTGGATTTGTGAGACATTAGTTTGGCTTAGTGTACTCAGGAAGACCTCGGGAAAATTGTAATGCTACGTTTTATCAGCACCAAACTGCACTGAAATATACTACACCCAGTAGTGTCAGAGTATCCCACCGAGGATCCTGCATCCTAGAGCAAAGGATACAACTTTGACTGGAGTAGGAAATGGAAGAAAAGGAAGATGAGGGCATGTTAGGCTAATTAAGTAGACCAAGGCGGAAATTCAAAAAACTGTGTTATGTGATATTCACAATATGCATCAATTCCAGCCATGCTCTGTGTAGTGTCAGGTTTCACAATGCACAATAATATTATAATATCTGTTCAAAAGAACATTGTAAGCCTCACTGTTGTAATACGTTAGCCATGGCCTTAAACTTTAAACAATCAATCAATCAATCAATCAACATTTATTTACACTAACGCTCAAAAGTTTGGGATCACAGAGAAATTTTCTTGTTTTCAATGGAGTATGAAAACAATAATAGGACTATATGCAAAATAAGCCTCTATACAAAAATAGGCTTAAATACAAACATTTTTATTCTTTAAAAATCATCTGATACACTTAAATTAATTGTGAAATGGACAATATTGTTTGTGAATTGCATGAAAATTGCATGAATTGCATGAAAATTGCATGAAATTAAATTCTAAAGTGATCCTAAACTTTTGAGCGGTAGTGTATATATATTTATAAACTTTTTGCAACCAGAGTTGTCTCAAAACAGCTTAACAGAAAAGTGCAGAATGATAACAATTTGAATCTTAAAATTTAAGACTGAATTATATTGAGCAGCAAATTCATGTTGTATGTTCTGCCACGTAGTGAGGTATCATATATTGAAATAAAACTTCTTAATTAATAATCAGTGTTAAAACGAATTCACTTCACTCTATAAAATGTTATTGTTGCAACATTTGTGTCTTTGTTATGGGAAGATATTATAAAGTGATTTCATGAAGTCACATAATCTCAGTTTTTGCGTTACATCCTGTATTAATATTATGCATCCAGTATTATATTATCTTTACCACTTAAGAGACAACATACAAACTTATATCAAGTATTTAAGATATAATGTATGCTATATAATGCTTCATTAAAGTGCATTATGGATACAAGATTCATAGGAGCTGTTACCCTATACAGCATTGCCAGGCCATTGTAATGTTGCAATTCATTTTTATTGTTTATTTTTTTCACGTTTTAAACATTGCCCATGATATGTAACCTTTAAAAATAGTTTAGTTTATTACATATATACAGATTACAAATACACTTAATTGCATACTAGTTAACTAAATAATATACTAGTTAATAAATAATGAACAACAATAAGATGTAAGTAACCAATAATAAAACAGTAATTACCTATAAATGTCGTCTAAATCTAAACTGTATTTACTGCATTTTTATTTTTATATTTTTAGGTTTTAAACATTGCCCATAATATGTAACACAATAAAACCTTTCAGCTTATTACGTACATACAGATAACAAATACACTTAATTGTATACTAATTAGCTAATAAATAATTAACAGCAATAACATGTAAGTAACTAATAACAAAACTGTAATTATCTGGAAACGTCATCTATAAGAAACTGTATTAAACACTTTGTTACTATTCGTGCCGAAGAATTGATCTTGGTAAGATCAACAACAGCTCCGGCAGGGGATTGTTCTAAACAGCTGGTGTCTATGAAGGAGGATGACCTGAGAGAGCTGCAAGAACAGGTCATACGTTTGCTCGCTGCTGTGATCCTGGGAAAAGGACTGTTCTTGGTTGGCTGTAATGGAATTGTGGAATCATCAAATAGGAATTATAATCATGGATTTCTACTAACATCTATTTTCTATCTCTCTCTCCACTCCACCTTCTGTCCTTTCAGATTTTACTGATGAATAAAGAGATCAACCCCAGCGAGCTGGACTTTCTGCTGAGGTATCCTGTCCAGCCCGGCGTTACATCACCTGTGGACTTCCTCTCTCATCACTCGTGGGGAGGAATCAAGGTGAGACATTGTAAAGATCATTAGATGCGCTTTTCAGTGTGCTCTGGTGGTGTCCATTTCTGCTTTGATTAATATGCATGCCTGAAAGAGAGGAGTTTACATCACACTTGCATCATCCAAATAATCACTAGACGAAAGCCTTAATTGCACGTGCAAGGCTGTATTAGTGGGAAAAGGAAACAGTCCCGTTGCGCATAGCGTCTTCCGCTTCGGATGCTCAGATGTGTGTAACACGCCGACTCTCTGTGGCGTTAGCGAACGCGTCCCTGAGGACCACACTTAGCAGAAGTTTACTCACTTGTCAGATCTGTTCAGCAGTGAGCTAAACCTTAATTGCATGTGTATCCTCAAAGCTTTCAAAGCAGGTTAATATTTAAAACCCATTAAAATCAAGTTAATTCTTATTTTTGAGGTTATTTTAAGATTCTTTTTTTGGTTACTTACTGCCACAACTAACACACTACACAGCACAGAGACAGATGGTCTTTTGGTTCAGGCACAGAATCAACAGACCCGTTTGCAGTGAGGTGTTCTGGGTAGGGGTGGAATGGGTGACGCTGACGGTCTTAGATTGGGTTGGATATTGTCTGTAGCCTCTTGTATGTGCTTGTTTTGTACTACTGACTCCTCATTACGATTCTCTTCGCGCTTTTAGCTTATAACTTCACAAATCATGGCGGCATGATGCTTATGACAAGTGAGGTGCAGCAAGCGGCGGGAATAAAACCTAACACTCGCTGCCATCAGACTAAGCCCCACAATTTAGCTCGCTAACCTTTTTTTGTTTTGTGTTGCCTACAAGCTTCTTATTCTGTATTTATACTTTATTTTTATATTTATAGTGTTTTTGTGATTGTATGTACTGAAGCTGGTCATAATTTATTTTTACATGACTATTTTTCCACCACGCTCAGTCCCTCAGAATTAGACAGGCTGTTTTTGGTACTGTGTCTTTAGGACTGATGTACGTAAATGACCTCTTTTCTGTTTGTGCCTGGTGCTAAAAGCATCCCGGGCTGTGATTGGGCAGGGCCATACTTAGAAATATAAACACGTTTGAGCGCCCCTGCAAGACGCATAGTCATTTGGTGGCCAGAGGTGGCCATCCTAGAATGAAGTACGGTCCCTCTATAGGCCACGCCAGTTAGTTTAACTGAGAGAGTTAGCCATGATCAATGAAACATTGATTATGCTACCCCGGGGTAGTTAGCAATGGGTTATTAGAGTCTGATGACGTTGCATTGTGTTGCTGGCCAGTTTGCTCTGTAAACAGTCCTGTGAGCCAGATTATTAAGTTGGCTGTGTGATGGTGAGATGCATTAACTTTCAGTTAGTGGGCTATAATCATTTATCAAGCTGATTCATTTCTTTATACGGTTATGGTGTGACTGGCTCGCCTACTAATGTTGTAGTGAGAGCAGCCTAAATGAATAATAGTATAGCCGGACTATATGAAGTTTATCTGAAAGTCAGTACTGTGCACTAAAAAAAGTGATTTCATTTAATTTACCTGATTTAGTCACATAATTTCCTCATGAATGACTGAACGCATCAACACAGTGTTGTCTTTTAGTTCCTTTTCAACAGTAATTGTATTGTACTGCTCATGTGGAAAAGATGGGCAGGTTTAATTATGTACAGAGAAGAAAACAATGCATCACATTTTATTCCATTTGACTATAGGACTGCTAATGCATTGCACTTTGTTCCCCCAGCAGTGTGTCACCCCAGTACAATGTCTGGCTTACCTGGCTACCCCGTTCTAAAAGTTCTAGCTACACCTGGTCAGAGAACACGTTTTGTTGATGTTTGTTTTAGGTGAAAATAAGCTTCTCTACAGGGAACAAAGTGAAATATGCTGGTATAGTATAAAGTACACCTTTGATTTTTGCACAGTATGTTAAATTTAGAAAGTCAGTGTGTAATTCTCTCATTTATTTTTAAAATATTTTTACGCTTATTTTCATGTTTTCATGCTTTTAAACTTCTGTAAAGCTGCTTTGTGACAACATCGTTGTTAAAAGTGCTATACAAATAAACTTGACTTATTTTCACTTAGAAAACAAATTGTGTCCTATGAGCAAGTACAGCTACTGGAAAGTCAGGGAGGAACGCAGGTTTGTTTTGAAGAAAAGAAGAGAGAGAGAGAGAGAGAGAGAGAGAGAGAGAGAGAGAGAAAAAGAAAAAGAGAGAGAAAGAGAGAGAGAAAGTCCACTGAACTGCAGTATGAAAACATCCTGTTTTTCATAGGCTAGGTTTTTTGAGGATTATGAGTCATCGACGTCCTGCCGGTTTCAGCACCTTCAGGTTGGGCCGGCTGCTCTGAATACGCACGGGCCGGCATATGTCACAGCGTCGCTCTCGGATAAATATAACTATGCAATAAGAAGGCCTTGGTTTCGCTGCCTCAGCACTTTGCTCTTCTCCGTTATGAAGGAACTCTAATGTTTGCTCAGCAATTTAAGCGGCATAAAGACAATTTGCTTTGCAGTTAGATTAGATTAGCACCCCGACACTCACACCAATGGCACTGCTGAACCTTTTCTCTCTACGGGGTCTCCTTTTGTCTCTGGCTGTCTTTTGCCGAAACTCTAGCGTGGCACACTCAGCAATTACCACACACACACACACACACACACACACACACACACACACATATAACGCATGCTAAATGAGCCCCTGATGTTTTATTCATTTTAAAGCAAAGATACAAAAAGTGTGTCTGTACCTCCAGCATGCCACCCCAAAAAGAGCTAGACTAGCATTTATGGAGGCTGGCAAAGGTTTAGAGACATCTGCCTCGAAAAGTTTTGATCTAGTTTTCTTGGTCAGTGTGTAAGAACTTTATTAAGATTAATCTGGTTTATCTTTAAGGAAAGCTGAAATGTTTGAAATGTTTAGGTGCCTTTACTAATCTGATACTTTAAATATTTGATGGAGATACCACATCAACACTTTCTCTAGTTGTAACAAACAAGACATGTAAGAAAGAATTATTTATTATTTATTTATTAAGAACGAATTATTATTATATCTCAGATCTGCAGAGAGTGATGATAACCTGAAAAAAACTGAATGATCTGTTATGCATGTAAAGTTCAGTCGAGCAGCAGATGCTCGTTTTTGCTGCCCGGTACACTGCCCGTTTATCTAATCTGTTATCCTCACTGAGAACATCCGATTTAATGTATTCATTTACTTGAGCTGTTCTTCACTTACTTTTATAAAATACCACCTAAATTTGAATTCTCTCCTATTTCTTTTACTTTAAATAATTCTAATAATAATAGTAATAATAATAATAATAATAATACTCATTTGTGAAGTCATGTAAAGCATCCTGTGTGTTCAAATAATAACAAATGGTTGTTTTTTTTTCTTTTCAGTACTCTGTAGTTTCTTTTTTGTAGTGATTTTTAATTTCATAATTTCACATTATATTTACATATGTGACAACAATTTGTACATACAGTCATATGCAAAAGTTTGGGTGCCTCTGCCATTCGCATTTTGTTTTTCTAGGTTCAGATAAGTCAACATCCTCTACAGAGAACACGCCTCATTTTAAAGTGAAGTTATTGTTTATTTGCTCAATTTAACAAACTGGGGGAAATAATAAATAAAATGGCCTGTGCACATTTTAAATAATTGCTGTGCAAAACAAAAAAGTTTTGTAATTTTCTGGGGGTGTTTTTTGTGTTTGTTTTGCATTTTGTCCTACATCGTTCTGAAAATTTCATGATGATAGAAACAAGAGAAATGCTCGAAAACTGCTTTGGATAAAATCTCTTTTCTCCTGTAAACTTTTCATTTTAGAGATGATCTTATTTTTCTTTAGGAAGTGACAGTGTAAACTCAGCAAGTAGAAAGTTGTGCACTATAGTTTGTAGAATAAACCATGTTTAGGTTTGTTCTCTGTGAAGGATGTGTACTTGTTTCCAATGAACACAACATGTAACATGCTTGACCAGTTCAAACTTTTGCATATGGCTGTTCGAAGGAAGCACATGAAGTGGCAAACAAGTATTATTAAAAGGATGTTTTAAATGAATTGTTCTTTTTTACCAACAATAAGTGTATGTGTATATATGAACATATATATAACACGCTGTTCAACAATACTTATTTCAGGCCCTTTGTACCATGGACGAGTTCCGCAACCTGGACCGAGATATTGAAGGCTCGGCAAAGCGCTGGAAGAAATTTGTTGAGTCTGAGTGTCCAGAGAAGGAGAAGTTCCCTCAGGAGTGGAAGAACAAGACATCCCTACAGAGGCTATGCATGATGCGAGCGCTACGGCCAGACAGAATGACCTACGCCGTCAGGTCAGACATTGCACTAATGAAACCACAGTGAACTGATCATTATTTCAACAGTGGACTTCAGCCAATGATTCAATACCACCACTTAATTCCGTCATTGAGATTACAATACACAGCACATCTCAGTGGGATTGAGGGTAGCTTGGGACTGGGCATCATCAGTTTGTCCAAAATGCTAAGCAACTCTATGGAGCATAAAAAAGACAGATGTAGTCCAATTATAGAAAGGCTATAAACAAGAATAACCAATACACACTGACAGTCCACTCCACTAAGTACACCTCCTGATTTTTTATTAGAAATGTCTTTATTCTGATAGTTTTATAGCCTTTTAAACCATTCCTGACTTGTTTATAAACCTCAAAACAAAATGTTGTGTATTACGCAAATATCTCCTCAGGGCACTTACTGTGTAGTACATATGTAAACAAACAGCATTTAGTTAATGGTCAGTTCTGAGGCAGAATGACAGTGTGCAGGCTAGCGAGTTCATACGTCACTAGATAGTAGGAGCAGTAAAGTGTGGTTAACTATAATGAAGTAAGTTTCTCTTACTGTTCTGCCCCCCTCAACACTGTCAACACTGAGGAAATATGGTCAGGGTTGCCACATTGAGCAGAATCCCTCAGAATAGCCTTTTCTTCGATTCAGAATCGGAATGACTTTATTTCACCAAGTATGTTACACATCCAGACAAGACAAGCACACAGACAAAGTAAAACAGAATCAAACACAATAAACAGAAAGAATAAAGAGTAGAATAAGAATAATAAAGAGCTGGAAAGTAGCTAAAGACATGTGTAAGTACTTGTGCATATATGAATATCTATGCACACAAGTTTGAGTACACATGTAAAAACTATTATATACAGAATATTAATGATGAAAGATGAGCCTTTGTAAGGTTTAACATCTGTACAATCGTGCAAATATGCAGTATGTTACTGTAATATAATAGTTAACATAAGACTTACTGCAGTAGAGTACAGTAAAAGTGGCTCAGTTTTAGTTTAAAGTGTGATGTGTCTACTGTGGTTAATGAGGGCTACAGCTCTCTGAAAAAAAGCTGTTGGCGTGTCTGGTAATGATAGGCCTGAGTCTACTACCAGAGGGAGGTGTCTGGTAGAGCTGATGTTGAGAATGAAAGGGGTTAGCTGTAATTTAGCCAGCATGCTTCATCACCCTGATGTTGTAGATGTCCTGAAGCGTTGGCAGATTACATCCAGTGATCCACTCTGCTGTCCTGATTATGCAGTGGAGTTTGGCTTGTTCTTGTTCTTGTGCTAACCAAACCAGACGGTTATGGATGCTGTGAGAATGGACTCTATGATCGCTGTGTAGAGCTGGATCATCAGGGTCTGCAGGTGGAATTTCCTCAGCTACCTCAGGAAGAATATTCATTGCTGTGCTTTCCTGGCTAGTCTGTGTTCTTTTCCCACTTGGGATCCCTGGATATGCTGGTGCCCAGGGGCTAGAATGACTCCACAGTAGAGGTGTGAGGAGGCGGAATGTTGGACCTGAAGTCCACAACCATCTCTACTGTTTTTGTGTCAGCAGTGAAAGCTGCTGCACCAGGTGACTAGCTGCTCAACTTCTTTTCTGTAGGCAGCCTTGTCCTTGTTGGCTATAAGGCCCCAGACGTTGGTGTCATCTACAAACTTCGGGATCTTGGTAGCTGGTTCTTTGGTGACACAGCCAATGGTGTAGGGACTGAGTAGATGGAGTAGGAGCACACAACCATGTGGTACTGCATAACTGAGGGTCTGGAGGTCTGACATGTTTTTCTAGCCACATGTACATTCTCTGTTTTTGTGTGGTAATACACAATTCACATTATGCGGGACTGTTTGATACACAGCAACTCTGGCACCATGCTGATAAATGCTAAGCTGAAGGCCACAAGCAGAACTTTAGTGTAGATGCGAGAGCCAGATTGGGAAAGGAGGGCTGTTGATTGGGGAAGAAAGTCTGCAGTAGAATCATTCAGATTGTAGAGGAGCTGGTGGTCATTTGAAGGGAAGGGGAGTTGGTGATCTGTTCCAGGCCTCTCCAGACTGAGGTTGGGTCGTTAGCAGCTTTTCTAAGTATTGCTTCTTTGTTTAATTTCTTTCTCCAGCTTGGCTTCTTACACAGAATCCACTCCTGAATGCCTCCTTTCCCCCCAAAGCTGTTCAGCTGAAAACCATGGTTTATAATTTTTGTATATCACACAGCTGTCCTTACAGAAAATAATGAATGACATCACAGTGTCTGTGTATTCGTCCAGTCCAATTGTCACCTTTTCAAACACAGTCCAGTCCAGCCCTTCACTGTAATGACAGGCTTGTTGGTTCTGAGTTTCTACCTGTTCTACATGTTATGAGGAGGTGAATGAGACTGTGGTCATAAAGTCTGATAGCTGCTTGCCTGACGGCGTGATAAGCGTTTTTAATAGTGGTGTATCAGTGATCCAAAATGTGTTTGGGTAAAATCCTCTCTCTTTCTACTTTCATTATCTGATCGGCCAGCTGTTACTGCATGTCGCTTGTGTACACGCCTGGTGAGATGTAAATACAGACGAAAGATGAAAGAAAAAGAAAAAAAGATGACAGAAAAAAAAACTCTCTCAGACAGTAGAACTGGTTACGGTTGATGAAAAGTGTCTCTGGTTGACGAGAGCAGGGATTGTTGATACAGATGCAGATTCATCCCCCTTTGCTTTTGTCGCTGGGCTAGACGTCTTTGTCTGCTCAGTGCAGCTGGAGGCCAGGGACATGCAGCACACTGTCCAGGAAAAATCCTTGTTTGTCTGGTAAAGCAGTAGTTCTTTCATGCTGATGCTAAGAGTTCACAGATTGGAGAGGAATAAGGACTGTGAAGGTGACCCATGTTGTCTCAGTTGCAAGAGCAAGCCCGTTCGCCACCCCCTCCGCCGGTTTCTCACCAGGCCAAGCAGAGCCAACGCACACACTGTGAAAACTTCCAAAACTCAAAAGGTTTTGAATAAACTCTGCAATACATACAAGTTTCTCACCAATGGACTTTTTTTGTTACCTGCAGTGTTTCCAGTTTAATTTTACTTTTCATTCTTTCTATATTAATTTTTGAGATAATGTTCGAGAGAATATTCAAAAATTAAAATATCGATAGCTATACAATAGTTCTCAATTCTCAAGCCTTGACCATTGTCTGTTTGAACAGTTTTGAGTTTTGTATTTATAGAATCTTACCCTTCAGCATGAGAAAAGCCATGCCAGTCTTGTGAGTGCACCTGTTATATGTACCTGGCTTACAACTGACAGAGCAGTCTACATATTTGTTCATATCTATTTAGAATATATGAATATATGGTCAGCCATATTGAATGCCAAAAACTTGCTCATGAGGTGCCAGTATTTGTATCCATTTTCAATTATATGCACAATCTGAAGAAGGACATTTCTCTGGACAGGGACTTCGTGGAGGAAAAGCTGGGCAGTAAGTACGTGATGGGCCGCTCAGTGGACTTTGCAGTCTCCTTTGAAGAATCCGGAGCTGCCACTCCCATGTTCTTCATCCTCTCTCCTGGAGTTGACCCACTGAAGGACGTGGAGAAGCATGGTATAGTACAATAGCTGAGAAGTTGTCTTGACATTGAAAGTGAAGTTTATTTTGAAGGCTCTTGTGTTTAAGTCCACGGGTGGCTGCCTGTGTACAGCACTGCGGACTACTCTCTGCAGACTAAGTGCTGTTTGGAGAGCGGCTGATTGGGAAACAGCCCAGCTTTTGCTTCAAAGACAGACTTTTTAAATCACTACGCTGACGCTGGCTGTCAATGCCATCATGTGATTTTGAAATAGTGGGTCTCATAAGGCTTCTGGAGGAGTGTGGAGATCGATTAGGCATGCCAGTGTGTGCAAGTGTGACTAATCAAATCATAGCCAAAGCACACAGTAATCAATTGGTAAAGGCTGGCCTAAAAAGAAATACTCGCTGAGACGAAGTCAGCACATAAAAGGGATCTGGCTAATCTGGCTAGTCAGTGTAATTATAGACTGACCATCCATAACATTAAGACCACCTTTATCTACACACATTTATCAGCTCCACTTACCACATAGAAGCAATTTGTTTAAGAATTACAGACTGTAGTCCGTTTGATTCCCTGCACACATTGTTTATCCCTTTTTACCTTGTTTTTTAATGATCAGGACCCCCACAGGACCAGCACAGAGCAGGTACTATCAGGGAGGCGGCAGTGACACTGACATGGTGGTGATGTGTGTTGTTGTGGTGTGTGTGTGGAGTGCTGCTGGAGTGACTTCAGTGTCACTGCTAGTCTGAAAATAGTCCACCAAGCAGCAACCAGCAAGGTACGCGTGTCCAATGAAAGGGACAGTGAGTGGACACAGTGTTTAAAGACTCCAGGAGCACTGGAGTCCTCTTATACCAGCATAACACATACTAACACACCACCACCATACCAGTGTAACTGCAGTGCTGAGAATGACCCACCACCCAAATATTATCTGCTCTCTGGTGGTCCTGTGGGGGTTCTGATTATTGAAGAACAGGGTGAAAGGGGACTAACAAAGTGTGCAGAGAAACTACATTCTGTGAGAGTGGAACTACAAAGTGCACCTGTATTGTATGTGGAGCTGATAAAATGGACAGTGCGTGTAGAGACGAGGAGGTGGTTTTAAATGTTGATGTTCTCTGGGCATGTATAAACCAGTTTCCACATGTATGTGCATACAGACAGTCTGATTACCTTGTTGTGTGCTCATCACGAATCAAGATCTGGTCAAAAATGGATGTATTGAGTATGTTTTTACTAAAAATGGCTTGTTAATATAGAAAAAAACTGTTACTGGATTGCAGAACCTTATTTAGCTTACCATAACAAGTTATGACCAGGCTTTAGCATAGCTGGGAAACTAAATGTAGGCTACTTTGTAACTTTGCCTTAACTGATTGATTATGTCTGAAAAATGTGCAAGTATATTTATTCCCAACACACACTGAGGAAGTCTGGCATCATGTTTGGAGGTCTTCAGAAAATTAGAAGCATTTTAGGGACTACAAAACCAAAATGTTGTTGTAAAGTATTAAAAAAAGTGCATGGGAAGTGCACATCTTTCATCTAACCACAAATGTAAGTGCTACTGGAACATGCTACTGCACAGAAGCCAGGAGCCAGGATTTATGGGCAGATGAGACAAAAGTAGAACTTTCTCAGTTCAGCAGACTCTTAAGATGGGTCTGGCCTAAGAAGAACCTTATGCCCGCTGTTAAGTTTGGTGAATGATCTGTAATATTTTTGGGCTGTTATTCCTCCAGAGGCACAGGAAAGCTTGTTAGGATACATGCCATGATGGACTTCATGAACTACTAGCAGATTTTAATTGAAAATCTGGTGAAAAAGACGTGCCATGATTGGATCTTCCAGCCTGTCGGTGATCCAAAACATATGTCACACAGAAAATTCAGAAAAATGGCTCAGTGATAACAGAATCAAGCCTTTAACATGCCATCCCAGTCCCCTGACCTTAACCTCACTGAAAACCTGAGGGGTGACTTGAAGAAAAGATTTGGAGAGATTCTGAATGAATCTCAGATCCTTTGTTCTGTATTCTTCAATCTTTTCGAGTGTTATAGGAGAAAACCCAGTGCAAATAGGAAAAGTGCTAAATGCAGGGCAATGCAGGTTTATTTATTAGCAAATTTCATACACTTATTCAAAGTGCTTTGCAAACATAAAAGAAAAAAAAGTAAGTGCTTAAGTGTTGCTAAAATTAGGATAAGCCTAATGAAAAATACAGCTGAAAGAAAGATGCAGTGTTAAAACTTCAAGTGCAGTAAGCACTTATAAGCACTTTATTCTGATAATGTATTCTCGGCTCAACTAGCTGACCTGTATTCATGGATCTAAAAGACCTGCTTGGTTTATATCTTTTAAAAACGTATCTGAGAGGCATCCTGGCCCTAAACTGTTCTCTGGCTTGTAGCAGTAATAGTGGTTGGCACAGGGGGCAAATAATTATGGCACAAGTGTTTAAGAAAGTTTTTTTTTGGGGGGCTAAATTAGCTTCAGAGCCGATAATTATGATTGTATCAATTGGACCGCTGAGCGTGAGTAAATATGGATCTCTGTACTAATGATATTATGTTTTGCAGGCCGGAAGCTTGGCTACACATTCGACAACCAAAACTTCCACAATGTGTCTCTGGGCCAGGGGCAGGAGGTGGTGGCTGAGCAGGCTCTGGACTTAGCCGCCCGTGAAGGCCACTGGGTCATATTACAAGTAAGCTAAACCCATGCTATGGCTCCCTCCTGTCCACACTGCTTACTTCACACCTAAATCATCCAGGACCACTCTGCTCGCTCTCAGGTGTTGGTTTGACGAGGGGGTTAGATGATAACAGTTAACCTACATTTAGCTGATGAATGCAGCCTCCACAAGCAGCACTTGTGTGGGAATTCACTTTGGCTAGCGTGTGTCCCAGTGGCCCGAGCTTCCTCTCAGGTGATTAATGGCCTGGTAGGCCCCCGTTGGGGGAGGTGATGTGTCCTTACTCCCAGCCAGGGTGATGGCCCACCCCAGGGAGAGAGATGCACTCCACTAATGAGTCCATTAGATCGCTTCCACTCCATCCAAATGTCAGTACGAAGGCACACTCCGCCCCAGCCACAGCTGCTTATTAGGGGCATCATGGACCTGCTATGGAAAATGTATGTTGCCCGAATGCTTATGGTTTTGCTTATGCAGTCGGTGAATCAGTATGTTTACTGAACGCAGCTTGAGTATTTTACTGGGGTTTGACAAATTTTGTGGTTACACCTTAAAAAAGAAAATGTAGCCGTGCACATGGATCACACGGCTCTATCTCCGCACGCCAGGAGTGCATTTTACTTTCTAAAGAGGCACCCATACAGAATCCTAATGTCTTTTATTGGCAGCTAGAAATGGCAGCGGCGGGCAGAACTGAAGCCTTCTTTCTTTAAATCCTCGAGCTGCTCTAAAGCATACCTTGTGCCTCGGGGGGACGCGGAGACAAGCAGTTCTTTAATTACCTTTGCATACGAGTCCAGATCGATGCTTTCAGAGAGAGAGAGCTCCTCCTCCCACGCCTCCCCTCCCCCTCCTCCTCCGCCTTTCCTTCCGTCCATATGTCTGTCCATCCGTCCCAGCCACTAGCTCGTTTCTCTCTCTCTCTCTTTCTCTCGCTCTCAGCACCACTTACGAATTCAGGCTTTTGCCGGGAAGCTCTCCGGGTCAATGGAAAGTTCCCCTCCAGTGAAGGTTAATTATATTGCAGCACACAGGGCTCCGGCGGACAAGAAATGCAGAAATCCACTCGCTGTGGAGAGGCAATCAATTGCTAAGATTGGAAGAGAAAATCCACAGTCCTGGGAATCAAGTGGCCTAAACCGGTCACCCCCGACCAAGCCCCCTCCGCCACCGCCTCTTGTCTCGAAATGTACTCTTAAAGGCCTCCAAAGAGTAGTGAATAGGAGAGCATCAAGAGGAACAAGGTGAGATAGCTCAGGATGGGAGCTATTACTGGAGGAGCGCCGGCCACGGCAGTGTTCAACTTTTAATGACTTTTTCTGGGGGAAAGGAAATATGCTGCGTGCCTTATTTCGCTTGCCAGGGCTATCAACTGCTGCCTGTCGCCACTGATTATGCTCACATCCTGGTGCTTTGACACTAGGAGCATCAATAAGGGTTGATGATGAAGTCCCGAATAAGCCTAGTCAGATATGACTTGTGCTGCTATAAAAGAGCCAGCAAGTGTTCTTTGGAGGGATACTATTAGAAAACAACATTTGGTTCTGTAAAGAACCTTTCATTAGATGGTTCTTAACCCTGTTAAACCAGGAACGATCCACTCTGAGAATTTGGCCCATTCAACTCTTTTAATTTAGTAGTATCTCATTACTTATTTCATTATTTACACAGTCAGGTCACATTATTATGACCACTTCTTACTTTCAACGGCAATACAAACTTGAGGTTGTAACATTATGAGGAATGTTTCTTTGGCATTCTCTGGACCAACTCATCCATGTGGAAGTCTCTCAACCGATAAGGGTATGAATCCATCCTTGCAGATCATGTACACCCATACGTGATGATTGACTTTCCTTGGAAAAACATGTCCCACGTTGGTTAAATGAACATGGCCAAGACTTCCAAATTCTACCCTGGACCCCTAACTCCCCAGACTTGAACCCGATTGAGCATCTGTGGGACCACCTTGATGGTCCTGTTCATCCTCTATGTTCCTCCCCACATGCCCTTCAGCAGCTGTGGGATGCATTGCAGTCAACATGGCTCCAGATACCTGTTACAACCTACCAGCACCTTAGTGCGTGACTCCCAGCCCGTCTTGCTGCTGTCCGTGCTATACGCGGTGGTTATTCTGGATATTAGCTGGTGGTCATAATAAAGTGAATCAACTTTATTTTTTTATTATTTTTTTATTGTATTATAATTTGTGCTGCCTTTTTGTTCATTTTATATATTCTTCTAGAGCCATGTCCTCAAGCCAAAATCCATTTAGGAACCTTTATTTTGGAGTGTGTACTAGAAGCTGTCATTCCATCTTAATGTCTTAGATCTTGTCGTTCCAGGGCTTTTTTTTGTGTGTGTCTGATTATTTAATTATGTCTTTAACAGGTTATGCCTAATGAATCAGATACAGTAATTGTATAATCACTTCATGCAGCTCTGAAGCTGTTGATTGCAAACTCCGGTGCATCTCCTCTCCCGCGAGCGCACACGCCGCAGCTGCAGATTCCCTGCTGCGCGAGCGCCTGATAAGCCGGCACGGTTTAGCCAGGGGAAGTCGGAAAAAAGGGCACGCTGGTGAAAGTCTCGTTAACGGCGGCGATTGTGCAGTGTTAACAACAATCAAAACACCTCTTCTCAGACAGTGCCGCATAACTGCTTCTCTCTCTCATTTCCACAGAGAACAGGGCCTTTTCTTTCATGAGGAATTCATTTGCACTCAGCAACGGCTCTCTGTCGCTCGCTGCCCTCGAGAAAGAATGCTTAAATTTGCGCTGACGAGCTGGAAGTTAAGACGCCGCTCTGTTTTGTGCTGCGATTCTCACTCAGGTGGACCTCTCCTCACTCGCTTTGCGGACCATAATTCATATCCCCGACCATCATCCATTCAAAGGGAACTGTGTTTAAGTGCTTTGTTATTTCTTTGAGGATAATATCTTGGCTTTCCAATAAGAAAACCTCAAATAACCAGAGTTTTGGCCTTTGTAATTTAGCCTTGTTATATGCAGCGACTGCAGGACAGCTGTGCACTCTTTTATAAGGGTTGCGAGATGAGTATGCAAATCACAGCTCGACCCACTACCTTTTACCTTGTGCCAATATTTCATGATAAATGAAGAAGCAGAAATGGACCAAAATAATGAGTTTTTTTTACATAGAAGATCTTCTGTGAAGGTACTATTTTGGAGATGCTTTGGGAAGATATGATATATGATAAGAAACTTAGAAATCATTGCCACTGTTCATAAAAAGCCAAGCACCTCCAGTTTAGGGGGATTGTTACTTCTTTTCAGCGTAATGTGAACATGATGGTTGTCTTCTTGTGACAGTTTTATTCTGAATGGGCCAATAGAAATGTTCCAACATCAAATGGAATAAAATCTCTTTAGATGATCTTATATTAAATATTAATTAAGCTTTTGCCTTCTCTGGTGAAGTTGCCCTACTGGAGATACATAGACAGCTGTGAAGGTTTGTTTGTGTTTCTTGGGATGGTGACAATAAGATGCCGCTGCTACATTGCTGTCAGACTTAACTTCTATTATTTCCAGGCTAAACAACCATTAAGTACAATTCGGTCAAAGTTCTGGAGATAATTCTCAGCTGCCTTGCAAAAAGAAAGTTGAATGTCGGATGGAAAGAAGTAAAAAACAGGAGTATCCAAACCTGGAGTTTAAAAAATGATTAAAAGCTGTAGAGGACGTGGGACCCCTAAGACCTGGTAGATCTTTAGGAAGAACCGGTCACCGTTAAATCATGGGAAAACTTTTACTATGAGAAGACGACTCGACGCTATGAGTCTGAAAGCATGTGTAGCTGTCAAGAAGCTCAAGGAGATCAAATAAGGAAGTTACAAGGAAGTTGTTTGAGCAATGAGGATTGACCACCCCAGAGTCCGGACCTCAAGAATACTGAATGTGTTTGGGATTATTTCAATCGTGAGAGGCAGAATCGAACTTTTAGGACTGAGCTTTGGGGGTTTCTTTGAAGCAAATCTGCTGAAAAGAATGGAAGATGTGATAAAGTAAAAAAAATGGACACACTAAAAAAAAGATGTTATATTTATCAGTTAAGTATAATATGTTATAAAAATCTCCTGACTCTGAGTGACCTATGCTCACTTGTCTCTTTGAGTGGAAATAAATAATAATAATAATAATAATAATAATAATAATAATAAATAAAGATAGTCTTAGACTTTCACACAGTACTGCATGTGTTTCCTATTCAAAGAAAGACTTTTCAATCCCAGTCAAACATACCCCAATCAGATATGACATTTCAGCGTTTGTCTCACACGCTGTTAAATCCCCAGCTGATTTAGACAGGGCTTTGCACCTCCACTCAGTTTATTGTCCTTATCATCTTAGAATTACAGTCACTTTAGTCATTTAGGATGTTTTTTTTTTCTTTATATGATCCTTCCTTTCTAATATGGTAAGTGACCTGTGTTTTGGCCATCGTAATTTATCCTTATTATGTACGGTGAGTGCAGAAAAGCGTCGCAGGCTTTTGTGGGAGCGGTGAGATCAGTATGCAGTTTGCAGCTCGGCCTGTCACCGCTAAGACCTCTCTCCTGGTTTCTAAGCTGCGCTGTCACAAAGAGAGGCTGCTTTGCCCAGTACTTTAGGTTCTGAGCTGCTGCACTGGATGGTTAATTTGGAATATTCTCAGTGGGCCATGTCCTCTACCCGACAGGAGTGAGTGTAAACAAAGCATCTGCTTGTCAGATCAGAGTGTGCCAGATCAAACATGAAAACATAGCATTGGAAAGTCATTAGAAGTCGACTTCGTTTATTATTACCTGGAGTATCTTGTGATTGCTCATCGCAAGACCGTAGCGGCGTTTGAGTGAGGCTTTGCCTATGAGTTTAATATAAGTAATGGACACCTTAAGACTCACTTTCTTCCATTTTAACCTTAATTTACAGGCTCATTATTTAGTTATTAATCTCCAAGCTTATTCATTGACAACTACTTTATATTATTCACACAATGTTGAATAATGCAGCTGCTATAAAACTAATGTGGAAGTTATGTGGAGAGTAATTGAACCGTGGAACCACCCACTGTTTAACATTCTAATACTAAATTACCAGTAACTGCAATGATTGAGTTATTAATAAGTTAAAAGAATGAGTAATATGAGTTTGGACCCTGCAGCAGGGCCGTGATTGTTAAGGGGTTATGGGATTTAGCTTTGTGATGTAACATTTTTAATGCTAAACACATAATTTCACCTCAGCTAATGTTACTAGTTCTGTGACATTGGAACTACTTTTACCTGTTGCCTCAAAATCAGCAAGTTAGTGAAGAGCCGATATCAATGCAACTCATACATTGAAAGGTGTTGAGAGCTTTCCTTTACATCTATATGAGTTTGGTGTCAGAGCCTGTTTATTTAATGTCCAATCAAAATGACCAGTAAGCACACATTTCTGAAAGAAGCAAAAACATTTTTTTTCTGAAAATTTTACAGAAGCATCCACAACTAAGTTTAACAGCATGCTGTATTTGTTGTGTCTTTATCACAGCCCCCATTAGCAGACTTTGTTTTCATTTCAATGATACTTTTTGTTCACTCTTAAAAGCTGGTTCAGCATTTTCTGCTTCTCATGATCCAAATATCTCTAAACACATTCAATGATGTTGAGGTCTGGAATCTGGAGTAGTCATCCGATTGTTTGAGAACACCTAA
This sequence comes from Megaleporinus macrocephalus, assembly GCA_021613375.1. Taxonomy (NCBI): domain Eukaryota; kingdom Metazoa; phylum Chordata; class Actinopteri; order Characiformes; family Anostomidae; genus Megaleporinus; species Megaleporinus macrocephalus. The sequence continues at coordinate 17,951,614 of CM038715.1, forward strand.
ACCCTCTTTGTTTGATTTGCTTGTTTTTTGTCTCTTTCCTTTTGTCAGTGAGGAGCTTCATGACAACTACATGTCCTTTCAGACCCGTAGCATTAATTTGTCTTCTCACAGTGGAAGGATGGAGAAAAACACCTGTTGATGTTTTTAGATCTAAAGCAAGAATGAAGCTTGATGTTCTCTCCTCTATCAAAGATGAAACCTTCAAGTGTTGTTTATCTAATGATGACAGTTTTGGTGGCCTACCAGGTCTTGCATGCAGATTAGAACTCACATTGTTCTATCTTGTAACATATATTCTCACTTATTTTGCTTTTCCATTTGCTTATCTCATATGTTGTTTCTTCAGAAGGGTGGTTTCAGGCTTTGACTCAGGATCGCATATCGTTGCTGTCCTAAGAAAAACATGCAGCTCCATTTTTCTTCAATTTTCATTTATCCATATGATTTGAACACGACCGCTGCCCTTTATATCCTGTGAAAGCTTCATCATGAACGGATCAATAGAAATGTTCCAAAATCAATCGGAATACAACCTCTTTACAACTTACATTGAAAGTGAAGAACATTATTGTCCTCTCCTGTAAAGTGACTACTTTGGAGATAATTGTTTTTTCTTTGGACAGCAACAATATAGATGTACTATGATAAGAGGTTATATGATCTGCCTGTCATGTCCATGCATTTATGGGATGTGCTTCTGTCTAAACCAGAACATCCACCTGGTGGCCAAGTGGTTGGGCACTCTGGAGAAGAAGCTGGAACAGCATGGCGATGGGAGCCACCAGGACTTTCGGGTTTTTGTCAGCGCTGAGCCTTCTTCAAGCCCTGAGAGTCACATCATCCCGCAGGGCATCCTGGAAAACTCCATCAAAATCACCAACGAGCCGCCGCTGGGCATGCACGCCAATCTGCACAAAGCCCTGGACAACTTCAACCAGGTGTGTGGACAGCCTACAGGCATGACAGTAACATATGGAATGATGTTACATTTCAAATAGGAGTTTTCAGACTTTCAACTGCTTCTCAGTGCTTTCCATTGCTTTCCACTTCTTCCCATTGCTTTTCATTGCTTTCCACTGATTATCAGTGCTTTCAACGGATTTCCACTGCTTTCCATTGCTTACCAGTGCTTTCCACTGCTTTCCACTTCTTCCCATTGCTTTTCATTGCTTTCCACTGATTATCAGTGCTTTCAACGGATTTCCACTGCTTTCCATTGCTTACCAGTGCTTTCCACTGCTTTCCAGTGCTTTCCAGTGCTTTCCAGTGCTTTCCTTTGCTTTCCTTTGCTTTCCACTGCTTCCCAGTGCTTTCCATTGCTTTCCACTGCTTTGCAGTGCTTTCCACTGCTTTCCAGTGCTTTCCAGTGCTTTCCTTTGCTTTCCTTTGCTTTCCACTGTTTCCCAGTGCTTTCCATTGCTTTCCACTGCTTTGCAGTGCTTTCCACTGCTTTCTAGTGCTTTCTACTGCTTTTCAGTGCTTTTCATTGCTTCCCAGTGATTTCTAGTGCTTTCCACTGCTTTTCAGTGCTTTACAGTGCTTTCCACTGCACTCTAGTGCTTTCCACAGCTTTCCACTGCTTGTTTCGCATGTATCTCACACACTATTTGATACCTAGCTGCTTTAGAAAGGGCTTTGTCTCTCCACCTGCCGTTGTTATGCTTATCATATGAGGGCGTACAGTCACCGGAGTCATTTAGGATGTTGCAGTGGCTAATGATAATTAAAAATCTGCACGTCTTATCAATGACACCCAATCTATGCCACTACCCTAGTGCTCGCTCTGGGCTAATTTTGTTAGCTGATGGTTATCTCCCTGATAAGTGCTACAGCAACACACTGGTGCTTGTAGCTTTCTAGGAGGTTTCCTTGGGTAAATGGCTTCTATTCCAGTCATGCACGCACCTCGAAAGCAAATCAATGCTATAGAGGAAGAGGAGGAAAAAGACGACCAAAACAGCTCGCCAGCCCTAGCAAGCCACGCTAATCCAGAAAATGACAGCTGCTTTCATATTGACCTTCTCAGCCGTGCTAGCAACCAGCCCAAGTCAATTTCTTCCTTTCTGTGCTAATCAAATTAGCGGTTAGTTGCAAACAGATGTCTATCTCATTTAATGATTTGTTTAAAAGCGACACGCTGGGCTACGTGCTGTGCTGTGCAACAAAAAAAAAGAAGGATTCCGAGTTTGGATTCCTTACCTTTATGTATGCACATGCACAAAAAAATAACTGCCTTGATGAGAAACGCGCCCACAGGATGCAGTGTTTTAATCATAGGGGCGGCAGGTTGTGCCGATGTATACGTTTGATTAGCGTTTCTGAAATGCCGTGTGCTCGCGCTGCCGCTGTGGTTGCTTTCGTGAGGGTTTCAGCAGCGTTGTAGTGGAGGAATGCGCAGCTTTTAGCTGTATTCAGCCCAGCACTGCTGTGTGTGGAATCTTAATGCGCCCTGTGTCTGGATCAGAGGCTCCACACCTCCGCCTTTATCCAGCTCCTCAAGCCAGCTCCTTCGGCTCTGACAGGCTAACCCAGCGCAAGGCTTCTGTAGCAAGAAGCTGGCAGTATGCATCCATCCCTCTCTGTTTAAGCCAGCGTTGTTGTCATGCCTGTTTAAGTGACTCTCCCTCGAGAGTGGGATGGCGTTTATTTCATTTTCTTCACCCCCCCACCTCTCCACCCCCTTTCCTAATTTAAGTTATCTGAAATAATGAGCCTGGGGATGGAGGATTGTTGAAAGCCCTGACAAGCACTGACAATTAAAAAGGATTTTCAGCCCTGAAATTTATTGGAATCTAGTCGTCCTTTTGTCTATCGTGATGCTTATAGACCCCGCCGGGAGCCCAGTGGTGAAGATGAGTGGGTGACAATGGAAAACGAATGAGGGGAGGCGTCACTTTCAACAGTCGCTCTTGTATTTTGACCCTTAGAAGTCACAAGTTATTGCTGTTGCTTTGTTAGGCTATTCATGTGTGATTACAGGTTTAATTACAGAGTAGTTACGTAGTGAATCACAGTCAGGTCCATACATGTTTAGACATCTTCAAAGTTGCCATCGTTATTTTAGCTGTCTAGCACAGCACATTAGAGTTATAATTCAATATTGAATGTTAACCTAAGGTGCAGACTATCAGCTTTCATTCAAGGGCTTTTTGCTTTTTCATAAATTAATTGTTATTTTTAATTATTTTATTTTTAGGCCTGTACTGCAGTTGTCTTTAGTAAGGCGCTTCAGCAATCACTGAAACTGGAAAGCTGTAGAACGTTCCTCCTCTTAAATCAATGTCCATCTGCGTTATGAAGAGTTGTCCGGTGACTTTAAAAGCATTTGGGTAAATTTGGCTGTACATTGCTGAATTCATCCTGCTGCTTTTGTCAGCATTTACATTATCGATAAACACAAGTAAACCAGTTCCATTGACAGCCATACCTGCGCAAGCTATAACACTACCTCCACCATGCTTCGAGTGCTGCCTTTTTCATACTCTTCTCTTCCCATTGTGCTGGTAAGTTGATCCTTGTCTCATCTGTCCAGAAGATGTTGTGTCATAGTTTTTTGGTAAACTCTAATCTGGTCTTGCTTGTTTTTGAGGTTTATCAGTGGTTTACCTCTGGTAGAAAACTTGCTGTATTTACTCTGTTGATTTCTCCTCTTGATTGATGACAGATTTGTCAGGTTCATCGAGGATGTTGCTGATATGACTGACTTTTGTGAGGCGTCTTAACCCAGGGAATAATTCTTATGCCGTTCACCCCAGTGGTCTACCAGGCCTTTTGGTGTCTTGTAGCTAACCCCTGCATTATTTATTTTTTAACGATGTACTACCAAATGGTTGTGCTTTTGCACACACTTTTTTTTTTTGTCTCTCTGATGTTTTTTTTATTTTTTATTTCCCAGCCTAGTAATGGCTTCCTTCACTGGAAGTGACAGTCCCTTTGGACTTTATATTAGGAGTTGAAGGTGCAGTTAATGATTCTGGAAGACGACAACAACAACAAAATAAATACACCCCTCCCTTTAGTGCTCCTTCAGAAGCTCTGGCCCCAGATTAATGGATGCACATTGCCAAGGCGATGTGAATTTTTTAAAATTTAGATATTCATGGGTATAGAACTTTTTGCAAAACGCTTTGTCCATTGGACTGACAATTGCCATTATATAACATTGGGCTGAATAGAGACACAGCAAGTAATGTTAGTCAGGTGTTACCTAGTTAACCAGTGTTACTTAGGTTGCATGTTAACTAGTAAAGAGTTTGCTAGGATGTGTGTAAACTAGTTCACTAATCTTAACTAGGTTGTGTGTTAACTAGGTAACTAGTGTCACTACAATTGCTGATGCATTGCTAACCAGTTTCCATCACAAACATTAGGAAGTGGTACAAAATAAAACAGACATATTGGTTCTATGAAACAGCAAAATGAAGTTAATGCTACTTATCAGAAACCTAGCAACCTCCTCAGCCCTTCACTTGCCTTTACCATCTCAATGAAGCCGAATTCACTTTCTTTTTATTTGTGTTTCCATTCCACCTTAAATGGTGCAGCAGTTACATTTCATAGCCTCAGCTTGTTGTTCAAAGGTTCCAGTTCCACCTTAAATTGTGTAGCAGTTTCATGCTGGTGCCTCAGTCAACCTGTGCAGATTCTTGTTCCACTTTAAAGTTTGCATCATTCTTCATTCAGGTGCCAGAACGTAACTACAGCACCATTTAAGATGGAACATGAGAATTTGAACAAGAAGCTGAGGCATAGAAAACATACAGGCCCACCAACTCTCTTAGTTCTCTCCACCATTGAAACACCTTAGTGATGTTAACACGGCTCTTCACGCCTTGTCTGATCTAAGAACTTTTTTTCAGTCTTTGTTCTTCAGATCTTCTTCTCTTTGGGTTTAGCACATACCCTCTCCACTCCCCCTGTCCTGGGCGCGGGCACAGTGCACTGTTACTGAGCGTTGTGTGTTCTCATGTCCTCAAATTAAAACTGATGGTCTGCTGCAATTTGCGCTCATGTCAATTGTTTAATTTTACCTCCCATATTCTTTGTTGACATCCAAGTATTTATGAACCTTACTGCACATTCGATTTATGTTTTATATCCACAGGTTCAAGGACGCTCTTTTTATATTTGTATAACTATATTGTTATTGGTTTTTTGCTTTCTGCCAGATCTTCGCCACATTCCAACTCTGGATTGTCTGGTCTGATTGTGTGATTCGTGCTTGTACACAGCTTTTTGAGCGGATGTACAGATTCCGGAAAACAACATATTTTTTCCAGATTTTTGTCCCTGTAGGGAATGAATAGGATAGAAAAGTGCACCCCAAACTAATGAACTTCTGCTAAACCAACAGACACATACACTGACTCGGGGCAGACCCCCAACCACGACTGCAGTGCTGGTTTGACCTGCACTCATCTGTTTGTCATGTTTTTTTCATTCCCATTTTTCCCCCATAGAGTCCCATTCATTTTCTAGCGCACCCAAACATTATTGTTTCAATAAACCTACAGACACCAAACTGCATGTACTCACTCAGGGCAGGTCCCCAAATACACTGACCAGCACTCCTTTTACTTGTCATTTATTTATCCCTCATTCTAAGTTTTATTTACTTCTGTGTTGATGTCAAGAACCGACAGAAACAAGGCGTAATAAAGTTTGTTTTTCCTTTCCATATAAACAGACTGTACTCACAGTCCACACAGCAATTTTTCACCAAAAACAAATCAAAATGAAACCTCCTTTGCTTACTAACATAAACACGGTTTGGATGAATAGTGTACTTAGTGAACTTCTCTGTTTGTTTGCTTAATCTATGTGCACAAAACAGTTCATTACATTTGCTTGCAATCGATTCAACTATCTGCTTTTGACTCTCCACTCTCTGACAGGACACGCTGGAAATGTGCGCTCGCGAGAACGAGTTCAAAAGCATCCTGTTCGCGCTGTGCTACTTCCACGCCGTGGTGGCCGAGAGACGCAAGTTCGGCCCTCAAGGCTGGAACAGGAGCTACCCCTTCAACACCGGCGACCTCACCATCTCCGTCAACGTCCTCTACAACTACCTTGAGGCTAACAGTAAGGTGAGGCTGCCACTGTCATTCACAGACATGGGGGTGGGGGCCCACACGAACGAGAGAATAAAGAGAGAAAAACAGAGAGGGAGAGCGAAAGAGAAAGAGAGTGAAAAAACAAGGCTTGTTGACATATGCACTGCCTGCAGAAAAGCGAGCCAGGCTTTCGCTGAAGCTGCTGAAATTACCCTTCTCCACCCACGCGCCAACCTGCTCCAAACCAAATACCTCTGCCCTTCACCGCTCAGAGCCATTCCATATTACAGAGGTTGCTCGTGTGGAGGAGCCACGCTACCAGCGAGTCTTCTTCCATTTCCATGACGCTCACTCACGCACATTAGCTCTGTCAGATTAAAGGGGACCAGTCACGTCCGGCTATTTTTTTAACGTCAGGTCTTCTCAGATGTTAGACAAAATGAAGTTTTTGCCATCAAAGCCATTTCGGCGATGCAGTCGTCTTGTCGGCATGTTTCAGACAGAGAGAGAGAAAGAGAGAGAAAGAGAGAGAGAGAGAGAGAGAGGGATAGAAAGAGAGAACTCATCTCCCAAGAATCACTGCAACTGCGCGACGTGCTTCACTTGCATGCCTTCATTCAGTAGCTCAGCCCCTTCAAAGTCGCGAGCAGAAGCTGATTATTCGACTGGAAATGCAGAACTAGCCACAGCAGTCTGATGGAGCAGACTATGTATTTTGTGATATGACAGAAGCGCGTGATATGAAGCGTCGCAGTTTGGTGGAGGCAGAATATTAAACATTCAGTTCTGAAACGACCATGAAACCGTATCAAATTTAACCAAAGCCGCCTGAGGAGGTGACAAGAGAGGCGTCGACACAAACAGTGAGCCGGGCTGCTTATGAATGATAAACAAGTTTACCTCCGTTTATTTAGGATAGCTTTGCTGAGCTGAGACAGACACATTGTAACGTTATCAAGTGAACACTTTATGCAGTAGCTGAAACATATTTATCAGTAATGCTAATTAGTTATTAACAGTCACAGCCCAGTCTTCCTCGTCTCAGCTGTGTCTCAGCTTTTTTTCCCCTTTTGGTGACGTTTTGTCGGAAGCATTCATGGGAAGAATAAGCTCCAGTCTAGATTTCTAGAGTTCAAACTTGAAATCTTCTGTTTGGAAGTGTTTTGATCTCATTACATCATATGATGTGCTTTTGTGTGAGGTCAGGTTGTTTATAGCAGCCAACCTATAGCTTTTATTCTTGTACTTTCTTCAACAGGGCAATACTGACTAACTCAGAGTAGATATGTTTACTCTAGATATGTTTCTACTAGCAGTAAATGAAGAGACTAGGAGATCATGACTAGGGGTGGGCAATATCGTCCTGCAATAATATCATGATATTTCATGGTATTTTTGCAATAACTATACTTTTGGCGATATGACAAAATATTGAATTAAAAAAAAAATCTGAAATACACTACTGCAACAAAATGAAAATTAAGTTTTTGTTATTGCATACAATATGATATGATATGGCACACCCCTAACTAAGATATTAAAAAATACAAGAATTTTCATCAGATTGTAACAGAAGTCAATGATCCAGAATGTCACGATACTAAATAATGCACTCCAAATATCTCCATATATCCAGGACTGAGGTAAAATGAATAATACTGGACTGATAAAATCTGTCTCTAGTAGATTCATAATGGGAAATGAGAAAAGTGTAAATTCTTCTTTTGCTAAAACAGTAAAAAGTAGTACCCTGATGTGGTAATTAGGGATGATATGATATGATATTTCAGGGTATAATATCGTTCATGATATTCTAAAATGTTGGCGATATTATTGTGTACGATACGATATGGCACACCCCTAATTATGACTATGTACATTTACAGCCCCTACTGAAACAGTCCAGGTGTTAGAAGATGTACAAGTGAAGTCTAGTGTCTCTGGAACTGCACTGTGAAGGTTTTTGTGTGCTGAATGTTTATATAGAGGTCCAGAAAATAAATAAAGATTAATTAACAAGCGCGACTGCTCTTCTAAATAGGAGTGAAACAAAGTAAACATTGTTCTATCACAGTGCAACTGTGCAAACTGAGACTGACACGGAGACATGACAATACATGGTGGAGACTGGCTGTTCTCCCAGTTATGATATGCATTACAACAGCACCAATCAACAACTCACACCAGCGTGTTCGTCATGCACGCTCCTCCAGCCTCCCCCACTTCTAATCTCATTAGTAGATTAGTAGAGTTGGGTTTATTCAGATTTTGTTCAAAATATTGTGAATCTCGTTGTGAGCCGCTGGAGATTGGTCTTAAATGGTCTATATCATGGAAAAGCAAAAAGAAAAGAGCTTCAATCAATAAATCAGTCCCTAATTTTGAATGTAGCCAAGGCAGTACAGAAATCAGGGATTGTAAACACATTTTAAAGAGCTTTAAAATAATAAATAAATAATAGAATAATAAAGAACAAGTCAAATAGGAAGAGATATGTAAATAATTAAATAAATAAATAATAGAGAATATAAAACAAGGGCTCAACAAATAAGTAAAAGTTGAGCAAATACTAAATGTAAAACAGAAACTAAAACCGTATCTGAAGCATATATGTGAAGTCAAATAAAACAGTTGCAGGTGTGGTGTGCAGTGAGCAGAGCTTTAGAGATTTCTGTAATGAGTTCCAGATCACTGATGTGCTAGAGCTAAAAGCAGATCCAAGTTCAGTAAAAACTGTTGCACCTAAAATGTGATCCAATCATCAAAACTGACACATTGAGCATTTCTGTGATGTACGATGGCTAGTAAGTGCTTATTAGATCAAAAGAAACCGATATGTTAATAAGCCAGAGATCAAAATCATTGTTTTTAAAGAAGGTATGCACTCCAGTCCTGATAATCAGTGGTGACACTGAATGCTGTTCAGTTTCTCGGCCTGTCACAGTGCCCCGCTCAGCATTTTGCCATTACTACAGTAAATTAAAGCCATTTCTAGACAACAAAAAGTCATAATAGATCATATATGGATTGATATTTACACAGGGAAAGGCCACCAATCTTTTAGATAAACAGTCAAATGCTGATGTTGTGTCCCCTCCACCAGCATTACTAGCCTTGTCTTTCTGCGCCTCATATCTTTCAGCTTAGAAAACAGTGAGTGAAGAAGCACAGTATCTGTGTAATATATTTATGCAGTTCTATATTTAAACAGTGTTGATAATATTAAACTAGTTTTGTTGCAGATACATGCATGTAGTTTATATAATATAATGCAAGCAATATTTAGCTGTGTACATTACAAATAATTACAATTTCTAAGAAGAATGCATTCTGTATGATTAGCAGAACCATGCAGTCCCAAAGTGACAGAGAAAATAAAATAATTACAGTTTATTGTTTGTCATTTTGTAATGAACAGGTTAATGAGGCTGGGAGAAGGGAGTAGATTAATCTGGGGCAAGCCAACATTCATAGCCATCACAGGCAGGAGTCAAAACAAGCATCATAGTCCAAAACAACAGACGCACTATTTTTGACACAGAGTCAAAATCAAATACAAAACACACACAATATCAAAATCCAGACCTTCTTAAAAAGCCAACCAAGAGGGTATATACTCTACTGTGCAACCGTTTATACATACTGTACATATGCTTATCTTATCAATAAGTGTATTTTCACCAGTAATAACACCATATCATTAGAACAGATGTAAATAATCATAAATACAATTCAAAGGAGTGTGAATATCTTATTCTGAAAGAAGTAGATAATATCTTGTGAGGCAGTTTGAAGAACTGTGTAGTTCCAGATTGCCCCAAACGATGTATTCAGTGAATTCATGAATGTATTCAGTTCCTTCAGCAGCAATCTTGATTTGGCTTAATGAAGTACTGAGCAGTCAAAGCAGGTATTAGATGAAAACAATAAATAATACAGGTTGCCACAGGTAAAAGCTTGGAAAGGGTTAAATAAACACACTGATGTATGTAAAATACTACTTAGTGTAATAATACTATTTGAATATTAAAAAAAAAGTGTTTTGCTAAACAAATAAAACCCTTCTGTCTGGAAAGAAAATAGCTTTTTATGTGTAATAATATCCTCAAGGATTGCAAACTTTTGCACAGTACAGTATGTGAGTGGGAATGAGTCTGAGAACTGGAAGAGCTTGGCGGGGCTAGAGTTGAGGTCAGCCAATTCCAAAACGGAGGGTCCATACACTGTAAAGACAGTTTAATGACATTTATATTTCAAGCAGTTTATATGAATGTTTTGTCTAATTTCCTGCATCTGACAACTTGACCATTTAGCCGCTTACCAATAAAATTGTTTGTTTAAATTATTATTATTATTTTATATTTGTGTAGCTTGTTGTGTAGCATTAGTGCTATGGGTTTATTAATATATGATTATAATTTACTTTGTTTTACTATGTTATATTTGTTGTCCTGACATTTTTATCACCTTTTTTCTAACAACAATACAAAAAGATTTACTTTTACAGTTATTTTTTTTTAGCTATAAATAAGCATACAGAATGCAAATTAAGTTATGTACAACAGTTAAGGTGACCTCTACGGCCGTTCCAGTTGTTCTGGTCTTTCTAGTGTTAAACCACCTGTATGTCTTCAATTATAAAATATACAAACAAGCAGTAACACAGCAGAGTGCTGAATTAAGCCCTGTGGATACATATTTAATGTGCTTTGTGCTTTCGCGCCTGTCAGATTGCCATTCAGCGTGAGTGTTCCCCACCTACTTCATCTTTAGTGGGTCACAGGGCTCATAATACGCACCTCTCACCTGGGAACGGCTTCATCTGTCGGCTCTGCGCCGGCCCGCCACATATTAGCTTAATCACATTACACTCAGTCACGGCCCACAGAGAAGCGGCAGAGAGCTGAACTGCTGCTGGCCAAGTCCACGAGCAACCATCTTTATTTTTTAATCATATTTAATATGGGTTACAATACAGAACCAGGCAAACGTCCAGGCACGGCTGAGTGAATGCCTCTTCATAATCTTAAAGACATTTTGATGGAAAGGCTTATGTTTAAATCCTTAAAATTGGTTTCTAGGTAACACTTCGTTTGAATGAAACCTACATCAGCAATTTATAACACATGCATAAGCACTTAGTAATGTTTTTATAAAGTGATACTGCTACATTGTATATGGACAGCATGTGTCAGTAACTGCAAGATGACGTGAAGGTGATCTATAAAGTAAACAGCATTGTGTTATAAACATTTGCTACAGTTAGTTATTTTTTACAGTAAAAACATATTTTACTGTAAATATCTTTTTTTTAAATTGATCATAATGTTCTATAGTGTTTATATTGGTACTCTTTATAGGACTAGTATCCTTAGAGGGGAATTCAACCAACTTCCTAGATTTCTAAATAAAATATATAGGATATACAACCAGGGCTATTTAGCGTGGTTTCAAGTTAAACTTATTTAGTCAGACAATAGCTCCATCACAAGAAGTTGTTAAAAAATGTCGTGTTCATGAATACTCTTTCTGAATCAATGTGTATATCATTTTGAGATAAGGTTCAAATTAATCCATTATTAATTTTAGTTATTCATTTATTTATACATGCTGTGGTTTACTGGTGGTTTGGATAGCATATAAATTGGCTATATTGTGTTATAGACAGATTCTTATTACCACCACTACAGTAAAATTTATAGGTTTCTTTACAATGAACCAGTAAAGCTTAATGATTTTAAATATATCTCAGTTATTGAAATATATGAGTATATAATATATGAAACACTTATAATGGTGCTTCATAACAAATGTCTGTCACTTTAGCTTATGTCAGTACAATTTTATTTCATAGAACATTCCGTCATCTTGAAAGGAATGGCAGAAGCTGTTTATGAATGTTCTATAGTTATATAGTCACAGTTCTATACTGTGGTTTTGCTGTTCATCACAGTTTTCTTTTTAGCATGGAGCCATTTATTGATATTTCCAAAATTCCACATAATGCTGTAATTGTGACCATTTAAGTGTGTAGTGTTTTTAGCTTGCTAGACTGCTCTGTTCTATCTAGTTGTGTTTTTGCACATGCACAGATGTAGAACAGTGTACATCAGATTAACTGCATACATGCAGAGTAACCCAAAAATATAGCTAAATCCTGTGGCTGAATTTTATAAAGCTCTAAATTGAACCACATGAAGCCAGAAGACACAATAATACTTATTTAAATCTGCTGTTATATCTGTTAATTATTTAAATCTGCTGTTAATCTGAGTTATATCCTGAACATGCCTCTTTTTCAACACTAAAGTAATTGTATCAGTTCCAGTGTGTAGAACCAGAGCTTTCTGTTGTCTATCACTGTATAAAAGATGCTTAAGGCTTACTTCATTGTTGGATTCTGTAGAGAACGGGCTTCAGAGACGAGCTGTATCTGCAGAGTACATTTATAGGGGGATAAAGCCTCAGGCAGGTATACAAAAGGCAGGACGTTTAGCGAAATCTAGAAGACAAAGCTTGTAAACACAGGGAAATACAATTAATACATATGTATATATAAAAATAATGCACGTATCAATTAGCTCGTTAAACATAAAGGACCCTGTAACCCATTTATGTTATTTTTGTAAAAAATGCAATAAAATTCTGAGCTTTGTTTCTATTGGTCCTCTGATTGTAAAGTTTTAATACATTTTAAATAAAAAGAAAAATGACAAGGTTTTGCTCGGACAGCAGTAATGTGAAGTGTTTTACATCTCAGGTAAAGAAGGTACTATGAATGATCTAAAACATTAGATATATACAATATCTTTTTGGTTATTAAATAATTGTCTGGATGCTTTTGTCAAAGCTTTGAAGTCTTCCCAAACGTTGTGTATCTAAATAAATAACTGGTTTTGTTTGTCAGCTGATGGAATGAGTACGAGACAGTTCTATGAACTAAAAGACTCTTTTAATCTTTTTTCTTGTTCTGTATGGAAAACGTGGCCTGTATCTAACAGACTTGCGGAGTTTGCAGTAATGTTATTGATGTTCAGAAGCTAGCTCACAGACATGCTGCAGTAGTCCTGTAAGTGGAAACTGGTATAGAGGAGGTTCATCAGTGACCTGAGAGTCCTGGGTTTGTTGTTGTAGGTGCCGTATGACGACCTGCGCTATCTTTTTGGAGAGATAATGTACGGCGGCCATATCACAGACGACTGGGACCGCAGGCTGTGCCGCACCTATCTGGAGGAGTTCATCAAGCCGGAGATGATGGAGGGAGAGCTGTACCTGGCCCCGGGCTTCCCCCTGCCTGGCAACATGGATTATAACGGCTATCACCAGGTAAACCCACATCACGATGCCCTCCTGCTGAAAAGTGCACAGAAACAGAATGAAAGTAAGGAATCTCTGAAGGTTTACGCACCTGAAGCTGTTTTTGCAGGTAGAAATGACTGTGAAAAAAAATGCAAGTAAGCAATGCCCGTTATTCTAACAGCATGGTGGGCTTCAGGGGGCATAGACAGAAGAGAGAGAAGAGAGAATTGCAAAAATGCTCTTGAATCTTGACTAGCTGTGACTTTGCAGAGGTTCCACTTTTTTAAAACTTTTTTTAAAAACATTGAAGTCACATAAAACCTGCACATAAGTCCAAATGTCAAATACACATTTCAAAAAGTGAAATTACTCTGAGCTCTATCTGCCAGAATCATAGAGCTCGTTTACACAGAGTAGCGGAACTCCGCTCAGCAGCCAGAACAGGTACAGTAAGCAGTTACTGTCGTTTTCTTAAAGGGTTGCCAGTTTCAGACACACATTATACGCATTCTGCCCACGTGTTATATAGGAATCTGGTGCTGAGACCTAGTTTATAGAAGAACTGCATCTGGATAAAAGTTTTGTAACTGTCCTCACTGTCACCACTCCTGACAACTATGTCCTCACCGTCGCCACTCCTGACAACTCTGTCCCCACCATCACCACTCCTGACAACTCTGTCCTCACCGTCACCACTCCTGAAAACTCTGTCCCCTCTGTAACTATCACTGACAACTCTGTCCCACTGTAACCATTCCTGACAGCTCTGTCCCCTCTGTAACTATCGTTGACAACTCTGTCCCCACTATTGCCACTCCTGACAACTCTGTCCCCTCTGTAACCATTCCTGACAACTCTGTCCCCTCTGTAACCGTTACTGACAGCTCTGTCCCCTCTGTAACTATCACTGACAACTATGTCCCCTGTGTTGCCACAAGTACACAGCTGTAGTGATTGCAATTCTATGTGCAGCTTTTGAATGTTCATTTCAGACGCATTGTGAATGCATATTGCAGTGGCATCACATTTTGTCATCGAGGTACAACTTTGACAAACAGGGTATATGAGAGACACTGCACACACTCAGCCACTCTGTTTAGTTTCAGATAATATATTTCTTTCAGTTCGGTTCATAAATATCACTAAATAAAAGTAATTTTAACAATTGTTTGTCATTCCCAAATGTACAGTAGTATCATTATTAACATCATTAATATTATTAAGTGCCATCAAGTCACTTCTGACTCCTGCTGACCGTATGGATGTGTTTTTTCAGAATGTCCCATATTTTTTTGGCTTTTTAGCCTCCTGAACATCTGCTTCATAACTCCTCATAACTGATTGTATCCATCCATCTCAGTACCTGTTGCCCTCTTCTTCTTTTACCTTCAACTCTTTCAAGCATAACAGTCTTTTCCAATGAATTGATTTTTCTCAGAATTTGTCCAAAATAAGATGATTAGCTGGGCTGTAAGCGAGAAGTGAGGCATGATTTGGTTGCGGAGCCGTTTGTTTTCTTGGCTGTCCAAAGAACTCCTTCGACCACACCGAAGTTCAAAGTCGTCAATAGTTTTTCTGTCTTGCATGTTTACTGTCCAGCTTTCACATCCATAAAGAAGCACAGAGCCTGGACAAGGTCTTTGCCTGTAGAGACAAATTGTTCCAAATGCACCTTTGTTATTGTTCTGCTATGTATGTGCTGTATGTCTTGAGTGCTGGATCCTTTGTTGTTAATTGATCCAAGTAGACAAAAGCTATACACAACTTTTACTTCTTCTCTATCAATGGTATTAGCGTTATCAGTGTTTGCAGTTGTGTTAAACGTAAATACTGGACTGAAGTCCCATCATTTCCCTCTGTTCTTTAACCTTGTTTATGAAAGCCTTCAGGTCTTTCAGGTGTTGTGTTGAACCATCCGCATGTCGAAGGTCATCGTTGTTTTTCCACCAATTCTGAATTCTTATCCTGTCCTGCTTCTCTCATGTTTTTCTTTGGCTTTTTTCAGTAATTATAATTTGAAGAAAAATATAATGTATCTGCGTCCTTGAACTTTGCTGACCACCTTTCACGTTGACTTATTTAGCTCTAACAATGTTCTGCCTCATTGAACAACCTGATGAAGAGCCAGTGATGTCTTTTAAGCCTTTAGAAGAGCTGTGTTCAGTAGTGGGTTTTGCTTTTATTTGACATTGCTAAATTATTGTTTTCTCCATCCTTAGCAGACCTCGGCCTGCGTAGCACACCTTCCCCATCACCCATAATATATAGAGAAATATATTGAGAATTTTTGTTTGTCAGTTTTGAATATTCGCTGATTAAGACATGTAATTCAATGTTGAAAAACTGAACAAGCTGGCGTGTCCTAAAATATTCCACCACATCACATCATTTCCTTCTCTCACTCGTTCAGCCTGATGGAACTGCACTTCGTAGAATCATTTGGTCCAAAAAATAGTTGTTCAAGTGACAAAGTCTTTGCAAGAGCAGTCTGTAATGAAATTATGAAGTCCAAAAAACTGATTTTCTTGACATAAAAATATGTCGGAACAGCATATGTACTTTACACCGTTCTCATGGAATGACACCCTTATGGAACTCAAAACATCTGGTTCCAAAACTGTATTTTTCCTGTACTTTATATCTACCTGTACATTGTCTGTCAACTTGGCTCTGAACCTCAATGGAAACTCAGCTGCTTTGAGAGACTTGCTAAACTCACTTCACGTCCTTTCATCTTTTTCGCTGCCAGTATATGCGAATATCTTTCTGTGGAGAAGATGTCATAAAACTATGAGTCTCTACAGCCCGTATTCATCAAAGTTAATAAAAGGAGTGCAAATTTGACCGTCCTTAATGAAACACAAGCTACTCAGTGCCTAAATGAGTATAAATGCTAAATCAGGTTCAGTGCGTGAAATCAAGTACCAATCCTCTCATACTTCATTTACATATCATTTACATGAAGCCCCTTCTAGTTCACATAGCTGTTTCAGTAGAAAGCCAATAAAACAACATCTTTCAGCTGCTCATGAGCCAGTGCCAGTGCTTGTAGGTGGAGTTTGAGGTCAGGAGTGGACTGCTCTCCCCCGCTAACCAGACTTTTCAGTGTTATAATTAAATGACTGGATTAAAATCTGATGTGACTGTGTAATGTGATAATAACAGATTTAAATGCTGTATAATTGCAGTGTATAAGATGCCATGTCATTTTTATTTTAGAGTACTATTAAACAAAAACACGTAGAATGCATTAGATCATCATCTCTGGGAACTTTGTCTTGATACACATCCCACCTACTAACTTTTTGGAATTAAACAAAAAACAGAGAACCACTAGAACTGAATTAGTGTATTAGGGTCATTTAGAAACTATATATATATATATATGTCCACTGTGCCTGCCTTGGAACATCAACGATGCAATGATAAGATAAACTCAGTCTCCCATCATCAAACTGGTGCAGTAACTCACCTGAATGGCCATAGTGGTCTTACTCGGACATCTAATTTATCTTACTGAGGTCAGCAAATTACCAGCGTATTCAACTTTTGAAAATTTTTGTAATAATATAAAATATTACCTCACATCTTTTACTTTTAAGTCCTGCTCTATAAGTAGGATGAAAGCTAGCATTAGCACTGTGCTTTGACAGCTGACCTGGCTAGCTACGTTAGCCTAATCGCCTAGACTGACCTCCAGCCCGGACATAGCTGAGATCTGAGGTCAGCGTTAACTGACCACACAGCAACTCTTCAGCATAGCGTTATTAATTTAAACTGGTTAGTTCAAAGTAGAGTTTAGAAACATGTTTCAAGTATATTTGCTATTGTCATCTATGCAGGATGCAGGATTGCTCCCGACTCCCCAATGTGCATATAAAATAAGTACATCTACTTTTGTACTGAGTTGCCATGTCCACAAATCATCAGTACTACTGTTATTCTTTATTTCTATTCCCATTATTGGTCTAATAGATGATAACAGTCTTGGTTCTGGTTAGGTTTTGAAATTGTTAAACTATCACACTCAAAATCTACATGTGTTCCAACCAGATGTGAGTTTGAATATATCATCAGATTCGAGCATACGTGACTTTGATGAATGAGGGCCGTTGTGTCGCGAGGCTGTTTTCCTGCCCATCATCTTGGAAAATGTCAGAAGGTAGTTGTTGTGTATTTCATCAAACTAGTTCCGTGCCTGCTCTGATGTTGCCGCCACACGCTGGTCTGGTATGTTTGTGTGTAAATGTCGCCCCCGTCGCCGCTGCTGCTGCTGCTATAGCTACAAAAATACTTGCATCTTAATAGAGCAAATGGCCATCACCTGAGGGGCAGGAGCATCGCTGCATCTTCTATGCCTGCCAGCTGCGGTACTAGGTGCGTAAGGATTGTGGACAAGGGCTGTTTTTCAGTCTGTGTAGTTGTGTGCTCAGAGTGCCCTCATCCAACTCTTACTCTAAAGCACAAAGAGCACTTGGAACGCGCAAGTACGCAGATTGAAAAATGGCTTTGTTCTCTCTGGGAAATATCACTGTTTTCTTTAGCAGCGAACACCCCCACCTCCACTCCCCTCCCCCTTTACTGCTGCAATATGCACATAATTCTTGATTGGTTTAAACATAATCAAGGTCATGCTTGTTTTATGTGATTGATAATTTGTTACGGCTCCAAGACCATAATTTACGGCTGCCTTTTTTTCCGCCTGTGTGCTGACAAACAGCCAAGATTTGAATCAGTGCTATTTAATTAGCTTTGCTTCTGTCAGTGCTCAGGCTGTCCGCAGCGCCGGCTCCTTGGGGAACGAGAAGCGCAACATTATTTTCAGCCCAAGTGCTGCTCATTTGGCTTGTGTGCGCTGACACAAACGCCAGTACAATACATGCTGGATGACAGTGGAACACTTTTGGCGAGGGCTGAAAATGCTTGCGCTTCTCCGGAGGGTAAAAAGGAAAAAAAAAACTCCCTCTCTCTTGTTCTGTCTTTCTTTTTCTCTCTTTTTTCCTCCCTAATTCTCTCTCTCTCTTGTCTCTCGGAGCCATCTGCAGGGCTTTAAAGCAGACAGGCTGAGCGGGGCGGCCCTGTAAACATGCCCATTCACATAGTGCTCTGTAGGCCTGATTTAGTTAAACCTGGAGGCTGTGTCCATTCCCTCAAGCCAGTGTTTGTGTACTGCCTCTCTCTGTGCTGTCCCACAATTATGGTTTCGTAACAGGAAGTTTTATACGCATGTACTTCTGTTGTCATGCGATTTGTTGTCATATTAAGTCATTCAGTCGCACTAGTGCAGTAGAAACCACTACCATTATCTTTAGCTACACTATACTGCCAAACCATTCGCTCAGCATATTAAACCATAGGGTCAGCCCACCCTTTGCATCTACATCAGCTTCAACTCTCTCCACACGGTTTAGGAGTGTGTTTATGGGAATGTTGGAGCGTTTTTCCAGACTTGCATTTGTGAGGTCAGATGCTGGACGAGAAGGCCTGGCTCGCAGTCTCCGCTCTAACGCATCCAAAAGGTGTTCTATCAGGTTGAGGTCAGGACTGCAGGCCAAGTTCTTCCACACCAAACTCACTCATCCATGTCTTTATGGAGCTTGCCTTTGCACTGGTGGGCAGTGATGTTAGAACAGGAAGGGGCCGTCCCTAAACTGTCCCCACAATGTTGGGAGCATGAAGTTGTCCAGAATCTCTTGGTCTGAGAGTTCCCTTCAACTAAGGTGCTGAGCCCATCTGCTGAAAACAACCCCAGACCATAATCCCCCCTCCACCAAACTTTACACTCAGCGTAATGCAGTCAAACAAGTACCGTTCTCCTGGCAACCACCAAACCCAGACTCTTCCATCAGGTCGCCAGATGGAGAAGCGTGGTTGGTTACTCCAGAGAACACATCTCCAGAACACTAGAGCTCAGTGGCAGCATGCTTTACATCCGATGCTGTGCTTTGCACTTGGTGATGTAAGGCTTGGATGCAGCTGCTCGGCCATAGAAACCCATTCTGTTAAAGCTCTCCAGACACTGTTCTCGACTGTGTCTGGTGTTATACACCTGTGGCCATGGAAGTCAGTGGAACCCCTTGAATTCAGTGATTTGGATGGGTAAGTGAATACTTTTGGCAGTGTAGTGTACATATACCTTTATTTGCTTAGAGAGGTTAAAGTTTTGAGACACCTTGCCTTCTGTTACTTCAGCCTTTGTTTCTATAAAACAGCATGTTATTAATATTTTTAGAAGGGTTGTTCATCCTGATTTATGGCTGGGTGGCTGGCAGGGCTGCTAAGTCTTTACGGGGGCTCTGGGTGCATGTTGACAAAAGGTATGTTGGCATAAAATGGATAAAATGAGCACTTGCTGAAGCTGGTACACAGAAGAACTGTCTTTTCACAGTATGTGTTTAGGCACTGATCTAAATGTTAATCATCCTCTTACAGCAGCCACAAATCAAGCTGTGGTATTAAATCAAGCCGCGCTGTCTCCTCTTTCTTAGATAAACTCTAAGTCCTAAATATATAATTCAAATACTCGGACTGTAGATTAATTCCAGATCAGATCTGCTCCTTAAGCTCTCTCTGTCTTCTTTAGCTTAAAGAAATCCCGTTTGTCCGTCTACAGGTTGAGGATTTGCGGGCTATAAAACGGAGAGCTTTGTGATCGTTTCAGCTCGCTGTTTGTAATGTTTCCTAAAATTCACACTTAGACTAAATGGATTGGCCTATCGGCTAACTGACCTTAGCTGTATATAGCTTATCCCTTCTCTTCACCTCACATTAGCCTAGTTAGCCAGTTAACATGCAAGTGGTAAAAACCTGAAAGCCAACTACACTGACTATAATAGGGCAACAATATGATGTAATTGGAAGGCCTAACATTTATTTTAGTAAACTTTAAGCAAAAGTCCTGTCACAACTAAATTGGTTACAGATTTACATTACTTTGTAGTGTGAGTAGCACCACAGACCCTCCCCCAGGTCTAATATGACTGGCTTATACCTTACAAGGCTTGATGTAATTGGCCAGGCTGGGTGTTATTCTTTTCCCCAGTGCTAAACAGCAGAGAATTGGTTGCAAATCTCTGCTTCACAGCCGAGGCAGTGGCGGATTAGAGCAGCAGCAGTAGTGTCTCAACACTTCGCACCCAGTTATCACAGTGTATTGTAATTTTGGAGATATGATAGCACAGCTGAATAATCAAGAGGAAACCTAATAATAATCTGTGTTTATCATTTACAAGTATTTGAAATGAGATCAAGAACATTTAGAAGCTTAAAGGCTGCTAGTGATGCCCCTGAGTTTTGGTTCCTGGCTCAGCTTCACTTTTGCATTTATTTGACAAATGAAGTTATGAAATAACTTATGTTTGGGAGGAAGACCACACCCAAACTCCTCCTCCCCATTATTACATGCTCTATATTAACCCCTCCTCTGCCCTCACCTTTTTATGACTGACAAAATGTGCGCCCTACCTCCCCCCAGCTCCACCATCTCTTTCAAAATCTTACTCTTTGCTTGGCAGGGGGATGGGTGGGTTCAAATCCCAGCAGCTGAAGCCACCCAGAACTCCAGCCCCAAGTTTCTCAGAGTTTTTGCCCTGCCTCAGTGGTCCGCACTTCTCAAATTGTCTTTTTACAAAGAGTGGTTAAAAACATTGACACTTCACAATCACTTGTAAGAGAAATCTTAAAAGCTGAAAAATGGAAAATCTTTATGGCCATCGTTATGGATTTGGATTTGGATTATTAATCTCTACTACTTTGAAAATGTTTCATCTGTTTACAGTATATCGATGACGCGCTGCCTGCCGAATCACCCTATCTGTACGGCCTGCACCCCAACGCTGAGATTGGCTTCCTCACCCAGACTTCAGAGAAGCTCTTCCGCACTGTGCTGGAAATGCAGCCCCGAGACGGAGGCTCTGGAGAGGGCGGCGGCACCTCAAGAGACGAGAAGGTACTGGACCTATCAAAAAACAATCGTGTGGCTACTGTAAAAATACATTTCGGACATCAGATGCGCAAAACAAACACATAGAGCCCCTCACGGTGCTCTTTCGCAGCTGTTTAAGAGCCAGAGACCACCCTTCATTCATTTAATTTCTAGTCCAAACCATCATTAAGGGCAATTTATAATTTTTCAGAGAGATAAACAGCTTTCATTTTCGAGTGAGAGGAGAAAATCAAGCTTCACTCCTGCTTCAGATCTAACAAAATCCACAGGTGTTTCCATCCATCCCTCCACAGTGAGAAGATAATTGTGCTATGAATCTAAATGGATGTGTAGCTGACAAGAAGTCCCTCACAGAAAAAAAAAAACAAAAATCAAACAAAGAAACTGCAGGTGTTGTCAGACCAATAGACTGCTCTAGAGTTCAGTCCTATACATCGTTAAATGTGTCTGGCATTATTTGGATCACGAGAAGCAGAAAATGCTGAACCAACTTCTAAGACATTGAACATTGGAGGTGTGGAAAAAAATCCCTGTGGAATTCTTTGAAAAACTGAAAGTAAAGAGAACTGTAACGGGGGACTGGCTGTAGCTGGAGCAGACGAGGCAAAGGGAGGCAGGGCAGACAAAGGGCGGACACAAACGTGAACTTAGACGACAAACGTATTTTAATAAGAACTGAAAACAGAAACAAAATACTAAAAACCACAACAGAGCGAACAAAAAAAATGAGAGGTAAACAAAGAGACAGATCATAAATGAGGACCGGGCGGGTAAACAAACACAACCAGGCATACATGGATCACATACGACAATGACCGATAACATAGGTGGCAAACAGACAGGAATACGAGACACCTGGAAACAGGAGGGGTTACAGATACAAACCAGGTGGGAGGGGGCGGAGACATGAGGAGCACATGTCCAAAACTGAACCACATGGAGAAGAACGTAAACACAAGCACAAGACTACAAACAGGAACGTAAACAGAAGCACAAGGTGAAGATCGGAAATAGACATACGAGGACAGGCAGGGTGTGGCGAGAACGGGAGCTGTAGTAAAGGTAAAGAGTGGACATGATAGGGAGTAATGTGATCTTATAGTTAGCTGTTGAGGCGTCTGTGTTAAAGATATCACTGTCCAAAGAAAAACATGTATCTCTATTTTTGTGGATTTTATATTTCTACAGCTGCTGTTTACACTGTCTGAAAGTTTCATGATGAACTGACCAATAGAAATGCTCCAAAATAGCTTGTAAAAAGTCTGGTTTCATTGACTTACATTAAAAGGTTTTTGGCCTCTCCTGTTACTATTTTGAAGATAGATGTTTTTCTTTGGACAGCGACAAAATGCTTTTTTTTTTATTCTGGCACTGGGCGTAAAAGTTTTCTTAATGCTAATCCGAATTTTTTTATTCTTATTTTATTTGTAATTATTTTTTTCTTTCACATAGTAGAATACAACAGAACATCTACACTGAACACTGAAGTACTCGCCTGTGATGACTTTTGCTGCAGTCCAGAAAACATTTCTGTTGTAATGTCCTCTCGTCTCTTTCCTGATTGCATTCTACAGCCATTACCAACCATTATTCATAGTACATCATCATCTCTGTATGTCAGGGCTTCTGTTTAGCCCCATTACCCTCTGCAGCGGACAGAATAGATGTGAGCCCATCCGCTATATCGTCCTCTACTATGGGTGCTCTTAAAAGGGTCAGCCTAATCACACCGTCATACTCTGAGCCTGAGCCTGAGAGGTCCGCTCGTGTCTGAAGAGGTTAAATGGAGCTAATTCCGCAGTAGCGGGTTGGGTTTGGTGGCTCTGACATTTCAGAGATTAGATATGGGAGCTGTGGAAGTGTGCCTGGAAGCATTATGACAGCTGACCTTTTTCAGTCAAGAGATTGGGATTTGTAAGCAATGACCACTTTGCATTAAACTGGTCGTGTAAGTGACAGAGAAAAACAGATCTTTTTTTTGTAAGATATTGATTATGTAGGCTGCGCCCTTGTGCTGTTTTCTCGGAGGATTTCATGTTGGTGCAAAGTTCAGCTGTCTTTAAAGGGGACACTTAAGAGGAAGTGTTGTTCTAAAGTGTCAGTTCAGTGGAAAATCATTTTTTTGCTTTGAACACAGCAGATCAGCCAAGGCACAAATCTTTTGTATTGCACTGGAACTACAAGACTAATGTAGCTAACAAGTAGCATCATTTATACTCAGTTAATTAGCATTATGCAGGTACAGACGCCTGAATCTAGACATCCCTGTCCAGTAAAATATATCCAAAATCTAGCTTTACAATATGAGTCAATGTAAAGAGATTTACATATTGGATCATTCCTATTGACCCATTAACCCTATAATAGCAGCTGTTACGCTCAAATGATATAGAAGAAGAAGATGCAGAGTGACCTTCAGTATGGATGCATAGTGGACTACTGTGCTGTCCCTGAGTGCATTCCTTGTATGTCATATTGTTCCTACTATGTGGATTTTCATTGCTGGCATGGCTCTGTTAGAATAAAGCGCTTGCAGAATGTTGTCATTTTCATGCATCATATCGTCGCTGTCCAAAAACATACTTTACTTTCAATGTAAGTTTATGGAACCAGAATTTTTTCCAAGCTATTTTGGAGCATTTCTATTGGTCGATTAGTCATAACATTTTCACACAATGTAAACGACCATTGCCGTGTTCAAATGATATAGAAAACTTAAAATCGACAAAAATTGAGATACATGTTTTTCATTGGACAGTGATGATATGTTCATCGCCAGAACACCTTTAGATTGTAATCTGAAGTGCAGCAGAACTGAATTTGTACAGTACGACATGGAGTTTGCCCAAGATTTTATATGCAGCACACAGTACATGCACAAGAGTAAGCTTTTAAAAAAGTAGGCTTCCAAGTGAAAAGTGGTACAGGGCAGATTTTGAGTTCAAGTGTTTTTGAGGTTTCAATCAATGTCAAACCTTGCGTTTGTTTTGCTTTGCAGTTTTTCCTCTAAAGCATTTTGTTTGAGTTAAATAAAACCAGGGAAATTGCTTGTTGCCGCATTTTTTGGGAGGAGCTGACAAACTGTTTTACTAATGGCAGGCAGACACAACACAACCTTTTAAAATGCTAACAGATTAAAACAATTTGTTGTGAGGGTGCACGCTAAATGGGAGCAGACATACCTTTTAGCTAAAATCTGTCTTCATCATGTGACACAGTCAGAGCTAAACTGGACCAAGCCAGTTTGAGCTCTTATGCAATGTAAAAATATGTAGCCTAATATTTTGTATTGATTGACTTCTGAAATCATCAGGTCCATATTCATGCCATCAGTAGCTCCTAACAGAGATCCTGACCTAGAATTATAAACCACTTCAGATTATTGGGCTAAACTTGTGTAGTAGACCTTCAGCCTAACATTAAATAATTTATTTTATAGATTTTTTATATACTTTTTTCTGCACTCTGAAACTGTGTTTATAAAAATGTACGTGTTTTAACACTTTTTAGTATTTTAATAGCTCGTTTGTTTTGCTCACACTGAATAATGAGGTAAATAGAGAGTTTCTTAAACATACAGCTCGGCTAAGCACAAAACAATCCCAAAATCTGATCTGTTATCATGTAAACACACAAAGCTACAGAAGACCGAGCCAGGTTTTATGTTTTCATGCGTACACAGGAAGTGTAGCAAAAATGCAGACTGAGGATGAACATGTGGTTGAGAAAACCAGAAATCAGAATGAGAGCTTATATTTTACAGCAAACTGGCAGCTCATCTGTTTCCACCATCCATACATGGGAATCATGCTCACACTGCTGGCGAGTCAGCATATGGTGGTACTACGAGGCAAGCCTGATTAAGGGAAGGGAAAGAACATGGGCTGTACCTCTGGGTGACTTTTGCCTTTTTACAAGCTGGTGGCGGTGGAGATTGTGAAAACCTATATAGGCCTGAATATAGGAGGGGTTTCAGCAAGGTTCCTCCTTCCAAGCTCCAGTTATTTCCTAGTGGTAAATTACATTACTGGCAATTTTGTACTGAAGGAATTGTGAATGTTTTAAGTCATAAAAATGAAATTTAAAATATCAAAACTCAAGAGCTCATTTGGAAGGCTGAAGGTTGACTCAGGTAACTTGATCATCCATTGCTATCTAACGGAGCTCCTGACTGGAAAAGTTGCTTCAGATTGAGAAAATGTGTCAGAAGAGACTCGTTGGGGTTAAAACTGGGCTAAAATTTGTATAGTGTACAGCCAGAATCATATTAAACACAATCTAATCTATTGTTTATGTAACATATATTATATTATAATAGATTCCCTACACTTTAAAACTATGTGTTATATAAACTTACCTGTGTTACTTATCATATTTTGTCTGTAACTAAATAGCACGTTGATTTTAAGGCTGTGCTATCTTTGATCACATTGTATAGACTTTCAAAACATTATCTTGGTTGTAATATAAGACTGCATACCAGGAGGCAAGGAAAAACCCACCTACGACTGAAAGGTAGGGGTGGGCGATATGGCCCTACAATATTATCACAACATTTCATGGTATTTTTGCGATAACGATACTCTTGGTGATATGACAAAACATTGAATAAAAAGAAAATATTTCAAGAATACACTACTGCAACAAACTGAAAATTAAATTTTATTATTGCATACAATATGATATGGCACACCCCTAACTGAGATATTAAAAAATACAAGAATTCATCAGATTGTAACAGAAGTCAATGATCCAGAATGTCCCGATACTAAATAATGCACTCCAAATATCTCCATATATCCAGGACTCAAGTAAAATGAATAATATTGGACAGGTAAAATCTGTCTCTCGTAGATATTTAATAGGAAATAAGAAAAGGGTGAATTTTTGTTTTTGCTAAAAACAGTAAAACGGTAGTACCCTGATGTGATAGTTAGGGATGGGTGATATGGCACGATATTTCAGGGTAGAATATCGTTCACGATATTCAAAAATGTTGGTGATATTATTGTGGACGATACGATATGGCACCCCCTACTGAAAGGTTCATTTGTTTAAAAAAAAAAAACAATTGCTCTACAATTTTAATTGCTGTACACTCTAATCCACAAACTGTTCAACCCCCTGTACATCTGGTGGGCAGCCATGGGCTCGAGGCGAAGGAACCAGCCTTGTGACTGGCAGGATATGACCAAGGAAGTGCCCTTGAGCAAGGCACCTAACCCACAACTGCTACCTGGGCACTGTGGACAGGGCTGCCTACCGCACTTGTGGGTGTGCATATGTGGTTCACTGCATGTATAGCTTAAATGCAGAGGTCAAATTCTGCTGTGTATTAACACATTAAGTTAAATTCTAAATTCTATTCAGATCCTGCCTCGACTAAAATGTCTCTGTTCTTTAGGTGAAAGCGATCCTGGACGAGATTATGGAAAGGCTTCCAGAAGAGTTTAACATGGTGGAGCTGATGGGGAAGGTGGAGGAGAGGAGTCCGTACGTGGTGGTGGCCCTGCAGGAGTGCGAGCGCATGAACATCCTCACGCAGGAGATCAAACGCTCGCTTAAAGAGCTCAATCTGGGCCTGAAGGTACTGGAAGCCATTTCACACTCGCACACATACACATGCGTGCACATTCAATTTTTAACACCCATGTGCACACGCACAATCACACGGACATTGATTTTCATAGAGCTGCCGTTATTAGCACTCATGTCGTTATAGCATTGCTCCTTTGACCCATCAGATACTGTGACACTTCAAATGTGCTCTGAGTGCCCCATTACAGGTCATTCAGGATAAATGAAACTTAATCGTCATGGTGCTGCCAATCGATTCCACTGCTTGTTCTAAAGCTATTTTAAGTGCATTATATCACTGAGTTAGATTATTAGGGAGAAATAGGGGCTATTTGAACCTCTGCTAAATGTGATGTGATTTAGTGAAGACTGTTACTTTGAGCATCGAGGTGAATTTTAAGAATGGGGAAAATGGTTCAAATGTCCTTGGTTATTATCAAGAAAAGGATGAGTTGTCTCTTTTTTCAGTAAATGGACACGTAACAGTTTGAGTCATATGCCTTCATCTGAGGCATGAAAGTTACAGATTCAGAAAAGTTACTGATTCAGTTTAATCACAGAATCGTGACTCTGTCTGTCATGATTTTCCATGACTACTTTGAGCTCTTTATTAAAGTTTGTTTAATACATCTGTACTTGCACCCATTGCAAAGGCTCAATTCGTGTAGATGAAGTATCTCCTTAACACTTATAGATGTCAGTAGCTTTGAAAGGTCAGTCACTGCATGATACACAACCAGCTCCTGTACAATTGAAGACAGAGGTCAATATTAAGGTTAAAGCTCTGTATTGGGGTTTATTGTGGTTTAAAACAGAGATGCATAACCTTTCTAGCAGTATGAAGCTCAGAGAGTAATATTTATGGTTGCACGTTGCACAGCCATATTGTTATTCGGTTTTTGCTTTCCGCCAGATCTTACGAGATATCAACTGCTTTCCAACTCCAGATTGTCAGGTCTGAATGTGTGATTCAGGCTTTTGTATAACTTCTTTATCGAATACACAGATTTTTTTTCTATAGAGAATGAATAGGATGGAAAAGTGCACGACAATCTACTGAACTTCTTCTCCACTGACAGACACCATTTCGCATACACTGAATCAGGGCAGACCCCCCACCACAACTGCAGTGTTGGTTTAACCTGCACTCATCTGTTTGTCGTTTTTTCCATCCCTCTTTTTTCCCCATATAGTCTCATTAATTTTCCAGCACAGCCAAACATTATGGTTTCGTTAAACCTACAGACACCAAACTGCATGTACTCACTCAGGGCAGGTCTCCAAATACACTGACCAGCCCTCCTCTACTTGTTTATTCATCCCTTGTTCCTCACACTGCTTAAGCTGTGCATCCATCCTGTGTTTTTCCTTCAGAAAATTCACTTTTCTAGTAAATAACAAACTAATACTTAATATTAATTACATTGATATAAGCAGTTAGGACACCAATTCCTCTCAGTTTACTTTCACATTGTTGTGTCCCAGTATTAAATTATCTACAACCCCATACAGGTCCATGATCTGCTGGATGGGAACCTCTGATCTGAAGTGATTTAGATTTGTATAGTTACACATTGGTATAAATTGTTTAGGTATATGATTTTATTTAGACACAAGGAAAATTAATGAGCTAAAGCTTAAATGTAGTATTATTTCAGATTTTGTTTTGAGAATTAACCATTGTGTTTCAATTGTAGTATTTTGATGCGTCCTGCTATGATGAATTGTCCTGTGTCTGACTGGCAGTGCTCATATTGGCAGCATTATATCTTTCTCTTTCAGTACAAACATAATATTTGCAATCAGAGAAGAAAAAGTTATTTAATTAGTAACACAGGAGGTAGTAAACCAAATCTAAGGTGAGGCATCTTCTACTGCAACCCCACAATATATCAGGTCATAGTTGTGAAAACAGCAAATGAGTCAAGCACAGTAGGCAATGCTGCGCCTACTGTGCTTGACTCATGCACTACCTCATTATTTATTAGATGATGTTCAATCATGGTTGTCAGTAAGTATTTGATATGTCGACTAAATCTGTAATGCAAAAATCACACATTGTACATTTCCAGACTTTTCCTTTTTCCGATCCTCTTATATTTGTTTGTTTTATCTTTGTGCTGTAGCTGCAACCCTCTTTTTCATTTGAAGGACCTCATATGGTTAGTTACGTTTGTGCTGTCCAGCTATAAATACTCCATCTCTCTCCTCAGGGCGAGCTCACGATGACCAACGACATGGAGAACCTGCAGAATGCCATCTACCTGGACCAGGTGCCCGATTCCTGGACGAAGCGAGCGTACCCGTCCATGTGCGGTCTGGCTCTGTGGTTCACTGACCTGCTGAACCGAATCCGTGAGCTGGAGAGCTGGAGCTCAGATTTCAGCCTGCCCCCGGCCGTCTGGCTGGCCGGCTTTTTCAACCCGCAGTCCTTCCTCACAGCCATTATGCAGTCCATGGCTCGCCGCAACGAGTGGCCGCTGGACAAGATGAGCCTGCAGTGTGACGTCACCAAGAAGAACCGGGAAGACTTCAGCTCGCCGCCAAGGGAGGGAGCCTACGTGCATGGCCTGTTCATGGAGGGAGCCCGCTGGGACACACAGGTAAGAAGCAGGGGAGGAAGTGAAGGGTCTGCTTCTAGTGTTGACTCTCCAGCTGCCTTAACCCTTAAATCAATGGGTGTTTTATTAGCCCTTTTTATTAGAGATGCTCACAGAGCTGAGCAGCAGGAACAAATATATCATTACTATTACAATGTGTGACAATAACAACAAACTATGCTGAGCATATTGTGGATACTTCTGACCAAATTGGCCAAGGTTAATTAGAAAGAAGGCATAATTAGTCCTGTTCAACTAGATTCAGTACATGGCAGTATGTGAAACCTTAAAAAAATATTTGTTCTTTATGTTTTCTATAGTACATGGTTTTCAAATGTGCTGCCACAGACAATGTTCCAACATTTAAGCTGTCATTAAACTTAAAGTGATATGGGACATGTTGAAAAATGCTTGAAGAATCATGATATTTTATTTCCACTTGTCTTGATGCACAGATATATAGGAATCATATTAGTCTGAGCAGAAGCAGGAGCAATATATATATATTAGTTTAAAATAGTCCAAAATCCACTAAAATTATTAACAGAATGAGAAGAAATAACAGTTGTATGTCAAAGATGTTAGTGTATCATGTTGCAGAGATATCTAGTAAAGCTAGTATGCTAACCAGCTAACCACGGGCCCACCCTGTCTAGGTATCCCACTTTCTACCTTACAGTAAACAATAATTCGTCAATGTAGTACAGAGTAGACTCAGTCCAATATGAGAGAATGAAGACGTAGCACTGCCCTGATGGGTTATTCTAACCTTGTCAATCATGTTGAAGGTCCCACCTCCAGTTCGATCATTTAATCATTTAACATATACCTAAACAGAAGGAAGAGTGAAGAACGACCTGTATAAGCGTAAGCTGCCACCCGCACATTCGGCAGCAAACAAAGGCAGTAATGTAAATAGAAGCAATACAACAACATTGGTGCTGCTTTCTACCACTGGAGTTTCTATAAATTTAGGAGTTATGGAAAGAGGGAAAGAGATGGTCAGAATTGTCAGTTAGGGTTCTCCTCCAAGCGTGTTGAGCTGTCCAAGCATGTCATATTAGCAAAAAGTTGCACATGCCAGCCCTCACCCTCCTAGCTGGGTAGCATTGTATAACATCTGTGCCAGACTTCAGAAACGAGCTAGAAGGGGGGATAAGTTTGATAGGGACGTGCAGGAATTAAGTGTTCTGATTTACTCTGTACTTCAGAACTTGCATTTGAATCAAACGCAGAAGGTTTCTTAGTTTATGTAGTTTTGGAAGCAGCGTTGTGACTCTGAGAAATGCCTTTTTTGTTTGCCCCTCTTGCACGATTGGTTGAAGCTACAGCTTGTTATTCTTGTGTCGTGACGAGCCATGTAGCCAGCCATGGATATAACAGGAAGCCTTTTATATCTGAACGACAGGCAAAGCATGAAAACGTATTTAGAAAAGCTATTTCCCCTGTAAGGTTAGTATATGAGAGAGGTTTGTGGTTCTTGTTCAGTGTAAAAGGGCAAACTTCTGCGCACACAGACCCACGCGTCCCTCGAGAGTCACACAAACATGGAACGTTGCTTGAGTTTCTCAACCCACTAGTTCGAAACCAAGTTTCAATCCAACTGAGTCACTTAATGACACCAGCTGGATATTAAATAGCATTGTAAGGTTAATCACCCAATTGATTCGGATACATTAGTTAAATTGCTTTTTTTTTTCTACCCAAAAATTAAATGAATGCCATCTTTACAGCTCAGCGCCTCCCGTATTAAAACTGTCTGCATGGTCACAGGCTCTTTACACGCGTCTGTAGATTAATGCACTGGTAGACTGGATGAATCTGCTCCATGTACAGCTTGCACTTCATTTTTACAGGAGCATGTAAATGTGTGCTGCCTCCTCGAGTCTCTAAAGACAGGTTTTAATTACAGGACGTGAAGACGGAGCATGGACTCGTTTTAATTGCAGCCCCAGCTCTGCTGTGTTTCCTCCTATACCTTAAACGGACTTAGACTGAGAGTCAGGTTTGCCTGCATGCCCCGTGGGAAAAACCCACTCTGCAGCTTATCCGACTGTGAAAGCATAAATAAGCCTGCATGCCTCCGGAACAGCAAGGCTGGCGAGGGAAGATTTATGATAATGCTATCATTTATGTGAAGGATTTACTCAACATATCCAAAATGACATTAAACACAGCATTTCTGCAACATTTGAACCCCACTGGTTTTTGGGTTCTTAAATGTGGTCAAAAGTTGTGATGGGCTGTGGAGCGAAAGCCCCGCTTTCAGTGTCGAGGTGATTGCAGATATCGCGTCGGGTTCTCCAGAAGGCAATTGAGCATGCTCACAATTTGGAAGCAATGCTGGCATTTCTCCCAGACATACCTGCCAATCAGCCTCCTGGCCGGTCATGTGGCAAATCTGGCCTTTAGTGCTTACTTCACGGCCAGTACCTCCAAAAGATGTAGTGATAGAGAATGTACTACACGAAAAAAAGCGAGGCTTTGACTTTACAGTACTGTGAAAGTCAGAGATCATCCTTCATTTATTTCATTTTCAGTCTAAGCAGCTATCAAATACAAACTCTTCTGTTTATAGGAGTTGTTTTTGAGCAGATTAGATATAATATAATCATCTCACATTAAGAACAGAAACATCAGGGAAGTATGTGAGTTTCCAAAACTAGAGTTGAAAAAAAAAATGATGAAAATGGGACTCCTAACAACATACCTACAAGACCTAGTAGACCACCAACACTATTATCACGGTCAGATAAACAGTACTTAGAGAATTGACCTTTGAGATAATCAAGCTTCACTCCTGCTTCCAATCCACAGATGTTTCTATCTATCCTTTCACTGTGGGAAGACAACTCAATACTGTGGGTCTGAAAAGTAAATAATTAGTATCTGAAATCTGAACTGTGTAGATGTCATGAAGCTCCTACTGAGAAAAGAAGACTGTGTATCATCATAAGGAGAAAATGCGACCAGGTTTTGAAGCCCTATTTAAGCTAGATTAGTTTTACCAGTGAAGCTCCAGAAATGTAACCTGTGCATTATTTGACTGGCTCGTTTGTATGGGCTGAAAGATTTCAGTGATTTGCCCAAATAACCCCCTAATAGCTCGAAACAAAACATCATCATGCAGATGTTTCCATCACGCTGTGTGGCTAATACGCATACAGACTAGGATTAGACTAGTAACGTGGTTTCATTGTGGATTGATATGAATGAATATGTCTTGTCATGGATTTGAAGATTAAGGATCAAATTAAGCTCTATTGTAAATTTTATTACACAACTGAGAGGTCAATTCAAGCAGGACCACTATTACTGAGGGAGCTCTGAATTTGGTAAATTTTAGGAGCTTATTCACTTTGGTATTGTTACCTAGCAGAATTAGCAACAATGTGCACGGTAAATTTATACTGGTTTAAAATCACAATCATCACTCACATTACAGCACATCACCATTGCATTGGCGTAAGAACCGGGGGGACGTGTCCCACCCAATATCATAAACAGGTAGATTTGTCTGTATTTGTTGTTAGCAACTGGCTTTGGTTGTTATGTTGGGGGGCCTCTCGCCTGGCTGGAGCGTGGGATAGCTTGTGCCAACTTTAAACGCGACGTCAGTGATAAGAGCAATGAATAGCAACGATGACCATATACACTGCAATAAAAACAGCTTTAGTATAATGTGTCAATATGGTAACAGACTAGGGTTTGTGTTAGCTAACGTTTATATTAACTTTTGTCAGAAAGCACTCATAACATAAAAAAAAAAAAATTAATATAACAAATAAATAAACTAAAATGAATTAATACAAAGACACCAGTGTTAGAAGTGCTTTCAGTAGTGCAGTATGTAATGTTCCAGAGGGTGCTGTTTGGGACACAGCCTTATTGTCTAACATTAATGTTAGTCTTGTCTAGTCAGGAAACCTTAACATACATTTTATTGTCATTTTATTTCAGCATCATGCCACCAAAGATAATAATACTTTTTTTGTTATATATGTATATAATCCAGACACTGCATGTATAATTTAAAAGTAATGTGGAGTAGGTTGTTTAGTTTGTAAAGTGAGCTTTAATTGGATTTATCTAATAATAAACAGAAGTACAGATAATGTTGTATTTGTTATTTGTAATTTACTGTAATTTCACAAATGTTTTCTACATCACTATACATACAGTGATTTACTACCTTACCTACAGTGAAATCAGCTTATATGTAATATTTAGGGGATGGGGTGGACTTTGATTTATATTAGTAAATGTATCCCCACCCAATCTCAAACCCACTCCTACGCCCTTGTCACCATGTAATAGAGTTCACGACTGAACATTAGTGAGGTTAAAAAATATCCTTGTACAACTAAAAAACAGGTCCCCTAAAAAACAATGGAAGCAGTAATGAAGGCAGCTTTTAGTACTGGAAAGTGTTTCTATATGTATTTAATGTATCTTGGTCATCTAAAAACATTGCTCAAAACCAACTGTCTTAGCAATAACTACGTTTCTTTTCACCTGTAGATTAGAATAGAATATTCAACAGAAGTAGTTTTGTTAAGTTCCATCAACTGAACACCTGATTAACATAATGAAGCACTGATTAGTCTAAACCTGGTTTTGGATGTTAAAGTAATTAGTAATGTTGAAAAGTGTAAAAAGTGCTTTATTGGCACATATAAAATTGTGATAAAAAGCAAATAAACTAATGTGACCTGGCCCAGAAATGTGTTTTCATTTGAAGGACTAGGTTGAATAAAACTGGTTCAGTTACTTGCTGTGTTGATATAATATATTGTATTAATGCAGTCTGTACATATTTAGTCATTTTAAATGCATTGTGTTTTCACAACGTACTGTTAACTTGGTTGCGTTACTTGGAAGAAGATTATGAAATCTGTTTCTCGGAAGCTTCGATCATTTGCATTCCTTCAAAGATAAAGTTTCGGCTGGGTGGCGATGTCATTAGAGGGGGAACTGAAGGGGAACTCATGAACAGCGTCCTCTATGGACCACCGCAATGTCAACACTGTTTGCATTTGTCCCTTTTAATACTGCGAGGCGTCCAGCTCCTGCCTGTCATCCATGGGCTGCAAGAGGATTAATTAGCAAAAAATAATAAACCGTCGCTCGGCAGAATGTCTGAGGAATGTGAAAGGCAAGCCGATTTCAATTTCAAATGCATTAACTTTCACTTGTTCAAGGAGACCACGGGATTAATGCAGAAATCTTCTGGAAAGAAAGGAAAAAGCTCCTTGCCAAGATTAATTGAAGCTACTTTTAAGGGACTTAACAGAAATTAATTTTCGCTCCAATGTGTCTGTGGAGTTTTGTGACTTAGCAGTGTTTTTTTTTTACACATCATGCGCCTGATTAATTCCACGTCATAAACCCTATACAAATGTATTTCAAAGCATCATGTCGCTTTTAATGAAATCACAGCAGCGCTGAAGAATGTGCCGTGTACTCTGTGTGTCCTGTAGGCTGGAGTAATGGTGGACGCCCGTCTGAAAGAGCTGACCCCTGCCGTCCCGGTCATTTTCATCAAGGCCGTCCCTGTTGACAAGCAAGAGACACGGAACGTATACCAGTGTCCCGTCTACAAGACCAGACAGAGGGGTCCTACGTATGTGTGGACGTTCAACCTGAAAACCAAAGAGAATCCATCCAAATGGACGCTGGCGGGCGTGGCTCTGCTTCTGCAGATATAAAGACACAAACATACAGAAGGTTATAAGTATACATATTAGAGCTGGACGATATGTGATTGACGATATCTCAGAGGGCTTCAATATGCAAATTAGCTTGCTAGCAGGTCACTCTGAAAGAGTTCATGACACTGAAAAAAAATACATCATCATTTAATCATTCACACATCTCAGCATTGAACATCATCATATACTGTTAGAGTAAATGCAAAAAAAACTATCTTCTATATCCTTCCATCACTAGCTCACCTGATAAAACATGATGAAGCACTGATTAGCCAAACTAGCTATTGAATGATAACTACAGTTAACCCTGGGCTTCCACAACAAGAGGTTTGGAAATGATTAAACAATCACATGGACATACATAAAATAACTATCTATTAATATTTCTTGTATCTGTTCTTATATTAGGGGAAACTAAATGTTTACTAAAATATTTTTTTTAGGGGCCTAAAATCTTTACTCTGTTTATGTCCATGCTTTTTATGATATGCATTGTCAGGGTATTTGCATGCATCACTCTGCATGCATCAACAAATTTAGGAGCTTTAAAAGCTTTTAAAGTAGCCAAAGTACCGCGGCTGATTTCTGCTAGTATGTATACGCAGGGTTCAATACTAGCTAAGCCAACCTAAGCACAAATATTTAAAGTTTGTAACAGATATTCACGTGGAATCTTCTTTACTTAAGTAGTTATTTTTAATCATCACTACAAACATACATGCATTACTCTTTGCAGTAAGGCACACACAAGTGATTTGAGCATCTGGCCTCATAAACATGAATTGGCTAAACACTGCTTCATACTGACGAGTGGAGGACTGTGGATACCCTGTTTGTCATTTAGATTGGAAAGAAAATAACAGTTAGATTAATCAAAACTGTAATCGATTAATCGTTTTTTGAGTAATTGCGACGAACTTAGTCTAATATAATATTCTGTCTATGTCCTACAGCTCTAATATGGATATAGCTTTTGGTTGGCCTTGCACTCCAAACAATATTTGCCACAATAAACACCCAACAGCATTTTGCACCTTTAGTCAGAAATCTGTCTGTTACCTTAGAAGATTTATCTTTTTTAATCAAAATGTATATTTTTGTAATTGTATGTGATGGGATGTTGAATGATGTAACTGTGGGTGTACACAGTTTTAGGTTGTAAAGTAAAAGAGTCATTGCTGACTAAACCAGAGGTGCCTGAACACCAAAAACTTCAACTGTGCAGAATGTGTGGCATTGTTTTTATAACTACCTTCTATTTTAAATAAATAACAGCCTTGCTATTCTTTACCGTGCCGTCCCACACCTGCTCTTTATTCTCTCCCTAATATCCAAACCTTCACTTCTCATTTTGAAGTTATTCATCATTTTTATCTTTCTTTTATTTATTTATTATGTATTTCTTGCAGAGTCTTTATCCTCTGAGTCTTTTCCCTCAGACTCAATATCAGATATCCTACTGAGCTGAAAACAGCCTACCCGAACTTCTGAACTACCCTTCTGCAATAGCTTTCCAGCACATTCAGACACCACCATGTCCAGGGGAAAGAAAGAGAAGGAGAAGGAGCTGCTCCTTAGAAGAAATTGCAATCCTTCAACCGTATTCTTCAATGAATCCTCTAGCTGCAGCAATGGGCCCCAAGGGACCCCTATATCTGTTATTGAGAAAACTTAACTACGCGCACAGAGACGCCAAGGCACGAAACAGAACTGTGGGGAAGGAGAATATGAGGAAAGCAATAAATATACTGAAGAATCCAATTAT
This sequence comes from Megaleporinus macrocephalus, assembly GCA_021613375.1. Lineage (NCBI taxonomy): Eukaryota > Metazoa > Chordata > Actinopteri > Characiformes > Anostomidae > Megaleporinus > Megaleporinus macrocephalus. Next base: position 17,988,564 of record CM038715.1, read on the forward strand.
AATGAGCTAGCCAAAGTTTTAGATAACGTATAGAGCTTCTCCTGCTGCATGTTCATAGTCCACGGGTTCTGGAGACACAAGTGTAGATCACAGTTCATATATTCTCTGTGTTTATGACCAATCCCTCAAGTGTCAGTGCATATATCATCACTGTCCAAAGAAAAATCTCCAAACCAGGGGAGGTCTTTGCTTACAATGTAAGTCAATGGAACCAGAATTTTTTCCAAGCTATGGTTGAGCATTGCTATTGGTCATGAAGGTTTCACACAAAAATAGAGATGTATGGAGAAAAAAATTGAGAAATGTTTTTTTTATTTGAACAGCGGTGATGTTAAGTGTTCGTGCATATTCACGGAGTAGGACACTTCACGCTGAAGAACAGGCCATCCAAAGATTTAAAACCTTATCACAAACATGGTCGACACTATAGCATGTATGACCTCAGCGCACTGGAATGCTGATCCATAACTAAAGTGTTTTAATATGAAGTCAAATTCCCCTCACGCAGTTCAGTTAAAGCACAGTAGAGAAAACATTGACTTTAAAACAATTAAGCAGTATAATTCTGTTTGCTTGCTAAGTCGTACAGCATTGATTTTTTGGTTTTCTATTTAATGGGTAATTGGATCTGATCAGGCTTACTAGTGAGACCCCAGAGGTGCCGCAGTCAAGTGGGGTCTGAAAGCAGCCCTGTGCAAAAACAACATCCATTTGGATGCTGGCATCTTGCCATAATTAAATGAAGGGTAGATTGGTTAAGGCAGTTAAGCTGGTCCGTCACGATGCTGCTGATTACACGGCATTCGGAACGGTGTCGGGCCAAGGTCAGGGAGCGCTCCGCCGCTTTGGTCTCAATACAGCATCTCACTACATCTGCTGACTTATAAATATTTACTTCTCCAGACTCATGGCAGCTGTTTACAACCACTTTGATCCCGTCTGCTGGAGATTAAACTATCATCTGATGAGCCATTAATGTTGATTGCCATAGTACATCTGTAGATCTCCAAATCTATAGATCCATTTGACAGTAACTTTTTAAATGATTAAAAACAGGTCACGTGTGCAACAGTTTAACCCTTGCTGCAGTCATCTGTGGCGTTAACAGAAGCATGGTGTCATTTTAATATTTACTCGCAGCTCCTTGAAAAAATTTCAATAACAATTTCTGTCAAAAAGGTGGATTCTAAACTTTTGGCAGGTGAACCCAAGCAGGAAAGGAGATTTCATTACGCGCAAAATAGTTATGCATGAACAGAAATATATAAAAAAGAGTCAATATACATTTTTGCCAGGTTTCATTTTTTATTGCTTGACATGTAGGGATGGAACTAAGTCAGACGTGCCGGCTCAGACCCGCTGATGCAATGTAGTGCTGTAATCACACAGTAATAACTATGTAATAATGTAATAATCTCATAATGTAAACAATAAGAGGTTTAGCTACTGTTATGGCGAAGAAGTCATGAAAACATGGCTAACGGATAGGAAGAAAAATAAACGTGAGCACGAGCCAAACCCCCAAGCGGAGTGCTGGCTTTGAGGGAGGAGTGGAGACTCAGCTTCCAGAGATTTTGACACACTGCAGAAATGCAGCATCACTTCAGTAGTCGGGAAGCGTCCATGCGCTGCTCCTCACCTGCAGGAGCGCCGGTACTTTCTGCACCACCAACGCCGTTCAAGTTTTCAAAGGCCCGGCGCAAGGCTGGCAAATTCATTCCTACATACTGCATGGGGCATGTTGGCACTGTGGGGGAACATGCTGCGGGGGAAAGTGTCAGTCCCAGGGAGAAATCTATCAGCGCCTCGTGCTCGGAATGAGAACCGAGACGCCTTAATCATTTTCTACGGGAAATGCTGGTTGCTAGGTTACAGGTCAGTCCTGAGAAATCACTAATGCAAAAGCCAGTGATGGCGCAGCGTATGTAATATTAAATCAGTCGTTTGGTAGTTCCCACAGCATTGTAGCATTTCTTCAGCTTCACCTCGAGAAACCTATTGCTCTACTTATTACTTGCCTACTGCAGTGATGGTTCACACATGAAATGCCCTTCATAGTATCCCGCATCGGAATATTCCGCATCAAATATTTCAGGAATATTGATATTGAGAGGGGGCCATTTGTCAAATCACAGCACATTTTCAATCTGAAAGGGTTTTTTCTGGTCCATTTTTGTATCAGAGCATGTCATTTGTGTACAGTGGATGAAGCTAGCTCCCAGCAGTAGAAGCGGAAATTACTGTAGCACAGCTGTACATGTGATATCTGTTTTACATTCTGTTAACTTACTGTATGAAGGTAAATGAAATTAAAACCATACGTTTTACAGGTTATTTACTGATATAACTGATTTAACAAATCAGTTTACAACGTATGCATTGCTGAATTAACCAGGGCTAACGAGGAACTAAATTCAGTCCTAGACTTTTATCTAGACCAGACCCTTGCAGTCATTACCTCAAGTTTTTTTTAAAGATACCAACTTTCTGGCCAGTTAAGTCACCTTTCTTTGTGTCAGCATGTCAGATGATACAATAGATACACATGGTGTTTCATATCAATCTTGATAAAGTGATAGAACCTCACAATGTTCTTAGTTTCTTGGTCTTCATTGTAAAGAAAAAGAACTGATGAAAACAATTATTTTAGAAGACATCTGGTGTGATTCATATGGAAACCCGTTTTCACCACTGGACAAAAATATGTAGCTGATGAGTTAGTTGATATGACATAATAAGATATTTGCTCAAAATAAGTACTCAATACATTTATGACTTATTAGAATAATGTGATTCTGTATTATCTGTATTGTAATTGACTAGTAATTGCATTGTATAATTATGACTTGCTATATTATATTATAACTGTATGTTAAACATAGTTATACCTAATTTTGGCTTAGTATCTCATAACTGGGAACTAAATTCAGGTCTGGACTTCGGGACTTTAATCTAAGCGAATCACTTACAATCATTACCACCACTTATTTTAAAAATGCCTTTTTAGTTAGTGACAGTTAAGTCACCTGTATTAGTGTCATTGTGTCAGATGGTGTGATATCAAGTAGCAAATAGCATTTGTTCAGTATTATATAATTTTCATAAAGTTCCCAAGTCTCTGACTTCAAGACCTGTAATCAATCAATGTCCATTCAACGTACATATTCAGAACGAGCTGGCAAGAAATCATTTCTGTTCTATATGCATAATGACTTTCAGTTGGGTTACATCATAGCTTATGAAGAACACATTGGCTGGTACTAACACATTATTATTGGCTGTTGTAAAAGAAATTGGTGCACTGTGACATGACATGGGGAGCTACAAAGCTGGAACATCAGGGTTCCCTCTCACTCCAAGACCACTTTGATAATGCTCCATTACATGACTGTCGGGACTACGTTTTCCAGCTCCGCTACAGATGCACTTGAGTTTATTAGTTTTATCTTTGCATCATCATTATCTGCTGCCAACATTATAATTAAGTCTCCATCTCTCCTTCTCCTTATATCAACAACTTTATTTGTGGACCTGTTTGAGAACTCTGAGTCGAATTGCTAGTGGCTATAAACTGAGTGTTTTAAACAGTGTAGGAATAGATACATAGACATATGGATATAATTGATAAGCTCACATAGTTCATAACTTTTAATGCAAGGTAATTAAGATTTATTGTGATTTAGGAGCATTTCTGTCAATCCATTTACTCTGAAATAAAGAACAACTGCTGCAGGAAAAAAAGTATATGTGTCAGTATGTCAGATGATACAATAGATACAGAACCTCACAATGTTCTTAATTTTAACTGGTCTTCATTGTAAAGAATAAAGAACTGCTGCTGTAAAAAAGTATTCTGGAAAAATGTTCTTTTAAAACACATTTGATATGATGTCGTAAGTATGAAAAAATTCAATATTATTACATAGTATCTCATAATTACGACTTATTCTCTCATTTTGGTCTTACTGTGTGATAGTAATGAGTTTCTATTTAGTAATTATGACTTCATAATAATGACAACTTGTATCATCCTGTGACTAGTATCTATAAATTATGATATTTAATAATGTAATTGTGAGATTCTAGTAATTATATGTCATAATTATGATAAACATTCTGGATGAGTTACAGTAGTATTTTTATTATCAAGATTTTCTGTCATAATAATGAGACGCTTTTTAATTATGACATACTACACATGGTAAAAACTGGTTTCATCTGCACAGTTATTTGCAGACTTCTGCAGGTTTGCATCTTTAATGCCTTATTATGAGCTCACTGACACTACTGTTACAAGAACAGTGTTCCCACTGTGGTGCTTTACAGTACGGTAAACACTGTCTGGTTGAGTCTACCAGCAGTTGGATGTAGTGCTAGACGTGTTTCTATAAAAGAAACATTATTTTATTCAGCATTTTATGAAGTAAGCCAAAGAGCTTCATTAAACTTTAGTTGTGGTTAAACTGCCCACTGTATGTACATACTACACTAATAGAACTACATGTAAATATAGTTTAGACATGCGTACCAGACAGCTAGAAAATCATTTTAAATTAAAAAGTTACAAACTACTTTGTAATTTTTTATAAACAAAATCTTGCCGAGATCTTTATAATCACAGTGAGCAGCACACTGACAGACGTTCTTTTTGAGCCCTTCGTCCTATACGTCAACTCAGCAAGGATTAAAATTTTAAATGCAGAGAGGCTGTACTCAGGCTGAACAAGACATTGCTTTTGCAAGGTAGAGCCGGTGAAAGCTTTTCATTATTTCATATGGAAGCTCTGTCTTAGTCAGCAGCCATTTGCGCAGTGGGGAAAGCTCTAGAGATGGCCTTTGCTCCCTCCTTCAGAGGCACCTCTTACAGCAGCCTGCTGCACAGCCTCGGTTTCATTTAAGTGTCATATTTTCATCTACATGCTGATGGGAACTGGTGTGAATGGTGGGGTTGGGGTAAGGAGGCAGGGTAAGGAGGCAGGGGAATGTAACGTCCACCTCTTCGAGAAGGAATGAAAATGCCAGAGCCTTTGTTTGCCATGAGAATTGCATTTGCACCCCTGAAGTTCAATGAATTTAAATAAGGTTTTGTGATTGTATTTTTTAAGCAAGCGAGTGCCAGGTATTAATTCACATGTCAAAAAAAAAGGGTAAAAATTGCCAGAAGCTGGCATACCTACCTTCTGTACATAACAATGCACTGCAGGAAAAGCATGAAAACCACACACCGTGATATTCACTCTGAAAACAAACCCCCTCCTCATGAAACAGAGAACGTTTGAAGGGGTACATTGTACGTCTGTCGCAATCATTAATCACATCTATTTGTGATGATCACACTTATTTAAGCTGCAATATTATATTGTAACAAGGCACATGGGTTGGGTTGACGCAAATACATGTAAATAAAAACAGCAGTTCATGCATTCGTTGAGGTATCCTGTATGAAAAACAAAACATTTAACTGTGCTGTAACATGTTTAAGTCAAGTTTATTGGTCACATACTGTAACGATTCAGACTTAGACATGGTGTTACAATGCATATGCAAGGCTTAATTAACTCAACAGGTGTAGAAATGTGAAACAAGGCACAAAGCTAGACCACCAGGCGGGGAAGACCGGTGGCCAAACAAACCTCACAGCGTGGAGACCCGTGGGAAGAGATGCCAGGATTGAGCTTAGATGACAGGAGGTTAATGTTCAGGCAGATTGGCGAGTCCAGTGGCCTCGAGGATTGCAGTGAGGACGGCAGGCCCCCGTTGTGGAGAGATGGCGTTATTGGACTAAATGGGAAGCCGGCTAGACACTGGCTTGAGACAATGGCAGAGGTAGGGAGTGTCACAAACAATACCACGCACTGAATGCAGTGATGATTGGTTCGTAAGCACGTGCATGAGGCGGTGTTTGAGTGTGTCCGGAGCTACCTAGTATTCTGGAGACTGAGACCTCTGGAGACTTGGACCTCTGCAGATGCTGGGAGGAAGTGGTTACACATACAAAGTTACACACGGTACATCTCACAGTGGAATGCTTCAACGACTGCTTGCTCACATGAAACAATAAGAAAGTATAGAGTATCTAAAATATTAATGATAATAAAAAATAAATAAGTCAATAAAACAAAATTGGGAATAAGAAAGGGGCGGTGCAGTGGTTAGCACTGCGTCTCACAGCAAGGAGATCCAGGTTGGATTCCTGGTCCGGGCCATTTTGTGTGGAGTTTGCATGTTCTCCCCCTGCTTGAGTGGGGGTAATCTGGTTTCTCCCACAGTCCAAAGACGTAAATGTCTGACTGACCAGTCACTTTAAACTGCCCCCACGTGACCCCGACCAATGGGATAAAGCAAAAGATAATGTATGGATGGAAAAAGGAAATAAATATGCATAAAATAAAAAATATGCATGAATGTAAATTTCGGCACTCTCCAAAGAAAAACATGTATGTCTATTTCTGTCTATTTTTTTTTTTTGTTTGAATGCAGCAGCTGCCTTTTACATTGTGTGATGATGGAGAGAACAACAGAAATTCCCCCAAAAATTCTGGTTCCACTGACTAAGATAAAAACTAAAGACTGTTTTCAGACTCTCCTGTAAAGTTGCAATTTTGGAGATAGTTGTTTTTCATTGGACAGCAATGATTTACATTGTAGAAAACAGAAGAGTGCAGTCGGGGTGAGGATTTGTTAAATAAAGTGCAAAATGTGCAACAAGTGGATAAAATGAATGACAGAAATGAATGAAAGTGCAACGACTGAGCAGAAGTCTGTATGATGTGTATGAGGTGGTCCTAGGTGCTGCCTTGGTTCAGCATCTGAATGGCCTATGGGAAGAAGCCCCTCCTCATCTTCTCTGTGTTTGCCTTTAGGAAGCGAAAGCGGTTCCCCGACCTCAACAGAGAAAAGTGTCTTATCGTTGGGATGGCTGGGGTCCTTCACAATCTTCCCGGCCTTGGTCCAGCACCACTTATAGCAGTCAGCAGGTCAGGAAGTTCAGTCTGAATGATGTGCTAGAATGATGAATGCACAACTCTCTGTAGAGTCTGTCGTTCCTGCTTTGTGCTGTTCCCATTCCAGACTGTGATGTTCCCAGTGAGGATGCTTCCGAAGGTTCAGGTGTAGAAGTTCTGCAGCATCTTGGAGGGCAGTGTGAAGTGGTAGAGACGCTGAGAGGCCTTCTTGATGGGTGTTGATGTGGCTGGACCATGACAGGTCCTGTGAGATGTGAACCCCTGCAGCTCTATTGATCCAGACAGGGTGGGTAGCTCTGTTTAGGGGGCAGCAGAGTGTGTGAGTGGGGCAGGGTATGAGTGGAGGTGGAAGTGGAGCAGCAAGATTAGCAGCTGTTCAGAAAGCTGGACAGTCTGTTTTCTTTCTCGCTCTGAAATCGTTCAGTAGTGCTACCTCTGTAAGACATGAGTGATGCACCAGTACAGCGTGACCGCTATAGCTCGCATATGTCCGCTAATCCTGCATGCTGTTTGCTGTGGAACTGTTTAGCAGACCAATATGCTGAAATCTGTCTAATGTGCTGCGTGTGTCTGAGTTGAATTCAGTCAGCTGATGTTATGGCAGCATTCTGTGAGTGTGCGTTCCCTGGATGCTCATCCAGCAGTAAAACTTTGCCTTCTTTAAGGTATCGTCACATAAAAGCGTGGATATGTTTTTTTTTTAGCTTGTCATGGACACAGCAGTGTCAGTCACAACACGACTAGCATGTCATCATTGTCCAAAGAAAAACTCCAAAAACAGGAGAGACCTAAACAGTCTACGTTTAATATAAGTCAATGGAACCAGATTTTTTCCAAGTGATTTTGGAGCATTTGCATTGGTCTGTTCATCATGACATTTGTAAATAAAATGATGTCACACTATGTAAAGCGCAGCTGTCGTGCTGAAATGATGTAGAAAAATAAAATTTAACCAAAATAAAGATGCATATTTTTCTTTGGACAGTGACGATATGTAGAAAACATCTTACTGACAACAGCTTAGTCAATTAGAATGTCTAGCTGGAGCTGAACACAAGCTTTCACAGAATAAAAACATGGATGCATTTGGTGTGTTTAGTGTGGTGTAGGGTATGGATGGATATTCAGTGACATAAAAAAAATATGAAATATATAAAAAATAAATTATTGGAATTAATATTGACTAAGTAAATCATTAATTTATTGATTACATTTTAAAATCAAGGCTTAAATGATTGAATGTGATCTATTTAAATGTGCATTATTATTAATATTTCATTCATTGTAGAAATACATGTATTTATTTATTTTATGGTGCCGCTTTTATGCACGCTATAAATAAATAAATAAATAAATGAATAAATAAATATCAACCATCAAAATCAGTGGGCAGGTCTAACTCTATTCTATCCAGGTTGATTGCTCTGGCCTGCTGTAGGAGTTATTTCTGTACTCTGTAACCAGCACAGGTTGGCTTTAGACTTCAAAGAGGTGTTACTGCACTTCTCTGATGCTGGAGCAGCCTGAGCACCAACAGCATAACTGTTCACATCCACAGTGCAGGACTGAGGACTCACCATGTTCTCTGTGGAGTAGCAGATCCTGAAGGTGTGGAGATGTGTGGAGATACTATTTTGTTTGATCTATAGGTAGAACAAGCGATTATTAAAAGTACTAGTTACTTCTTTTACTTTACTACAGAATGGAGCTACATCTAGTAGCTCTACCTAATACCTAGCCAGCTGTCTTGCCAGCGTTAAACTGCTTTGTTTTAGAACAAGAAGTTTGATTAGTACTACATGTTTTAACTCATTCAGAAGTACTTAACGTTTAATAGTTTCTGTGTATAACATAAAGTATTGCTGGTTACCCTACACCATTTCTTCCATGTGCCTCCTAATAGTCCTCTCAGACACCACAAACATCTCCACAGCTTCAGCTTGATCTGGTGCTCCACAGAGAACGTGGTGCTCAATACTGCAGTGTGGATGGAAACAGCCAAGCGCCTAGTCAGTGCTCAGGTTGTGGTGCTCAAGCGGCCCTGTGATGTATATCTCAGTTAGAGAATGCAGGAAAAAGCTCAGCCACCTTAATAAAGCCCTGTATTTTACTCCTGATAGTTTGAACCCTTCATCTAATTGCTTCTACTTTTAACAATATTCTAAAAAACTTTGCACATGCCTGAACAGCTTCTAATTTAAATTTAATTCCAGTCCACCTTAAATTTAATTTGGAACAGAAATTCCAATAACCAACAACTTCAGGTTTGTCATGAATGGAGCCACCTTGTTTTATGGAAAACAGCAGGCCAAAGTAATCAACCTGAATAGATCAGAAGAGTTAGACCCGCACGCTGTATTTGATGGAAGGTGCTGATGGATTGAATTATTTCGCAGTGTGGTGTGAAGCAGCAACCATAAAAATAATTAAAAGAATAAAAAATGAGTTCAATTATTTTAATTCAGCAATTAATTTAAAATGATGATGTATGTTTATATAATTAATTGCTTTAAATTATTTAAGCTCCTATTTAAAAGATCATCTAATGAGATGTAATTCATTCTTATTCCAACTGTTCATTTATCAATTTAATCGAACCAATTACTTACTCATTTATTTATATAATCATGATGTAAAAAATAATTGTTCACTAATATACCTAAGCAAAAGTAAAAATATTAAATTTTCAACATAAGCAAAGTCTATAAATTATTTTTTTCAAAACTTCAAGCATTTCAATTCCACACATTTTTCTATACAGTCCTGTGGCTGAGATGTAAACAAAGCAATTCACAGTGGTTTGATGTGAAATGTTTTTTTGTAGAGACCAACTTAGGTTTCTTTACAGTGGTGGTGAATGTAACCAGGGGTCACTATGCGTACAATCCAGAAACCTGTATATTATGTGCTATTCAAAACTATGAGTGAACCCACACATGTATTCTGGTATTTGTATGTGTTGTTAATGATGATAAAATAAGACTAAACGTGAATTGATAATATTCCTTGGACAACTATTTTGCCTCACAACACCATACATGTACCCCTACAACATGAATGGTTTTTAAAAATTTGCTTTAGACTAAATTCTTTGTGACAGACAGCAGGTGTGTAAGCATATCACATCCACGTTAACTCCCCCTTTAAAGCCCAAGGGAACCTAAATCTGTTTTCTTTCTTTTTAATCAGATCTGGTTCCTCTGATCCTCAATATACATGTACAAATTGTGTCTTATGAATTACTTCCCAAAGTCTAATAAATGTCTGTTCTCCATGTAAACTAGGCAGGCAGTCTTAATCTTAGGTAACTCTTCCATAAGCATTTCCTGCTCACAAGGTTGGTGTCTCTGGCCATGCCCACACAAAACAGTTTTAGAGTCAAAGCTAAAGCTAATCCAGCATAACCAAAAGTTATTAAGTTATACCACCGATCTGCAGTTTCCTGTCGCCCATTCAATCCCTTATACACACCAACATCGTTTGTTCTTATACTCTCTCGCTCACACATCAATTCGTCCCTCCATCTGTTTGTTTGTTTGTCTTTAACCATACATCCGTCAGCATGTCTATATGTCTGGTTCTTCATGCCCCGCCCTATCTATCTATTTGTTCGTTCATCCGTCCATCCGTACGTTTATTTTTTTCATGCCTTGCTTCATCCATTCCTTTGTTTGTCTGTCTGTCCATCCGTCTGTTCTGTTCAGTCACATAAAAACTGGATAATGACTTCAGGTCTGTATAAGTGATGGAGCGGGTTGGGCATGTCAGACAGAGAACTGTCAATCAAGCAGCTTATTAGCCACGCCCACACAGTTCTCAGATGGTCTGCTGTTTTTAAAGCAGCTTTGCTGGGTGTTTATATTATAACACTCAATAACACTTTGTATGATACATACTCATTTATTTATATCCTTATTGTTAAAGAAAACATGTATCTTCATTTTTATTTTTCTTCATCATTCGAATGCTTTGGTTTACATTGTGTGAAAATTTCGTAATTAAATGGCTAGTAAAAAATTCTGGTTCCACTGACTTACATTGAAAGTAACGACTGTTTATGATATTTACTTTTTACTCTCTCCCTTTAACAAACAGGCTCATTACTTTAGTGTTAACAATCTATTTGTTTATTTTACCTCCAGGCAGTTCTATGCAGGCACTTAATGAAGTTCAAAATCCAAATCCTACTGGATGAGAAATGTGAAGGGAGTGGACTGAACCTGTGATTGGCCACATTCATGGCTGTCAGGGCCCTGCAGTGAGCACACAGGCAAATAAACAGATGAGACAAAAGATTTCAAAGAAAGCGACAGTGTCGAGTCAGGAAAGCAGACGATGCATCTGAAAAACCTGCATCCTTGTGCTTACCTAATGCCAGAATCCACACTAACCTTACATCCATCAGCACAAGAACACCTGAACTGCAAATATTACACCCCAGTGTATATCTGTAACCTAGGGGTTAAACCAGAGACCCCTGTGTCTAGTGTTACAGCCCCTGTTTACTAACTGTAAATGAGACTCATACACGAAGTAGAGATTACATAAGCCTTAAGTTAGCTTCATTTCCCATTAAACTTTAAATGATGTAGCAATTAAATTTAGACACCTGGACGGACGCTCGTGGGCAACTGCAGGACTTTTTAAGTTGGAGCAGAGATACGAATAAGAAACTTCAGCCCCTGGGGATCAATATTGTCCAGTTCAGTTCTGCCTGACACAACAGGCAGCTCTACAGTGTTCTTCACATCTGTCTTAAAACTTTAGGTCATCATCAGTGGTTGGTTTTTGAATTTGAAGCTCCGGTTTGCAATTAAAGATTGTTGTCAGCACTTTTCTGTGAATCTGGTACTTACTGTCTTAATACAAACGCTGACAAAGGCTTTGAGAAAAAGTCTGAGCAACAACTACTGTTATTTCATTGCATGCAGTCATTTCAGGTGGACCATAAACCTCATGTCCAATGTAGTGATATTCTTCTGCTTATGATTATATGTTTCTAATTTTGCTGAGTGGCTTTTGTTTGACTTTGTATGTTTAAAATTGTGTATCTTTACTCTCTGGTTTTAGCTTAGTCTTGTGGCCCTGTATGGACAGAAGTGTCTGTGGTGAATGGACACATGATTCCTGTAATCCTGTAGTGTTGGTGGTGTTCTTATGAATCCAGCTTTTTGACTGGTTGCTAACATTTTGTATCACTATAGAAATCATATATGGACAGTGCTCTTATTGCTGCTTGAATTAGCCTGTTGCCTTATATAAAAACATTGAACAACATGAGTGCAGGAAGTCAACATGTGACTTGTGTGAGTTTGTGGATGACACATGCAGTTTTATTGTAAATCAGTACCAACCCCAAAACTGTATTTACTTCAGGTTAGCTAGCTGGCATTACTCAAGGCTTTCAGGTACAAACATAGCCTAGCTGAATGAATGTATGTTTAATATACTGCTGTAAAAACATGTCATAAAAGTATACACTTGGTGAGACTTTGTTTTACTACATAAATATGAAATCATGAAATCTTCCTCTACCTACCCTGAACCTACACAGTGCCAAATCCCAGTCAACCTTGTTCAGCCCTAAACCTTTTATCACACTGGCTACATTAGCCTTGTAGCTCCAGCAGGCACTAAATGTTTCACTGATGGACTGTGTTTAGAATAAAGTAAATATTGTGTACATTTATTTGTTGATAAGTCGATCTAAACAGGAACAATAGCTCTTTTCACTGAGAATGGCGAAGACAGTATCAGGCTCCTGACTCGTGCTCAGACTACAATTCTTCTTTGACATTTACAGAAATGTCAGTAACCAACCTGCACAGAGCTATACAACAAATCACTGACGTTTGGGCTCCTGTATGTGATACAGTGTAAGCTGTATTGAAGAATATACATTGCTATATTCATGTTTACAGGCTGATTTTTACTTTTTTTTACATCTGCCACCAATTTTACCCTGAAGATCTGGGGCTGTGAGTTTGTTAAGAGTGCAGTGAGTAAAAAAATAATAATAATAATAATTTAAAACAGTGTTTCTGACACACCCATGTGGGGGTCTCTCATTTATCATCTTTAGTGAAAAACACTAACAATAAAAAAACAAGCATTTAAGCATCAGGGTATAGTGGGTAGGTGGGGCCTATGTTATTTATTCACCTACACTCAAACAACTGTCCGTTTTATAAATCAATTAGAAATTTTGGGTGTTGTGATTTTTGGGATTTTTCAGTTAGAGGGCCGTGTGGTAGATAGAAAAAAATCAAATAGACTCAGAACTGAAAACTTAATTAAACCTGTAGTTTAGGCACTCCTTTTTTGTCCTGTCTCAAAGTTCAAATATTAAGACTTGGGATGCACACCCCAAATAAATTTGATATTAAAGTATCTGTGAGACGGTTGGATGTTACGTGTCCAGTTAAGCCCAGAGGAAGCAGACGTTGGACAAAATTTCGTCTAAAATTGGACTGTGGCCTTACTTCTTAGATGAGAGCTGTAGTAGTTAAAACAAACAAAAAAAGTATTTCAATACAATCCATGGTAAATTGGTATAAACTGCCTGACTGGACTGTCCTCACCAACCAATCTTCTCCTCATTGGATGTTTGTTACTTTGTGTGGGAAAATGAAGGATTGAGTGTAGAAACAGGAACATGGTTTATATATATATATATATATATATATATATATATATATATATATATATATATACATTTTTCTGGACCAAGAAAACAAAGCATAAGGTCATTAGCCACACCAGAACACTGACCACTCTTAACAACATTTCCTTGACAATACTCTTTTGGTTTATCAGATACTTACTCCCAAAAATGTTACATTTTAGTCTTGTTAAAACCTTAAATTGCTATTTTCTTGACTTGTTAATATGCATCCTTTCTTCTTCTTCCTGTGATGAAGTACTCAAACAGTGATTTCTTCATTCGAGCAAAGGCATCAGTTAACAGTTAACCGAGTACTTGAGTATTCACTGAAGCACCACTGTTTCGCATTGTACCATATATTGAATTTTTTGCATCATTACACCCCTAATGGTTGGGGGTGGGAGTGGGGTGGGGTGGTAGTTTGAGAAGAACACTGGGTGGTCTAGGAGTCCCTTATCAACCTGACCTGCTTTCACTGCAGCACACTAAGAGCTGTCATAGCATTTTAAGAGGAGCAGAACATTTGAGTCACAGAACAGATTAGTTTCAAGTGAGTATCATGTTTAAAAAAATAAGGATGGTTTATTTGAAGCTACTACAACAAGCATTATATATTCATTTGTCTTGTGAGTCACTCACTGGAGCACAGTCTACAGCCAGATATTGAGAGTGGTCATGGTTTGTCGACAACATTCACCCAGTTTTCATCCTACAAACACATTTAAAATGGCACACATAAATTATTGTATTTGTTTAAAACTGTCCAATACTGGGTTAGTGGGTCATCTATAATTCTCAAATCTCTAAAATAAAGCTACAGTAATACAAACGCCCACCAGAACAGACTTTTCCATTTACTGCGGCTAAAATAGCTTATTTACAATCTTCTATGCAAAGGAACTTGCCGTTAATTAAAAAACAAACTGATACTTGCTAGCCATCACTAACCAAACTAATGGAGAAAAGGAAATGAAAGAGGAACAAACAAAAAAAAAAAACATAAAAAACAATCAAACAGAAGAAAACGCATTTAATCGATTGTGCTTTTTAACCCACAAAACCACTTCGTTGTTGAAATGGAATAATTTTTCGTAGAGGCACCAAAAGAAGTGCTAACATTGGTTTAATTTAAGAACTTCTAAAGCTATGACTAGGACTGGTAGTACAAACAGTATCTGTATTTATATATTTATAAAGTTATACAATTTCATTCCATGTCCACATCATCTTGCACGCTTTCTTTCGCGCCCTCTGTCGCTCTGCTATCAATCCTCTGCGAGTTTCCACGCAAAGCCCTTATGAACTGCAGATTTTCTGTCCGGACGAACCACGTGAGCTTCTTGTCCATTCTTTCTATCTGTGATCTACGTACGCAGGGAAATGTCAGATATGCACACGGAGGGGCCTCTTTGTCCGATTATATTTGAGCTGGTGCTGGGGTTCAGTCACTGTGGAAACCGTAGACGAGGACTGGTGGTCAGACTGGCTCTCTCGCGCTGAAGTCTCTTGGGTTTTCTGGCGGCTGGCTGGTCGCTGAGGTCCGAGTTAAACAGTTACTTCGGTCTTGCTGCCTGTGCGGTAGTGGTGGTGGTGCTGCTGCTGCTGGGCGGCTGGCGGGACGTAGTGGAGCTGCTCCACGGTCTGCGTGCGGCGTGAGGCGAACGCCTGCCTCTTGGAGACCGTCTGGTTCGTGCTTAAGGTGTTGTGTGCAGCGGCTGCGGCGGCGGCAGCAGCAGCAGCAGCAGCAGCAGCGCTGCTGTTCGAGGCACTGGGATGCGAGTGCATTTTGGTCATCTTGTAGCGGTCCATGACCGGTGTGGTGGGCACAAACACATCCGTGTGGGATATGGCTCTGGACATGGACCGGTCTCCGTGGAAGCTGGAGCGCTTGACCGACATCATCTTATCAGGAGACAGCAGGGGGTCCTGTGAACGCAGCCGGTCCTGTGAATATAGACGCTCCTGCGAGTAGAGACGTTCCTGGAAGTACAGATGAGCATGGTTAATGGAATAGAACGATACAAGAACTCAGCTGCTTTACCTAACACTGGAATGTAATACAATTTTAAAGACATCAGTTCTTTGTTTGTGATGTAAATGATCTTCTCTAATTGGATGAACTGCCGCAACCTCAGTGATAGTAATAAAAGCAATATATACACACTGATCAACCATAACATTTAAACTACCTCCTGATATACACACACATTTTATCAGCTCCTCTTACCATACAGGAACACCTCGGAGTTCAACAGTTACAGACGGTAGTCCATCTGATTATCGTCTCTAACTTTACATCTACACAGTAAACCAGCAAGGTAGGTGTGTCTAATAGAGTGGACAGTGAGTGGACACAGTGTTTAAAAACTCCAGCAGCACTGCTGTGTCTGATCCACTCATACCAGTACAACACACAATAACACTCCACCACCATATCAGTGTCACTGCAGTGCTGAGAATGACCCACTACTTAAATAATTTCTGCTCTATGGTGGTCCTGTGGAAGCCCTGCTGATCATTGATGAACAGGGTGAAAGGTGGCAACAGACGGACTGCAGTCTGTAAGTGTAGAACTACAAAGCGCACTTACATATATATATATATATTAGTGCAGTAACTTGTTTACAAAGTCTGTTATTCAGCTTATGTTTCAATCCATTTGCACAAATGCATTGTCATATATGAACCTGTCAATCAATCAGTCTCCTTACATGATTTGAAGCATTATCGAACTTCAACCTGCACCATTTATTAGACCGATTACAGGCTTTCAGCGTCCCATATAAATCTTCAGCACAGCCAGCAGAAGAACAGTTAGCATAACTGGAAGTCCCTCCAACAAAGAGGAAAAGCTAGTCTGAATTAAAATATTTACAAAACATTTAAAAACATTTTGAACTTGCACTTTTGCTCCAGCTCACAGTTTCCTGCTGCACGAGCTCGGGGAGGAGCTCAGTAAATGGACTGCACTGTGGCAGATGTCTGTAGAGCACATCTCATTGCAAATAATGCTTTTGTGAAGAGCGTCTATGAATATGTTAACACAGTGTTCTGTCTGTTCCACAAAAACTCCAGTTTGCTTGAGAAAGAGCACAGCAGATCTTCATGTTGAACACCATCCCCCTCTAAACAGACCAATTAAAGAAAGTAGCTGTTATTGTGCTTCATTGTGAAGGAGAAAAAGTCCAGCAGGTTTAATTCTTCCCACTCGGCCCATGTAAAAATGTGCAGTGTTAGCGAACACCCTGAACACCACAACTAGCATAGGGACACTGTCTTCTACATTAAAGTATACTACTCACTAAGCCACAGGGTGTGTTTCTGCTGATAACAATTTCCAGGACTGGATATATGCCAGTGAACTGATGTTAATCTTTGAGCTGAGCATTTTTACTTATCTGTCCTATTATTTAGCCCCATGTTCAGTCTCTAGTCCAGGGACACGTGACGAGCTGAGCGTTTCAGCTGAAGTTGAACATTTTTACACTTGATGGAGTGGAAACTCTGCTAAGTCTGTTTGGTTGAATGATTAATGTTTTTAGGGCGGCAGTCTCAGCCATTATAACAACACGATCTGGAGCATTAACGAACATGGAAGTGATGGAAAGGTCTCTGGTGCTTCAGTATTAGTTTACACACTCCAGTATTTCTAAATGTCATGTTTAGCTTGTGTCGCACGTTATGTAATAAATCATGTCTTATACTGTAATTTGTAATAGCACCACAAGTGAGACTACACATGAAAATATTTAAATCAGAAAGCTAATGCATTTGTACAGTGTTATGCAAGGTATTGCATAACATATTGCAACCGGAAATGTTTCCAATCAGGTACAGACTACCTCTCATGAGAGTAAATACAGTGAGGTTAAACATTCCCTGTCTAAAAGGACTGTTCAGAGAAAACTCATATTCTGCTAATCTCAGATGTAGATCAGTCAAAACATGATAGAAGACCAAATGTTGCTTCTGGAGTTTAGAACTAGAGCTTTAATATCACTAAAACAATAAAACCCAATACAAACAGCCCAAATCCTTTCTGTAAACCTACCCACACCAACTTTTTTAACCTGCTCCAATTATATCCAGGTCTTCCTTACAGTCACCCAGACTTGCTGGGGATGTGAACTTACTGTGAGCTTCAACATTTTTTAATCTTTCCTGCTAAGCAGCCATTTCAGACATTAAGACTGAGTAACATTAAGACTGATCTTGGATCAGATCCCTCTGTATTTATGACAGCCACTGTTACAAATGCTAATTCTACATCAGCAGTCCTACTCTTCAGGTGCTTTGTGATTACAGACCCTGGTGTCTAAAGTGCCTGCAGTTTTGTTCCTTTTTATAGTTTAGTGTGAGTCATGCTGTGTTCTAACCCACATCGTGCAATCTTAATGACGACCTGGATGCAGTTTGAGCAGCTTGAGAGAAGTACTGCTGATATATTTTTACAGAAATTATTTAGATTATTATTTGAAACAATAGCCTTTTGACTCATTTTGCAGTCAAGAAGCAAAGGATGAAGGAAATACATGGAAAAGCTGACTTGTTGCCCAACTATTCCTTTTTTTAATTCATATTTTAATTAAATGTGTGGTTGTGGTACGAGAAGAGCTGGAGGAGGCTGGAAGCTCCCCCCCTTTGATGGACAAGATTAGAACTCATGAACAGGGATGAGATGAGAAGGTGGCTGGGGTACTTTGTCAGTGCAGTAATGGAAGGTTAAGCTGGGAATATAGAACGCTTGATAGAAATGAGGCAGAGCTTCAGAAATGGGGCGGAGCTTGGCCTCTTCCTGAACTTCACACGACATTGAGATATTGAAATAATATAAACTTATGCTGATATTGGGGGAAAAAGCATTCTTACCTGGGAGTGCTGCAGGCGCTCCTGGGAGTGGATGCGGTCCTGTGAGTAGTGGCGATCCTGCGAGTGTAGGCGGTCCTGCGATATGAGGCGCTCGTGGGATCGCAGACGCTCAGCTGAGAGCAGCTGTTCATCAGATAGTATGCGCCCTCCGTACTGGGACATGCCATAGGGGGACATGGGGTAGTCTTGAGCGTAGCCGCGTTCAGGGGACAGCACGCGGTCCTGGGACATGGCTCTCTGGACTCGGCGAGGACGTTGGCGTGGAGGCTGCTGCTGCTGCTGCTGGGCCTGCTGACTGCTCTGTGACTCCTGATTCATCTGATTCATTTTTATCATGTGCAGCGGCAGCGTGCCTCTCGCTGCTAAGTCGGGAAGGTGCCTCTTACGGCTGTAGTAGTCATCCACGTCCTTGTCCGCTGTGAAGGAGCAAAGTCAGGTTACTGGTCACGGTACCTCCAAAGTAGCCAACAATCTGGATTTGTTTTACAGTGGTTGGTTTGTGTGTAGTATGTAAGGCACTTGTCTGGCCAGTTCATATAAAATAAAGTTTCCTAGTAATTTCCTTTATTTTGTGATTTATGATTATTCAAATGTAAGCATCATATCCTGTCAACCATGTTAATGTTAAGCGACTTACTAACAATAAAAACACAGCTCATGGGCGTCTATTAACAAGTTAAATTACGTTACTGTGAGGTGGGACTTGCATGACCTGTGATTTTTTGACGTGGACAGTTTGTATGAATCTATTACTTTTGGATATGATTTGGGTGAACCTTGCTAAGGCAGCCTTGCTAAGCCACTTACCTGTGGAGGACTCCTGGAGTGCCAGAGAAATATAGAGTGCTGTAACTCACTGAAAATGTAAGTAACCGACTTTAAAGTTTACAGAATAATAGGGTGGAAAACGGACATGACAACATTCAATATCTGACCTTTAACCACCAAGATTGGCGAAAATGTCAGTACAGCATGATGTGCTTATTCCAAGAAGCCCTGGATTTGTATTGCTACCCATAAGAAAGCTGACACAGAGCATAAAATCACCAGGCTCCTCACCTGTTGTCTTCTTTGAGGCATCCATCCTGCTATCCACATATTCATGTGATCAGTGACTAGTTGATATCAAGCTGAAAGTGTCATTGCCAAGTAGTCAACAATTTGCCTAGTTAAGTAGTCTGGGCAGTCATTATTATTAAGGTCAATTTAACTGGTGGAGGTCTCAGTTATGTGTTTTATGTGCACATAAAAATAAACACTGCAGTTAATTAATCCAGTTAACCACTTGAAGCTCAGATGATATCACTGGACCTGGGCAGTTGCATTAGAACTACTTGGAAAGTAAGACTTTTCCTGAAACTGCACTGAAATGGTTAATAATGGAGCTGTAGTGTTTGTAACATATAATGTGACCTTATGGCAGTCTACAGAAATCACAGACCATAGAACCCTACTGAAGCCAGGCTTCCATGTAAGTTAATAGCAATTTGAAATGCATGCTGTTTTAGAGAAGCAAAGTTCACAGTTTATCAAACAACAGGCTTTTACGAAGGCGTTTACGAGCCCACCCAGACCCTGGACTCCCCCTGGAGTTAATGAGGGATCAGAAATGCTTTTGTATAAGAAAATCATCTCAATGTTATTGGACTGTTTGATTTTACAAATGTAATCTTTGTTCTGCTAGGAAGCTGGGCTCCTGTGTGTGATTATTGATGGAACTCCTAAAATGGGCAGGATCTAGAAATAAGCTTCCTGTATTAGTCAGCACTAATGTCAAAAAGTCTGCTGTTGAAGACATGCTTGGTGGTGTAAGAAAGTCTTTAAAATCTAGCACTGACATGACTGGCTCGATAAAACTCAAGTCAAAACTGACCCTTATATATTCACAACATAATTTGCAAACATTTTCAGTCAGGAACACATTTACAAAAGCTATTTTTGTCCATGGAGTAAATAAGTAAGAATTAAAATAATAATTTAAGGTAATCAAAAACAGGATTTTTTATGAACACTTGGAACATTAAATAATGAAATAAACCAATGTCAATAGATATACCAAAGAGATACTCAGCAGTACTTTAAATACCCTATGAAAATGAATACAGGTCAAGTTTGACCCATGTTGAGAATTAGAAAGGGTTTTCTTAGCTTGTGCATCAAAAGGTTCAACTAATAAATGTTTATTAAAGCAACGTCATAGTAAATTAATACCTAGAATGCCTTGCAGGTCAAAAGCGATAGTCAAATCTTAAGACATCTAAATAGAATATACATCTAAATAGATAACTACAATTATTCATCATTTTATAACCTTTAATGCCATAAATACTTGTTTAAACCTTTTTAAGCCACAAGTTATTACTGAATCTAAGATAATATCGACTTAATATGGCTGCCAGACATTAAACTGTAGTTTATGAGTATTAATTTTTTTTGCCAGTAGATTATGGCCTATGCTTCCCCTGTGTTAGACAGCATTAGCTGCACTGGAAAGGTGATAAAAGTTAATGATTGGTTCGCAGCGGCTGGACAGTTGCACTAATACAGGCAGAGTAAAAGTGATGTGGAATGTACGGGCTGCTACATTTGCAGACACAGTTTCACTAGCTGCCAAGATGTTTTGATCGTGTTATCGATTATACTGTTTTTGTAGTGCATGGACTGAAGGAGGTCTTGTTAGTGACGGATTTTGCTCCAGCACCAAAAAAGCTCCAGTCTCCAGTTGTGCATTCTCATAAACAGGATCAGGTCAGGGACTAGGAAACTAAATGCAATTGCTGCCTTTTTCTTATTTGTCCTGTATTTCTTTGGTTATCTTTAAAAAAAGAATATCTTGCAGCCCAGCTCAAAGCACGAAGAGCACTTAGTGACTACTGTATCTGTAACAGAATGATTAGAGATGGAAATAATTAAATTACGGTCTCCACCAATATGGGATGAATGCTGTCTGAAGGAGCTGATGACCTTGAGATCTCTGTTACACTTGACGGATCTCTCACATACTCAGCCTGAGAGAACCGGAGTGCCCCACTTTATGGAAAAACAAAACTGTATTCAGGAAAATTAAAACCTCAAATCACAGAAACGGAAGCAAAACAACATTGTATAGCAGACCCAAGTTGCAGATTTGCAGTGAAAGGCTGCATTTAGGACCCCGAGGTACCTGTAATTTTTAACATGCAGCCTCTTAAAGGGATTCACGTCAAGCTTGTTATGAAATAAAAAACACAATTATGATTTTATAAGCCATATATTTTTACTTTATAATCTATTAACAATAAGTGAAACTTTATGGCGACCACAGATGTATTATTTGTAATTATGAAAGCAGTTCACTTGAGTACAGTAGAATGTACTGGTGAAACTTTGAAAACTTTTAAGCTTAAAAACACATACGTATTTCTTTACATGTATTAATAAGAGCAGAGCGCTTCCACTGCTACCCAGAAATAGAGGGTATTTTTTTCCTGCCGGCTGCACCCTACAAGATCTATCTGTGGGAATGCCATTGAAGTTCCAAACATAGACACAGCTAAGCCTTTCGGCTATTCACCACAACAAATAATATACTTTAGAAGCATATCTGAAATATATTAGGGTGGCAATGCCTGAGGATGTATTGAGGAGTATCTGGCACAAGGAATTATTGAGTGGTTGTGATTGGATGCATGTTTTTTTTTTATTCCAGACATGGATTTGGAAGATGAAGGAGGAACTGTTGAGGAGAAGTGGGGGTGGGTGACATAGGCTTTGATTTCAGTCATGATATTGTACCTAAAATACCAAAAATAAAATTAAAAGATAAATGACTCCAATTTCAAATTTCATCCACCTAACAAAACTAATACATAATAATCTTCTATTCCTAGACCAAACATACTGAGATGGATTGGTTTTAAAAAACTTTTAGCTAGTGCTAACTACACTCTAGCACTTCTTCAAACCTTCTCACAATCAGAGGTTTTATGTAGTAAAAAAATTGCCATTACCCACACAATGATAAAATCCATATCAGGAAGTCATACAGGTATTTACATCACTGGTATTCCTTTATCCTGGTACACTTTTACCCCCATGGTGGCAAATTTGGTCAAGTGAGAAGGACCAACATCAATAGCATGCCTGGATCTACCATATGGGTGACCTGGGCCACTGCCCAGGGGCACCAATACATCTCTATATAAAAGCTGCACATGTTTAAAATGAGTTTAATTATCTAAAAACGTTGTTTTATTTATTTCATTTACATCAGTTCATATACTACACCAGCCAGTCTATGTTTAATAATCCAGTTGCTAATATCGAAAAGCCATCATCATTATGTCTGCATTCATTTTGCCAGACAGCTGCATCTATGTGGATAAAAAAAACAGACAAAATTGTGGTTTTAGCATCTTGTTTCACTTGTAATGTGACATTAGAAATTTTAGTGAAATTAACTAATGGCTACTCATCTACATACTCGGTGACATGGTGCTGATTGAGGAGCTAATGTTAGTTCAGCTGACATATTTTTTGAAGATTTTATAGTACAAGTTAGCAAAAAGGTGATGGGTTGAATCAGTGAATATATTGTACGTGCGATAAGGATAATGTAATGTTTGCAGGGGCCCCCAGATGGTCTTATTCTGTCCCTGGTCAGGAGGCTAAAGCATATGCATACATGTAAAATTACACTGAAAACTGTAAGGCAGCCTGGACACTAGTTTTAATCTTGCTTTAAAAAATAGGTTGCAAATTTAGATTTTAAGGGTAATTTCAAAAAACAATAATAATAAATATCAGTCATTTTATTGTGCTTTACGTGTCGCCTCAGAGTAAGACGATCCGGGTTGGATTTCCAGTCTGGGCCGTTCTGTGTGGAGTGTGTATATTCTCCCCGTGCTTGAGTGGGTTTCCAGGTACTCCGGTTTCCTCACACAGTCCAAACACATGCATGTGAGGTTGATCGGTCACTCTACATTGACCGTAGGTGTAAGTGTGTGAGTGTGTGTTGGCCATGCAATGGACTGGCGACCTGTCCATGGTGTATCCTGCCTTCGCATAATGACGCTGGGATTAGCTCCAGCCCCCTAGTGACCCAGACTAGCGGGATAAAGTGGAAGATAATGGATGGATGGATTATTGTGCTTTGCATTTCACCATTATAAATATAAGTGTATTTTTTTCTGGCAGGTAGTCCGTACAAAGATAACATTTTATTCCCTATCGCAATAGCATTTTCTTTCTGTTGTGTTGCTGAAATTCTTAGTTTGATCTGCATGCCATATAAGGTTAAACTATAGTTTATATTTGCATATTTGAATAAAATAACTATATAGAATTGACAACATATATAGAATTGACATACCATTAACCTCAAAACACTGTTGTCTCCTACTTTAAATACAAATTTCCTATTTGTAAAAGAGGTCAGTAAAATGGGCTGATTTCAAAACCCTTAACTGTTATGTAATAGTCCTGACCCATTAATATTTTACACATAAGGGAGCAACAGCCACAGAAATGTGGAGTAGTGTAACATTCCAGGCTGTGAATTCTGCACTTTTTTCTTACTCTTTCCAAGGAAACAAACTGTCAAAGGACATGGTTGATGGTTATTGTTAAACAAAGCTGAAACTGGCTTTCTATTCGCCAGCTTCTTAATCAAACGTTCCATAACACCTACAGCTTGTACAGGCACCAGAATGTAACTGCAGTACCATAAAACACGCTGGCAAATAGGAAGCCAACTTCAACACTCATATTTTTTCCAGGACAGCTTTAATTCCAACTTCTTAAGTTTGCTCTGTAGATTTCAGTCCGTACAGTTTCTTAAACTTTGTGAGAGAAGTGAAAGACAACCTCAACAGTAACTTGTAAGTAGCAACCATGCTGTGTGATTTTATCCACATTTTCTGTTTGAAGCAGATCATATTAAACTGAAGGTTTCATAGTGGGTAACAACTTTAAAGTAGCTAGTATAGGCACTTCCTCTGTTTAGCTATGCTTAGCTATGCTAAACCTAGTATCTAACTATACTAACAACTTTAAAGTAAGTAGCTAGTATAGGCAGTTCCTAGGTTTAGCTTTGCTTAGCTATGCTTAACCTAGTATCTAACTATACTAACAACTTTAAAGTAAGTAGCTAGTATAGGCAGTTCCTAGGTTTAGCTTTGCTTAGCTATGCTTAACCTAGTATCTAACTATACTAACAACTTTAAAGTAAGTAGTTAGTATAGGCAGTTCCTAGGTTTAGCATAGTTAACTGAACAGTATGATGATCTAGCTCCTTTACACTTTACACTTTTAATTTTCCTGCCTGTGTCGGTTTTTACATGTTGCTTCGGTGTGATCATTGCTGTGTCTTGCTGTAAACCAACCAGTCAGAGGAGAGCTAATTAAACTATTCATGAGCTCACCAAAAAAGAGAAAACAGCTCATGTTGTAGTAGGGCCAAATCATAGGGTGTAAAGAAGTGTGTAAAAACCCATATTATTGTCTTGACCAGTTACATACCTTCTATGTAGACATCAGAGAACAACTTAAAATGCAGAGCAAACACATTCAATGTCACTTAAGAGGCATAAATGATATTAGTACAATAAATAGCCAAAAACAACTTTCCTTTTTGTTCTTATTAACTATTACTTAATTATTATTATTAATGAGTTTTAAATTTGGAAATAATTGCATATATGGGGCAACTCAGCAATATGTCTATAGGCTGAATATCAGTAACAGAAAAACTTGTATGTGGTAACTTAAGGACTTTTGCTGAGAAGCTCCATATATAAACTATGTACTTTTTAAACAGCCAACCTGCCACCAGCCCAAGTGAACTTGTGTAATTTACCCCCAATTTTGTGACAGTGCTTACCCCTAATGAAGGTCTCTCAATATCCTGCACTACACTTGATTATAGTGCCAGTGTTTTCTATGCTGCTCCATATGCAATTACACCACCCTTTAGCTGTATTTACTCTCCACTTAGGGAATGCTATGAGTTGAGACGATATTGCAAAGCATCTACCATCAGCTAAATCAATACAACAGAGAGCCTAGGCCACAAGTAAGTTATCTCCAGTGATACGAGCAAAGTGAAATGGTGGTCGTTTTAATCACTGTCCTTGGCACTGAATGCTAATAATCTTTACTTTAAATAGGGTTTTTGAACTGAAGTTTTAACAAGACTTGAGCTATCTGACAGAGATAATAGGTCTGTGAAATACGTGTTCTCCCTCACAGCATGATATGAATGTACATATATAAAAAAGGTATATCACTCTCTTCCCCGATGGCTTTAAATACGACCAGCATTTATACAGACTTACATAAGATGATAGTCATTAACTCACAGTGTCCTACATATTGTTGACTAATATTATGCACTTATAAATGATAACATTCATTTTCTAGTAATGGTCTTCAGAGCTTCGGCCCTGGGGTGGGGCGTGTTTTTTTTTCAACACCCAAGCTAAAAGCACATCTGCGACTTTAACTGCTGTACGATTGGAATTTCCAGACTATCTATTTTCCACACAAAGAACTGCCTTGTTTACACTTTGACTTCACTCCATCCATTAGTCCTGTTAGACTCTATTTGTAGAGAGCTAGGGGGTATTAACAGTGCACAGTGCATCATGGGTTAACCAGTACTTCACTGAGGTGGTCTGACTTGAGGTATATAGGGCACACATCACAGCCACTCTAAGTAGTTGAGTTTTTAAAAAGAAGAAACGTTTGTGCTGGGCTCGTTTAGGCTATTTCGTACATTCTACTTTTATGAAGACGTTAGGGGTTTTGGGTTTTCTCAAGAAGACCAAATAGCACTGTTTTCATCAAATTAATAAAACTGTTTTCAACAAAAAAATAAAACTGCATCAGAAGCCTGAATATGGGTGTAGTGGTGGGTTTTCCAGGGTAGAAGAAAGGGCTATGTTTTCAGCTGTTAGCAATGAAGAAGCTGAGTTTCTTCTCACAGTTTTTGATGTTTTCAACACATGAAAAAACTAACCGTAAAAACCTAAAAAAACACATATATTTGAGTATCTGAATCCCAAAAAACCAATGTAAAAACTCAATATCTACCACAAATATCCAAAAAGTGGAACACCTGGTGCTCTAGATAAGAGGATGTGCTACAATAATTGCCATATATATGACTTAGACATGTCATAGCTATTTAAAATGAGCCAATAACTGATCATTATTCTTTATCTCATGCTAACAGCATACTTTATGTATAAAACACAGTTAAGTTTGTTCAGTATACACTGCAATATTTTTAATTATCCCCATCAATTCAGTCACAGTTAAACTGGTTACTGTTTGTCATGTTAGGATGAAAGATTGGATTTTTCAGTAGTTTGAGAAGTGGATTTCCAAACCTGAATGGATGGCAAACATGACTTGTAGTCACTACAAAGCCACTACAAACAGAACAGAAATGGTTTTAATGTAAGATGAGAGACATAGTTGTACAAAATAGCTGGTTTTGCTAGTTTAAAGTCTTTGGATTGTCTTTTTTGCCATGAAAGAATTAGAAGATAATCAGAGGAAGACATTCTGATTCTGCTAGAACTACATCCAAGTGCATATTTCAATTTAATTAGGCCATTAAGACAGAAACAGTTAATTCCATTTTCATTGCACCAGTGCTGAGAACATCCAGTGGAAAACATGTATCCTCCTTTTTTGTTGATTTTTATTTTTCTGTTTTTCTATCTTTTGATAGAATCTTTTGATTGTGTGATAATGTCATGATGAAGGGACCAATGGAAATGCTCCAAATAACAAGAGAAATAACTTAGGAACTAGATATAACTGGATTTAATTCTGGTTTAATTGATTTGCATTGAAAGTAAAGTATGTGTTTTCCTCTCTGGTAAAGTTGTTATTTTGGAGATGCTTGTTTTTTTATGGACAGTGTTGATATAACACTACATCAACTGAGAAATGTTGTTCCCACATTATTCACATCCAATAGAAAAAGAGAGCTTTCCTAACTCCAAAAGCCTAATTTAGCCTGTGGTTGTTAGTATTATAATGTAGTAATGTAGTTATTGGTTTTGATATTGTTGTTTTTTTTTTTTTTTATATCAGCATAACCTAATTAGTGCCAAACATTCTGACCCCATGTACAACATATTTTTCTTTTTTTTTTCTTGAAAACTGGACAGACTAATAATTATCCAGTGAGTGGAATCAGACAATTATTTAGAGCAAAGACAGTGTAAAAATCTAGGCAAGCACAGGGTCCCCAGAACAGGAACTGAGGACCACCTATACACAGTGTTCAGAACAGAGATGCCAAATCATGCTCCTGGATTTCTATACTCCATCAGGCTGCAGCTCCAGCCCTAATACAACATAACTGCTACCAGAAAACCTTGATTAGCTGCATCTGGCTTGTTAGACTGGCAGCGGGACCAACCACAAGGCAACAAGCAAATTATCTCAAACAGCATGCCTGGTTCAGACTGCAAATACAGCAACAAGACTGTAAGGCACTCTCAGAATGCAAGGTTGGAATCAATTCCAACGACTCGTGGAGATAAATTCAATTTACGCTGTGAATGAAATTAATTGTTTTCAGAAGCTGCTTAGAACTGAATCAGCGAATTTCAATTATGAGATGAATTTCATCTCATCAGCTTCATTGCTGAGACTGAAATGAATGCATTTAAAAGAAACTGATCCCAACCCTGGTGAAATGCCTGAGGCGCAGCAGCGTGCAGAATGAGAAACTGGCTCTTACTGAGTCTTTTGAGTGAGGAGTACTTGTTGAGGTCGGCCTTCATGGCGGACTCGTAGGAAGGAGGCAGGTGTGAGAGGCTTTGGAAAGAGCGGGAGAAGGACAGATCGTATGGCTCCGTCTGCGAAGTAAGGATGCTGTTCATGCGTGTGTTCTCTGGAGGATGACAAGACAGCAAACCACAAGACATTTCAAGAGAATAACGTATGGGAAGAAGTAAAAGCTGTAAAGGAAAAGTCCAGAGTTTTTCAACCTAATCTCTAGCTGTAGTGCCAAAGATCCACCAGCTAGCTAGTTTCTCTTCACATCGCCCCAGATCTCCTCATTGTACCACCATACAATGCTGCCCAGCTGGGAGGTCACAGGCTAGAAGCTGCTTCCTTGAAGACTTGTGAACTGAACTGCTGCTAATGCAACGCTTGGAGGAGAACACTAACTGCCAATTCAGCTTACAGATGCTTGCGTGAGTGATTCGGGAGAAGGAGGACCATCTCACCCATCCAGTTACAGACTCCTGGCCACAAATGGCTGTGGCACTGCCAACGAAAGTCATGACCTCCCAATGATAGGGCTAATGCTTAGACAGTCACAGAAGCCATGGGGCAGTTGCTGAATCAGCAATCATTAATGTACAATACGTATTTTTGAACTTTTTAAGGAATCGTTAGTTAACGGCTTCAGATAAGACGTTCTCTCACGCCAGCCAGAAACATACTTAGTGCAAGTGACAAATGCCAGCCAGCGTTCTTAAGTCACTGTGGCAGATAAACACTCATTAATCAAGGGGGTGACAGAGGACAAACAAGAACGTCTGGAAATAGGGACCATATCCACAGAGGGCCAGTGTGTTCGTTCCAGCAAAGCAGATCACATGATCAGACTGAGCATTGCAATAATTACGAAGAATCAGATGAGTTCCTGCTCATTTGGAACGAAAACATGATTGGACACCCATGCTGTAGAGCGTCCAGGGTCAACTTACAGCATTTAACTATAAACCATAATGCTGCATATTCATACATTTTTTGATCAAATAGATATTTACTGTTTAATTTTGAAAAGTAAAGTCAATATATTGAAAATGACAATAAAATCGAAAAATGTTTCTTTTTCTATTAAACTTAAAACAATGTAACTTCTTCATAAAATCTCCCAAAAATTTTGACTACTCTTAACTGTATTAGATTTTAGCACTATTTGAGCTGGATTAGTTTTACTAGAGTAGGTCCAGCAATGTATTTTGTGGTTAGCTGATTTATAAGGATTTAAAAATCGGTGTATTTTAAAACATCATCGCACAAAAAGTTTAAGTCAACATTAGAATTATATTATAATTAAACTGATCCTAACCAACAAACAACAAAACTGCAAATTGTAGTTAATCCCGGATACAGCAGTAAAGCAGGCAGTACAATGACACAGAAGTCACACTGCCCTGCGAGAGGTGCCTTCAGATACTTCATTTTCATTCTCCTTCTAATCAGACCATCGCCAAAAGAAGTTTTGAACTTAAAGATAAGTTCTATTTTGAACTGAAAGATAAAGGCACTGTGCTCCATTGCAGTGTTAGCCTTGTTTCCTGGTCAACCAAAACATAAGCGGCAATGTCTTTCACCAGGTTTCGCTGAAGTCTATAACCAAGTTTTGTTATTACCAAAAACATAACGGTTATTATGCTATAAAGTTGATTGAAACAGATTAAGTGAGTCATTGATGGAGCTCAGGATTTTGAGGACTTGGACAAAGTAATTTACTCTCAATTATTGTGTAATTCTGAACAGGATTAAATCAGAAATCTCATCTGAAGTAAAACTAATCCAGCTCGAATAGGGTTTAGGTCTAGTTTATGACAACATTTCAGACTACAATGTATATGTTTTTAGTGTTTAAGAATTATAAACAAGCTGAGTGATTCCAATGTTTTTTGAACTGTAGTTCTGTAACACTCAAAATGCAGCTTGCGTGTCTAATGGATTACGTTGTGACACAGTTTAGAATGCAATGAGGCATGAAACTGTGTTTGCATAGCTGGAAGCATTTGGGAACTTGCATGAAGTCAATTTCTGGCTTTATCCTCTGATCTGGATTATTAAAGTGTAAAGTATAATTTGTACTCCAGCGCCATGTATTTCAAACCTCATAGATTCCAACAACTGCCCAATGGCTTATACTATGAATGTAATTGAGTACAATGTACCACACAGTGTGACAACTGATAGATGCAACAGATTAAGTTGAAAAACTCTTAACTTTCAAATTCATTTTCATACTTTGAAGACAAAGCCTGCTCAGGACAGACTGGCACTGCAGTAGCATAAGTGCCATCACAAACACTCGGCCATCAGTGCAGGGGATACAGTGGATGAACACTGTGGCCTGGTGGCTAAAATCAGCCATTGTGAGAGACTGGCTCAGTTATGTTTTGTTCAATGGCCTTCCACCCTTGCTCTGTGAGTGATTTGATGTGAGCGAGAGCTGTGGAGGAGGATAGGCGGCTGCCACCGCTGACCTCCTCCCCCACCCCCGCCCCCCGTCCCCGTGGGCTGCGTGCCCGTCACGCCAGCCTTGGCTCGGTCAGCGCGGGCATGGATGGAGCCCTGTTTAAAAATAGGGCAGGGACGACTGCGGCAGAGCGCAGGTCTGAGACAAAAACGACACACCAGGGAGCCGGGAGGGGTGCGGCGGGAGACGGGAGAAGAGTGTTTACACAATAGCACTCGCTCCATTTTGCCCTCTGCTCAGGACACATGCTGTGGGTTTCTCTTCTTTTAATTCGAAGCTACTGCTGGCAAAGTGCACAGCAAGGCATTCATCTTTATTTAAGTGAGGAGGAGGAGGAGAGGAGGAGGAGGAGGAGGAATAGGAGTGGGTTTGGGAGGTGGGGGTAAGGGGCGCCAAGTGTAATTCTGCTGTAAAGAACAACTTACCATGCCTTAGAGATCTGTGAGCTAGCGAAAAAAAATAGGAATTTCAGTAAGCTGTGCTGAAGAAATATCCAATATTAATGCTGTGTATCGCAGCAGCAGAGTGCATGAGTATACAGTACTGTGCAAACCACTCTTAGTTTAAACTGCAGTCAAATCAGACATTCAACACAAAGGTATTATTCATTTATCAGCACCGGAGAGACAGCAGAGTATGCATTTAACAGAAAAATACACAAAAGCGTCCAAAACTATGTATAATATGCAATCCTTCAGTACTTAGTGTGTCTATGCTTTGCCTTCATTACAGCTGCAGTTTCTTTCAGGAGACCTGCTTTCAGCCTCCTATTATGTTATGGGCCAATTTGACCTGTCTCCACTTCGAATTGTCTGAAATATTGGCTTCCCTCTCTGAAGAAAATCTTAGTTAAATAGTTGTTAAAATTGTAAATACACCATATGTTCATCTTTTCAAATCTTCCAAGAGTTTAAATTAAGCTCTATTGCTTTGCTCAATTTGACACATACCATTAACATAATAGGAGGGTTAAAGAAATTTGCAGGAATATTTTTCTACACCTCCAAAGTTCAGTCTTAGAAGTTGGTTGCATTTCATCCCAAACGCATTCAGTGAGGTTGAGGTCTGGACTCTGGACTGGTCAGTCTAAGAACACCAGCAGCTTCTTTGTACGTCTAGTTCTTTTTCTCAGTCAGGCTTCTTGACAGCTACCCAGGCTTTATGTGGAAAGGTAGGTAAAAGGAAAGGTAAGTTAGAGTCTATGCTGCCTTAAACTTTTGAGGTAATGGAATTTCAAATAGTTAACACAACAAGATTTTGTGTTTTATGCCCAGAAATGTATTATTTCAAGTTCAAATAACTTAAACTTTTAAGGCAGCACAGACAATAACTTAAAAGCTAAAACATATTTCTTTTTTTACAGTCTAGTCTTTCTTCTCTCAGTTAAAGGATGGAAACATAACCTCCTTCTTAAAGATGAACGCTTTAAGTACTGAGCACCTAATGCCTGTTTTGGTGGTCTACCAGAAGTTCCTAGGTTGTCAGGAGTCCCATTTTTTGTTCGTATTTTAACTTGAATGTAATAACTGCAAATGAAATAAGTAAAGGACGGTGTGCTTTTTTGCACATGACCACATTCTATTTAGTCATGTGAAGAATGTTGGAAAACAACGTTCAGAAAAACAGTTTTATAACGATCTAGGTTTTAAATGCGGCCCATTCACTTCTCACCAATGCATTTAATAAGGATACAATTTGGACCAATACTCCAGCATTGATCCAGTTTATTGGACTTGTGCATCACTGGAAGAATTGAAAGAATGTAGGCTCTGCAGCCGAGACAAAAGCAACGCGAATGCTTTTGTCGTTCTGCATGTTTCTCTTTCCAGAATTACACATTCTTATTAACAGTGTGCTTTCATTTCTTCATTAAATCAAAATGTCTTAAAGGGTACGGCAAATATCAGATATAAATGTCAGCACAGCAAGATGAGAAGCGACACTACGGCGTTATTGAGAGAAAGTTGCAAAGCCATAAACAGAATTAGCCTCACTGAGAAAAGAGCAATAACAAGCTTTGTCATATAACAACCAATCTGCTGAAAAATCTTTGGAGCTTGTTAGGGAGTGCTATCCATCTTCTCACTCCCCTCCGGTCGAATAGAGGCAGCTCACCAAAGGCGGCGATTTAATCGTTTCACTAACAAGATGAGCGGCCGCTGCTCGCTAGCGAGAGCGTTTCGAGCCTCCACATTTTTAAGGGCGCCAGGCAAGAGCTTTCTCCCGGCACACGCATACTCCCTGCTCTGGCTTCAGCTTTTGATCAGCGTGTGTTCATTAGGTGAGAAAAACGTCGATAGAGTACAAATACTGTGTGTCAGCTTGTTTTTACAGATGTCGTCCCCGCACGACTTGACTTGTGCATCTGCCTCAATTGATTCTTCAAAAGCGCAACACACGTGGTGTGTGCACTGCGGCAGGCGTAATGGCTGCACGACCCCTCCTTCCACTCCAGAAGGAGATTACAAAGCCAAAAGTTGACTCTGAGTAAAAGGCATTTGAAGAGAAAGAGATGGTTTAAGTGACAGATCGTTTTAACCATCTCCTCTGGGTCAAGTTAAAAAAATAATGGGCTGAAAAACAGTTTTTCCGTTAAATCAAGGTCTCCTCTGATCCTGCGATGCCTGCCACCACACCCTTCTGGAACACGGGTGTGCTTAGCACTGTCACTGTTGATTAGAAGGTGAGAATTCTTGTGACGAGTTTGTTGAGTAGCTACTCAGAAAACAGTAATGAGAAATTATACTGAGCAATAACAAAGGACTGTACTGGAAAGATAAACAAGGAAGCATTTAATTAGACCCTAAAGCCATTTTTTCTAATTAAAAGCTGAAATGTGTTGCTTTATAATATTAAATGGCATCAGTTTTGTTGAAAATTTGGTCAAACTTTTTTTTTTAAACTGTCACTATAGCATCAATATTGTAGTCTTTTCTGTTTCTGTGTCGACCCCTTTTGGTTTAGTTCTACTATAGGCATGCATGGCATGGATCAAACCTACATAACAATGTACAAATCAGTCAACTAAATGTTATAGCTCCCAGATACTGATGCCTGACCTGCAGTAAACAAACATTAGTTTAAAATCTTAATAAATGAGAAGTTAACCAAGTGTGTGTCACTCTTCTACATAATCTTATTTACGGTTGCATATCAGAAACTGCTGAAGCAAATTACATAAATCATCTGGGGAAAAAACAGCCTGTTTATAAAACAAATGATTAATGATTTCTGCTAGCCTGACTATGGGGTTTCCAGTGTTATGCTGAATTATTAGTGTTATGGTAAATGTTCACTTTTCCACATTGGGTTTTTATATTACATTTTTGTTAACATGATTTGGATTACAGTGAAGAAGAGCAGTTTCTTGTGTCACAGTTCTCACCTTCTTTTACTCCAGGATGCTCCAAAGTGTTACATTTTTGAACATTTTTCTACAGTGACCTGGGATTCAACATGGGTATTGAGTGACTTCAGTGATGACCTGACTGGTCAGTATCATGCTCCTGGAGAACTGGTGCTGCTACTGGTAGTTATGTAACTAACTTATTCTAACTTATTCTACATAGCAGGTGTTTCCAAATGGTCGGTACTAGATTGGATCAGCGGGAAGGTCACTCTGCTCTGGGTGACGAAAGCATCTGCATGCCTCTGATTACTTCAACCATATCAAATGCCGAGCATCACCGGTTTCTCTCTGGTCATGGCTAAAAGTGTAAGATGCTTCTAAATTATGTATAATGCAGCTAAATGTAATATACGTAAAGCGGCAGCTGTGTGTAAAGGGGGGTAACAGTCCGCCATCTTCTTGTTCGAATTTTCCCATTCCATCTTAAATGGGGCAGCGAGGAGCTGGCGAATGGGAAACCAACCTTAAAATGACATTTTTTACCATTTTAATTATTGTTACAATTACAAGTAGGTTAGTTTGATAGTCTGAAGTCTAAGCTAGCCTAAGTTTGAACTTGTCCTGTCCTTGTCCTGTGTGAGCTCTCCTGACAACCAGGGATAACTAATATTATATATTATTGTTTTTAACTGTAGGAGGATATTGTGTCATGTCCTTGTTTTTTGGAGCAAAATGAAGAGTAGTTAGACTATCAGTATCCATAAACAGCATCATCATCAGTAAATTCCTAATAATATCTATTAGGGGTTTCCTGTTGGGGTTGGGGACGGGGTTTACAACAACATAAAACTACATAAGAACAATATGTGACTAAAATATAAATAAATGGGCACATTTTACACAGAGGACCATTTAAAATATGCATTAATCATCATGCGAACTGCTGAAACATCACTACAAATTCATCAAGAATGTACATTTTAATCAGTTTATTTAAGTAACCAAGTTGAGTTATTGTGACAGCCATAGATTTGAAAAGCATCACAACATGCTTATGAGAACACTAATCAGTTCACTTAAGCTATCTTAAGATATCAGATTGAAAACTGTAATCACTGCATTGCATGCAGTATGTTACCACTGTGCCACTACCTTCTTGGAGAACAGGACGTCCTGAATTTTGATTTAGAGAGGCACAACATCACAGAAGGATTAGCTGTGGCTTGTTTGCTGTGAATTGGTAGAATGGCCAGGTGAAGCATTTGAATTCAGAGCACCTCTCTGGCCTGCAGAGTGGACCGTGTCCTCCACAGAACATTAACTCAAATCAAGGAGTGCTGTGCTTTCCTGCTGCTGGCACTTTGGAAGATGGACAGTGCCACTGACCTGTTCAAAGAACCATCAGGGTTGGAGGCAGGTGGTGATAAAATAACAAGGTGCTCAGAAAAAAAACATAGTGAAAGACATGCTTCACTCAGGAGAGCATTTGTTTCTGTTGTATGCTATGTTGTTATGCGGTGTGATGGAGACAGCAGTTCTTACCATTTTTAGGTGTTCGAGTGGGGCTACTGTGACCCAGATGGTTGTAGTTGTGTTGATGGGTGCCTGCAGAAGAAGCAATGACAGGTCCGATTTGCCAGTGAAATCAAGAAAACAAATCGGAATTAAAAATGAATGAGGAATGATGCAGTAGGAAAAGATAAGATTAATGTTAATCATAATAAGCAGAATGGACCAGCACATATACATCTAGCCAGCAATGGTGATGGGAATGTGTTCTGGCAATCATGTAGAACTACAGAGATCTACAGTCTACATGACTGAGAGGAGATGCTAGGCTGGGTGGGAAGGTAACACAGGAGAGACAGAAGGTTAAATTGCTGCATACATATTAACTGACATGACATAAAGTAAACATATTACAAAAACTGGAGAGTATAACATCGCTGTCCAAAGCAAAACAAGTATCTTCAAAATAGTAATTTTACAGTAGAGGCCCAAAACATTCTTAACTCTAGGATCTTGGAGCATTTGATTGGTCCATTCATCATGAAACTCTCACAGAATAAAAAAGACAAGTACCGTATTTGTATAATATAGAAATATGAAAAATGTTTTTCATTGGACAGCGAGGTTATATACATGTTTCACATATCGCTGCTGTTAAAAGAAAGCCCTGTATATCTAAAATGATACCTCTGGGCCATTTCCTTTTGTCCAAAAAAAAAAAAAAAATGGAGATATGCTGACAGCAGCGATATACACATTTGCAAGCCATGGTGAACTGTTTGTCCCTGTATGCCATGGTAGTCATAAAATTCCCTTCATTGGAGATCCCTCTGTTGCATTTTTTCATCAATAATGTTGATCAGTATTTTGATAGAGATGTGTATGACTTACAAAACCAGAATAAAACAGCTTTTTGTCTTTTTAGGAAAGAACGCAAGTCAACCTTTACAGAAATGTTTAAGTGAGCATTTTATAACATTGCCAGTTAAAACATAATAACATGAACTAACATTATCAGCAGGATTTCAATAAATAACAGTTAACGAGCTAGCCCCTGCCTCTCCTGTCTCAAAATACTACTACATATAAGTAAGGAGGTGATAGGGAGTCACTGTAGTGTCGAATCAGTCCAACATGAGAGGATGAAGAAGTAGCACTGCTCTGATGGTGTATGGTGTATAACTTATCAATCATGTTGAATGTGCTGCACCCAGTTAGGTCTTTTAATAAAAGGCAGCCAACGAAAAGAAGAATGAATGCAGTGATTGCTGAAACTTGGCACGCAACCATTATAATGAACCGATAATGAACCAAGCAAATGTGGCAAGCAGTCCACATTTGACAGAAATTAAAAAGAAGTGTAAATAGAAACAAGAGTTAATATTGCCATTGATTTCCACAGCTGGAGACTCTCTTGGTGAGTAAAGGGATGAAGTTTGATGCTGAACTGGAACTTACTCTAGACTGGTAAGGTCTTATGGAGTAGGAGAGGGGACTCATTTCATGGTGATCTTACGAGTTTTTCTTTAAACAATGTCATTTTTTTATTGTGGGAGTTTATGATTGTTTTAAATTTCACCACTCCCCTTCCAATCCTCACTGCTTGCTTGTACAGAGTCATGACATCTCACACACACAGAACCAACAGATTATATCTATTAAAAAATAGTCAGTTTCTGTTCCACCAGCAGAAGCTCCACTATTTGTTTGGCATAAAGAAGTCTTGCTCTCGTCTTGCTATTTTAACACCCTCTTAACTTTAATGATGTGAATTCTCAGTGTGTTGTAACATATATTTTGATCATTACTTCACTGAAAAACACTCGATAAGCCCAATAAGTGATTTGAATTGCATTTTGAATGTTCTTGCATGTTCACTCAGGAACTAAAAAGCCAACAATACAAAGCAATATAGTGCTTCTTTTTTAATAAGGATAGAAAACACAGCAGCACAAAGAAAGCTCCGATTCCACACGCTGAGCTGTTCTACATGCACACATACCCACTACTCTGAGGGCAGATTTTAATGAGTTAAAGTAAACATCGCTAGCAGTATATTAGGTGAGATAGTTTTAAGGTACATTACTGATTAGACCATGCCTGGAGCTAAATCATCTCCTGACATTTATTTTTCTGTCTTTGAAGGACCTCAATAAATTTACTTTGCCATCACTCATCATGGCTGTTGGTTTCGTGTGCATATGGAGTGTGCACTCTGCGGGAAGCAGATGCAGTCAGCAGCACACTGGCTTGAGCAAGAGTACTGTGAGAGTTTTGCAGATGCTATAGAGGGATAGTGGCAGGCTCGAGCATTCATGAGCCATGATGAATGACAGCTATTCTGAGCTGGCAATGACTGCCCTCTGATGAATCTGTGATAAATGTCTGCATTCTGGCGTGGACCCCATGCCATGCTCTTTGGCATTACTACTGTTGTGCCTGTTTACAAATGCACTTGAGGTTCTACTTTAATAGTCCATTTACATCTGCCATGCAGTTTAATATCTGTAAGCAGTGTGGCATTTTATAAATCATTCTATTTTCTAAATGATACGTTATGATATATTGTAAAAAACAGCTGGAGTTAATACAGCGGTGTTGTTACCGTCAGTCATTGAGGAGGAATTCCAGTCACTTCTGTAGACTAATATGGATTAATCATGTTACACAGTGTTCTGTAATAAAGCATTATATTCTTATCAACTTTACTGACGTTCATGCCTTAAATCATTAATGTTCTCTCACTTCAATATTCAGAATGCATTAGAACATCATATAACCATTGGGAATCCCTGTGGAGGCAACCACTGCTAGCATCGCCAATAATAGACTAAATAATACAACCAAGCTAACTTTAGTGTAACTCATACCTTGGTTGTCAAAGAAATTCAGCCAATCTACATAGCCAGCTAGCTTTTAGCTGGAAGCCCATCTTTATGAGTTATTTATGTCATTGCAATAATCAATTCTGTCTATTGTAAAGATGAGTTAAAGACGGTTACCACCGTTATACTGCTGCAAGAATATATCCTAACCATAATGTTAACTGTCTTCCTTCAGCATTCCGCAAATACCACAAAGCAGTTGTAGTTTTTCAAAAGCTCCTCCAACTTTGAAGATGCATCACCATAAGAAAGGTGGGTTTCCTCATCTTCATAAACATATCTGACATATTTGTTTTCAATATGTCTTTGAATGTAATGTCTACATGTGTCTCACAGTCATGACTTTTGTTGTTAATTGTGTGTCCCCTGCTTTAATGCGCTCATATTCTATGATTATAAAGCATCCTTAAGCATGAGATAGGCAGTACATAAATGAAAGCCATGGTGAGGCTGATAATATGCAACCGTTATAGATTTTCATTTTGCCTGGAGTGTGCCTTCAAACGCACTGGACATAAATGTAGGGAAGCAGTGCCTTTTAACATGCATTAGCTATGGTGATTACTTGTATGACCATTAAAACTTTAAACTTTGGTAGAATTGACAATTACTACCTCTGATTTGGAGAGAACACTTGTATAGAACAGTACTTGCAGGAACTACATCTCATTAAAAATCTGCTTGTCTTGTAGAGCTAGCATACAAGTAGGTATAACATGACTGTCTATTTCAGAAGCCTAAGCTGTAAGGGTAGAAGAAAACAGAGAACAGTTAATATGGGAAAAAACAGTAGGAAAGGCTTAGTAGAATAGCCCATACTAACAAACTAAGTGACTTTAGACATGGGACTGTCACAGAATGGCACCTTTGCTACAAGCCAGTTTGTCAACTCGATTAATGGTAAGTGCTTTTACTGAAAAGCATCTAGGAGCAACAGCTCAGCCATAAAACAGCAGACCATGCAAACTCACAAAGCAATGCCACTGAGTGCTGAAGCGCATAGTGCTTAAAAATCAGCTATGCTAACACTCTCTACAGAGTTCCAAACTACCTCTGGTAGCAACATCGGCGTCAAAAGCTCCATAAAATCGGATTCCATGGCCAAGCAGCTGTACTCAAGCCTAAGATCACTATAAGCAATGCCAAACCCTTAACTGCAGTGGTGTAAACTGCAATGCTGCTGGAACGGTGTCATAGTGTCCACAGTAAGGTTTGATGGAAAAGGAGAGTCTGGGGCTGTTTTTTCAGGGTTTGGGATCAACCTCTTAGTTTCAGTGAAGTATAAAGTTAATGCTGCAGCTGGCAAAGACGTTTTTAACAAATATATGCTTCTGACGTGGCAACAAGAAACCTACATGAAGCCACTTAACACCACTTTACGGCAAGCCTGGTCTTTTCATCCAACATCAGTGCAGGGCTTTACAAACTTCCAATTAATGCTAATGGTTTTAGAACAGAATGTTCAACAAGCTCTTACAAAAGAGATGTTGGGTGTCCACATACTTTTGGCCATATTGTGTATTTACAGGAGGATGTTGTTTGTGTATTGGAAATGAACAACCACTAAATGCATGTTTTCCTTGTATGCGCTGTTTGCTTGTGCTTGACTGTCTGTCTGTCTGCATATCTGTGAAAGTGGCTGAATAAAGTGCTAGTAAAATACTACACCGCAAATATTCATCAGCACTTAGTCTGCTGCCATAACGTCTTGTAATTAAAACCGACACAGTTCAAGTGATGAAAAAGTTAAGGACCGTTTAAGAGGCCACCACTCTAACTAAATAAAGCAAGTATCAGGTAAATGGGTGTGTGTACGGCACGGTGGCGCAGACACAAGAGGCCGATAAGAAGCTGCAGCCTGAAACTTGGTGGTGAGGCCTAATTAATAAGAAGCACGGTCCAGTTCAGCGATCTCGCTTTAATCTGGGGACCAATTAGCTGCTTTTGAGAAGCCGGGGAGCCGAAGCCTCGGCCGCAGCTGGAGGTCTGCTCTCCTAGCCTGACACGCTGTCACACTACCAGCCTGACTCTGACCAAGAGCCCACAAAAGTCATTTAAACAACAAGGTCGAGCCGCAGCAGAGCAGCCGTGACGTTGTGAAGAGGCCGTGGGGTTAATGATGAACTTCAAGCACTCCAAGAGTGCCTGCCTGATACTGCATTTCCTTTTCTGGGTGGCGAGCTGAAGAAATGTGAAATTTAATCAGAGCAGACGTAGGTTAAGCGTTTGGCTTTTGTCATACAGATGCTTCCCCCTTTCATATGAGGGTTTATAGGTAAGTAAGCAAGTTGTAAAGTTTTGGTTTATTTCATTCATGGTAGAGAGGCTCCGTCAAAGCGATTGATGAATCAAAATCAGCCGTTTTTCACAGGAAATGATTCAGTCGACAGTCTCTAAATTGGCTGCTTCCAAATACCAGGTTTGCAATGGCACAAAATATGTGAGCTAATTTTCAGACATTACCAGAGGATCTCCTCATCAGTGCGGCAGTTATACCAAATACTTACATTCACTGTTTTACATTTAAACTGTAGGTTATAGCAGACTGCCATGTTTTTGTAGAATATTTAATAATTCTATGAAACATAAGCAAGAAAAAAGCTGTTCAATCTTGATATTTTCCATAAGTTCAGGCTCTTGTGATGACCTATCTATATTTTAATACATACATTTGTTTATATATATGATGAATGTAATTATAAATAATAACATTAATTAGTTAATACACTTATGCATGATCACTTTTGCCCTACTTGCTTAAATTTGAGCAGAATAAATGATATTTTCTACATTTACAAAGCTCTATAATTTGACAAAAGCAGTTTCATATAATAATGTATAGTAGTGTATATATAGTCATATCTGCCCTGTCAAAGAGAAAATAGGTATCTCCAAAATAGAAACTTAGTAAAGCCCAAATACCTTCCTAATTGTTATTGTAAGTTGATGTAAAGAGATTTTATTCCATGTGATTTTGGAGCATTTCTATTGGCCTATTCATCATGCAAATGTTAGAGGATCATGTCAAATAATATAAAAAAGCAAAATCAACAAAAATGGACATGCATGCTTTTTTGGGCAGTGGCAATGTATAGCTTAAATATACATACACTACTGTGCAAAAGTCAGAGACCTACCTTTATTTAACTACATCTACCTACACTTATTTAATTTCTAGTATTCTTTCAAAGATAAATAATATACATAAAATATTCATATACCATGAATACTATATACTGTGTTTCTAATAAACACTTTTATATTGGAGCCGATATTCCTCATTTTTCTGTAAATCAGAATCAGCCTATGAACTCATTTCCTTGCTGATAAAAGGCTTTGTTTGTTATTTATGCACACATCTGATGCAACCATGGTCAACACAGCCCCATTCTGTAGTTTGGGCCAAAGTCCTGTCTGGCAGAGTTACTGGATTGCTTGAAATGTGGATGACAAACAGAGTACAACCAAGCAACACTTCTGTAGTCTGTCCCACTTGTGGCGCTATTGGATGGCAAACACGTGGACCAGTAAATCTGAGTCAGTGTAAATGCAATCAAAGATGCTTTTTGGTGTTTGGCAGAGACACAGGAGGGAATGACTGATTGCTTTCATTTCAACATGTCAAGGTTGAACAATGCAGTTGGCAAAAAGCTCAATGCACTTTGTCACTTAATTTCACTCACTCTAGCCAGACACATGTGACTTGTGTGTGCAGCTTGAAACATTAATACTTTCAGAGATTTCACCGACTTTGCTTACGCCAAACAAATCAATGCCATTGAATCATGCTACACCTTGCCTTGAGCCAAACAAAACACATATGGTACATTCAATACATTAAGTTTTTCTTACAAACATGTATTTAAAAATGATTTAAATATTTTAAGTAACTATTTCTGCAACCTATACTATCTAAAGCACAAACTTAATTTTTAAAATGTTGTAATAGTCATATAATGTATTTATCTTTGGTTAATTAAGTTGTTGATGAAAACTGTCTGTAAAGCACTTTCAGCTGCAACTGGTATTATTATTATTTTTATTATTATTATTATTATTATAAGTTGTGAGCATTTGTAAATTTTCACATTGCAAGCATCAAATTTATGGCAAATGTATATCAGCCTCAAATATCAGTTACAAATATTAACAATTGGTATCAGTGTTGGCCCTGAAAAAAACATATTGGTCGACCCCTGCTTCTCAGGGGGGAGCAGTACTTCAGGTGGAACTGATGGGGTCAAACTATTACCATGAGGCATCTCGTTCACAGAGATATTAAAAACGGTATTAAAAATATTCATGGAAGCCCTGCCGCTCTTGCAGAGTTAGAACCACCCTTGTTTTGCTATGTGGTCTACTTTGTTGTGAATCATGTACAGCCCACGTTGTTGATGGGTTTGGCCTTTCAAAACAAAAACAGTATAGAGAGCAATGATCGGTGATCCAGCGCCTACAGCAAATGAATCCTCACATTGCACACATTCCTGTTTCACACCTAATACATCCTGACAACAACACTCCTGCCAGTGCGCATAATATCCAGATGGTACACCAATGATTCAGTAGTCTGACATTTCTGTTGCATATTCACGAAAGGAAAAACTGCAGCGGCATCACAAAGAGTGACGTGCTAGATATGTATGCTGCACTCCTGTAAAAATATTGGAATATTGGAATTCTTGCCTAAACAAATCATTTTTCTTGTTGTGCCAAAGTTATTTGCTTAATCACTCCTTCAAGCAATGTTCGAGAACCTGTTTCCAGCTAAGACTGGAAGGCTTGTAGTCTAATATTTCAGCATAGATATACAAATGTAACCTCATGAAAATAAACAAACCTCATCAGAAAATGCAAGAAACGACTGTGATTTGCATAAACAATTACCTCAAACCACATCAATATCTCATTTTGCATGAATCATTCCATGACATTAAACCTCAGTAGTTGAACTCAAGCAGAGATGTGAATTTCATGATACAACTGCCGTCTGATTTTTTTTTTTATCTAAATAATTGTCATCAGAAATTCCAAAAAAATACAAGAAAACAAGTGCAAGTAAATAAACAAGGTCATAAGGGAACATGTGCATGAACAGCTGTGTAGCCTCCAGTGTTGCGTTCCCTGCCGTCACCCCCAGGCCAACCCGGGCTTGTTTGGATGCAACTGCAACACAAAATTGCCTCCTTAATAACCAGAACATCCCACATTCTGAAGTCAGGAGAGCATCTTGTCTGGTAAAAATCAACATCGCTTTTTGGACTGACAGTCATGATTCTCAGAACGAGCTAAAAAACACCATGAAGTCGG
Organism: Megaleporinus macrocephalus; assembly: GCA_021613375.1. Taxonomy (NCBI): domain Eukaryota; kingdom Metazoa; phylum Chordata; class Actinopteri; order Characiformes; family Anostomidae; genus Megaleporinus; species Megaleporinus macrocephalus. The sequence continues at coordinate 18,032,353 of CM038715.1, forward strand.
AAAGCAGCAGTTTGATTAAAGAAGAAGATAAAACTCAAAGCCATCTGCTCACAAAACCTCCAGATGAAACGACTGTAGTGGACCAGACCAGCACTCAGTCTTACAAGCTTAACCTTTTTCGTTCTGTCGGTTTCCCCCTGCCACCATGCAAAATAAACGGCCATGCCATTTAATTACCAAAGCCATGAGTGATATGTGGGGCAGGGCTGGGCCAGGCACGGGGTCCGGCCCCACTGGGCGTGTTGACAGGCCGAATGCAGTCAGCCTGCCCTTCTCTTGATAGACAGAGGGGCCAGTGAGCCACTGGGGGTTGGCATTTAGCGACTGACAAAGAGCATTAACATTTAATTGCAAAATGTTAAATGCCATAATGGTCATGCGTGCCGGCAGATTTTGGCCTAAAAACTAAGTGTTGTTCCGTCTGACAAACTAAATTCCCCCAGTGTCTGACTTCATTCTGACTAAGCAAAGCTTTAAAAAAACCTGGTTTGCTTGATAAGAGTTTTAGGATCACGTAATCTAACAATCGCTAATAGCCTTCGTAGCGCCTTTTCTACTGACGTCACTCACAGTCCACAAGACAGGGTAACCCCAAGGCAATGGAGGAGAAAGAGCTTGGTGTGTAAATAATAGTCTGGGCTCACTTGCAAAGTCCTTTATCCCACACTGACAAATGCACACTGATAGGCTTTTGGAGCGAACGTATAACCCATCCTGCCAGGTCAGATTGAGCAGCTTTCCAATGACTCATTTAACAATATCATAGGCATGCAAGTAATATAATGGACATTGATCCATAACCCAGCACGCTGACCCCATATTAATGCACTTCCTTAGCAGACTATGGCATAAAGGCTGACAGCATATTGCATGCTGAATTTATTTATAATGACAGTGGCAGCATTATGAAACAAGCAGCTTCCTTGTGTTTTTCTTCACTAAACAGAAAAAACAAAACTAAAAGCCTTCTTTTCTTGTCGTAAACAGTTCCCACATACCAGAATCGCTATGAGGATCCCAAGGCCAAGATGTTCCCTTGATGAGGAGCACTGTCGAGTCACTAACAAGGATAAGCACAGATTTATCTGATGTCTTCTTTCATTAATAAGAAGTAACATCATCAATAAAGCTGTCTTTATCCCTGCATAGACGCCGGCGTCCAAAGGCGTCCGGAGCTTGCGGAAGAGACTCCAAAAGAGGGGAGACGAAGGGTAGGGGGTGGTGGGGCAGAAAAGAGTCCAGAGGAACAGAGACACTACAGGGAAGGGAACAGGTTAAACAACAGGGAATGTTGGGCTTTCAATGGACAAAAACAAATAAATAAATAAATAAACAATGAAAACAGAACAGATCTAGCTGACCGGTTGCACAGATTTTCTACATGGTGAAGAGTGGGCGTACACGGACTTACACAGCCACCACAAACACAGACAGAGGCCAGCGTCAGAGACCATAGAGGGGAGAACACACTCAACTACACAGAATTGCCATTCCTACCATGGTGACTCTGAGACCGCACCGGCCAGTGCCTCTCCCCTAGAAGACACAACCAAGTAGAGCAAGGCGGTGAGTGGGAGACAGGCCATCCGCACCAAACACAAACAAACAAAAACACTGTTTAGAAATCAGCTTTTCATAACATTCTGCTTCTCCGACAGAAGGAAACTCCATTTGTTACATTTTCAGAAAGACGGTTCTTGAAAAATCATAAGAATATAATGGTAATTAATATAATAATAATTATTGGTTAATAAATCTTAACCAAACAGTAGCCTCCTAAATTAATTAGCACAGAATAAACTATTGTGCTGAAAACAGGGGGGGGGAGAAGAAACATTTACCAAATTCAGATTAAATTTGCAATATTTTTCAGTTAAAAACATTTGATTATCACACAGAGTGGCTTGCTTTGTTGTGCTGGCTGTGTGTCTCAGCATGTGAACGTGATACAGAGCATGTGTTCCCTTGTAATGTCCAAAAAACAACTGGGGTCTGTCTCACATAGTAAAGCCTATCTCTACTAATTTGATAAAAAAGCCTCTATGCAGAATCAATCAGAAATTAATCAATTAGAATGACCAAATTAGTTTAACGTTAAATTTTAAAACACTTCTCAGATTTGTAATGACACATTAATGTTACACACTCATTTTGAGATAAATAAATATGCAGTTCAGTGTTCACAGCAATAAAAAGCAATATCGACTCTGGCACCATATTACTGCTTATTGGAGAAATATTTGCTGTATATAATTGTTATCTACATAACAAGATATTTGCTTTATTGAAATATATTATTAATAATCTCCATCCCTGATTGGTCAGAAGCTCTCATAATTGCAAGAGTTGTTCCAGATCAGAAATACAACACTCAACCTGCCCCAGAGCACATGTTATTATGTAAGACAGTGTTAAGACATGTTGCGTTAAGACAGTGATAGTAAATGATGATTCACTGTCATGACACAGAAAGTTTAAAGTTTAATACAGGCCAAATGAGAAATTCTGCTTGGTGAGACAGGCCCCTGGTTGGGTCAGTTGATACATATTGTCCAAAACAAACACAATTATCGCCAAAATGGTAACTTTTTACAGTAGAGCAAAACATTCATCGGTTTCAATACATGTTAATGCACAAAATATTCCATTTTAAATAATTCTATAGCACTTCTGTTAATTTCACACAATATAAAGGGCACCTGTTGTCTTCAAATTACATAAAAAATTCCCAATAAAAATAAATAAATAAATCAAATTGAGATATATGTTTCTCTTTGGGCAGTGACAATGTTTTCATCCAGTCTGGAGAAGTACCTGCAAGAAACATCTGCAAAACCCCAGTTACTCTTCTTAACCTCTTACTTTCTTTAAGTCAATACATTTAATCAAGGTACATTCTTAATTCTTAAGTTCTGATACTAAATTCAGATGGATTTTTTTTAAACACAGGAGCAGAAAAGCTTTAGCTATAGCTTGATTTCCCACACATTTCTAGTTATTGTTGGAATGCAACCTCACTTTGGCAGGAGAGTAGAGCGAAAGACTGATTTGCTCTTGCACATTTGTTTACATGCCATCAAATGCAACCTTTATAAGCTACGCAATTGCAAAAGAGCACAAAGGGAGATCATCGTACGCTCTGGACAGACATTATACTTCTGAGCTTTTCTTTGAAGTAGATTCTTTTTCACACAAATATATTGTGGAACATTTGTCAGCCAGGACATTTGACAACCTGTAAGTGATGGTGAAAGAATTGTCCTCGCCCTGCCAAATGATGAATAGGATCTCATTCATCGCTTCTAGAAAGGTTTTATTTATTTTTTATTTTTTTCTCTTCTTCTTCCATGAGCAATGTGTGAAAGATTTGTATTCACTCGCAGGACAGCATTTGTTCAATTTCTCTGTGTTGAGAGTGTATGGCTATCACTCTCCGAGTGTCAGGCAGACTGAGAGGTGTGCAATCTGCTGCTGTGCCTTGACAGGATAATAGTTAACTTCAGTTTTTCACTAGGAGGATCGTCAGACCTGAATAGGCAGTAGGATCGGGTTTCACCAGCGACACGCTAATTTACCCACATTTGTTCAGGCATGTCACATTTAGCTACATATATTCTAATACGCCATTTCATTATAGGAGCCCTCCCCTCGAGTAGGAATGTGGCAAATGACTACATCTCTCTAAAGATGGTTCATGGTCTTTGCCTGTCAGTCCAAGCGCTACTGAACTCTGTTCCCTCTCCTAATTAAAGAGAGGGAAAGTACAAAGGGGGGAATGGAGGAATGAAGACAAGCACCTAAAGCATGAGGATTCTTCACCAAGCTGCGAGGGGGTGAGTGAGAGGAGAGAGAAAGAGAGAGCGCTCAGACGAAAGGAGGTTGTGAAGTTGCGAACACTAACGTGCTATTACCACAGGCTAGCAGAGGTGCACCACTTTGATCCATCACTATCGATTAAACATCAACTTTGCACCGCCACCCCCACAGACTGCAGAGAGGCGCCTTCGATTTCTGCATGGGATTCAACCAGTGAGCAAGTCACAGTACCATCCAGTGATCAGCCAGAGCCCACCTTCTAACTCTCTGATGCAGCTATAAATGATTAGCACTAGCGCTCACACAAGGGTCCATTCGTTTTTATTTATCACTCTCCAGATCAGTGTTTTATATCAAAGAGGAATGATGCTCATAGCAGGGGACCCACCCTGGATCTGGGATCTGACGGGCAGCTGACAGCCACATCTGAACTCATGGAACACAGAACGGAGAGGACCATCTGGCCCAACCAATAGGGAACTTTCACTTGCCTATTGTTGCATCAATTCCAGATCTGTCCCACACACGGTTTTCTTATGAATATTATACTGCTACTTTGGAATTAATTGGATCTAACTGGGCTTTTATTAGTAGTGGGCACTAGGGCAAAACAGTCAAATCACAGTATAATTATAATTTCTGATGGTTTTGGTATACTCAGCGTCTTATTCTGTGATGTCACTTCCCTTCACTTCAAAAAGGACCAATTTAACCAAATTGAATGTAATGTTTCATATTTTTATTAACATAAACAATATGTGATATGGAAGTGCTATCATAAACTATGAATACAATATTATCTGAAATAACACATACTACATCTTATTAAACAGGGCTAAACCGCTTGCCATACTTCTTGTTAAATTAAGTTAGCGAGGGTTGGGTCTTCATGAATTTGCATATTTTCTGTGGTTTCGTTAGTATGTCTGTCGTATATGCTCCAAGGCTACAGGTAATTTTATAACACGCTCCATGACTATTACAGTCCTAGTTACAGCGACGTGTGAGTGAAAAAGCAACTACTGTAAGGCTTAAGGTGGAACGTGAAAATTCAAGGTGAATAGAAATCCAACTTCAGTCTCAGCCTCTTTTGAAGCTAAATAGAAGCTATGTTTGTGCTTACTACTAGTTAGTACACATAGCATCTTACATACTTACAAAATGTTTCGGCTGAATTTAACGAACACATGATAAACAGTGAAATACTGGTGTATCTGTCGAAGTATTCAGCTAACAAAAGTCGTCCAGCTTTGTTTTACTGCACATCTTATTTATACCAACCAATCACAGTCATTCTGTCATATGCTTGTCACAATGAACGAAGCCTCCATATGACATCTGAGGTTTATTTTTTGACACAGTTATGTCATATTGTTTGCCAAAGCCAGGAGATCATTGTTCTGTAAGAAGCATCCTGAGGACTATGCTCTCTTGATAAAGAACATACGGAAACATACTGAAGTACTACTGCTCATATATGCATGTTGTGTATCACAATAATACAAACACTAAACGTGTTACATCTCGTTTTCTCCAAAGCTGACGCTGTCTTTTTATTCGCCAGCTTTTTGTTCAAATTTCTTGTTGCACCTTAAATGCAGTAGCAGTTATATTCTGGCATTTGTACAACTGCCTAAATGTAATCTCTGCACCATTTAAGACAGAACGAGAAATTAAAATAATAACCCAACTTTGTCTCATACATGTACTTGTCTCATATGTATGATTCTCATACAAGACTGAGATGTTAGACTCAGGCAGCTCCTTTTAGGTGGAACGTGAGGAAGCAGAAGTTATCTGGTGTTCATGTTATATAAAGGCTGACCCCAAAAGACTGGCTATTACTTTATGGGAGTTGCCTTGAAAATAGAACTTCAGCTGCACTAAACGAAAGGTTAAGATTAAGGAACGGTTAAGAAAGAATTTCAACAGGCATGCCAAATGAACCAAAAACCTGACCACCACTAGCTCTATTCGGTTGTCTACGAGATGAAAATCCCACCTATATAACCCCTATCAGAGTCGGCTTTCAAACAAGCTCCAGTAGTGAGCAATATTAGCTTAAGCTAGGATATATTCTTTGCTATTTTGATGAATTTCTTGGTTGTAAAATTGTTCTTAAAGTGAGATACTAAATTCATGCAAGTGAACATGATTCATATGTGAAAGATGTTATATTGGAATTCCTCATATTTTTTATTTACTTCTGGACTACTGCACCTTTAGACTTCTGTGTCAGTCTGATTCGTTTTCTGCAAGCAGGGACTAAGCTATCCAAGGATTCTAGGGTGGGCAGATTAAATGCACTGTCATCTCGATAGCAGTGCAAGCTACAGTGAGCAACTGTTATGAAACATAAGAAAGAACAGAGTAAAACAATAACCAATCTCTTCAAATGAACTCAAACAAAAGAGACAAGTGTGGCAAAAAGCACCATGGGACCCATCTGGCCTGACATTCAAGCAATAGAAGATAATGCCTATCAAAAGCACTCCCTGCTTCATACCCCTTAATCTACCGCAAAGTATCAGAGGAGTTTGGCCACTTTGATGGCCACTGGCTGATTGCACCTGAATACTCCATCACCTGACCGCTGAACAGTAACCCTGCCAAAGCGCCACAGAGATGTCACCAGGCTGCTCACAGCTCCAGAAAGCACTCCACCTGCACACCCACGACTCCTCTCCTTAATGGCAGTCAGTGTTTGCCAAGATTTTCATTTAGATTGCTGCCCAGAGTAAATAGTCTTACAAGGGCTCGGCCTCTGTCGGCTGTCTTTTATACAAGCGGGCTGCACAGCAGTGGTGCGTTTTCGAGAAATCGATAAGCTGAGGTAAACCAGGAAGGGAATTATTGCTGGAGCTAATCTGCAAGGTTAATGCAAACACAGGGGAGCAGGGAGGACATAAGAATCCCAAAGGCACGGCAGGAATCTGTTAAAGCGAGGTTGTCCTGGACGGGCTGGACATTGGAGAGATTAGCGTTTTCCTGGCTTATCATTACTGATCCAACTTGTCGGCTCCTCAGTAGTTGATCTGGGTCCGATAGAGCTGTGTAACAGTAATCTCTGCAATGCTGCTGCCCTCCAGAACCTGCATTTTCCATGTCCTGTGTTAAAACAGCCCTCATGCTGAGATCCAGAACCATGTTGTGTTCTTCACTTTGACGTTTATTGCTAGAATAAGAAATCTGTTCAAGCGAGGTTGTCCTGGTCGGGGCTGGACATTGCAGAGTTTAGCATTTTCCCAGATTAAACATAACTGATCCGATTTGCTGGCTCTTCAAGAGTTGATCTGGGTCCGTTAAAGCTGTGTAAACAGTAATATGTGCAATGCTGCTGCTCTCCAGACCCTGCATTTTCCATGTCCTGTGTAAAAACAGCCCTCATGCTGAGATCCAGAACCACGTTGTGCTCTTGTGCTTTGACGTTCAGTGCTAATGTATCTGGCTCGTTTCCTCAAGGTCATGATACGTAAAGCTATCTTCTGAACGGTCACACAATAGCCTCTCTTTTTCACCAGGGGAATGCAGGTGATTGTGCTTCGTCTCTGTTCTGAGCGCTGGAGAAAATTAAGCATGCCTTGGAATGCGGTGAACCATTGAAAGCAGCCCTTCTTTATTGCAGTTTGAGTGACTCAATGATAACTATCTCATGGTTGCTGTCTGAAGTGCCTGCGTCTCCATTCAGGCTACAAGGACCCCTTCAACTACATTCAATACCACAAGTAATGAAAAAGGTCCATTTATAAATCATTACAGTCACTTCTGCTGCTATTCCTGAGCTGTGTCTTGGTTATGCAATAGGGGTCGCAATCTCTAAGCACCTAATGATTCAGGGTAGTTTTACAACTCAGCTGAGCCGTCAGGACACTTCAGCTGTACAGCAGGCCTGGGCAATTCTGGTTTAGTTCCAACCCTAGTATAACACAACTGATTTAGGTACAGGAGGCCTTCAGGGGCTCTGAATTTTAGAGCCAGAGGTACTGAACATGAAATCTCTAGGCTGGTAAACCCCAGAACCAGGATTGGGCTTCCCTGCTGTATTTTATGTTATATTTTATATATGTCACTGGATAAGCTTGTATTAGTTAGCTTGACAAGCTTTTTAGCGCCTGAATTCCTAATAGAAATGTTTACAATAGTTTCAGGCCATTGACTTCATATACAAACTGTTCAACCAAATTGGGCAAACTGTAGTCCCCAAAAAACAACATAATCAAACCTTATTTAATTACAAGTGTTATGTTATGACATTTAAACCCAAGACATTAATTTTGAAAAAAAGCTATCAAGGTACTTTCTATGGGGTGGTGTTAGTTCCAAACTAAAAACTGATACATTTTTTTCTTTAAGTGAATTTTTAAAGATTTAGATTTACCAAGAATTTACTTTTGAAATAAAAAAACAAAAACAAAAATAGTTTTAGTCCAAAGGCATAGCATTTTTTTGAAACCCCAGTGAACCATTGTTTTTTTTCTAATTCAGTTAATCATATTTGGGCCACAGTGTACATGCACAATGTATGACATATTAATATCTTCCCAAATTCCAAAAATGTCTGTTATATGTCTCTCCTTTCCATGTAAAATTTCATGAAACCTACATTTTCTAATCAGTAACATCTCTGCCCCGCCCACACAAAAAACCCAGTTTCAGAGTCAGACGAATCAATGCTAGTGTGCTAGACCACCTGTTTGTAGCTGCCTGCCATCGTTCATTCGTTTATCCATAAACCAACATTGTTCATTCATCCGTTCATCTATTTGTTTGTTTGTTCATCCATCCGTCCATCTGCACATCTGTTTGTCCGTTCCTTCACGCACTGCTTCGTCAGTCTGTTTGTTAGTGCGTCCACTCGTCTGTCTACACGTCTGTTTGTCTGTGTTTTTTTGTCCAGTTAACATCACAAATAAGCTAAATAATGATTTTAGTGCTGTATGAGCGGCATTATACAGCAGGAAATGAGACTGCATCCCTGTCCCTCACTGCCACACAGTGGGTGAATAGATCACTATTGTTTTGAGGAAACTCTGTCCTAAAGTGTGTAACATAAACCGAAACACATATCTTAAGTCAGCCAAAAGTTTTAGAACATTACCAGCCAAACGTTTAAGAACACTACCAGTAACATGTTTAAGAACACTACCAGCCAAACCTTTTAGTACACTACCTGTCAAACGTTTAAGAATATAACCAGCCAAACGTTTTAGTACACTACCAGTAACATGTTTAAGAACGCTATCAGTCAAACGTTTTAGTACGCTATGAGCCAAACGTTTTAGTACACGACCAGCTAAACGTTTTAGTACACTACCAGCCAAACGTTTTAGTACACGACCAGCTAAACGTTTTAGTACACTACCAGCCAAACGTTTTAGTACACTACCAACTAAACGTTTTAGTACACTACCAGCCAAACATTTTAGTACACTACCAGTCAAACGTTTTAGAACATTTCCAGTAACATGTTTAAGAACAATACCAGCCAAACATTTTAGAATACTACCAGTGAAACATTTTAGAATACTACCAGTGAAACATTTTAGAACACTACCAGTAACACGTTTAAGAACATTACCAGTCAAACGTTTTAGAAAACTACCAGTAAAATGTTTTAGTACACTACCAGTCAAACATTTAAGAACTCTGCCAGTCAAACATTTTAGTACACTACCAGCCAAAGGTTATAGAACACTAGCAGTCAAAAGTTTTAGAACACTACAAGTCAACCTTTTTAGTTCATTACCAGTCAAACGTTTTAGTTCACTACCAGCCAAACATTTTAGTGTACTACCTGTCAAACGTTTTAGATACACTACAAGCCAAACATTTTAGTACACTACCAGTAACACGCTTAAGAACACTACCAGTCAAACGTTTCAGGACACTACCTGTCAAACGTTTCAGTACACTACCAGTCAAATGTTTTAGTACACTACTAGCCAAACGTTTTAGTACACTACAAGTCAAATGTTTTAGTACAATACCAGCCAAATGTTTTAGTAAACTACCAGCCAAACGTTTAAGAACACTACCAGCCAAACATTTTAGTACACTACCAGCCAAGCGTTTTAGTACACTACCAGCCAAATGTTTTAGTACACTACCAGCCAAATGTTTTAGTACACTACCAGTAACATGCTTAAAAACACTACCAGCTAAACGTTTTAGTAAATTACCAGCCAAACGTTTCAGTACACTACCAGTCAAACGTTTCAGTACACTACCAGTAAGACGTTACAGTACACTACCAGTCAAACATTTTAGAACACTACCAGCCAAAAGTTTTAGAACACTACCAGCCAAACACTTTAGAACACTACCAGCCAAACGTTTTAGTACAATACATATGAAACGTTTTAGTACATTACCAGTCAAACGTTTTAGTACACGACCAGACAAACGTTTTAGAACACTACCAGCTAAATGTTTTAGTACACTACCAGTCAAACGCTTTAGAACACTACCAGCTAAACGTTTTAGTACACTACCAGTCAAACGTTTTAGAACACTACCAGCTTAATGTTTTAGTACACTACCAGCCAAACGTTTTAGAACACTATGAGCCAAACATTTTAGTACACTACCAGCCAAACGTTTTAGATCACTACCAGCCAAACTTTTTAGAACACTACCAGCCAAACTTTTTAGAACACTACCAGCCAAACGTTTTACTACACTACCAGCCAAACGTTTTAGATCACTACCAGCCAAACGTTTTAGTACACTACCAGCCAAACGTTTTAGTACGCTACCAGCCAAATGTTTTAGTAAACTACCAGCCAAACGTTTAAGAACACTACCAGCCAAACGTTTTAGTACACTACCAGTAACATGCTTAAAAACACTATCAGCCAAACGTTTTAGTACACTACCAGTTAAATGTTTTAGTACACTACCAGTCAAATCTTTAAGAAAACTACAAGTCAAACACGTAAGAACACTACAGGTCAAACGATACAGTACACTACCAGCTAAACGTTTTAGAACATTACCAGCCAAACGTTTTAGTACACTACATATCAAACATTTTAGTAAATTACCAGTCAAATGTTTCAGTACACTACCAGTCAAACCTTTTAGTACACTACCAGCCAAACGTTTTAGAACACTACGAGCCAAACCTTTTAGTACACTAGCAGCCAAATGTTTTACTACACTACCAGTCAAACGTTTTAGAACACTACCAGTAACACGCTTAAAAACACTACCAGTCAAACGTTTTAGTACACTACCAGTGAAATGTTTTAGTACACTACCAGCCAAATCTTTTAGTAAACTATCAGTAACACGTTTAAGAACACTACCAGTCAAACGTTTCAGTACACTACCTGTAAGACGTTACAGTACACTACCAGTCAAACATTTTAGAACACTACCAGCCAAAAGTTTTAGAACATTACCAGCCAAACACTTTAGAACACTACCAGCCAAACGTTTTAGTACAATACATATGAAACGTTTTAGTACATTACCAGTCAAACGTTTTAGTACACTACCAGTCAAATGTTTTAGAACACTACCAGCTAAATGTTTTAGTACACTACCAACCAAACGTTTTACCACAATGCCAGCCAAACGTTTTAGTACACTATCAGCCAAACATCTTTGAACGTTACCAGCCAAACGTTTTACTACACTACCAGCCAAACGTTTTAGTACACTACCAACCAAACGTTTTAGATACACTACCAGCCAAACGTTTTAGTACACTACCAACCAAACGTTTTAGATACACTACCAGCCAAACGTTTTAGTACACTACCAACCAAACGTTTTAGATCACAACCAGCCAAACGTTTTAGTACACTACCAGCAAAACGTTTTAGTACACTACCAGCCAAACATTTTAGTACACTACCAACCAAACGTTTTACCACACTACCAGACAAACGTTTTAGTGCACTATCAGCCAAACATTTTAGAACGTTACCAGCCAAACGTTTTAGTACGCTACCAGCCAAATGTTTTAGTACACAACCAACCAAACATTTTACCACACTACCAGTCAAACGTTTTAGTACACTACCAGTCAAACGTTTTAGTATACTACCAGCCAAACGTTTTACCACACTACCAGCCAAACGTTTTACTACACTACCAGCTAAACGTTTAGTACACTACCAGCCAAACGTTTTACCACACTACCAGCCAAACGTTTAACTACACTACCAGCTAAACGTTTTAGTACACTACCAGCCAAACGTTTTAGTACACTACCAGCCAAACGTTTTAGAACACTACCAGCCAAATGTTTAGTACACTACCAGCCAAACGTTTTACCACACTACCAGCCAAACGTTTTAGTACACTACCAGCCAAACGTTTTACTACACTACCAGTCAAACGTTTTAGTACACTACCAGTCAAACGTTTTAGTACAATACCAGCCAAAGGTTTTTGATACACCACCAGCCAAACGTTTTAGTACACTACCAGTCAAACGTTTTACTACAGTACTAGTCAAACATGTTACAACAGTCAAAAAAAGTTTTTTCATTCCTATTATGTTTATAATGTGTAGGCCTATCATGTAGAACAGCGTGGCCTCTCCTGTATCCTTCTCTCTTTTACGCACTGGGTACAACACCCCAGCTCTTAGAGAGCGAGGAGAGGTAAGACAGCCATATCACATACATCTGAAAAACTTTTATGTTTTGTTATTTACGACCTTCCTTCTTCTCAGCCATCAGCGCTTAAGTATCTAAAATCAACTGTGATCAGCACTCGGTGCAGTAATAACTCACATTAATTAAACATCCTGTGCAGTGGCAGGATCGAAGGGGGCCCTTTTGTTCCAGAGCACTGAGACTCACTGCTATTAGCATATTAACAAATCAAGTGACATGAGAGGATGAGGCTGGCAGTACCTGTAGTGCGAGAGAGAGAGAGAGAGAGAGAGAGAGAGAGATGGTATTGGTGTGATGTCCCACTGAATGATAGGCTGTTTACTGCCTGCACCATCATAACGTTGGCATAATCAGAAGCAGGGAGGCCATGTGACGTGGAGGAGGATGAAGCTTTTAAATGTCACCCTCCCCACACACGCAGGTAGCTAAGACAGTAGGACGCGTACTCGCAGGGCCACGCAAAGCGAGATGTATGAGCAACAGCTCGTCTCTTGATGGCGGTCGGAGCCAGTGCTCCGATAGACTTTGAAAATTCAAATAGCGCCTTAACCATCGATGACTCACTGTGATTAGACAGAAGCACAGCTTGAGTCCTGTTCCATCTTTTTACTTGCTCTTTAACTCAAGTCGTTTAATTGCATGCGTGCCTGCATTACCAAAAAAAAAAGAAAAAAAAAAAGTTGGCTTGTGTGCTTTAGATACGACTCCCTAGTGGACTTGATGATACACATGCAATTGGCAAGAAAATAATTAAGATAGTCAAACAACAGCAGGATGGCTGGTATGACTTTGAATCTAAATTTTATGAAAATCATCAGCCTTGAGATTTGCTGAACATCAAATAACTTACTGAGATGCGAGTGCGGGGTACGATACCACCACTCATTTGCGTAGAATAACAACCTCGCGAGACCGGGGCGATGAAGAGCGCGTGAGAGAGACAGGAAGAGAGGGAGCGGGACGGCAGAGCGAGAGAGATTCTTAATGTGAGGTGGCAGATTTTATTTCAGTGCCGCTCATAGAGCCACATGATCAAAGTGAAGAATGCCGTTTTAATTCAAGGACTCGTACCTCATTGCCGCTCGACAAGCTCATTATTGAGAGCTGGTGCGGTAGGAGGCAGGTGAAACCCATACCGCAGATGATAAAAGGCAATCCTACACATGCCTTCTGAGCCGCTGATTTGTGCCCCGGGTTCCACTTTTCTCGCAGCCTGGGAATGTACAAAAATGCCATGCTTTCAATAATTTACATTCCCAATGCCTTTATCTTCAACGCTTAACACCTCTATTACTTTCTTCCTGATTTCTGGATGGAATTTTATGTACATTTGATATGCATCCAGTATTGATTAATGTCATAATCCATTCATTTGTATGGACACATATCTACCAAGCGGCTGACGATCTTTGATGTGTCACATAAATACAGTTTAGTTATTTTCACACCTGTTCCAACATTATCTACATGTGTTTACTCCTACACTGTAGGTGGCAGCATGCGGTGTGAGTTTGCTGCAGTCCACCAATAAAGCCTTGTCTGTGTGCTTGTGTTCATATTAAAGCACCTAAACCAAAGTTTTACAATCTAAATTTCTTAACTTTATGATGTAAATGTATATATTATTATTAGAGATGGACCAATCAGCATTTTTGAGGTCGATTCTGATCGCTGATCACCTTTCAGAGCGATTGGCTGATAGCCGATACCAATTGAGGGCGGGGTATAGTAGTTATTAGCGCAAGCAAGTCATGAAACATGGTGTAAACTGGTTTATTATCATTTTAACGAGCTCATGTGAAACAGCGTCATATTTTAAACAAAATTAACAGTAAATAAACAAAGTAAATCAAACAAATATCCCCTATACTGCAATCATTCAATTTAGACCCTTAATTTAAAACTAAAAAAGCTAATTAAATAAATGCAGTAAAAACTGCAGTCATTAAATGCAGATTCTGAGTTATTTTAAACAAGAACTGTAATCATTAAATGTAGATCTTGAATTGTTGCTGCTGTTCGTACCGGTCAGATCTGGTCTGCACGGTTTTCTGGGTTGTTTGTTTTCTGTTAGCTGCGCGTGCTAGCTCTGCTGTTTGCTGATACTCGCTGTATTCAGCTGCGTGCAGTGTCGTATCAGATTAGTAGTGTTAAATGTCTTTGTCTTGGTTTCCTCACGAGACATGCTGATTTTACACATTTTAAAAACGCCCTGGATGAGTCACATACGGTAAAACACTGCCAGACGGATGACATGCTTTCTAAAAGTGCATGCTTTTCTCATGACACCGCTGCTTTAGTCAGTCTGTGAAAAAGAAAGGGTATGTGTTTCCACCTAGTGGTTCCGATAGGAAATGCAGGGAGGGGGTTCTCCTCTTATTGGATGAAAAACTAGCTAGAAATACAGAAATTAGGCTCATTTGTTTAACGCTATGGATCGGCTCTCAAGATTGGCTAAATTGGAGAAATACATACCGATACATAGTCGATCCTTCCATCTCTAATTATTATGCAACATCATAAAGTTAAGAAATATTGAATGTGATTTGTAACCGCCAACATTGTAGGTATGCAGCTCTGTAAAGTTACGTATTATGGATATTAAATTCATAGAAAGTGTTATCAGCATTTTCTTAGACCTTTCTTAACAACATAAGAGTTAAAAATAAGATATTGGTGAAGGAGGCCCAGTGTTTTCACAGTGTGAGTTATGTTTCTAACAAACAGCTAGTATAAGTCTACCTGTTAATGCAAACCAGTATCATTATTTCTTAGTCGTTCTCACTGCAGGCTTGTTCAGAGTCTTTCCTTTGATTGATGGAGGAAATATTTTTTTTTCTCTTTTAACAGAAAGGGAATTGAACCTAAGTCAAGGCTAAGCAGGAGCTTATGTTGCCAAAGACTGCAAATTATCACCTCTTTGACTTATTATCACCTCTTTGACATATTGTGGCTGTCCAATGAAAAACACATATATTACACATATTTTACTTTTTTATCTTTCAAATGCAGCAGCTGCCTTTATATCAAGTGAAACAATTCATGATTAATGGACCAATAGAAATGCTCCAAAATTGCTTGGAAAACATTTTGGTCCGACTGGCTTTTGGTTCGACTGGATTACAATCAAAATAAGTAAAAGTTTTTGTTCTCTTTGGTAAAGACACCATTTTGAAGATGCTTGCATTTCTTTGGACACTGACGATATACAAGGTGGCATTGGCACAACGATTAGACTCCTTACTTATTAAAATAAAATTACAACCAGGCTTTCTTATTCCAGGTTTGAACTGCAGACCTCTGGGAATCATCCTACACGGCTCAACTGATTAGAAAAGTGTTGGAACTTATCACTTTTTGCCAGACACAGAACCATCTCCAGATGAGACACTTTGACAAGTTATGTAAAGTAATTTTCACTCCAGCACAATAACAGTAGTTTTTTTTTTGCTATTTTCAGTTTCCCCTATTCCGGCATCTAATCAAATCCAGGAGGAAATGCAATTGTTGTAATTGCATTTCATCACTACATGACACGACAAAGATGGAGCAGCAGAAAACAGTGTCAGAGAGCAGAGGCCTGGCCCAAGGGGGGGATAGGTGGGGGGTTGGGGGCTGTGTTGGGGGGGTGTCACAGTCACGATTAAATTACCATCCGGCTAGCTGAACACAACACATGTAAGTGGGCAAACTCATGTTTTGAGAGCAAGGGGTCCATGAATATGTAAGAAGATGCTTTCACAAAAGAGGGGGAACATCAAATCAAATCTTGACATACTTATTGAGAGATGCAATTTTCCAATCTCTGATGGCCTTTTCCTGAACAAAAGGATTCAGACAAAAGAGCTGGTTAAATATTTATTTTTCTCTCACATGCTGTTGCTGCGTTGCCTCGTCTCCTGCGATTTGGGAGAAATGGCGGAAAAAGAAAAAGCCTACAATCGTGCCGAATCACAACTGTCTAATTCTTGTTATTGTTCGCAATTCAAGTGTCTTTGTTGCCTCTGATAACGTAAGCTTCCCTAATGTTTTCTGCTGTTCCCCATTTCGAGACGAGGCAGGTACTCGGTTTTCTGCTTTCTTGAAGTTTCCCTCAGCGTTTTATGCGTTGTAAGTAACACTGGAGAAAACAGCCAATGGCTGTGAACAGCTGCTGAGAAGAAAAAAAAAAAACAATCCACAATCTTACGCTTCCAAAAACACCTTCTTCCTCCAACTCTGACACACAATAAATCGTGCGGAGGGTTCGATAAGGACTGAGGTTAATGAAACAGCCATTGCCATTCTATGCAGCGAAAGGCAGAAAATATCATGAGCCTGAAAGCTCCCACAGAAGCCTTTTCAGAAGTTGCACAGCATAGCAGCCATGATTACAAAAGCAATAGGAAGCAAAAGGAAGATAAGCCAAAATCATAATTTAGATAATGGCAACAAAAAGGAGGGAGTCAAACCAAGACAATGGAATAACTAAGCTGCAACGAACAAATTGAAAACTGCATGAGCTCATGAATGGAGAAGTCGCTTCATCCAACAAATAAATAAATAAGCGAATAAATAATGGACAAAAAATAAACAACAACCAACCAATGCTGCCCGTTTCCGAGAGGCCACTTAGAGACGCCAAAATTAAGAGAAAAGCCCCCCTCTCAGAGCAGACCATTAGTCCATTTATATACAAAAGATTCCAAATATATATTTAAATATGGATAAGGGAGTGCAATATTTATGTCTGTCATACAGCGAGCCATTTTCCTCCGAAACAAGGAGGCATTACTCACAGTCGAAGGACTTCAGATTCTCCATTTAGATAATGCACTGCTGACTTCTGCTGTCTGTTTGCAGAGGAGAGTTTGCACTGTGCATTGTGTATCTGTTCAGTCCTGAGGCAAAAAGCATTTTGTTCTAGTCACATTAAGAAGCAACTGACCTGAGCCACACAATCAAAACCAGCAGCATCACTGTAGGCCTAAACAGCACTCTGAGTTCTCACTCAGCGTCAGGATTGGATTTGCAGAGACAACAGTTGGATGTGTATAATATGTATAACACACTGTGCCAAACATCCTTGGAACACATGAAACGTACAAAACACACAGAACATATTTCTGAGCATGTGTGGTGATATAGCAAACATCAAACATCAAGTATAATGATAATAGCAACAATTATTATAAAGGAAACGCAGGATGGTTGTGCATAAACGGCAGTATGTCTGTGGATTAGTTTTAGGGGTTCAGCCCTGAGTGAGTACATGCAGTTTGGGGGTTGTAGTTTTAATGAAACCACACTGTTTGGGTGCACTCAAAAATAAATGGGACTCTATGGAGGGAAAAAATGGGAATGGAAAAGATAAACAGACAGGTGTGGATCAAACCAACAATGCGGTCGTGGTTGGAGGTCTGCCCGGAATCAGTGTATGTCTAACAGTGTCTTTCCGTCCAGCAGAAAGTTAGTAGATTGGTGTGCACTTTTCTATCCTACTCATTCTCTATGGGAAAAAATCTGTTGTTTCCGTCCATGCATCGCATCAAATAGCTGTATACAAGCCCGAATCACACAATCAGACTGGACAATCTAAAGCTGAAACAGTGTTGATATTCTAAAAACTGTGGGATGAGTTATACTGCAAAGATCTGGCAGAAAGCAAAAAAACGACTAACAATATAGTTTTTGCGCAACCATAATAATAATAATAATAATAATAGTAAGAAGAAGAAGAAGAAGAAGAAGAAAAAGGATGATGGTATATTGGGCAGACATTAAGTTACTGGTGCATTTACTGTGCACTGGCTGTTTACAGGGTCTATATTGGTCTGTCCCATGTGACATCACTGTATGACTACAATACTGTCCTTTTGAACATGAGAACTAGAATATGTTATATGCACTTTACAGGCAGATGCACGCACAACCATCAGAAACCATCAGCATCAGTTTTACTCCATACCTGTACTCGCTTGGAAAAAGGGAATTTCCACTGTAGTATTTAATCTAACCACTTTTACCTTTGAATGTGGTGCTTATGCAATTGTATTGCTTTCACAACAATATGTAACCCCACAACATTTATTTGCATCCTGAGTTGCATCTACATATACGGCAAGGATCCTGTATTCATGACGGAAGAGTTGAATCACTCTGTAAAGTCTTCTCCCGCTCGTTTTAAAGCCTTCCAGTGGGGTAAAGGTCAGGACTCTGTGGTGGCCAATTTACGTAGGAAAATGATTCCTCATCTCCCTGAATCACTCCTACACAGTCTGAGCCTGATACATTTCAGCACTGCCTCCCTGGAACATGGCTACGCCATCATTGAAGAAAATATCCACTGATGGCTGCCGGTTCTCCATTATCCTTCCAGGTTTTCTCAAAGCTCTGGACCGTTTCTAAATCAATTCCAGTCCTTTCAGCGTTTTCTTCATTGTCTTCTTTGCAGGCCAATAATGTGACCCTACTGAAACACAGTACCATCTTTCCCACGTCTTCCCACATGGTTGTTTAAGAAATGAGAAGCTACCCACTGCATCAGTTAAAGAGTTAAATGAATTGTTGCCAGCTGAAACATATTAATCATGACAGTAATTATCCAATTAAGGGCTCATAAGTATTTGCTTATTTAAAGCCAAGTGCTCAGTATTTGGGCAGCAATATTAGGAACATTAACATTTGCTGTGCAAAAACCACCAAAACGAATCAAACTGATCAACACTGATTGCCAAGAATAACCATGTGGAAAGTCTACACAGCTCAGAGGAGCGTCCGCTAAACAGCTTCTCATCAGGCAGCAGCAGAGAGTTTTGGCTAACATGATTATATCAGCACTCTTCTCTGTATGATGCATCACAAGGTGTTCTACACTTACAGACTGTAGTCCATCTGTTCCTCTATATACTCTGTTAGCTCCCTTTCAATGACCAGGACCCCCAAAAGACCACCCCAGAGCAGATAGTACTTGGTTGGTGGACTATTCATAGTCCAGCAGTGACACTGAGGTGTTTAAAAACTCCAGCAGCCCTGCTGTGTCTGATCCACTCACACCAGCGCAACACACACTAAAGCACCACCACAATGTCAGTGTCACTGCAGTGCTGAGAATGAGCCACTTTACTAAAAGTACCAGCTCTGTGGTGGTCCTGTGGGGGACCTGACAGGGACTCAGATGGACTACAGTCTGTAACTGTTGAACTACAAAGTGTTCCTATGTGGTAAGTGGAGCTGATACAACAGACAGTGTGTGTAGATATAAGGAGGTGGTTTTAATGATATGCCTGATCAGTGTAAGTGTAAGATAAAAATGAAAAACATAATTACATGATTAAAAATCATAATCCATTAAGAGTTTTAACTCAGTCACGGGTCAAAGTATCCACATCGAGGTGAACTCTAGTGGCCCAGCCTGTTGGGTTATTTATATAACCCAATGATGCCGGGTCAGATTAGCCCAGCATGTGTTTTGTTTGAGAGTGACTCAATAGCACTGGGTAATGAATATGACCCAAAGTCATACAAAAGCACTTTCAGTGGTACAACTGTGATGTTAGCATTTGCGTCTGAACCTAAACTAGGGGGAGAAAAGTGAAACTCCTGTGTAGGAGGCAGCATGTTCTCCATGAAGCAATTATTGAGATGGTCTGTCTTTTAATTCTCCAGCCTCACCCTCACATTGAGTAGTAGACAGACATTTAGAGCAGGTCATGTGACTGAACAAGGTGAATAATTGGTGTACTGACAGAATTCATAACACAAAAACAGACTGTCATGTTAGCATGATAATGATATCACTTAATAAATTAATAATAATAATAATATCATCACTGCACACATCGTAAGAACGATGAGATGCTTTATCTTAAAAAAAGCTAGTTACTCAGTATATTGAGTTGTTTTACATTTTACTGAACATGAACACTAAATATTGTAATCCAGTGATGTCAACATTTTAAGGCAGACAGGTTACTTCCATTTTACACTAAAGAGTCAAACCTTTTTTTTCACCGTGCAGTCCTACTTCTGAATCACCCACTCTCTTACGGTGAGTCAACCCAGATCACATTCCAACCACTCTAAATTTTAATGTAACATAAGCAAGCTGAGGAATATGTTCCCCAGTGCAGGTTAAGACTAGCTGCTTCGTATTGATCCATGTTAGGACCCTAGTGATCTGCAAGCCATTATCTTTTCATGCTTGGGAATGGAGAGGAACCATGTCAATCAATACCTGCCCTGCAAACATCCATGAGAGCACCATGGAAACCAACACCGCCTAAACACAACTAGGTCAGATGCTGGCATAGCAAATGGCCAATTAGTGTTGCTGGATGGACAGGGGACAGCTTTTATCTTGACTAACAACATCACTACAGACGTAGTTAAAAGGAACTCTATGTTCTAGGTGTGTTCAAGTGCAAAATTAACCACATTAAACAGGAGCTACACGAAAGTGGGGTACTAGTCACAGCAGGAGAGAGCCAATCACAAAGCTGCACTGCAGAACACCCAGTCAAAATTATAATTAGGGCCAAAACCAACAGCAAGAAATGATCAGATTTATCTCCAAGATAGTGGAGGTTACTTGTTTACTTGTTGCTACTGAGCCAGATTATCCAACTCCCACACTCGGCTGGATCACTGATTCATAGTGCACTGGCTTTCAAACAGAGCAGCACAATATCTCCGTTACCGGTACATTCTTAGCCCATAAGCATGACATTTTGTAATTAAACTCAGTCTGATTTTGAAATAGCTATTTACGTTGGATAACTTGGCTTGACTGCTTTGATTCCAATCACGTCACTAGTGACTGATATGCATTTTTATTTTATTCCAAGTTACTGAATTGTTAGCACAGGGGGTCACCAGTTTTTAAATAAATAACAGAATATAAATAGTAATAAAAATTATTAAATGGGCTTCTACAGTAATGCTTACCAGACACTGCTAGACCACAAGAACTTTTGATATCAGCATAGTGGGTTTAGAATTTTTGCAAAATAATAGAACATAAATAATAATAAAAAAAACAAAAAATAGACTTCAATATAAATGCTTATCAAACACTGCTAGACCAAAAAAAGAGCCTCTATATCTTACCTTAGGAGTTACTGGTAAAGCTGACTGTATATGTATGTATACATATGTGTATATAAATACACCAGTAGGAATCCTAGAGTAAGGCTATTAATACCACATTCATTTAGGTTGCTGTGAATAACAGCATCTCTACTGTGAAAAAGTACCAGCGAAAAGACCACCCAGTCAAAACTCATATTAAGAGTTATTATTTCAGGAGGAAAGCAGAAAACAAATTTAACAGAAAATTACAAGATTTTTTACACACAATTCTATTATTAGATTTTTCTTTATTACCGCTTCTATTTCTTGCTTTCAGTACCTGCAGGGATATTTTTCCACACCTCCAGACGCCGGCTGCACTTTCTGCTTCTTTGGTCTTGTTCAGACGGTCAGCCCAAATCAGATTTTTGGCATATTGAGATTGTATTCAGATTGACTTTTGATAGTCTGGACAGCAAAAAACAGCAAAGAACAATTTCACAAATCAGATCCAAACCACATTTAGAAGTGTTTTAAAATGCAATTCCAATCAGAGTTTTACAGATGTGTCTGAGTCGGGATGCTTTGGATGCTCAAGTCAGATTTCAAAGTGTCCTTCCAGTCACTTGCCATATGACAAGCAACGAAGTCAAAGAAAGCAAGTGTTTTGGGGATAAGATGTTTTGAAATCTACGGCATCAGTGTAGCCATATAGCTGCTGTCACAAACACCATTCTCACTGTAACCCATGCAGACAGGTTGGTGATGTCTGGGCGCACAAATCTGATCTAATTACTTGCAAATAACATGGTGTACAGCGATCTGGACAGGATGGAAAGTAGCACATATGCATTTTTCTTTTGGATCTAAAGCAAGGTGGAGCTGGATTTTCTGTTTATCTGATGGTGATTAAATCTTTTGGTGGACTACAAGCTCTTGCATAGTTGTTACAGGTCCTTTTTTCTATTTTGGAAACTATTGTTTTGCACTCTACCCAAAGATGAATAAAATGTACTTAATATCTTAATGGGAAGAAGGTAAATGAGGGATGGTCTCACAGAGCTGTGGGTGAAGTGTATTTTCCAATGTAGATACATTGCAACTGTGAA
The DNA here is from genome assembly GCA_021613375.1 of Megaleporinus macrocephalus. NCBI lineage: Eukaryota > Metazoa > Chordata > Actinopteri > Characiformes > Anostomidae > Megaleporinus > Megaleporinus macrocephalus. Next base: position 18,054,956 of record CM038715.1, read on the forward strand.
CAAGCCAATAAATGGTCTATCTTGACAATTGGTCACTACATTTGATTTAACATCGCTGTCCAAAGAACAACAAGTATCTCAAACACAATAACTTTCCAGGAGAGACCAAAATAATCTTTACTTTCAATGTAAATCAATGTGAAGAGGTTTTATTCTGAGTGATTTTGGAGCATTTCTATTGGTCCATTCCTCATAAAGAGCAGTTTTCATGGTCAAATAATATATAAAAAAAAAAAATGGAGCTACGTGTTATTCCTTGGACAGTGATGATATGAAGTATAGTGTGCTTGTGGATATTGATATAGGCTACAGCTTGGGGGTAACATATAAGTTCTCGTTATCAGTCCAGAATTGCCTTACCAGCGCAGCCCTAATTCTTAATGCTATTTGAATGAAGGGAAGAGCTACTTAACAGCAGACCAGATAAAGAAGCAGGAAGAGAGGGAGGCTGGAGAAAAGCTTGCTGAAGGGCAAGAGAGGGGACCTCCTGCTGTTCCAATAACATATCTCTTTCACGCCACCGAGGACTCACAGGAGGACAACGCGTTGATACAAACCCTGCCATCACACCATACACAAAACCTCAGTATGCGTCCCACATTACTGAACAACCCAAGAAAGAGGAGTGTGTACTTGAGTTCCGACTCTGTATGACATCATGAGCTGTACGATATGAGATAGAAGCCCCCCTATAGGTAAAAGCCTGCATGCCACTGTGTCTAAAAAGAAGGTAGTCTTATTTGTTCCCGGAAAAATATTCAGAGGAAAATCCTACAGTCTTCCGAAGGAAAAAGAAAAGACAATCCATTTTTCTCCAAGTGCCTCCGGCTGAAAAAAATCTTTTGGAAGATTCAGAGGCACACTGCCTCTCTTGAGGCTTAATGATGTCATTAAGGTATAGTAACAGCCAGACCAAATGAGATTTCATTCCAGCTCAATTTCTTAAATTTCTCTTCATCTGATAGTGAGCATTTAAAAGAAAAGAATGTGACACAGTCTCTAGAAGCCAAGTAAGATCTATAAAGATCAATCTTTCAAAGGAACGCTAGGTTCATTCGAGGCGCTTCACCCACAGTACTGTATATACCTACCAAGCCATGAAATGCGGCAGCTTGATATGAGCACTAATGGCAAATAAAGCAGCGTTCTTGGCACATCATTCCGCTCGTTTTTAAAGTGAAAATAGAAAGGGAGTCGCTGACGGCTGGTGCTTTGCAGCAGATGATGCATTTGTTACGTGCCTGCCCTCCAAGCTGTTTTTCAAAGGCCCTGGTCATTGCTCACACGGCTTTAGATATTTGTTCAATAGTGATAAGCAAATGGGACCACAGTCAACAGTGCTGTAATCAATATTGAACAGCGGAATATAAATTATGCATCCGTGTCTTTGATGTATGACGTTTTGAACTACTATGTGCAGAAGACACGCGCTCTGAAGAAAATACTGTTTAGAAATGGTAAAGTAATAGAAAGCGATTGTGCTCAGAGAACTCTTTAAACTTTGATGCGTGCACGTAAGCATTAAAACACGAAATATACGGAGCTATTAAAGATTCCTTTAGAAAGCAACTTGAAGCATTGTATCGAGACAGGACCCCAGTGAAAAAGGCCATTGAAATATGTTCTTCATGAGGAATTGATGCTCATTATCTGAAAGCACCAGACTTTTACTCAGAGCTGTACTGGCTTGGCTCTTTGGTGATATTTCTATTTTAAGGTTTTTTTTTATTTTCAGCCAGACAACAACCAAAAATATATAAGAAAACCTGCAGTGCTAAAAAACCAACAGTCTGACTTAAAGACCACAGTTTAGTAAATGTTTTGGTTGTTTTTGTTTCTGGGTCTGTTAAAATTTTATGGGCAAATTCCTTTACGACTAATTAGAGGACATTAGTGCTGCCCTATAAATTACCGGATTGAAATCCCCCAGTGAACTGTTATATAAGGGTCTCTTTTCTATTGCTATATATCAGCAAAACCAGAGCAGCGTAAAAAGGCATAATGTGATACTTTGGATTCGTTTAAATTTTTATTCTGCACATGCCCTCGCCACTCTGAAGTGTGTCACCCCTGCATTAAACAAATGGCCACTTGCAGTACAAATGGAGGCGGTGACGATGAGGAATGTCTGTTCAATTGCACTTGCCCATGGCCAGATTAGCCTCGGTGAAATAATTGGCTGACCATACAAACCTTGAACGTTGTTTTATGTGTCTTAACCCCTCATACATAAACTTTGTTAATTATTGTGTTGTTTGGCTGTGAGCTTGCTTTAGAACTGTTGAATATTGCCTTCATTTATTTATTTACGTCGACCGCTTAGCCTTTAGCTGGCAGACTAATGTTGTGTTGGTGATCAGGTATAGCTTAAAGAATGTAGCAAATTGAATGTTATTGTTCTGAAATATTAAGCATTACAAACTTTGTCTGCCAATTTGGAGAGAGGGTGAACTGAAGCGCCAGGTCATAATGACTTCTGGGCAAACTTTGCTGCTTCCTGTCACGTCCTGCCCTGTTTTCCTGCCTGTCTGTCTTTGTTTACATTCCCTTGTCTGTCCCATGTGCTTGTGTTCACGTTTTTCGCCATGTGGTTCGGTTTGTTTTGGTCATGTGCTCCCTTGTCTCCGCCCCTCACCTGTTTTCCATCTGTGACTCGCCTATTGTGCTCAGGTATTTCTTGTTCCCTCTTGTTATTCTGTGTATATATTGTGTCTGTTTTGCTCCCTGTCTTGTGGTTCATTTTCTATGGTTCCCGTGTTTCTGTGATTTCTGTTACTCGTGGATTTTGTTTCTGTTTTGTTTATATTTATGTGCTTAGTGTTTAGTTTTTGTTTTCATTAGAAGTATTTTGGTTTAATCTTGCATCTGTGTCTGCCCCCTTCGTCCTATACACTTCACTCGAAGGCCACACCTAATGATGATTACCATACTCAATTGCCTATTTAAGTTTCAATTTATCAATAAATCAGGACAACAAGTAGCCTGTCTTGTATGTTTCTTTCAAGAAATGAACAATATAATACAAACATAAATGTGAAAACAACAGGAAAGGAACAAAGCATGAACTAATCTTCCATGACAAAGCACTATTTTGGAGATTATTTCCAAAAATATCACATGGCTTTTCAAATTATTTAATCTCTTATGGTTGAACATTATAAGTTTGTTCATCAGTTTGTTTGATGTCAATGATTTCAAAAGCGAGAGCATTTTCTAAAAGCTCATCCATTTCTGTGCATCCACTCATGGGCTGGATATTAGGGAACCAGACTTGTGATTAGAAGGTTGCCTGACTTCTCCCTGGGTGCTGTGTATGGGCTGCCCACTGGTCAGGGCAGGTGTGCTTACTGCTCACAAGTGTGTGTGTGTGTTTCACTGAATGAATGAGTTAAACGCAGTGGTCAAATTCCTCTGTGTGCAAACAAAAATGGCAAATAATTCTAGAAAGAAAATAAAAATATATCAGTGTGTATGTTAAGGAGCAGGTCCGTATTAAAATGTTTCCCACCCCCATTTCTACTCCTTTAGTTCTGCACTGTGGAGTCTTCCCTCGTTCAGTCAAGTGAAGTAAATCATCACGACTGCTACTTAATAACAACTTTTTTTATTATTGACGCTATCAATAATACTGATTAGTTGTAGCAGAGCTATATGCATTATCAACATCATATAAACTGACTACCGATCATTAACAATTCATCAAAAAGACTTAAACCGTTTTTAATCAACGTTTTAATCATTTTTAATCATGACAGCAGTAGTTAAGTGGTTAAGGAATTGTAATGTATAGTTAATATTTATAGTTAATAATATCAGAGACATAGCCGACACAGAAAAATAATCCAGCTACTTATATCACAGCTCTATCCAGTCACATACCATCAACAACACACGCCAGCACAAGCTTTTGAAAACTCTTTTCAGGCTTTGAAGAAAAAGCAGAATGTGAATTTGTCAACAGTCTGTGAGGGTTTATTGTAGGTGAGATGTGGGATGAAAGGCAAGCCTGACTTCATAGACTTGGGGCTGTTTAACCCAAGGAAGAAAGTATTATGTGAGAGGCAGCTGTATAGAAAGTAAGCTTATCTGTCCATCTTATTTAACTCGCAGTGCAGCAGCACATGGATGCTGTTGTGCTTTAAAAAAGATATGAGTGTAGCACACTCAGTGTATGTATATGCAGTACTGTATGAAACAAATGGAGAATTTTTGATAAAAGAGCAGCTAAACGTTCAAAACATATCAAACAAGTAGAAGAGGAGATATTCTATTATGGTTTGACACTTATGAAATATTAGCGTGTGCAATCAAATCTGCATGTAAATGCAATTCACATGTATTAGATACTCTGAAAAAGATCACCCTTAATTTCTTTAATTCCCAGTTAAATGACCATACAAGTTATTCTTATTTTAGGAGATAGTTTTGATGAAAATTAGTATAAGATAATCCACTTGCATAACGAAGAGGAAAGTCAAAGGAAAATCAGGGACCTTGTAGACCACCAAAGACGTCACCATCACGTAAACGGCGCTGAAACTTTCATCTCTCAGAGAGAGAAAAAAATCAAGGTCCACTCTTGCTTCAGATCTGAAAGCATCAATAGATGTTTCTGTCCATCCTTCCACAGAGAAGACACCTCAACACTATGGGTCTGAAAGGATGTGGAACCATTACTAAGAAAAGGAAATGGACAAAATCAATTGCAAATCATACAAAAAAGCTTCTGGTGATCTTAGAACAACGGAGTCCAGACCTCAACACTGCATATGTTAATGAGAAGCTGAACGTTTGCCTTTACACATACAGGCAATATTCATGGTATATTATGGTTAATATCACCTTTATTAGAAAAATAAAAGCTGTAAACAACAGCTGCCGTTCTTTTCTGTTACTTACTACATCCAAAAATCTGACAAACCAAAATCCAGCATTTTAAAATTAAACTCTTCAGAAACACAACTTTGAGTTTAAACTGCAAAACAATAAGAACTGCAGGTTTAACTCTTGCGAAGAGCAGCAGCTTGAAGGTTGTGATGACTGAGCGCCATGCCTGAACCTCTACGTGCCACTGAGCCCAAAGGGACATGGCAAAGGGGCCAGTGGGACAGCACAAAAAGTCCGGGAATGCAGCACGACTGCCCCCAAGGCACTCTCCTCCCCATATCTGATGCATGACTGGCTTCCTCAAGTTTAATTAAATATTTTCATGCTTCAGTCTCCTGCAGGAACTGGGCTCAGCAGCGTCGACGCAAGCTGCAGATAGGATTTCTCTCAAACAGCTGACGAAGCAGTCGCCATGCGCTGTGAGGCAGCACGATCTTACACTCCGGGCTGCTCCTCAGAAGGTTAATACAATTGTAATTACATCTGATCACCACTACACTTGTAGTGTTCTGGCTTGAGTGCATGTTCAGCATGTGCACCCCTCGCCTCTAGCGTGAGCCGTTCAGACCTGAAATAAGAGATGCAGTACAGTCGAGATGGGTAGGCGATGAATATAAGGCAGATTTAGCTTAGATTTGGATTTAGATTCATAAACCATATTTTCAGTATGTGTAGACATTTACATCTTTTTACATTTACATATTTTTTAAATGTAATTGTGTAGTTGCATTTTTACAAACCAAAAAGACTATGTTATTACATAGTACTTACATCTGTTTGATATTTGTAATAGGTAATTAATGCTATAACTCCATGCACTGTCCAGAAAATGTGCATAAAATAATATTTAATCCAATTCAAATCATAAAAAAGTGGGCGATTAGTAGTGCGTCATATAGCAGTTCATGGGGTTTGCATTCCTCTTAAGATAAACGTTTGTCATTATCACTATACCAGTAAATGCAGATTATGCAACATACATACAGCAACATACATACAGTGCAAACTTTCTAATTCATTCACCTCCCACATAGTGCCTTAAAGTCTGAGACCCCGTCCAAACATGCAAACCCTGCCCAGATATCTTTATCTTTTTTCTTCAGCCATATTTCCTTCTTCTTTCATCTTTCTTCACACTAGTAGCTTTTTTAAAAGCCCAAAACTACTGTGTGAGCACATGCACTGCACAAAATACAGTGCACACTACAAGCCCAAAGCAGAGATTCTCTAACTGTGTGGCAGAGTGTCACACGCTGCGTCACTGCCGTTAAGTAAACTGTCAATCCTTAGCAACCAGTCTACATTAAATGAGCAAACATGATGAAAGTATATTTCAGTGATGGAAATGTTTTATGCTGATCAAACAGATTTCTATTCCAATGAATCTTTGTGCAGAATTGTTTCAATTTTCCATCACCAACTGAACCTACAGGTAACGAGCTACGTGTGTACTGACTCTGTTGCCATAATTATGCCACCATCTCTGAAACATGAATATGGTCCTATCAGGCAGAGCCATATTTCTAACCCTTTAGGCCATTTCAATTACAGAGTTAGCACATACTGCAAATCCGACTTTGGTTAATGATCATCAGGTATGTAGAATGGCTGAGTTATTTTAATATGAGCAGTCGAGGTGATTGACCCCATTTAGAAAAACTGAGCGCAGTAGACTCTGACACCACACTGCAAATAAAGCCAAATTAAATTATGAACATGTTATCAACACTAAAATCACCTCTAAATTGTTGAGCACACAGAAACAACCCAGCTGTCTGTCCTGGTTGTGCATGCTCAGTAAGTGACCAGCACTCAGTAACAGCTAGCCACATTTCAGTTGTCGGTCCACACCGAGCACTCGCTACTTCTTTTTCTGAAACATGCTTGGACAACAGTGGAGGCCAAAATGCAGAGATGAGACAGTGTTTTCAAAAATATCTGGACACGTGAGGACCAGGCTTGAAATACGCTATGTTAATCCAGTTTGTTTTGCTGAAGTAGCAGAAATTAAAATCCAATTTATTAACAATAAGTTAAAGGATAGTGTTGTTTATGTTTTTGTCTGGCTCTGAGAAGCCCCTGAGGCGCACTGCTGTGTCTGATCCACTCTTGTTCAACTTGTTTGACACACACTAACACACCACCACCATGTCAGTGTCACAGCAGTGCTGAGAACGATCCACTACCCAAATAATACCTACTGTGGTGGCCCCCTGTGGTGGTCCTGTGGGAGTCCTGACCACTGAAGAAGAGGGGGAAAGGGGCCAATAAAGCATGCAGAGAAACAGACGGACCACAGTCGGTAAGTGTAGAACAACAAAGTGCATCTATATGGTAATTGGAGTGTAGAAATGATAATGAGTGTAGAAATGAGGAGGCGGTGCTGGTGTTACCGGCTGATCGGTGTGATTTCTCCACTTGTTTCAACGAGCTACCAGTGATAAGTGCACTCTAATTACAACATGTTTTTTTTTGCCACCTTTTATGAGTTAAATTACATTTCACATCTCTGTCATTTCCACATCCTTACCACAGCTTTGTTACGCCTTCTCTTACAGGACGACGAGAAAATGGCTGGAAAACGTTACGATTGGTGCGCCTCTGGATGACAGCTTGCTACAAGCAAGGCCCGCCTCCCAGTCCAAATGTGGTGGGATCTGTTACTGGTTACAAAGTTGCTTAAATGAGCCAGACGGGATATTAATAGAGCAGGGAGAGCCGACAACATTCTAGCAGGAAATAAATCAATACGGTGCCTTTGAGATGCGGCGTGTCGGAGACACATTCAAAAAAGTCTGCTGGCGCACAAGCATGCAGACTTGGTGCATCACGAACTGCTCAGAATGCAAAGTCAGTGGTTATGACAGTGACAGATAATAGAATTATTCCTATTTCACTAACAATGAGAGACTGTGTTAAAACTGTTGCGTGCAAGAATACATAATCCAGCACTGCCATTGTGAATCAGCGATGCGAATACGCATTTGTTCATGTGAAAGGCTGGAGAGCCGACTGGACAGCAGCTGTGGAGCTGAGAATGAAAAGTGGCACTGTGGCAGAGAGAATATTTCTCCTTGTGTCTGCCTAACTCAGCCCCCAGGGTCACCACAGCCGGGAGAGAAGCTGAGCACTCGAGGGAATCACCCTCACTGCCAGGCAGACTGACATGCAAACTCCCCCCCCGCAGCCACAAACATCTGCACTGGCTTCATTTTGTAATATATATGAGAAAAATTGGTTAAAAAGATCAGAACACAAGTAAAGCAATCTAAGAAGCTATATTTCACAAACGACATGCATTACACTAAACTCAACAGAGAAGTAGGTACACAAACACCCCATCCTAATTACTGAGTTCAGGGGTTTCAGCCACACCCACTGCTAACAGTTGTATAAAATCAACAGACAAAAGACACATACTGGCAGAAGAATGGATCAAGCTGAAGAGCTCAGTGACTTAAAACGTGGCACTGTCACAGCATGCCACGTTTGCCACCTTTTCCACAAGTCAGTTTGTGAACTTTCTGCCCTGCTGGATCTGCCCCACCTACCTGCAAATGCAAATGAAATAGTAACATCTAGGAGCAACAACAGCTCAGCCACAAAGCCACCGACCATGCAAACTCACAGAGTGCTGAGCACCAAAGCATGTACCACGCAAAATCCTCTGTTGCATCACTCACTACAGAGCTCCGAGCTGCCTCTGGAAACAACATCAGCAGCAGAACAGCGTGTTCATGAATTGGGTTTCCATGGCTGAGCAGCTGCACACAAGCCTAAGATCCCTATGCACAACCACGCTTTCATAGATGAGGCTGGGTTTGGTGGGTGCCTTAGATGTACTTTTATATACTGTTGTCCATACAGGGTACCTTCTAGTCTTGCAATGTCATATGATGTGTTCGGGGTTGTATTTCACCAGGTTTTTAGTTCAGTCCACTTTGCTCACTGAAATGCTACAGAGCAGGTGACTGCTTATTAGCTAGCACTTAGCCTGATAAACATGAGCTTGTTTCCCATCAGACTGATAAAATAATTAGCACATATACACAGCAGTGCAGATAGCCATTTAAACTACAACTGACAGAATTCCAACAGTTGTGGCCATCTTAGTGTATAACAGTGTCCACACTACACAATTTTAGCTGCAGCCTTCCAGATGAGTGTTTGGGATCTGCGACAAAGCCTCCAGCTTGGAGACGAATCATTGCACATATTCGAGTCAACCACTGGTGTACAGTGTGAATGGTTCAGCAACGTGATTTTACCAGAATACAGGCTGTTGCAGACGGTCCAATATTTTCAAGCAAAATTCCTGCCAGCGTGTAGTGTGCATAGCGCTACACTGAAAAACAACAGGTTGCAAGCAATAATGTCAGCAGAGCAGTGATTCTGACGGTGATTTGCAAAGTTATGTGGTGTCCTGTTGTGAGGATACTGGAGTCAATTGTTGACTGGTGCTCAATGTTTGCAAAGCTTATTGTGCAAACAATGCAGTTACATTAGATGGCTCGATAAACACAATTTCAGTTCTCAACCCTGCACTACTGTCAGAGTGTATGAATCTGAGCTGACAGTAAATAGACTGGATGCACGATTCTCTGGTTTTTGTTTCGATAAAAAAACAATTATGAGAACATATTATGAAATTATGCACAATCTGCCTCGGTTTGATACACGAAACAGTAATTTGATTTGGAGATTCACTCATTCAAGCGTATTTACCATATTGTTTGATGTAGTCATTTTGGAAGACATATGAAAGAATTTTTCATAAAATCACTGCATCACCCAGTGGCCAAGTTCAGTACAGATGTGTATTTCTCCAAATAATCAGCAATACACAACAGAATACACTACAGTGCATTAACATATACAGCATTGGCTGGTCAATCTGATATAGCCTATTAAAAGAAAACTAGAATGTTGTTGGTTGGTATATTATCAGAAGTTCCTCAGCAGATGCTTATAAACCTGTGGCACTGGATTCCCTCCTTGATGCGCCTCTATAGCACACCCCATACCATGTGGGGGCACCCCCATCGACCCCCGAGTTCTGATGGTAATTAAACACCTCCTTTTTCCCATCAAATACCTGAAGCCTGAAGATCCAGTCTCTTCTTCCACTGCACAAACATTCAAACATGCCGCTGAAACTGATATTTTGGAAGACATGATTTGTTGTGTGATGTATGTATTAGACTCAAATCTCACAGCACACTGAAAGTGATGTGACCAAACAAATAGTTATGACTCTTAACACTTAAGCTACTTAAGCTTGTTCATTAGTTAGCCACCTGTTATGCAGCTTGTTTGGTGAGCCAAAAAGTATTTCAGTGAATAAGGATGGATATTGGAACGTTGCTTTGACAAAAATTAACTGAACAAAACAAAACAGTAGAGACGAAAATTCAACCCACAAACACATGGTATTTGTGTAGGGCCGCATGACATGGGCTGTGCCCGGTAAAGAATGGAGCGGAAGAGAGATAGACAGAACGCACTGCTTGCGTTCGGCATTGCTAGCTGACTTTGGGCTTGAGCTGAAAGATAGAAGGTCATCTCTCTCTCATTGTTAAATTCTATTACTTTGTGTCTTTTAGACCTCCCAGTGTTCTGATGTCCTAAATCGTGGGAGGACACTCAGAGTTGATACTGTCCTCACACCTGCTGTCAAATAAATGCATTATTACCTAATGTATTATTAGATTTTCCTCATGCTGTAAGGTTGAAGAGAACATGTATGTCTACATATCACATGTGATTGCAATTCCTTTGAAGGATGCATTCGATTCCGTATACCCCATTTCATGAGTGCATCATATCACAACGCCATAATGTGCTGTAACCCTGCTAGATATATGCTGAGACTACATCCCTTCCTGACGCAAACTACTTTTAATTTCTTGCTGAGCAGATAAGCCCCATCACTGACAATGGACGAACCCATCGCTGCACAGCCTCTCGTATTCACCCTCCACCACATTCCCCTATGGATGGGAAATAACAGAATAGCGCTACCTTTGAGATCCTCATTCAAACCCTGACACGTAGCTCTTTCAGACATATTGTGATGGGCAGCAGGGTTTCTCTCCGAAGGCCCATCTCTCTTCTCCTTTTTCTTCCATTACCAAGCCATTGAGAGCTTTCCAACACATCCCGCCGTCTGAGATATGCTTTTATCCAGCTTTTATTTTAACCTCCACCTGCCTCCTACAGCTAGCATTGTAAGTCTTCATCTCTTAAGAAAAGTGTGGACTTCTACTCCATGGACTGCACCAAGAGAATTCAAATGAGAGTAAACCCCTTCATAGCCATGGCACCACTGCATTGCTGGAGATTTGCTTTTTCTGCATGAACTTTATATAGAAATCATTAACGGCATGGCAAATAGTAATAAACATTATAATCAAATAATCCACCAATCATTTGACAGATGAATCTGATAATTATATTGTTGGTTATTTTGCACTTTGACAATAGATTAATACAAATAAATAAATAAAATAAATAACTTGTTTTCAATGGAGTATCTTCCTTCCTTAACACACCAATAGACTGACGGGTCTCTAAAGAAAGTTGTTTCTTTCTGGCCATTTAGTGCCAGTCAGCAAGCCATCAACTGCTGATGCTTCAGATACTAAACTAACCTAGAATGTTGTGCTCCCTTTTATGCTCACTTATTAGTAGAATGTTTTTCAGCTGTGCATCACTATTAAGCAAGAGTGTCCTAACAACCAATTAGCCCAATAACATCCTTAACTTGGATTGGCGGCCGTACCAGGAGATTTAGGCAGAGGACTGAGAATTGCTGATAATAGGACTATATACAAAATAAGCCTCTATACAAAAATAGGCTTAAATACAAACATTTTTATTCTTTAAAATCATCTGATACACTTAAATTAATTGTGAAATGGACAATATTGTTTGTAAATTGCATAAAAATTGCATGAATTGCATGAAAATTGCATGAAATAAAATACTAAAGTGATCCTAAAATTTTGAATGGCAGTGTATGTCTTACAATAGGACAGAGGCCAGTATAAACATTTAAAATCTGTACTAGTATCATACAAATTACTGATTGAGAGGTTGATTTTAATGAAGGGTGTTTTGATTAATCAGGTCTGATTGAGTACTTATGACCTACACCAACACAAAGTGGAATGGCATTAAAATGTCACATTATTTCATTTCTTAATTCTTCTCCAATACTTTCCTTTGGTTGTTTCCCTCCCCCATTCAAGTCAATAGCATGCGCACTAGATAGAAAAAGGTCGAAACCCACATACAGCACTGGCTGACAGCAGGAGCTTTCCTCCAGCCTCCCTCCCTCTATTTATTACCATTGAACGGGGCTGTCAATTACGCAACAAGTGCATCCAACCAATGGGATGCAGGAGAGCACCTACAGCTGCCACGGGGTTTTTTTGGCAAGTTCACAATAACTGTTAAAGGCTCATTAGACACAGGAAATACATTCAATCTGTAGAAGTTAAGTTATTACCACCATTTTGCTATACAACTTACTGTTTCCCACAGGATGTTTTAAAACTGTGGTGGGCTTGGACCCTGTGGGAGGGTCTGGGGAAAAGTTTTGTGCATTATGCAATCATGGTGCAATGCAATACAATCACAAACACACTGTTTCTATGGGAATGAATAATGATATCAGAGCAAAAAGGTCCCATTAGTTAACACTACAATGTATTACAACCTGAAGCGCCAACTTGCTCCTCAGAGGCTGAAAATGTAACATAATCTTGTATATTGGCCTGCCTTGGCTAAGACCACAACAATAAACTACAGCTCATAATGCACTAAAATATCACAATGGCTCTGCTTAGTGCATGCAGTTATAATTTGAAGGACTAAAATATGCTTCCGGATGTATTAACAGCTCTAATAGCAACTTTTCTGACAAACAAGCTAAAACTCTACAAATTCAATGGCGCGCTGTCGTTGAAGGGAGAAGATGAGAGTCGTACACATTGGTGTAATATTTATTTATTTTAATCGTCAGTTTGTACTGTGTTTTGCAGTGATAGGCAGTTTTTTACTTATGAGTTTAAAAATCGGATTATAACAGCAATTAAAACACAGCCGACACGATCTCCTCCGCCCCCTCTTATTACCTTCTTGTGTCACTGTTAATGAAAACATGTCAAAAAAAGTATAAGAGCGATGGTGCTGAATAATAAGGATGAAGAGCTGAATGTGTGGTTATTACCTTAAGACAGAAAGACAAGATGTTTTGCCTACAGCTAGTGAGAGGCTGACTGGGAGTGAGAGTCACTTTGCCAAAGCAACAGGGCGAAATACAGTGTTGCTTATGTTATTAATTATAAAACTGTGGACAAATTAGACTATAACAAGTTGATTAATGAGAAACACTGCAATTCTAAGGTAACATGACCATTTCATTATTAGTTCTATAACTTGGTATGAATATTCAATTTAGATTCTCTGTTGACAGGTTTGAGGGTGGACCTCTGCTGTTTTCCATACTTTCAATAATAAGAACTTAAACGGTTGACTTAATCCAAACTCCAACTATTAAAAAATATCTCGTCTTCCACCCATAAACACTAACATCATATTGAAAGTTTGGATTCTGCACTTTAGACATGATTTATTGCTATGATCTGAGATTATTTGACCTGTGAGGACATCAGGTTTGACCAGATCGACTGTGGCCCACTGAGCGAGAGAACATTCTATACATCATCACTGTCCAAATAAAAACAAGCAGCTCCAAAATAGTACATTTACAGCATAATGCAACACTGTTCTGTGCTTTCAAAGTAAGTTGTTGTAGGGAATCTTTATTACAAGCTATTATGGAGGTTTTCCATTGGTCGAGTTAAAATAACAAAATAACAGCAGATTTCTCCAAAAGATGCAGATAACTATTTTTTAAAATAGTAACCATATGTAATTCTCCAATCTCCATTTTTGCCTATTTTTATTTTTATACATCAATTAAATGCAGCAACTGATGTTTATATTGTGGAACTATTTAATGATGAATGGACCAATAGAAATGCTCCAAAACAGCTTGGAAAAATATTCTGGTTCCATTGAGTTACAGTGAAAGTAAAGACAGTTTTTGGCCTCTCCTATAAAGTTGCTATTTTGGAGATAATTGTTTTTCATTGGACATGCAATTACTCAAATCTTATTTACCTTCAATTTGCATGTTTTAAGTATTTTAGTAACAATTAGTAATATTACAATTAGTAATATTGTTATAAAATACATTTTCAAAAACATTTTTAAAACATAACATTCTTTATACACGATTGTCTTTTTGGCCCTTCGTACCCCTTAACATAGCACTTTGGCCTTCCTGGTATGCTGCATGTCTTATCTACAACTTGAAAAACCAAGAGGAGCCATGAAAGTAATGTTTTGTGAGTGCACAATGTCCTTCTCGGGTCTTTCAGAGATTTTCTGCTATTTCAAAATGATTACCAATGAGCAATGTAATGAGGCAATTACCCACAGGCTGCTGCAGCCAGGCACAACGGAGTCTGGCCCCCACAAGCCCACCGCACTCCCTCCCCTTTCCTCACCCGCCCTACTGCTTTCCACAGCCTAATGCCATATATATATATATTTATATATATATATATATATATATATATATATATATATATATATATATATATATATATATATATATATATATATATAAATATCACATTTAGTGAGTCTTATCATTACAGTGTTTAATCCTTTAGCAGTCACAGCTGGAGCACGTTAAACTGATTAGGGCTCCGCCTGCGTGGACGATGAGGCCATATGTAATGCAGGCAGTCTGACTGCTCAGGAGATGGCAGGGTGCAACGCTGGCATTCGGAGAAACCGCCACCAAGTCTGGTTCGACAACCTCCACGCATGGCACAATGCCCCGGTAAATTAGAATGAGCGGCAGACGAAAGAGCCTAGATGGTCTTTATAATTCCCACTCCCCCTCCGTTTCTAATCTTCGCTGAATGGATTTGCGGATGAATCATACCTGAAGCTGTTAAATTCTAATTTGATTCCCGCGCAGCGTTACTTACATAAAAAAAAAAAAACCTACAGCTGACTCTGGGCATGGTGTGCCTGGAATGACAAGGCCGGTTTCCATTCCAGACAGAATGGCAAATTTCGCACACAACAAAGGGCAATCATTCCATTTGTGCGCCCTTACAATAGTCCCAGAGAATGGATGGATGGGGGAGTTCGGGGGGAGAAAACAGCAATCTGCCTTCCACAATCTTCTTTCCTGCCGCTTCCATATGAATAATAGATTACAAAGGAAAACTAGAGTTTGCCTGGCATGTGGCATAACATAACACACAGAAGGTCAAGGAAATATCCTTGAGAATTAGGAATGATTACCAATCAGATGTGGTTCTATTTGTTTGCTGGGTTCTATTTGTTTGAAGGTGAAATTATTTGACGGTTGATGTGTTCTACGCCAAACGGTTTCAATATTGTTTCAATTCCTGTTTTATATGGGTCACCTTGTGAACTGGGCTCATTAAATCACGGCTTTGTTACACATAAATCCTTCAGCAGAAGCTCCGCTGAGTGTGTAAGAATCGAGTTCAGTGAAAAAAATGAAGCTGGATCTATTAAGACTGGCCTGAACAGCCATAAAAGGCACACACGAAGGAGGGAAGCGTGTCAGTACAAAACAGAAACAAATTCGGGCTTCCTGCCTTGCGTTTCAACTGCTAATGCATTCACCAGGGAGCCCTGTTCTCGGAGAGATGTTTGTAGAGAGTTCATGAGTTCATTTTTCTTCCCAGTCAGAGGCTGTTGGGTAATCTTATCGGGCCTGGTCTCTTACTGAGACGAACGTTTCCAGGGAGAACAGTGGCCCAGCGATGCTTATCCTAGACCAGCTTCCTCTGCTCTTGGTTCCTAACCAGAAGCTTTGTGAAGCACAACACTGACCTGAGCCTACAACATCACAGGGAAAGTGAGAGGTTAACCTAAACAGTGCAGAGACATCTCAAGGAGAGCTCCAAATGTACCGCTTTAGGGCTAGAAATGAATTCTGGAGTAAAGTCGCACTCTAAATTCAGAGCAAATAAGCTAAAAGTCCCATGAAAACAAGCACATTGTCATTAATACTGAGGTATTGTTTCTTAAATTAACAAGAGTCCCAAATAGCAATAGCACACTGTTATGGCGCAGTCTTGCAGATTACAGTTTATATAATGAAGAAATGCATAAAAGACAAACCACTTCTGATGCACTGCACGAGTTAGCATATAATTGCTATTTTCCCCACGAGAGATCAACAGATCAGATTAGTGAAAAGAAAAAAACAGAGAACCTTAGAGGATGCTCTCATTTGTTATTATCTGGAATTTATATACAGCAGCATCTTTAAGACGGTAGTATTAGGACTTATTAACACATGGGAAGTTCCAAAGGAGTCTAACTAAATTGCACTGAACCAGGTTTTAGCTATTAAGCAGATAATAACTCTAAAATAACTCTAAAAATGATTTAGAGTCAACGGGTGTCATATTTTTACAGGTACGTGGTAAAGAGGTTGTACAAGAACACAGAGTACTGTTTAAAAGGCATATATATATATATATATTTCATATATATAATTCATTCATTCATTTCATGATTTAATTCTTAATTTTAAAAGCTGCATTTTATTCTTGTTTGCTGCGGGGGTATAGCAAGTATAATATATATATATATATATATATATATATATATATATATATATATATATATATATATATATATATATATATATATATATATATATAAGTAATACATCATCACTGTCCAAAGAAAAACATTTTTCTACATCATCTGAATGCATTGGGTGAAGATTTAATGAAGACTGGTCCAATGGAATTGCTCCAAAATAGCTTAAAAATCAACTAACATTACAGTAAAGTAGGCTGTTTCTCTCTCTTATAAAGTTGCCACTTTGGAGACACTTATTTTTATTTTTATACATTCTATCTAAGAAGTGACTGTCCCAAACCATAACTTTAATATAAGTTAATATAAGATTTGTAATATATATTTATTTTAATATGAAGTAAAAGAAGTCTGAATGATTCTTTCAGTCAATGTAATATTCCGAGTAGGATTCCCTTTAACAGGATTCCCTTTAAATAAAAAACTTAAACCTAGTTCAGGGAGAGCTTCATCGTTGCCACCCTCCAGTATTTTAGAGCAGGATAGACTGCATCCCTGTCCCTTATGGACACATGGTGGACATCTCATTGTTTTTACGGAAATGTGTCCCAAAGTCATTAAGAACTTTAAGATTGCTAGACACGTTCTGCTTAAAAGTTTCCAAATTTCCAATACCACTGAAACACACTGTAAAAAATGCTTCAGTGACACAACCTAAAAAAATACTTCTGTGGTAAAAAAAAAAAAATGCATTTATTTTTCAAGTTAATAAAACAAATTTAATTGCTTGTTACCACACAAAGTACTTTTTAGATTGTAGCTTGTAAGCATTTTTTAATGATGCACAAAGTGGTAAAGTAGAGTTATAACTGTTTGGTAGAAGTGGATGTTGAATCATTTATTTGAATCAAATGAACATATACGAGCATGATTTTATTACCTCCATCCCAGAGAATGGTGACATTTTTGGTGGTCTACCAGGTCTTGCATAGTTCTAAGAGTCCCATTTTCTCTTTGTCTCATAATAATTTTAAATATTGTCTCATTTCTTTCTTTTCTTTTGAATTCTCAGTGATTTATTTCATGAATTTCATTGCATAACTCTGTATAAACTGTGTAACACTGCAAGTATTTTCCATCTGGGAATAGCATTAATAGCATTAAAGGTACATCCGAAGATGCAATAGCAGTACTTCATGGACAGGAGGCATTTATCAGAGTAATACAGTAAGTGCTGCGTCTCTATCTCCTTGAGGAGTGTTTTATGTATGGAGATGGTGGTAAAGGGTGAGCTCAATTACACTTACACACTAATCTTGCTGCATTTCAGCATTCGTGTCAAGATTCATGAAAATGGTCTCTTTTTTCCCTCTCTCTTTCTCTCTCTCTCTCTCTCTCTCTCTCTCTCTCTCTCTCTCTCTCTCCCTCTCCTTGATCCTCAGATGCCGCAAAGATAATAAATAACAAATCTATGAGAGCAAAATTAGCATGAGAAACTCCTTACATTCCAACTGATGCATAAAATATCTGCACTTACTCTAATGAGCTCTGATAAAAAGTTGCCTCCTCATGTAGCGGAGAGCGTCCTGATTGATGTTGCGCATTAACGGGTGGCCTGCGCCACCAAACATCAAAGCGTTCTCTATTTCTTTGTCCTCCATTTCTCTTTACTCTTTTTCAGCGAGAAAAAAAGGCCTGTTTGTGTTGTTTCCCAGGCTGGCTCTTGTTTCAAGACAAATAGCTAAAGCAGTCTGGGCGGTTTGAAAAAAAAGCCAGTTGACGTCAGCGCTGTCTATTTGTGAATTATGGATGGCGCATTCAAAACTGTGAAAGACATTTCTCAAAATTAAGCAAACATTATTAATGCATGAACTCCATTTCCGTGTGAAACAGAGCATAAAATCTCAGTTGAACTGTAGCCGTTCGTCCTTATGCACTTCAAAACCTGTGGCTCGCAAACTACTTTATATTCAGAGGCATACAAGGAAGCGGGTGCTGTAATAAAGAGCAGAAAATCAGAGTAAGAGTGAGAAAGTGGAATGAAATGGCATGTGAGACCATTTTCTGAGAGATTGGTCATTGGTATTGGACATGCAGCCGTCGTAAGTAGGCAGCAGGAGATTTTGACTTTCAGCTGCTTCAATCAGAGTCGTATTAAAAGACTAAATGTCTATTTTCTAGCTTTGTGACACTCTATGTCGTCCCCTCTTCTTGACCGACTCTTATTGAACTATATAAGCGACACGTTACAAAGAGCTTGACTTGTAATTGGGACCTCTTGCCCGCCTATCCACATTTCTCTCGCTGGCTTCTGTGGGTTTTAAGGCTTGCTTAGCAAGCAGTTGAGCAAATTCCACCTCCAAGACAGAGTTATGGTAGAACCCAGAGGAGCTGAAATGAGAAGCATTGATCAAGAGTAAGCCTGAGCCACAAGAGAGAGTCTGAGAGGTTCACTGACATAAAACGCTTTTAGAACCTACACAACTTTGTAGGACCTCCTTCATCAATACAAACCAGAACAAACTTCTCAGATCAACATGCAAAAAACAAACAAGCTTGCTTAAAACTGGGGTAAAATCTTCTTCCTAAAAAAATCAGTAAACCCAATAAATAATGGAGGTGCTTTAGGTTCAACCTATCTTAAAACGCATCTTCTTATAATTTTGTTTATTTTTCCTTATAGCTCAAACGAAACAAGTAAGGAAATTCTGTTCTATTTTAAAAGACCTGCTGCAGTTATTGTGTGAAGGTAAAGCTGTGTATTGGCAAGAAGCTGGCGATATGATACGAATCACCATACAGGGGTTATGATTTAGTATATTGTGGTACTGTAAGCCATGTGATATATTGCTATTCTTTTAAAATCTCTGTCATAAAATACATTAAATACATCATGTGCATAGGTTTGCTAATACTAACATTAGGAGTGTGTCCCTACGCTACTTGTGGAAGAGTCTACCAACTAAAGAGAGATACCAGCATTGCCATAGAGCAGTTAATGTTTAACTGTTTGCCACCAATCTTTATTCACTATACTGCCAAAAGTATTTGCTCGTCTGTCTTCACACACATATGAACTTAAGTAACATCCTATTCTTAATCCATAGGGTTTAATATGATGTCAGCCCACCCTTTGCATCTACAACAGTTTCAATTGGTTCTGGAAGGGTTTAAGAGTGTGTTTATGGGAATGTTTGAAGGTCTGGCTCACAGTCTCCGCTCTAACTCATCCCAAAGGCATTCTATGGGATTGAGGTCAGGACTCTGTGCAGGTCAGTCAAGCTCTTCCAGACCAAACTCGCTCATCCAGGTCTTTATAGAGCTGCTTTGTGCACTAATGCGCAGTCATGTTGGAACAGGACGGGGCCATCCCCAAACTGTTCCCATAAAGTTGTGAGCATGAAATGCTGAAGCATCAAGAGATTCTTTCAAAGGGCCCAACTCCTGAGAGACAGCTCCACAACATAATCTACCCTCCACCAAACGTTCCCCCCTCCACCAACAGAGAAGTGTGATTGGTCACTCCAGAGAACACGTCTCCAGTCCAGTGGTGGCGTGCTTTACACCACTGCAACCAACACTTTGCATTGCGGTTGGCAGGTAAGGCTTGTATGCAGCTGCTTAGCCATGAAAACCCATTCCATGAAGCTCTCTATGCTCTGTTCTTGAGTTGATCTGAAGGCCACATGAAGTTTGGAGGTCTGTAGAGATTGACTCTATACAAAGTTGGCGACCTCTGTGCACTTTGAATGTTGAGTGAATACTTTTGCCAATATAGAGTCAGTCACATTTAATTTTATTATTTATATGGCAATAAATTTAGCTGGAATAATACTAAACATTCACACGTTCAAAACATAATTACATTCATAAACAGAGTAAAGATATTTTAATCTGACTTTAATATGAATTTGATTACAAGTTATTGTTGCCGTTGTGGAAAGGCAAACACTTATATTTCTGCTGTGTTTTGTCACTTTTTGACATTAAAATAAATGGAAAATGTCAGAAGTGCAGACTTGAAAGTGTCAATACAGAATGTAAACTGAATGTAAATGGAATTCATTATGTAGCTATTAGAGATGAGAGTCTCTAGGCTATCCCAGGGTGTCAGGGTGCCATAATGCGATGATTGAACTATTCCCTGTGCGTTTTCACCTCAACATTTTTGTTTTTTCTATGGCCTTCATTGAGATTTATTTTTATCGAATCAATTCATGCCCTTTTCAGTAAATAATGCACATGGAGCAACTTATAGCACCTCCTACTGGAGATTCTTCATACTGTGACACATGCTTTTGCAAATGAGTAAGTTCCAAATCCATGTTTAGTCAAGGTGTTTTACGCAAGAGGGATTCTATCAATATTGTGAAAGCACTCTGGACTTCTGCTGTAGACACCAGGGGAAACCATGTTTTCATAATTATACAACTCAACACTTTTTACTTGGTTTTACTTGATATGCCGCAGCTTTTAGAGATTATTTCTCAGGACTGTCCGCATGGTGGTGCAGTGGTTAGCACTGTCACCTCACAGCAAGACAATCTGGGTCTGTTCGGTGTGGAGATTGCATGTTCTCTCAGTGCTCGAGTCGGTTTCCTTCCACAGTCCAAATACATGCATGTTAGGTTGATCGGTCAATCTAAATTGCCTGTGAGTGTGTGTTGGCCATGAGATGGTCTGGCAGCCTGTCCATGGTTACCCTGCCTTTACCCAATGATGCTGAGACTGGCTCCAGTGCCCCTATGACCCTGACTAGTAGGATGAAGTGAAAGATAGACTGATGGATGGATTTCTCAGGTTTTTTTGTACATACATATTTTGGGGCCTTCTATTTAACATACAAGCAATTTGTTCCCAATTTCTGAAAAAGACTTGCAAGCATTAACAGGATTCTGCATTTTCTCTTCTTCTCCAGCAATGATAGAAAAGGCTGTGCCAATGTATCCTACTTTACATTGTATTCAGGAGCATTTGAGTTTACAGTAAATGCAAAACCTAAACACAAATCCGACTATGACGTTTTTTGAATCAATTCAGAATCATGATGCATCTAACAATTTATGTCTTTTTCCCTCCCTAGTTGCTTGTAGATCAAACATACTGCAGAAAATGAGTAGGCTTTTTAGGGTTAAGGAAGCTTTAGCTTCATCCGCCAACCACGCATCTGGTCTAAAAACTAGCTTCAGATGCGGCCTGTGTGTTATGAGCGCTGGCAGTAGGAGGAGAGAGGCAGCATTAGGTGGATATTGGAAGTGACTTCACTAGCATTTTCCTCTCGGGCTTGGAGACAGGGCTCCAGGGCACACAGGGGGTATTGAGTGAGACAGCTGGACCAGAGGAGCAGGAGGATGACTGGGCTGACATTTAGAGACTTTGCTGTTTATGGACGCAGTGGGAGGCATTTCCTGTTTGTTGTCACACTAATGAATTTGCTGGTAAGGATTCTGACAGCCCAGGCAAGTCACCTGCCCACGGATCTTAATCACCAGCTCCAGTCTCATCTCTGACCAACACGCACATCTGTCAGAGGTGCCGGGAGCAGTCGGATGGAAATAGCACCCTCCGAGCTTCATAAGCATGGGAAATAACAGCGCACAGGAAGGATGAGGAGCGATTACTACACTGATGCTGATAATCTTCTACGTGCTTCTACGTTCACATGGAAGCTGCGAAACCGTCAGCAAGCTCGAAAGTTTTGAAGAGCAAAATTACCGATGCTTAAAAAAAAACAAAAAAAAATAACGGCCACTCTGGCCTTTTCGAGCAGCCGTCAATTTCTGAACGCTGGCAGGTAATCCAGAGCAAATCTACTCCCCTTGAATAAAAAACATGCTCGCTGAGTGGCACCAGATTCCACTGGGATGCCAATGAGTCACTCAGTGTTTTGGCTGTGAAATTGAAAGCGCTTCATATTTCCATACGATAATAAACTGCAATCAGGAAGGCCCCAGCTTTCAATCCTCCTTTGCGCGTATAAGCAGAGCGGCAAGCGTTAATGCCTTTCCAACCACACATAAATCACTTAAGTCCATCAAACATCTCAAGCTACCAGTTATGCTCGGTGTCAACCACATCCATCAACTTAAAACATGTAATCAAATGCTGCCCACTGCTGCTGAAAACAATCAAGAAAGTAACTGAATCCAAGTCTTAGGGGACTGCGTGCATACTAAGCTAGGAGTGAAACTGCAAAGCAGCTACTGGCGTTTTAAACTTAGACTCCAAGTACAGTCTTTCATGAATAAAAGCAATAATGGCTTTTGATATCTTTTGATATCGAACCATATTTGCATGCCTTATGGAAAGCCAGGGCTGAGGCTGACTTGATTTCACAGGGAAGACTGTTTCGAATCAAAAAAGCAAATATTTGAACTTTCAATCAGGGCAGCTTCCTTGCTCTGAGGGAATAAAGTGGAGCGTCTCGTACGACACATTTTATCTGAGGCGGCTTTTCATTATTGGAGCGGATATTTCAGGAGATTGTGTTTCATCAAGCTGTGGGGAAAAGGAGACAGAGACTGAGGCATGCGCAGAGCTTTATGGATGGCTAAAACGTGCCGCTTCACTGCTCTGAACCAAAGTGAAATTAGGGAGCGCTAGAGCACATAGAACAGATGGCCACTCCCCATTAAATTCTACCAGTCTGTGCACAGCTTAGGGGATTTTCGATTCAGTATGGCGAGTGAGTCTACAGCAGCATCTCCCGTACCGCTAAGGGCAGCGCAAGTCAAACAGGGATTTCGCCAGAGCCGGCCACTCGATTCCCCTTTCTGGCCACGACCGCGAGAGCCAATGAGAGTGGTTTGTTTTCTTTTTTCTTCCTTCTTCTTCTTTTTTTTTATGAAGGCTCTATTGAAAGAAGGGACGCCAACAACAGCATGCTGATAAGAGTACGTGAAAAGAGCTGGCGGTTTTCTTCAGGGAGCTGCTCTATATTCACAAAGAGCAGAAGCAAAGGTCAGAGCCCCACAGTCCGACAAACCAATCATATGCGTTCCCTCCTGTCTGTCCCTCGCCGGGCTACTGCCGAGACGCTATGCTGGATTCTGAGCAGCCGACTCAGGGGTGAATGGATGATGAATCACGGTAGCACAAATGAAAAGACAGTGCTAACAGACCTGTCCATGCTCTGCCCACAAATAAGTTCTCTCAGAGCTACTGTTGCTAGCTTGGTCAAGTTTTACAGCAACAGTCACAAAACCCCATTTAAGCTAAAGAAAAAAAAACTGTGGCAAAACATATTTCTACATTACTGCCTACATTTCAAGCATGCTATTCATTTCACATTGTAAATAGTTTGTCACTCTGTTGGGACCGATTTTAGACATACTGTCACAAAATGAAAAAGTTTTAGTTCCGTATGACTAGCTCTGGGATAGCTTAATCACCCTAGAGTGACTAGTCTGACTGTGTAAAGAAATTAGTTTGTATAGGAAATGAAAGTAATCATCAATAAAAGGTTGTGAAAAAGGGTGAACCATCCTTTCTTTAACTTGGATGTTGTGCAACTGGTTTTAACACCAAACACACATGAGGTGTGACTCTTCTTGAATCCAGGAACCCTCTAAGTAAATAATGTCAATAATTCTGTAGATTATTCACCAAAAATGAGCATCACGCAGCAAAAGTTGAAGCATGACCTGTTTGATTTAATTTGCCTTGATTAACATTGCTTGACCTGACAAATCTGTTCACTCGGCAGCCATTTTTGCAGCGTCACCAGCAATACAAGTCCAGACTGCTCTCTCACTGAACGCGAGTCAGACCAAAGACTCGAAAGTAAAGACTGAATTAGCTTGTAAAAAATTGTGTTTGAAATCGCTGATAAAATCTGACTGAGTTTGGCTCAATAATCTTGTTTTTGGCTTTATCTGGCCACTGTGCTCATGAAGATGTCCACAATAAGGGGAGACTTTTTACACTAGTGCCATAGTATCGCCGATCCTTCCACGCTTGCACACTGTTTGGCTTTTTTCCTGGTAGGAAATTCTCTGTAAACTGACACCATGTTAAGCGTTAAGACCTTCATCAAACAAACAGTACTTAAGGCTTTTATCAAATAAAATAAGCTCCACAATCTACAAATGTTTTCATCCTTCCACTGTTAGAAGACACCTCAGTGCTATGAGTCTAAAAGGATGTGTAGCTGTTAAAGAACATAGACACAAACGGAACACATTTGCACTAGAACACTGAAACTGGACATCTGAGATGTGGAGTAAGGTTTCATGATCTATTGAGTCTTAATTTGTAATTGAAAATCTTGAAAAGCACAAAATGGAGCCAAAATCTAACACTATCTAAAAATATCCCTGCAAACTTTGAGAAATTGAAATCAATTCTTTCTACAATAAATGGAAGCTGTATTAAAAGCTAAAGCAGGGACACAGTAAATAACTAATAATTTGTCTATATACACCAATGGGGCATAACATTAACCTCTTTATATCTACACACATTGTCTATTTTATCAACTGCACTTACCAAATAGGAACACTTTGTTGTGCAGCAATTATAGACTGTAGTCCATCTGATTTGCTGCATATATTATTTATCCTCTTTCACCCTGTTCTTTAATGGTCAGAACATCCTACAGGACCAACAAAGAGTAGGTACTATTAGGGAGGTGGATTATTCTCAGCACTGCAGTGGCACGAGCATAGAATAGTCCAGCAACATCCAGCCAACAGTGTCCAGTATATAAACTGACAAACTCCTGACTTATAAAGTTTCTATGAAAGAATGAGTTTGTAATGCACAGACAGATCAGTTGGAATTAGGACCATCACCTGGTTTCAGGTAATGACTACCACCTCACTGTTTTTCAATTAACATTCTCTGTTCCAGGTCAGTCTTCTGAGATTTGAGCACAGCAGTTCTTCAGGAACCTCAGTTGTAATGGCTGTTTGCTTCCATTACAGTTTTTAGCACAATTTCTGATTCAGAAGAGAAGAATGCTTGGGGACTGAAAGCACTCAAAGTTTCTACAAGGTCTTAAAAAGTGCACTGCATCGGGAGGGGTCAAACAGGCGTGAGTAAACTTCTTTTGATGGAAAACAGAATGTGCGCTGTGTACTGTGATCAGCCATATGTGAAGCATGCAGCTGGCGTGGCCCTGCTCACCGTGCCCTCGTTCTGACATCGTCAGCTTTCCTCCCGGGAGCAACAAACAATAAAGTCTCTTGCTGTAATTAGGCCCCAGAACAGAAGCTTAATTATTTATTTAAGATCTTTCTTTTAAAAAAAAAGAAAAGAAAAGAAACAAATAAAAAAATAAAGGCTGTCTGGACATGGTGCAAGCTTTCATGCACATTGCTGAGTTACATCCTTGGCTGCCTTCTTCCTCAAGAAAAGATGGAGTAACCTAAAGCAGTGTCTTCGTTGCTCATTTCTTCTGGTTCTTGCATCAGAAGGATCTTCAGTGAATAATGACAGAGACCAAAACATCCCAAGCCCCTTGTACAAAAAAAAAAAATCTGTAATTGATAGGTTTACTTTGCTTTTGATCTGGCCTGGTCTGCACTCGGAGGATGGAGATAGCAATGTGTCAGAGGGGCTAGAAGACTAGAAGGCAGGATGACAAGGTGTTGCCTAACGTTGATGAAAGAGAAAAGACAGGGAGAGCATGAGGAAGAGCTGGAGATAGAAAAGGAGGCCGGTTTAATAAGATGGATGCCATTCTACCACAGGTTCACCTTTGTTAACAAGAAGAATGGAATCCCAACTCCCCCAGACTATTTGGGCTTTGATTGCGATTGATTGTGGCAGCAGTGGTGCGGAGAGGACCATGAAAATACTGCCTCATACTGCCTGAGTGTGCTGCTGCTAAGGTGTGTTGGGAGATGCCATAGCTGCTGTTGCACACTCATCTATTAGCTAACCAGCTTCCATTTTATTAAGTACACTCAGATGGTATTAAGCATACAGTACAGTAGAGATACCAGTTTTCATATAACAACGCCGATATTGGAACTTTGTCAAAAACTGACGCTTCACTCAACAGTAAGCTATCATGACAGGACACTTTGAGTCTGGTTCACCAATATCTGAAGTTTCTTGTTAAGAAAGATCCTAAGAAAGAGTCAGCAAATTCATGATTTGTTCATTAACCACACAATTGTTCTTGAGTGTGCAAAGATTCTGTTCTTATCTAAGACAAATTCTAAATGAGAAAACACTTGTAAATTGGGGGTGTAAGACAATATCGATAATACCAAATATCACAGTTTTTGAGTATCAATCTCTAATCAATAGTTTACAGTCAAAGATTTGTGGCAGACAGTGGTTCATTTCGTGTTGTGTTTAAACCCCTGACCTCTAGGTAGCAGTGTTCTTGATCGTGATCAGGAAGCATTCATTACTAACGAGAGTCAGCCACTATGTGAAGTGGATGAATTCTGCAATGCGATTAAGTCGACTTAACTGCTTAACTGTATGCAAATAAGCAATGACATCACAATCAGAACACTGGTTCTTATGTTTCCTCAAAACCACTCCACTGCCATTGGTTCGTACTGAAGATTTATTCTTTTTGTAAAATGTATTTGTACACAGGGAGCTTGTTAAAAACAAAGCCTGGAACAAAGTTTCAGTGATTGTTGGGTTACCAGGAGAGCTGAAGTAGCTTTTTACATTATTTTAAATGAAACTGAAAAATATAGCATGGTTTGCCATGGTCAGCTACCATGTGTATCAATACCAATGTGTTTATGAAGGAAGTTATGTCTTTCAGATATACATTATGTATTTAATTAATAAAGCCTGCATACAATGTTTGCTTAATGGTGCAATTCAGTCCAACATGCTGCCTGCCTGCGCACAGTTGGACACGCCCACCAGTGACTCATTGCCTGCTGCACGACTGACGTTGAGCGTTTAAAATCGCTTTCGATGTGCATGCAGGGTCAGACTCTTCTAATCCAGTATTTACTAGTAGCATAAGGCCGCATTGCTAACATTAGTATGAACATGTAAATTAGGAGATATTTTCTTTTCACAGTGTCACAATATATCACAATATAACTAATCATAACACCTGTGTATTTATTGTATTGGCAGGTTCTTGTCAATACACAGCCGTGTGGTTAATGTCAGAACCTTTGTGAAAACTGTGCAAGTGGGAGTTAAGAAGAAAGGTTGGTTGGTGAAATGTGAGTGTGGCTATTTCTGGCTGGATTTGTTACAGTGCTGGATCAGATTCAGATTAATTTTTTCCCTCCAATATCTGATCCAGCACTGATGATATCCAGTTGTAGCGCATACTACTGTGCAAATATCCGAGACCTCCCTTCGTTTATTTAGCTTCCAGTCAGAATATCAGCAGATCATTCTGAAGGGATTAGTTATAAGAGAGAAAGAGAAAATAGGGCTGGCAGACCACCAAAACTGTCCCCATCAGACAAAGCTTCAAGAAAGAGGAGAAAATCAGAGCTTCACTCTTGCTTCAGATCTGAAAACCTATATGGGTATAGGTGTTGGTGTCCATCCTTCCACTCTGAGAACACTACTCACTGCCATGGGCTTAAAGATTTGTAGCTGTAAAGATACTGTTACTAAAAAAAGTTTAGTTTTGCAGGTCAAACAAAGGAGCTACTGATGTCCTCAGAACTATAGAGTGCCCAGTCAATATTCAACTTTTCTAGCCCACCTTAAGTTATCCAGCAGTTAATAACATGTGCGCCGGTACCAGAAAATAACAGCAGCACCATTTAGGGTAGAAACAGAAATTTAAATAAAAAGTTGCCAAAAAGCTTCATCTTCTTTTCCACAACAACACTGTCTGTGAAAAACATCGTTTTTCTATTTTCGTTCCTTGTTCAAGTCCTGAAAATGAAGTTGTTGTGTGGAACACTATATTTTAGTAAACATGGTTCATCAGAGTTAATTTCCTGCTTTATCCTTGCCTATATCAAAATGCCACTTCCAATTAAAAAAACATGCCGAAGAGTCGACTACAAGAGTTTCAACTCTTACAGCCATTGGCCAAAAGTTGGCCCCAACATGAGTCAAATAATCATTTTTTTTTAATCAACCCCCATCACTGCCTTACTTAAAGGAATTCTTTAATTTGGCAGGGTCAACACACATATCCTGGAGACTGAAATTGGTGGCCCACATGAGTGGATTGTTGTGTACAATGCATGCAGTTCTAGTATAACCTGCAATGCATGCAGTTCTAATATAAGCTATTATGTATGCTCAGTTTCATGGCTCAGTTTCAATTTTCTGTGAATAAAGAAATATTAGAATTAAAAAATATATATTTTAGCTTTTTTACTTTAAGTGTATTTTAGAGCACATACCTTTATACTTCTACTGTAACTATTACTTGAGTACTTGTTCTACAAGATGACTAGTACTTTTTATTAAGTAAGGAAATCCGCACCTCTGGCAGCAGCATAACATCACATAATATTGAGAGTGTGCTTTTTAAGGCTACATTCGTCCTATTGTTTGCAACAAAGCCATTAATTTCCTCAAAAAAAATGTTTGTCGCAACACTACAGGTTGAAGCATTACAGCATGGACAGACATCCAGTGCAAAACAGAACAGGAATACATTGTGAACCAAAGCTGCACTGGCAGTAGCACTACTTGAGTAGATGAAAGGAGACTGGGTTCAGGTTTTAAAGCAGCAGCCTGAAGATTCACCAATACCTTCACTACTCATATTGCATGAAGCCCTGATAAAAATAGCTAGCGCTTCCGCCATGGCTGCACACGGGTGAATAGGCCGCTGAGAAAAGGGCACTAAAGACACAAAAACAAAAACAAGCCGCCCGGGTGGCGGAGGAAAGGCAGACACACGCACCCAGAAATAAATGGATTTCGGGTCAATGCTTTGTAGTTGAGAAAATGAAATGCAGGCAGAGGAATGGCACCTAATGGAGACTGGCTGCAGATGCTGCTCACGATTTCTTTTCTCCTTCAGCCCCGTCGTCTGGATGGACGCGTGATCTATGGTGCTTTATTGGTAGGGGGAACCTCTAGATTTATGTGGCCAGCTCACACTGCTGGGAGGAGCTCTGTCTAACTACAATGCTTTATGACTCAGGGAAGCCTGGTAAAGCCCGAAAGCGAATCTCAACAGCAACAAACATCAATGACATGTTTATTACCCTGTGCAATTAACCTCAATCTAGTATTACAGTTTTATTGGTTTGCTTATCCATCAACTTGCTGTTCTGCCACCCTGATCTTCACCTCACCTTTCTTTTCTTCTAGTGGTGGAGAGTCGCCAAAAACACTTTAATAGCGCAAAAGATCCAAACATGCAATAGAAGGTCTTGCTGCTTTTGAGCCAATACAGAGCACAGGCACGCTAATTAGTGCATCGGCAGTGTTCACATATGAGTGGGTTGTAGAGCCGAGCAGGCCTTGTGTGGGGGTGAGAGGAGATAGGTCACCGAGTTGAGATCCTACTGAAGAAGCTTCAGTGTGTCATATACATATTAAAATCTCAGTGGTATCACAAGCATTACAGCACACAATGTAGCAGCTCGCTGGGCTAATGAAACAGTATAAGCATATGTTCTCTTATCTGGTTTAACTAAGCGTTAAGGAATATCGTTGTAATTGTAGCCAGCTAGCAGGACTCTACAAATTGGACTGTATTGCTCATTAATCAGATATCTGTAATATAATGGCCTTACTGACTATACCGTACAGTGCAGTACTGACACAACCAGCAACAAACTAACCATCTAACCAATCACAATGTTTTTTATTGCGATTTGTAAGCATCTTATCCAATCACAGGTCTAGATGAGTGTTTCAGTGGGTGTTTTGATGAGTCAAGGTATTCATGTAATTCAACAGAAGTTATTATGTTAGAATATTTATATACAAAAACAAGTATTTTATAAATGGTAACTTTACAGGAGAGGGCCAAAACCCTCATTTACTTTCAGTGTAAGTCAGTGTAATGAGATTTATGTCACAATCATTTAGGACCATTTCTATTGGTCTATTCATCATGAAATACTGACTGAGACGTTAAAGACAGCTGCTATGCTTGGGTACTGCATATAAATAAAAATGCAGAAAAAGAAGATACATGTTTTTTTCTTTTTGGAGGACCATGATATCATGCAAGGTGCACTGCAATGATAGTACACAGTGATATATTCGCAATATACTTATGCAGCCACACAAGTTGCATTTTGTCACAGGTCTGCATTCTATAAACACCACTTAGAATGAGAATAAATGCAGACATTAATAATACTACATATTAACAAAAAATCTAGATGTTGCCTTGAGCCCATGACTAATATTAACAAGTATCATTTGAATAAGTGTTGCTATTATGCAACATAATCATTTTTTTACTATATAGTCATTAATTTCATGCAATCATCCTATACTCTACTTTACCCAAATGCAGAAAAGCATGAAATAGAGCAGATTGCACTTAATATCAAAAATATCACTGCAGTTGTAACCATACTTCTCCAAATCAACATTTTGTTCTTTTTTAGACATTTTACACAGAACAAAATCTCTCTACCTCCCTCTCCCCTTCCAAAATCAGCCTGTCACTGTCTGTCACCAGGGCACAGCGCAAGCACGCTGTCATGTGTCATGAAGAAGCACATGTGATATCCTTCCCAAAGCCTAGCAGTCGTAGCAGTGAGGGCTGTTTGGTGGGACTGGGAGAAAAATGTTTCTGTTTCTGAGACAGTTTCAGTTCTTCCCTGCCTTGACTGTGTGTTGGGCTTGTACTAAAATCTAAAAATGACTGATTTTACATGATCCAGAACTCAGTAAAAGTATCAAGTTTGATTCCCGATTATAATTTATATTTTAGGTCTGAATGCTGGGTGTACTTAAGATCTCCTCTCTGGTAGAGAGTAAAAGGGTCATGCATCTCCAGAACAAGGGTGCCAACATGCCAGCAATTAACCAAAAACATACTGTTTCCAATCAGATGAAGACAGATACCTGCTGGATGTTGACAGTGTTGGTGTTATGACATTTGTGCAGAATGTAATATCAATATAAGTTAAAAGAACCACTATAAAGCCACTAGAGTCTGTAATTATAGTAGGGTAATTATATTACCATCAATAAATTCTGCAGACGTTAATCATTTGTCTAAATATGCATAATGATCCAACCCTGATGTCTTGTGACCTTGTTGAAAGAACACAGGTTTAAGTCTACGTTTCTCCTTGATGTCCCCCAATCATTATATGGATTTTATTACATTCTATCCAAGTATACAAAGTATACATGTTTCAATTGAATGAAGTAGTGATTAGCCAAACTGAGTATTGGATCATAACCACATTAATACTAGGCTGTCTGGAAAACCTCTACTGGCACTGGCATAAAATCTCTACTTATTGTCTTCACATTATGTGTAAATGTTTAAATGTCTGTGTTTCTTCTAAGCAAGCAAATGTTTACTGCCCATAAAACCGGCCTCACATATCATCTTCTCAGATGCACAAGATTTGTGCACAGCACTGCAAACATAGTAGTTATAAAATATTGAGCTGAGTCACGCCCTTTGCGCTGCACATTCCCCACGTTGAGCGGTGCTCAGTTATTGAACTGTGCTTTTGGGCTTTAGATCCAGAACCCAGTCCAAATATCTCTGTGTTTCTTACTGTAAATCTGACCTGGCTGGAGGCTGTCAATGTCATTAAGTAGAAAGAGAGCGCAGCGCTACCTTTCACATGGCCTCTTCCCAAAGTCACGAAGCCGGACGAGATGAAGTTGTGCAGGTCGTGCCCTCCGCCGCGGCTGCTCTCCTTCGGGTAGTGTCCACCTGAAACGAGTTAGCCAGCTGTGAGGCCCATGATAACCGCACGCGCACTGTGGGTTCACTCGCCTTTCAAGGTAAATGGCATAAAAGGCAAAATTCCCTCTGCAACCTGGAGAGTTATGACTTTCCATAATGTAGAGGGAAAGTCACCTTGCTTGTGCAATACGCACTGCTCGTGACAGTGCAAGCAGCATCTTGACGTGTTATTTTCGCTCTTGACATTGTAATTACCAGAGAAATACGCTGGAGTGTGTTGCTGTATCTGATATCCTGATGATAACCTTGGATGCCATTTGGAAACTTAAGTTGACAGTAAACCCAGTAAACTGCAAGCATCAGATTTACAATGGGAAGGCAATTACTGATACAGCACCCTGCGAAATAAGATAAGAAGAACCTCAGTGAAAACACTCGTTTGCACCGCAGGAATCGGGGCATAATAGGCATGGTCACGCGTCAGGTTAATAATAAATTTAGCTTCTACTCGGGATTATAAAAAGCACTTTTTTTGTTTTTCAGAGCCATGAAAATTGAGCAAAACAGAACAGAGAAATGAAAGGTGGAACCTCAGGGACTGGTCTGGTAATAGGCTGCATAAAGAAGCTGTGGAGTCTGCTGGAGGCTCACAAAAATACAAGTAGCTTGTCTGTTCTAGTCTTCGAAACCTGCTTTCCGGCTTTGGATCACCAGGAACAGTGGGGCAAACCACAGCAAAACAAACACGGATGGCTTGACTGGCTGCGTCATGCTGGTCCAGGCGAGCTCCGACACAGTCCCATGAATCACACAAACGAGCGCGTGGCGGAGGGGTTTCAAATTGGACAAAACCCACCAAATCCGCCAGACCGCAGGCCTTCGGCGCGTCACCGCAGCAACTGACAGGAGTTCAAACTGGAGAGCGTGATCTTGCTAAGCCTTCATTATGATGCCCTCGCTACTTGTCTGCGTGGCTAAATTTACCCAGCTGCTCTATTGGTCTCCCTGAGGAGATATGAGAGTGGGCTCAACCTTCAGTCTCAACACAAGGGCAAGAATTTCAAATGTGCTTTAAGTGATAACAACTCCGGGGACCGCCAGCGCAAACGCGTGTGATGCAGGTGTGTCCTGGAGCACTCGGCGGTCTGACGAAGTCAGAATTAACATCCTCATCTTTAGATGAGGAGACTTTTCGGACCCGCTGGGGAAATTCCCAGTTATTACTGCTCTGTTATAGCCTATGCAATTTAACCCTTAATTGATGAGAGAGGGGGAAAAAATAATGTGGAAGCTGTAAAAATAATTTAAAAAACGGGTAGAGTGCATATCATTATGAAATTGCCCACTGGCATTCCACATGTTAATTAAACTAATTAAATCATAGCTTAATAAGCCAGGCAAATTTTATGCATGCTGTATTGAAGCAATATCTGGGAAAAACACACGGGCGTGCATGCGCACACAGACCCGCTATCACACTGACACCACTGTCCTAGGGCTATACAATAAAACTGGTTTAAGTGAGAGGTTATATTAGTGCTCTGTTATTCTTTGTCACTTCATTTGCTAATCAATTAATTAGTGAATTAGAGCATATTAATTAGTCATTTTGCTCTGTGGCAAGGACATGGTGGGATATTCTTAAAAACAAAAGGAGCCGAGGGATCTATTACACTACAATAAAGTCCAAAAAGAGGAATATGCATGCGCACATGTCAGTCCCACGAGTGAATTGAAAAAATCTACAATGCACTCTTGGATGTGTCTGTGACTCAAGTCTAAATTCTCCCTAGACATCTATTTTCATTATGAGGGGTTTACACTTGCATAATAAGCAGTCTAAGTATGTGTTTCTTGGGATTTACAGGGAAGAAAGCATTAAAGTAAGGATGTGCTTATACGGAAATTGGATGTCAATACCGATATCCAATATTTTTCAAGTACACTCTCGGGCACAACAAAGGGGCCAAACCCAAAGTCCAGTGTTTGTACTGATTGTTTTGGCTGGTCCGGACCTAAAACCTTATGTTTGGACTCACATTAAACACAAACTAACTTGCCAATGTTTTTCAACTTTTTCAGGCCACCAGTACTGAGTGTAACTATTCTTTCTAGAAAAGAAGTTTACCCACAAAACTTTACTATTTAAAGAAAATGAATGGAAAAGCACCCCATACTAATTCTCTCTCTTTATCTGTTTGTTTCATAATTTGTTGTTAAGACCAATAAAGGTTTTTTTGCCAATTTAGGCTTAAACCATGTTTCTTGCCCAGAAGTGTACATATCTGCAGATACTGATGTAGACAGACAAACATTTTGGATGCTCAGATTTGGAGTCAGCCAATTTTGGAACCGAACAGATTCTTTGGGCAAAAAGACATGATTAGCTCTTTATGATGTAAATAAGAAGGGCAACTGTATTTGAATACTGCTTCTACACCAAATGTTGGGTTGAATTACTTCATACTTTCAATCTTTACTCTGCCATCTGCCAATTTAGGGCCATAAAAATTCATGATACATACAAACTCTAGAAACTGGGACTGTCTTCATCCGGATTAGCATTACAAAGAAATGTTACAAGTACAGTAAATTAACAAAATGCAGTCATTTCAGAGCATCAGCCCTAGTCACACAATAAATAAGACATTGATATCTGCTCAATGCTACAAGTATCTGCCAATACTGATCATCCCGCATTTCCACCTTATAGCTAAAACGAAATTAACCACACACATGATCTACAAACCAGCTATGGCAATGTCAGTGTCTTATCCTCTCAATGCAAAGGAAAAACAAACCTGTGCATCAGGGCAGGAGAATATACATTTTCTATCTGAGCTACCCCTGAAGTTGTCAGTGCACTGGACTCCAATTCATACACAGATTATTCACGCTCCTCTAGAGCCTGTCAGTGTTCCTCATGTTCGCTCGAGACAGGACTGTAGTGGCCTCTAATGGAAACAGTCTCTGTGATGGCTGACCTTGTGTGGCTATGACAACACAAGGTCGCCTCTCTCAACCTAGCTCAGCCTCTCCCTCACACCCTCTCGCATTGTTGAGTGTCACTTTAACACAACACGGGCCGGCTCGTGCCAGTCCACAGGACGTGTACAGCGGATGACCGAGAGGTGGACACGAAACCTGAGCTCTTGGCACAGTGAGGCATGACAAGATAAGAGTGGGCAGCTAAGGGTGAGAGATATATCACGATACACAATATCTGCGACAGTACTTTATTTTTCTGAGGTCGGAACAAAACATCAGCCAATTTTCAAGTAACTTGTAAAAATAATTTAATAAATTAAAACGATGTCAATGTGAGGTGACGTCCAGTCAGATAGTGTGCAGTTTATACAGTTGCTGAACACTGTCTGTTGTTATTTACAAACACTCTACAATTCTAAATCTGTCTTTTTTTGATATATGAAGACGTTTCGTGTTGTGGAACCGCTGATGACGTGCTCACGACATAGAATAACCATAACATAGAAAAGCACATGCTGATGTAATTTACTATAATAATCTATGGTTATATTTCACACCTCAGCTGCAGCAATGTCCCAATACCTGGACGCAGGTCACCATATTCTACTCAATTAAATGCACTCGGACAGCTGTACAGCCAAGGCTAAATAAGTGAAATTCTAAGAGAGAAGAATTTTAACAAGCCTGATAAAATGTGTTTGGGTAGAGCAATTTGGTCAGTATACAGTATCATGATATTTGAACATCTGATGTGACAATATTTGAAAACTGAGGCCCCAGAACACTAAGGTATGACATGATATGAGAGCAAAGCTAAAAGTGGGCCATACGACAAAAATACAACATCACTGTCCCTTCATATTCACAATACACAATTTTTACAACCTTTTTCTTTTTAGGAAAGTGCATATGTATCTGAGTACCAGTATTTGAGTATTGTGAGTAAGTATTGCTATAGGAGTGTAAAAAGTGCATTGTGAAATCATGATATTACAAAACTGTGACAATGTGCAACGTGGAGCACAGACATTTGATTAATTATGCTCTCTAATGCAAATGCACTGTTTAAACACCAACAATCAGCACCAATCAACACCTCACTCCAGCACTTCTCCTGCCTCCCCCACCCTGGTGTTATTAGCAAGTTGTGCAACGACATGATTATAGACATTATGTTCATATCATTTAAAATTGATTTCAAATATAATAGGCATACCCAATTGTGTAAACAGTATCATGAGCCTGGCTTTGCTACAATAAAACCTATTTTTGAAGCTATTTGAATTCAGTATGCTATGCTAGCCGCTGAGAATAGACAGGTCCAGAAACAGGGATACCTGAGCAAAGAGGACCTTGTGTAGAAGATGGTGGGTCCTCATCAGCATCCAATGATGTACTGGCTAGTGTGAGCTCATCAACCAAATAAGTGGCCAATATGAACTAAACATCAACTAAAGAAGTAGCCCATATAAAAGTGTACAGACTCCTGTGGGGTTTTTAAATATAAAACTAGAAAAAAACACAGCTCTACAGCTCTGTGCTGTCTTTGGACAAAGTTAGTATTTATTGATATCCATTCATAAACTCTCATAGAGGATCAAAATGAATCTAAATTCACATTTCTAATATATATATATATATATATATCCCTATATTAAGTTTACGAGAGATATGATAAAGTGACAGGAGTGCCACGTTTAAAAAATACTATAAACTGAATATTGTCTCTATTAAGTAATAACTGATAATATAAAAAAAATGAACAAGCTTAATTAGGCTGAACCATGCAGCTGCTCTTTAGGCACTGCCAATATAAACATTGTTTTCAAAAAACAAATATTGTGACATTATATATCCCTACAGTAAAATACTGTCATATTGCCCACCTCTATAACGTGATATAAGATACTAGAGATATAGGCAGCCATTGCTTTCTTATAGGTCACTGGACTGCATATGACTTCACATTTGTACGTTATATCTGATTCATAAAGTTAATATTCAATATTAACCATGTACAAACTAAGCATTCCATAATGGTACAAATTAGCATTCCATAAGGTCCCAACTGACCTTGAACTGTGGAAATGTGGAACTCATCCACGGGCCGGAGCGGCAGTTGATTCTCACAGCAAAGCTGTCCGTGATTTTGAATTTGCCACTTGATTAGCGAGCACTAACATGTCAGATTACCCTGCAAGCACAGAGGCGAAGCCCAAGCACATGTGCTTGCTCATCCCTGCGAGTTATCCAGCGTTTGAGTGACAGGCGTCTGGCACCCTTCCAGCAGCACTGCAACCCATACAAGCAAGCGACAAGCTCTCTGCACGTAACACGCTAGTCTAACACGCTATGGCTGTGGCAGAGGTACAGTCGCCTAGTCTTCATCAATTCAAATTAATACAGAGCAACTCTGCATGTAAGCTTCTCTATTCATTATTATAATTATAGCTGTCAGTTATACAGGAGGCGCTGTAACGTTAGCTATCAGGAGTCTTACCATGATTTGATTTGGAAGTGTGAACAGGGGTGTAGTGGTTTTTGGAGCCCGTCCGCTGCGGAGTGTTGTCTTTGGATGAGCTGTTCATTGCCGCAAAGTTTTCACAGTCGTACTGGGATATAGGGATGGGTCCTTGTTGCCTCAAAATATCTGCTAGGGCTCTGTGAAGAGGGTGGAGAGAACATGAATAGAACAGAACATGAATGAGCGACAGCTCTGTAGCTCAAACAGGTAAACAAGGTGCAAAGAAAATGACAGTTTATCCGAGAAGCACTGAATCTAATGTGCTTCTAATGTGCAAACATATTTGTCCTACTCTAAGACTACCCCTATAGGCAGCCGTGGGGCTTGTGATTTAGAATAATGATGCAATGTGAACGCATTCCTTCTGTTTACTATGACTTGAGAAAAAAATGGAATGACTTTGGCATTTGCGGCTCTCTGCTTCTTTAGCGTGATGGAAATGTCAACAGCACACTTTCCAATTACGTTTGGATTGGTTTGTAGATTTGTTTGCTTTGAAGCCTCTAAAACAGAGCTTCCCACAAACAACATAGTAAACTTTACTGGCACCACTAAACCAGAACGAGGGCTAATGACTCTGACTTTAAATACATGGGACCTGCTTCACCTCTATTACTGAAAGCATTTAACAACTTGTTTCCAGACTCATTTCCTCGGTTTTACTCGGCTGCATGGTGAGAGGGGAATAATGCTGCGAGCACTAAATGCTGACAATATTGACTGCAAATTGTGAATATTCTGAAAAGTCAAAGCACACAGAGGATGCCATGATGAACTGCAGTCAACCCGTGTGTGGGGGTGGGCATAACCAAGACGAGGTGCCTCTGCTCAGAGAACAGAGGAAGGCTGAGCACATTAAAGCCATGATTTGAAAAATATTAGATATGTGGAGCAAAACAAAACCTCCCCAAATCAGTTTCTTGATAATATTAAAAACGGAAAATCGTCCAGTGATAGACTGAGATCGTCTCCATCAATGAAAACGACCCAGAGACCGCTTTATGGTGAGCCCAGTCAGGAGGGACACAGCTATTAAATTAGCTCTTATTGTATGGATCAAATGGGGAGTAAAATTGAAGTATCAGTAATGAACTGTAAAGCCTCCGTCTGATCAAACACAGAACAGAGGGTGTCTACGAAGCATTGTAAACGGTGCACATTCCGGCTCTGTTTGGGAATCTGCTCACGGGCGCCTCACACCCCGTTTAATATTCCGCGCGGGCAGTAGTGCGTAAGGGATGCACATCTGCAGGAGAGGGAGAGCGCCCAGCCGTTCAGTCGCATGAGCTGTTCACAATGCAACTGGGACAGTGAGCGCCGGACGTGAAAAGAGCCTTGAGCCGCATGTGGCCGTTTGATGCGGGAACATTACAGCGTGGACCACTGTGGAACTGACTGCCCACCCAGCGCCCCGAGGTGGACAGTGCCATCAGGGGGTTATATCATGAAAAGTTATATCATTGAAGTGAATGCTTAGGAAATACTGGAGACTGGAGACCCCACCTTTCCTTACAAATCGACCTCTGAAATCATGCATCATTCTGTAGACATACCCATATTAGACCCCCGAGTGTTTCTCTAAGTCAGCGTCAACAGGATTGATACTAAAACCCTCTGGTGCACTATAAGGTTACCAACTGAAAACATTCTGCCCATTGGATATCAGTGGATCTTCTGAATTATGAGGTTGTTACGAGAAACTGAAATATGAACATCCACGCTAATATCAAGCTACCACTTGATGTTACAAGCAGAGGTGAGCAATATGGCAAAAACTTAATATAGTGATATTTTAAGTAATTTTCATCTTACATAATGTGTCATATACATTTTTTTAGACATCTGATCAGTTGGAACATAGAAAGAGACCCACTAGGGCAACGTTTTAAAAAGAACCACCAAAAACTGTGAATACAGTGATTGATATTTCATACTGTGTTGTGCTATATCAGATTAAATGGGACTAATTTTGGTTTTTTTTTATAATGAAACATGAACTTTGTCAGTGATCTACAGGCTGGCGATATGTAGGATATGTTCAGATAAGAATTTTGTATTGTAGATTAGCATCATTTATATTTATTCACAAAAATGATATTTTCATATTGTCCAGCCCTACTAACAACCAAAAAACTGGACAAAGCATGTAGGATTGTTTGTGCTATTTTTGTACCTGCCTGTCTTGTGATGTGAATTCAGTGTGCAGCTGTGTTAGCTATATTTCACTTCTTGACCGACCTCATAATTCATAGGATCCGGTGACAGTCAGGATGCCGGATATCAAGCTCGGAACTAACCAATCCAATGCATTTGTACCACAGAGACATCCCATGTTAAGATCCCATTATACCTCAGCTGTCACTCTTTCCAGCACAGATTATATGGCCTATTGGATTGAAACTTATCTTCTCTAATTGGTGTAGAACCTCCATGTAATGCAAAAGCTGAACATCTGAGCTAAGAACCACAAAGTAATCTTTGTTTTTGAGTGGGCATACGCGTGACCCGCTGCTCACCTGTGTATGTTCATTTCCTGAGGTGGCTGTGTGGCCTTGTCGTATGCCACTTTGGTGGACACCCCCACCACTATGATGAAGGCTATGACCCCGCATGTGATGTACACGGCCGTGTTGGTCTGGTCCATGCTCGGGTCGTACGCGTCGCCCGTCGGGGTAGGGGACGGGGGCACGGTCTTGACCCAGTCGGGCTTGTTGTAGTTCTTGCACGCCCTCTGGTCCAGCCGGTTGCCCTTGAACTGGCAGCAGAAGCGCAAGAAGCACGAGCCGCAGCAGTAGCGGTGGTCTGTGTTGTTACACTCGAACTCCTTGTCGAACTGGCCGCTCACGTCGTAGTAGCCCAGGCACGTGTCGTGCGTGGAGGCCTGCGGGAGCCGCTGCGTGGTCGCCGTCGTGCTGCTGCTGGTGGTGGTAGTCGTGCTGTTGTTGAGCTCGCGCGTTTTGGGCGGCCGCTTGGGCGCGGATTTGGGGCGCTTGGGCGCAGTATTGCACAGCACGTGCAGCGGGTCCACGTAGATAAGAAGCAGCAGAAAGTGTTTTATACCCATGGCTTTTCTTTTTCTTCTCTTTTCAAGCACCACTTTGATTTTCTCCTTTTTGACACCTCTCCTTCTTCTACCACTTCTTCTTTTCTCCTTTGAAGCTTTTACTCGAGTCCTGCTCGCTCCTTACGGGGTCCACAAGTTCCAGCTGCTGCCGTTGCTCCACACGGCCATCAGACGTTTAAGGCGCCCGTTTAATTTAGTTGCAAACTGCGTGCACTTTGCGCGCCCATGGCGCACTGACAGAAGACCTGGCAGTCACGGGGTGTCGGCAGGGACTGACGGGCTTCAGCGGACGAACCAACATCTCGCTCTTTCCTTCCGATTCGCTCACGAACGTTTGCGCAAAGGCAAGCTTTTACATCTTGCTGCCCATCTCGCTCTGAGTAGAAGCAGACAGCAACTTCATTGTTAATTAAACGCCAAGAAAAGCACACAAGTCATTAATATTGAACTGGTGGAGGGGACGGGGGGGGGGCAAACAAGGCGAACACGTCTAAGTACAGCGTTTCATATTGCATTGCAGCCCCGTTTGCTTTCAGACGAGATGCGCTCGCACACTTTAACCCATCTTGTGTCTCAGTTCTCTACCGTTCCATTGCGCATCACTGTGCATGCAGGCAAACGCGGGATAAAACGCGCTACTACATTAATAAAACACAGTAAGGGCTGCACGTGCATTTGCCATCCCTTAGTAGTTAAACAGCTGAAGGATACAGCTACCGCGATACAGGCAACTTTGCAATGCACGTGCGTTAAACTTTATTCTATATATATATATATATATATATATATATATATATATATATATATATATATATATATATATATATATATATATATATATATTGAGCGTACTTCACGTTATCTCTCTGCACGTGCAAACTGCATAAACAGAATCTGAACGCACAGCACATTAACAGCCCGCGCTCCTTCATCACCTGCATTTCATCAACAAGCACATTTAACTCCAGTTCCTCGTGACTCGCATGCAAAGTGTTACTCTGATATCTATGCCGTTTAAAGAGGGAGAAAAAGAAAAGACAGACAAGTTACCTCCACTGAGTTTGAGCTTGTCTTCATGGCTGCACGGCCGCTGGCGGAGGGTGAGTAAAGCTGCATGACAGCGGCGGCAGCAGCAGCGGCGTCCCGCGCGCAGACGGAGTTCTTTCAACGGCCCGCCCTCCCCGCCAAACGTCACTGCATGGCTGACGTCACGCCCCCCGTCCGATTCTGCTCCTCTCTTTTTTTTTTCTCTACCTATAAAGTGACA
This sequence comes from Megaleporinus macrocephalus, assembly GCA_021613375.1. Taxonomy (NCBI): domain Eukaryota; kingdom Metazoa; phylum Chordata; class Actinopteri; order Characiformes; family Anostomidae; genus Megaleporinus; species Megaleporinus macrocephalus. The sequence continues at coordinate 18,097,110 of CM038715.1, forward strand.
CTCGCCCACCCATATTCCGACACACTCCACCGGTATTCCGCAGCGATCTGTACTCAGACAGCAAACCGCCGTTTTATAGAAGGGGAACGCGAAGCGCCCCAGGACGCTGTTCCGATCGGCCCCGCCCACTTCGCGCGAACAGGGCAGTAGTTTACACTCATTGGCCGGACTGTTTCTGAGTGTGAACTACCAGCCAATCCGAGCGCAGGGGTTGGGACTTTGTCTGAATACGGGTGGGGGACAAACTCTCTCTCTCTCTCTCTCTCTCTCTCTCTCTCTCTCTCTCACGCCCGTCACTCTGAGGCGCAAGTATACTCCTGAACTGAGCCACAGCTTTCAGCTACACCGAGAAGTCAAGATTATTTATGTTTTGAACAGACGTTTCTTAAAGCTTTACAGAAAATCCGGGCGCGACCCCCAGTGCTGAACCCAGAGTGACAGGAAAAACTCCCCCAGACCAAGAGGAGGAGACCTCCAGAAGAACCAAGACGCAGAAGATCACATCCTCCTCTAATCTCTCTCTCTCTCTCTCTTTCTCTTTATCTCTCTTTTCACTCCATCTCTCAATTTCAGCCTCTATCAATCTGTCTTTCTCTACCATTTTCTACCTCTCCCTTTATCCTTCTGTTTTTCTTTTCCCTTTCTCTCCCTCTCTATCTTACTCTCTCTTTCTCTTTTTCTCTCTTTCCCTTCCCCCTATATTTCTCCATTTTTTACCCTCTCCCTCTATATATATATATATATCACTCTTTCTCTCTTTTTGTTCCTCTCCATGTCTCCCTCTATCTATCCTTTTCTTTTCACCCTCTATCTATACATCTCTCTCTTCCTTTCTGCCTGTCTATCTATATCCCTTCTGTCTTTCTTTCTCTTCCTGTTTGTCTTTTTCTCCCTCTCTCATTCTCTCTGTGTATGTGCTTTTCTCTAACTCTCTTTTACCTCTATCCCTTTGTCTCTGTCTCTCTCCACCCTCTATCCCTCCATCCCTCCTCCCCTCCTTAAGAGCTAGACTTGATGATCGTTCCCTTAGGGGCAGAATTCCTAATGGATTTATTTCTTGTTTTTTTAAATGCAATCTTTTTATTTAACTTCAATCAAAAGAACCTTGAAAAGATCTTCAGAGGAGTTTAGCAGTGGAGTGTTTTAAATACTGTTTTCTTCTCCTCTCTCTTTCTCTCTCTCTCTCTATCTCTGTCTCTCTCTAGGACTTTCTTTCAGCTCTAAAAGTACAAATGCACTAGATGATAGGTTGTTCTCGCAAGTTTTTTTTTAAGCCCAGCGTTTAGACTCAGGTGGGGATGATAAGAGCGCTGTTCTCTCTGCGCGTGCGTGAGCCACACCTGCTCCTCTGCAGAGCCACAGTGCAGCACAGGCCACACAGCTCAATGCACACTGCCTGCTCCATACACAATGCTCACACTAACACACTTTTACACACACCATAAAACACGCCTCTTTATCCTCTAATTGCCACCTTTAATCTTGCACGATGTTGGAGCATGCTGCTGCATTAGCCTACAGAGGGCTGAACCCAGATGCTGTGAAAATGAAAAATTCATTAAAACGTGTGGGGTGGGGGGTGGCTTGTACCCTGACGAGACAGATTTGTGAAGTACACTATGTCTCGGTCTCGGCTCATGTGATCTTTGAAAAAGAAAAAGCTGCAGCTCTTATTCCAGACAGCCAGCCCATTACTACAGTCAGAAACCACCCATCACTTATTTAATTTCCAGTCGAAACAGCCGCTGAATACAAGTTACTCATTTTTCAGAAGCTAAGATATGAGATGATAGCTCTGCATGAGTCAAAGTCAAACAACATTTCAAAGTCAAACAACAACAAAGTCAAACAAAACACCACTTAAAGGAACAATATGTAAGATTTCTACTGTAAAAAACTGATTAAAAGTATTAACAGAATTTGAAGTAATTCTTGGTGCCTCATGTATTGAATAATGTAGTGCAAAGATATCTACTTAAGATAGCATGCTAACCAGCTAGCCCCGGTCCCTTCTGTCTTGTAATATCACTTTGTACCTCTAGAGGTAATATTGAGTCACTGAAGCGGCATGTCATATCAGTCCAACATGAGAGAATGAAGAAGTAGCGCTGCTGCCCCAACGACGTCTACTAACCTCTGGTAATCATGTTAAAGATGTTGCTTCCAGGTAGATCATTTAAGAAGCAATGAAAGGAAACACAGCAATTGCTGAAACTCTTGGCTGCTGCCCATTTCAGGAAAGAATCCATCTTGGGGAGCAAACAAAAGATGTGATATAAACAACAACAGTTAATACTGGTACTGCTTTCCACCGCTGGGGGACTCTCTTGGCAAGGGGATTAAGTCTGATGCTGGATTTGCGATGTTACTTCTAGACTGGTAAGTAAACAGCTGTTAACAGTAACAGGGGGAGCAAACACATTATAAATGAGGAGCCTGCTCAATGCTTGAAATATGAATGGGAAAACTTATAACGCTAAATCTTGCGTCCCTTTACAAAGAATGGCCAGTTCTTTCTGAGCCAATCAGCTTGCTGGTTACGCCACAAGTGGCAAATGGGCGAAGATAGTAGACATGTTCGAGATACGGCTGCGCCTGGACTTGGTGGTCAGCGAGAGCAGCCGAACACAGTTGGGGGAGGAGGTTAGAAAAGAACCTCAGTCGCCACCTGCAGCCTACTTGAACAACGGTGGGTCTCGCGGTGTTTGCTCTCTTTAAAGCTGATGAACAGTAGAAAAATAGTAAAAAAAGAGAGAAAAGAATTATAAAGAGTAGGAAAAAAATAGATCCAAACACAAATAGTATTGTAGTGCTTTTAAAGGCTCACAAATCATAAGTAAAAATCTACAGCCATTCAACCTCTTCATGATCTGAAATACTAATTATGAAAAAAGAAATATGTTGAATACTGCATGAAAATAAACTGACCTGCTACTAGACATGATAGTATTAGTGTAAATATGAGGTCTTTAAGCAGTTTTAGAGGAGATATATATTTTACAGTAAAAAGAATTAATAGTCAGAGGTGTCCGTGGAGCTTCTGACCAATGAGGATTAAGCTCTGTCGTCATCAAGCCGTTTTTCGGCTCGCGCAGTTCGTGGAGAGCAACTGCAGCGACTGTGTGTGAAGCCTGCAGCCGTCTCACACTCGCGAGATGTTAAGGAAGTATGTCATCATGAAGCGATGGTGGTGCCAACTCGGGCTGCGCGGCGCCGTGCGAAGTCGAACACGCCTATTGTGATGGCAGCGGAAAAATCCCTCCTCATTGTGGAGATCTACTCAGAACAAGCCAAAAAGTCAAGGTTGAGATGGTTGAGATTTTTGTCAGACTTGATTAAAAATGTGTTTTTGAAACTGTAATTTGATTCAGTTTCAGGTATTACATTCACTCCACATTCACACAGACCGAAGTCTGGCCTTGTATGGCTGGAAATAACTGTCTCAGGTCATCGTGAAGATGGCAGTCGAGTAAACAGTACTTTTAACTCTATGTATTTTGGGAGGAGGGACTGTGCACCTTGTTTTTATGACGCTGGTCAATACCATACATTTCTGCTGATATGCTAATGTTTGTTTGGAGTAAGATTTTGACAGGTTATGTCATCTTACAAATGGATCTTTTGAAGCTTCCATCTTTGAGAGAGAGGAGAAAATCAAGACTCTTGATTCAGATCTGAAAACACACGCTGGTGTTCCTGTCCATCCTTCCGCTGCAAGATGACAACTAAGTGCTATGGGTCTGCAAGGATGTACAGCTGTCAAAAAGCCATAACTGAGAAAAGGAAATAGACAAAAAGCATGATGGCCACCTCGTACTCCAGATTCCAACATCAGTGAACGTGTTTGTGATTACATTTACAGTAAATTGTGGCGTCCTGCCATTCTGAAGAGGAGTATAGCAGCAGATATCCTTCCATTGTGAGAAGACACCTCAGCTATGGGTCTGTAAGGGTGTGCAGCTGTCAAAATGCCATTACTAAGAAAAGGAAACTGGCCACCTCATACTCCAGACCCCAACTATTTATATATACAGGGGTTGGACAATGAAACTGAAACACCTCTCATTTTAGTGTGGGAGGCTTTAAGTCTGGTGGCCAATTTTCATGAATTGCACATTGCATGGGACATACCAGAGTTCAAAAGAGGACAAATTGTTGGTGAACGTCTTGCTGGCGCATCTGTGACCAAGCAAGTCTTTGTGATGTATCAAGAGCCACAGTATCCAGGGTAATGTCAGCATACCACCAAGAAGGACGAACCACATCCAACAGGATTAACTGTGGACGCAAGAGGAAGCTGTCTGAAAGGGATGTTGGGGTGATATATGATGGCATTCTCTTGGCCCAATACTTGTGCTAGATGGGCGTGTCACTGCCATAGACTACCAAACCATTCTGGAGGACCATGTGCATCCAATGGTTCAAACATTGTATCCTGAAGAAAAAAAGAGGCCCTACACCATACTAATAAATTATTGTGGTCTAAAACATATATATATATATATATATATATATATATATATATATATATATATATATATATATATATATATATATATATATATATATACACACACACACACACACATTACTGTAAATAAAATGTTCATTTCAAAACTTGATGAGAATCCTTTGCAGGCAATAACTGACAGATATCTGGAACCCATGGACACCACTAAATACTGGGTTTCCTTCTTTGTGCTTCTTTGCCAGGCCTTTGCTGCAGCTGTCTTCAGTCGTTGCTTGTTTGAGGGTGTTTCTGCCTTAAGTTTTTTCTTAAGCAAGTGAAATGCATGCTCAATCGGGTTGAAATCTGGCGATTGACTCGGCCATTGCAGAATATTCCACTTCTTTGCCTTAAAAGGTTCCTGGGTTGGTTTTGCAGTATGTTTTGGGTCACTATCCATCTGTACTGTGAAGTGCCGTCCAATCAACCTTGCTGCATTTGGTTGAATCTGAGCAGAAAGTATATCCCTGTACATTTCAGAATTCATCCAGCTGCTTCTGTCTTCTGTCACATCATCAATAAACACCAGTAACCCAGTGCCATTGGAAGCCATGCATGCCCATGCCATCACACTGCCTCCACCATGTTTTACAGAGGATATGGTGTGCTTTGGATCATGACCGTTCCAAGCCTTCTCCATACTTTCTTCCTCACATCATTCTGATTCTGACAGGTTGATCTTAGTTTCATCTGTCCATAGAATGCTGTTCCAGAACTGGGTTGGCTTCTTTAGATGTTTTTTGGCTAAGTCTAATCTGAGGTTTTTATTTTTGAGGCTGATTAATGGTTTGCCTTGTGGTGAATCCTCTGTATTTGCTCTCATGAAGTCTTCTCTTTATGGTAGACTTAAATACTGATACACCTACTTACTGGAGAGTGTTCTTCACTTGGGTGGATGTTGTGAAGGGATTTTTATTTACCATGGAAAGGATTCTGCAATCATCCACCACTGATGTCTTCAGAGGACGTCTAGGCCTTTTTGAGTTTCTGAGCTCACCACTGAGCTCTTTTTTTCCAGAATGTACCAAACTGTTAATTTGGCCACTCCTAACATTTCTGCTATCTCACTGATGGATTTCTTCATTGTTTCAGCCTATTGACGACCTGTTTCACTTCCATTGAGAGCTTCTTTGACCGCATGTTGTGGGTTTACAGCAACAGCTTCCAAATGCATATCAAATCAACTCCATACCTTTTACCTGCTTAATTGTTGATGGATTAATGAGGGAAAAGCCCATGAAATAGCTTTTGAGATAGTTGTTCAATTACTTTTGATCCCTTGGAGAAGAGACAGCAACATATTAATGAGCTGTCAATTATACTATAGATATATATATATATATATATATATATATATATATATATATATATATATATATATATATATATATATATATATACTGAAAGCAAGGCTATTGTAAAACAAACTGTATTTTATATTAAGTGATTTTCTGTTAAACATTTTCTTTGATAAATAATGAATACTGATAATGAAATAACCGAAGAGTGATATTTGATGCGTGCACAGAGCTGTATCTTCTATAGGTCTCACTTATTTGTATGTGTAAGGCTGTTTTCTGTGGTCATAGTTTGGCTGCTTGGAGATGATTTTGGCATTAAGAAAGCTGTGGCCACTGCAAGATAGCACTTACTGACTCAGCCCACACTGGTGGAGTCAGACCTGCAGTTGCGCTGAGCCTGTTTTGTAGCTTGACTATTTGCAGGTCTGACATTGCAGTCATTACACACTTAAGTGAGATGATGTCTCAGAACAACGCGACAGCTGCTACACCTAATGCTGAGGGTTCAAGAGGATAGGCATGTGTGCAAAGGAGGGATGAAACGCAGGCGAATGCTGTTACATAATGCGAAAAAGAGTAAATAAATGAAAGTCTATATTTTGGCGTGTGAGCTTCGAGCGTCTCTGAATGAACGGCCTACACAATCCTCTGATTATAAAGACTGGAAGCAGTTGCTAAGTTACCACGTTTTTTTTTTTTTCACCATGCCATCCATACTTGCCTGTAATGAAATATTTAAATGCTTCTTGTGAAGTTTTCCCTTGGACTTTAAAAGATATATTGGGCTCCGAGGAACGCACACGTTCAAAGAAGAGTGCAATTACATTATAAATATGGCTTGTGTACGTCAGAGGGCATGTTATATGGGAAAATAAATGAGCACGGATTAATGAAACGAGGAGTGCCGTGAGTACTACAAAACTTCAGAACAAGGAGCAGCCTGAATGTCCCGCAGCGTTTGTTTCATGTTAGTGTGTCCACCGATGAGTCTTATTTCACATGCAAGGCAGCAGATCGTCAGCGAAGGTGATGCGAGAAAGGTGCCATGTTGCGGCACCTTAAAGCAAAGCGAGGGGTCCTGCCATTCTGAACAGGACAATAGCAGCAGCCAGAGCAAGATTAGAGCCTGCAGTATTCCGGTAATGAGTCAGCTTCCCACGGCGTACCTCTTATAATATGAGCCATTGGTTCTTAGTATAGCGCCTTTATCCACAGAGCCATTATCAGCCCTAATGTTTCCTCAGTTAAGGCTATTGTGCTATTGTGCATGGAGGAGCGCCAGTGCTTCAGCATAGCTGGCTGGTTCCTCCTCAAAAATCAACATTGTTTATAGTAACTACAGACACCATGAAATATTGATTTTTGCGGCTCCGTTTTTTCCTTCCTGGGTCACAGCGTGTGTCCTTGCCTGATTAGAGGCATCAGAGAGCATCAGACAACATAAGGAAGGTGGCGTGGGAAACTCTTCTGCCACTCTGGGAAAAAAAAATATATCTGCAGTCTGTGAAACTCTTCTTGTCACAAATGCAAAGCTGTATCACTTGTGCAGACTCTTAATGATTTCCCTCGGTTTACTATTCATCCCACACATATATTGTGCCATCCGCCATGGGCTGCTGTGCTGCTGAGGAGCTCAGGAGGTGTGGCCATGCAAAATGGCCATGTGGAGAGGCTCGTGGGAGGTGCACGATCCTCATAAAAATGATATTTATGTTGTTTTTAAAGGAGCACGTCTCTCAGCAGAGATCATGGTGGTGTTTTCACAGAGATGCTACAGTTGGCGTCAGAAGTGGGATACACTGAAGGCGCCTATTGATTGCATCAGAAAAGGCACATAATCTAGACGTCCGCATTCCCCTGTGACTCCCACCACAATATCTAAAGGTCCAGGACTAAATTTCAATGTCATGCACAGGAGCAGGTGGTTAATCAATCCACTGCATGTGGGAGCTCGGCATATACATGTGTTTCTACGTGTACGTGCGGAAATCTTGCTGATTCCGTAAATAGTCTATATAAAATGAACACACTAAGCAAGCAAGCATATTCCTTAAAATATATTAATTTTGGATTAAGCAATGCAGACCTGATAGAATGTTACTCAGATTCAGAGGTTCTATTGCATAATTGTTGCATAACTTAGAATGCATATAACCCAGTATAGACAGCCAGTCGATGTAAGCTGTGGAAAATGCTCTAAGTAAAGGCCAAAATAACACAATTAAGCCGATTAAAAACAAGTCTGACATATACAGAATATATGGAGAGACCTCTTTCAGTTATTCGGCTTCTAAAGTGTGGAACTGAATTCCAATTTTCATTAGGCAGTCGAGCTCCGTGCTCACTTTTAAGAAACAATTAAAAATGTATCCCTTTAACATGGTGTTTAATTAAAACTGTGACCGTAGTACCTATAAAATTAAACTTTGTCTTTGCTAATAAGTTTATGTTATTACTGATAAAAACTGTCTGTAAGGCACTTTGAGCTGCCACTGGTATAAAATTGCTCTATAAATTTATTATTATTATTATTATTATTATTATTATTACTATTATTATATGCCATTCATTTTCAGTCCTGATTATTTCAGAAGAAACTTATGTATCTGTGAATAGAATATGTCAAACATTAGATGTCATTAACCTTCATACAGGGCTGCAGGTGGGCGCCCACAGGGAGCACCTGTACCCTATGAGCCTCTCTGCATGTTCCTTTTGCATGGCCACGCCTTCCGAACTCCTCAGAGGCAGCATTGCCTATGGCGTATGCCAGAATATGATCTCCATTAACACTTAACACACTAATTATGGGATTAAGAAGCCGGTGATTTATTTACTGACTAACTGAACCATACTATGAGGCTATGTAACACTGATGAAGTTATCACCTCGTTATACCCCGCAGAGTTGTACCACATTAATATTGCTGCATTCATCTGCTAAATGACATGGAGATATGCTCATGTTGGTGAACATCTGCCACAGCCATCCAGCTGACTCACAAATACATTAGTTTCCCAACGCCCATCAGTGGTAATGCACTGCCATTGTCAGCACGATTAACTAGCCGGGAGGGTCAGGGCCGCAACACCACAAGTTAATATGAGTCTGACAGAGATGATCTATGTATAATGTCACATTCAATATGTGGTCTGAATTTGAGTACAGACATTGATATTATTCGACTGACGTCACACTTGGCAGCAGCTGTGGTGCTCACAGAGTCAGTGATAGGTAATAAAGCACCCTGGCAGATAAAATGCAACAAATCTTATGCTTTTAGTTCCTGTGATGTTGGAAATAGCAATAACATGGTAACTTGATGGATCAGAACCTCTGATAAACCTGACATATATTTAAGATCCTGGATTGGAAGTCATAGCTGGCATTTACTGCTTGTATGCATTATGCTGACGAGATATTTACAGTACAGCCACAGGAAGCTTTTTACTGCATTCTTGCAAATACTATCTATGCACATGACTTGTTTGCTCACAAGTGAAGACGAAAATCTACTTTACTTCGGGTTTTTTAAAATGTACACAATTTCACCAATATCGAAGAACAAATGCAGAGAGTTACCTCCAACACAAGCGCAAAGCTGCATTGTACAACTCTGAAAAGGAGTTAAATGCAAGTTTTTGAAGTTTCACCAGAGACCCAGGTGAACAGTGTCGTAACTTCGTTCTTGCCGTCAGAATGAAGAGGGAGACCAGTTCAGAGAAAAAAACTTTTTATTTATGGACTGCAGTACCGATGTTTCTCTGTTAGCTCTCAACCCCTGGTCTACCCTGGTCTCAATCCTTCGGGCCATTTTGGGTACACCTGGCCAAGTCCTTAACTCCCGGGTGGAGTGGTTCTCGAATAGAAGTTCTTGTTGAACAGGGTCTTGTTCTGGAGTCATAAAAAGCCCCAAATGCCAGGGGGTCACAAAGCTATGACCTTCCTGCGAGTCCTGCAGCAATCAGTGGACCCATCTGTAAGCATATGCTTTTACCAGATGAAAATGAACAACAATAGCCAGAGAACATTTTAAACAGAAACTTGCATAAAAACCTCACATTTTGAGTATAATACCAAACCTATATGTGCTTAATTTCTCCAATCCTAACAACAATGCAAGACCTGGTAGACCAATGAAACTCTCCCATCAGCTAAAGACTAAAGGTTTCATCATTGAGAGAGAGGAGAAACCAAACCCATGCTTGCTTCAGATCTGAAACATGTCACAGGTGTTTCTGTCCATCCTACCACTGCAGGAAGACAACTCAAGGCACAAGGCAAACAAAACAACCCAGAAGATTGAACTGTGGAGGTGTTTATTTGTGTTTTAATATGAGTCTGTCGATCTGTGTATAATATCACATTCAATACAAGTACAAACATGATAGCATTCAATTGACACAGCGCTCAGAAAGCCACCGTTAGTTAATAAAGCATCCTGACAGATAAAATACAACAATTTGTATGCTTTTGGCTCCTGTGATGTGTAGGCTGACACAGTTTTTGCAATATGATTAAAGTCGTCTGCACATGGCATCATCGCATAAAGATAACTTATTGATTTTGCACGGATCAGCACTTCAGAACAAACAGATTTTTTCTCAGTGCCTTGGAAGTCATAGCTGGCAGCTTTGTATGCATTATGCTGATGGGATGTCAACAGCATGGCATGCTTTTGTGCTGGGGAATTAATAATTGCCATAGCTGTTGGTTTGTGAGTAGCAGACAATGCAACTAATTTCTCAGCCTGAACTTTAAAGATGTTTATAAGTTGTATTAGTATGTGGAATTAGAGCTGACTGTGTTTTCCTGCATGATATACAAGAAGCACTTTGCTTTCCCTACTGCTGGATGTAGTGTCTTAGTTTTGTGTACATATTCAAGACGCAATTCAAATCACTAAGGATTTAATTCCTTGAAAAGTAAAAGGTGACCAAAGTGTGAAGTATATTCCTGTTCATGTTTAAATTGTAGTTTTTGATTTAAGAAAATAAAAAAAACACTATAATTTTTCAAGATTGTCAGATCATGTTTTTTAGAAACCAAGTATTCTGTGACTGCTCTTTTCAGACCATAAATTCCTGAAGTCAGAGATGGCTTTAAGAAATCGTGCAATTAAAGTGAAAGAGTAGGAAAAAAGCAGAAACAGGAGTTTTACCTCAGCTTTAAAGGTCAAAATGTTAAAACATAATAAACATGCAAATGACGGCCCATCAACAACCAGCACTCCAGATCGTACTTAAAATCAATTCATTTCAACAGCTCCCCTTAAATAACAGGACTGGGCAATTCACAAACAAAGCCAATGAGAAAAGTGTATGGATTCTCCTGCTTGGTAGGTTTTCTTTTTTTGCAGTCCCTTTTACAGACTCCGTCCCTCGTCATTAATCGTGACCCAATTTCTCCAGAACACGGCGCTCCCTAAGTACAGTGCGATCCCAAGCTGCAGCAGCACGTTTTAAGTCAACCGTCCCCTAGTGCTCCAGCATGCGTGTGGCATCTCAGCAAAGAAAATGCTTTGTCAAGAATTTCCAATATTTCACATGTGCTTGGGGGCAGGCAAAGAAAGCACAAGCTAGGGAGTTGTCTGCTCAGCTACACACATTGTCATGATACATACAAGAACAACACGCACTACACTGGCTTTTAGTTTGTAATCACTGTTGTGTTGTGACAGAACGCATATACTGGTGTTTCGCAATCAGGATACAAAAAAGTTCCTTTATAGTTGCAGTAAAAAAATTACAGGGATTTTATAAAATCAATGTGATCAACTACAGTGTTAATTTCGTCAACGAACCTTTTTTTCATGACGAAAACGAGACGATAACTAACTAAAAAACTATAACGAAATAGATTGACACTTTAGTCAACGAATAAAAACGACACGAAAATGTTTGATCAGGTATGTGGGAAGCAGGTGAAGCGCTGTATTAACTCAGTAAGGTGGTGTTAATGGTCAGATTAGTTGATCAGGTATGTGGGAAGCAGGTGAAGCGCTGTATTAACTCAGTAAGGTGGTGTTAATGGTCAGATTAGTTGATCAGGTATGTGGGAAGCAGGTGAAGCGCTGTATTAACTCAGTAAGGTGGTGTTAATGGTCAGATTAGTTGATCAGGTATGTGGGAAGCAGGTGAAACGCGTCGGGAGACCAGCTAGCTAACTCCAACCATCTGCGTTTGATGATCATGTCCCAAATCTCTCCGTACACACTAGAAAGTGCACGAAACAGATACTTTTTTTTACAATTTATTAGTGCACGTAATGTGCAGTGTGTGTCTCTAGTGAACACTGTGACCTGGAGATGTGGCAGTTTTTTTCATTCATTGATTTACTGTTATGCTGAAATTTATTTGAGTTGCACAATTAAAAATACTTTCATAGCAAAAAGTGATAAATGCAATTAATGTAGATTAGTTAACCACAGAGCATGTAATTTAATTAGATTGACAGCACTAGTAACAATTATTAAATAAATAAGAGATAATAAATAAAAAGGTGATATAAGGATAAAATAACAGTTTTCTCTTGTTTACTTTGCAGTTACAGAAGACCATACGGAAGATGGTTGTTAAATCTGTTTGTGTTTACTGGTCTTTCAAACATGAATGATATTCCATAACTGGTTATAAAATGGTTAATTTCATGTAAGTATATATAATGATTTAAATAATTGAAGGGAACTGAAGAAAAAGCATTACATTTTACACCCTTTATATTTTAGTCGACTGAACCGACTGTAGATTTAGTCGACTATATTCTTATGATAATTAGTCGACTAAAACTAGACTAAAACTAAAAACAATTCAGATGACTAAATTATGACTAAAACTAAGTGACATTTTAGTCAAAAGACTACGACTAAGACTAAATCAAAATTGGCTGTCAAAATTAACACTGATCAATAGTAGGATTACATTCAAACCACATACACAGTCACTTTTCACCTAAATTCGCCATTTTGGATGATGAATATGTCACATAAAGCATGTACACTACTGTGCAAAAGGCACATACCTTCATTGTTTAAAAGTGTAATAATTGTCCCCAGTAAGAACACCAGATGTCATTAGAACATGTAAATAATCATAAATACAATATATTGCAGTATAAATATCTTATTTTGAAAGAAGTAGATCATATCTTGAGCTCCAGTTTGAAGAACAGAGTGTAGTTGCAGATTTCTCCTGGACGTCCCAGACATTGTATAAATGTATTCAGTTCCTTCAGCAGCAATCTTGATTTAGCTTAATGAAGTTCTGAGCAGTCAAAGCAGGTATTAGATGAGAACTGTAAATAATACTGGGTTGTTTCCTCAAGGAGAAGCTTGGAAAGGGATAAATAAACACACTGACATATTGTCTTTGTCCACAGAAAACCCTTTTATATTGCATAAGAATTTTATGATAAATGGACCAATAGAAATGCGTTAAAATAGCTTAGAAAAAATGTGGGTTTCATTGACGTATATTGAAAGTAAAGACAGTTTTGGCCTGTAAAGTTGCCGTTTCAGAGATACTTGTTTGTTTTTTTGATAAGTAACGATATGTAGAACCGCTTACTGAATTAATACAGCGTTAATTAATAAAGTGTTTTGCTGAGCAAGTAATGCTGACTATACACTAGAAGATTTTAAAAGACTCTGAAAAAACGTTTAAAAGACTAAAGTCTAGTCACAGACTTTTAGTCACAGACTAGTCACAGGCTACCCTCCAAACACAGCCCCAGATTTTAACGTCTATGTTTTGGCTAATAATATCTTTTAGAGTCACTATTTACAAGACTGCAACTCGATTCCTTTAGAGATTATTTCCCATTTATATGATTGAAGCTAGCGATATTCAGCTGAAATGCAGTTCGCTGGTAGGATAATTGTAAACACTGTTCTGCTGGGATTTCGAGGGCTTCAGCAATTTCTGTCCACCTTTTTTCCTTTTTCACTCTGTCTTGGTATAAATGTGAAGACACGTCAAAGAGGCACTCTGCTCACTCCACAGCTCCACCAGTTTCTCCTCCTTTTGGACAGTCCCGGAGAACCGCAGTTTCCGAACCCTCGCCGGACCCCCCTCCACGTCTAACTTCTTTACCCGCCAGACATTCCTGTGTTAGCTCTCCTATTGGTTGTCGACAATGGTCGGGTCACTATTTGCGTGAGCCAAGACTTAAGACTTATGATAATATTAAATATAGTTGATTTTATCTGAATGCTAGTATGAGAAACAGACTGACTTAAACAGGTGTTGTGCAGAATTTTGCACCCCCGCCAATAAAAGCACCACTCTCGGGAGCGCGCATGCACATTGATTAGTGAAATGCGACGTATTCAAGTTTATTTGGTCAAAACAAACAAACTAATATCAGCGGATTATCTCAGCTTTCGATTCAAGCGACAGAGCGTGCGCTCCCAAGAGGGGTGCTTTTCCTGGGGTGCTAAAACACCGGCCATCTCGACCACCTCACACTAAATGATCGAGATGGCGCGAACGCAACTCAACTCTAGCAAGACTCTTAAGATTTTATTCCAACATTGGAAATACGTCTGCGACAGTAAAATCGCTTGGTGTAAGGCCAGCATTAGGCTTTCTAAAAAGGTCCCAGGTGCCTAAAACTTTTGTACAATATTGTAGGTGTAAAGAGGTTTTACATTTAGGAAGCAGCAGTTTATGATATTAAATTCTTTGGGTTAGTGAGTATTTTATTTTTTCTTTAAAGAGCTGCAGCATTTTCCCAAAGATATCTGATTTTATGTAATAGCAGCAAAATGAGTTTTACTTTCACATATATGATGTTCAATAGATTTCAAATGATGTGTGTGAAAATATGTTTGAATTATCATTGTATTATACCAAGGTCAGCCTGTTCTGGCCTAGTTTTTGTGTGAATTGAATGCCCTTTAAACTTGTAGTACTTGTTGATTTGTGTAGACATATAGGTGCGCTGTGATTGGGCTTTGTTGATCTAATCCACCACCCAAATAATAGTTTCTCTGTGGTGGACCTGAGTTAACAAAGGGAGTTAACAAATGGAAAACAGATGGACTATGGTCCAGGGTAGGTAATTATAGAACTACAAAATGTTCCTATATTGTGAGTGGAACTGATAAAGTAGACAGTGAGTATACATACAAGAAGACTCAATGAAGTGCTCAATGAGTGTTTATCTAGTGTAGATGTTTGCACTACGTGGGAGCCAGAGCATCTATATCTATGCAACATCTGTGTCTTTTGCATAGAGCCCCAGAATCACCTGTGCAATGTGCTGAAGTTGTTTGACAGCCTACAAATTATGCTAAAAAAACAGATCAACGAAGCCCAAGCACAGTGCACCTATATGAAATATATTAATATATTATTAATATTCTTTTAGCAGTTAGAATGCAAATGATGACCAGTTAAAACCTCTTAGAATAGCCTCTATAATTATTATTAAGAGGAGGTGTCAAAATATGATGTCTACCAGATTAAACTTGTGGTTTGGTAAGCAACATATTACTTAACACATAAGGCAAGCTACGAGAAGAGAAGTGTGTTTTTCAACTTAATTGAATTTGCATAGTCAATGAGCTAGATAATACAGTTTCAGTCTCATTATACCAATTTTCCTCAGCAATGAATCAGCATCTTATGGTCTGAATTTCTTTGTAGTTCTGGAACAACTGATTTTCACATGGAAGTACAAATAAAAGACATAAAGATCGAAAAAACATTGATGGTAAAAGACTTGATGGTTCTTTTGTCTTTATTGAATTATATGAAAGGACAAGTAATACAAAAGAAAAGGAAATGCATGTGTTCTTGAATGCGCACGCAGCCAAAAGTCAATAAAAATCAGGGGGAAAATCAAGGGCAGACTAAATGATGTTTACGTTTTCTTGGTGAGTTGAAAGAGAAGAAGTGAGGTTTCTTGAGGCCTTGTGTCTCAGAGGGTTTGAGAGCTGCTATTAATGTGTTAGCACTGGGCCAATGTTGATCTATTTAAAGCCAGATTTTTACAACCGGTGCTTCATCAAAGCTTTAAGGACTGACCTTATCTTACCTAACGTATTGTTAGCGGTGTATCCAGAGACTCTGGCTTTGTTACCGCTAACTCGTTAAAAACTGCTGCTGGATGTGTGAAGCCTCCATCAACCAAGAACCCCATGAAATTATCGATTAGATATATCGTATGCATAGATGTTAAACAACCTACTATATATATTGTATATACTGTATTAGTAAAAAAGTCACCAATCATGGCTGGAGAAAACAAAGGAAATACAGGACGTCCCTTGAGGTTAGAAGCTTTGCTTGGCTGTTATGAGGTAGCTAGGGCATTTCAGGGCAGATCACTCTGAACGCTTGAGTAACATAGGAAATATGTCCAATGAAAAACAATTATCTTTAAAATGGCAACTTTACAGGAAAGAACAAAAACCGTCTTCATTTTTTACGCAAGTCAAAGGAACCAGATTTTTTTGCAAGCTATTTTCGAGCATTTCTATTGGTCCATTCATCATAAAATTCTTCACAGAGTATAAATGGCAGTTGTTGTGTTAAAATAATGTAGAATAATAAAAATCTCCAAAAATGAAGATACATGTTTTTCTTTGGACAGCGATGATATGTAACATAACATACTGTAGCATCTGCAAAAGAAGAAATCAAAGAGAACATCGACAGCTCTTTATTGAAATGAGCATTTTAACAAACAGTCAAAAGAAAAGCTAACAACTGGCCAGCCCAGTGCTGCCCAACATGAAACACAGGGATAGGGTAACCCTGGAGGACACAGCCAACAAGGATGCTGGACAGACACGCACCACAAAACACAACCTCCTCAGACACAACATATGTCCTTTTTTTTTAACCCCAGGAGTGTGCCGCATGGCGGGAGTACTTTGCATGGCCACACTCACTGAGATCAATATAACATGCAAGCATAAATATATATTTATTACTTTTTTAATAAGTCTTTATCTTAATACATTAAGAAGTAATCTGTTACAAATGACTAATTATTCATTTCAAATTGCTCTGAAATTAAATTACATTACACTAACTGTATTCCTTATTACTAAATCTCCAATTCATCAGCTTCACTTACCATATAGGAGCACTTTATAGTTCTGCCATTACAGACTGCAGTCCATTTTTTTCTCTGCATACTTTCTTATCCCACCTTTATAGCTTTCTTGAAGTGTAAGAACCCCCACAGGACCACCACAGCGTAGGTGTTATTTGGGTGATGGGACTTTCTCAGCATTGCAGTGACACTGACGTGGTGGTGTGTTAGTGTGTTAACCCCAAGGGAGTGCTGCATGCCAGGACTACACTGCATGGCCACACCCACTGAGATCCCCATGACACCGAAATATAAACTTCAAAGTCTTTAGCTTAATTAATCAATCTCCCTATTTCTGTCTCCATCCCTCTTTTATCCTAGTTAACGCTAAAAGACCTACATTGGATCTTCTCTCCACACAGATCTTCTACTGACCCTAATATTAACAATGTTATCTTTTTTGGCATAAATAATTATTAGGATCAGAACAGAGGATTTCTTTCAGTAATTTTAATACAGTGTGAAACTCCAGTCAGAATGCTAATTATTGAATATTTCATGTTGTTATGTGATGACACAAAAGCATAAATTCATGCATTAACACAAAAGACAGGGGATAATCTACTCTACAGAGAGGAATAGTAAGGAAGCATTTCCTCTAATAAAACCAAATGCAGTCAGGGAATTGAAAAACAGGGAGCAAAGAATAAAGTTTGTTGCTACAGTGCCAACACTTACTAGTGCTGCACAGGCTCAGTGTAATGCTAGGGTTAATGTTTGCACAGATATCTTCAGTGCTGTGATAATTGCTCCAGGAACTCCAGGAAGGAGTAACCAATAACATATTACTGATTACTCATTTCAAACCGCACTGAAATTACATTATGTTACACTAATTACATAACTTACACTAATCCTCCAATTTATCAGCTTCGCTTACTGTAGTCCATCTGTTTCTCTGCATACTTTGTCATACCACCTTTACCTCATCCATTAAGTGTAATGACTTCCCACAGGACCAATACAGAGCAGGTACTAATAGGGAGGTGGATCATTCTCAGGACTGCAGTGACAATGACATGTTAGTGGTGTGTTAGTGTGTTGTACAGGTACGAGTGGATCAAACAGAGTTTTTTAAACACACCACCTCCACCTCATTGTCACTGCAGTGCTGAGAATGAGAAAAAAAATAACAACACTCTAACACTTGCTGTTTGGTGGTCCAGTGAGGGTCCTGACCACTAAAGAACAGGGTAAAAAAAGAAGTTAATGGAGGAAAGACTATACTGAGAAACAGATGGACTGCAGTCTGTAATTGTAGAACTACAAAATGCTCCTATATGGTAAGTGGAGCTGATAAAGTGGAC
Source organism: Megaleporinus macrocephalus (assembly GCA_021613375.1). Classification (NCBI taxonomy): domain Eukaryota; kingdom Metazoa; phylum Chordata; class Actinopteri; order Characiformes; family Anostomidae; genus Megaleporinus; species Megaleporinus macrocephalus. The sequence continues at coordinate 18,115,328 of CM038715.1, forward strand.
AATGAGTGTGCATACAGGGAGGCGTACTCAATGAAGTGCTCAGTGAGTGTTTATCACATGGATTTGAGATGATGCCACTTTCCATGATGTTTATATTGTAGATGTGTGCACTACTTGGGAGCCAGAGCCTCAATTAATTAAAAAATGTCCATCCAGCATCAATGTCTTTTAGACAGAGCCCCAGAATCACCAAATCCACACATGCCTATGCGGAAATGGTACAACAGGCTTGTATCTGATTTAACCAAGTTCTACAAACATCCGTTTTGCAAATTGTTAAATAATCAAATTTTTTATTTTTGTTCTGCTCAACAAAATGACAGAGATTACCTGAGACCTGAGATTAGGCAGTCATGTAGAGATTTACAGGAAGCATTAAGCATTGATGTTAGCCAAGAATCTTTTGACATATTTATGCAGTTTTCTATGCCGTGTGCAGCTCTTCATGTCTACTCTCTAGATGCAGCTCCGCTTTAGTGGCATGCCTGGGATGCTCTGCCACACTGCTTAGGCAGTCCGTGTGAATGCTCTAAGCTGCTAACAAAAGTGTTGAAGTGAAAATCAAAATGTTCTGCATTGCTCAGGCAGTGCAGAGGTAGTATTTCTGAAACAGGCAAATGTTGCATCTCCAAACTGGACAGTGCATTTATCAGCATGTGGATTTGTGTACTACTATTACTGAATAACAGAAGCATAAAATGACCTTTATTGTTAGGTACACAGTGTGTTTTTATTAGTTATATAAGAGTGACAAAGGAGGCCACTTTTGTTGTTATTAAGTGTGATGCATGGTCATATTTGCTGAATTGGTTATCCCATTCTATAATTAAATTGGAGTTGCCCCCCACACACACACTTCTCTGTGAAAGCTTTCCACCAGACTGGGAATTTGTGAGGTCAGGCGCTGATGTTGGATGACCCAGACTGGCTCACAGTTGATGTTTCTATTTACACCAGAGGTGTCCAGTGGGGTTGAGGTCAGGACTTTGGAGCTCCTCCACACAAAATTTGTCTATGTCTTTATGGACCTCAGTTTGTGCACAGGGGCATTATCATGCTGGAACAGGATGATCTTAGGCTTGTGTGCAGCTGCTTGGCCTCTCGAATACCTCTCGAATAACAGATCTTGTGCTGATATTCCAGAGGCAGTTTGGAAATACTCTGTAGTGAGTGATGTAACAGAGTGATTCTTATATGCTATGCTCTTCAGTACTCAGCGGCCTCTTTGTTTGAGATTGCGTGGTCTACCACTTCATGGTTAAGCTGTTGCTGCTTCCATTTTGCAGTAATAGCACTTACAGCCGACCAGGGCAAATCTAGCGGGTCAGAGATTTCATGAACTTACTTGTGGCAAAGCTGGCACCTATCGACGGTGCCTTATCAGTCTGTCTCATTCTAGTTGTGGCCAAAAGTTTTGGAAATGGCACAAATTAGTTTTTTACAACCTTAGTTTTTTTAACCTTTTAAAAAATACCATTATACCATATAAACAACCATTATACCATATAAACAACCTCAGATGGTATAATGAAGTACAATTATACGCATTCCATAAGTGTGTTACATTTTTGTTGACAAACACATTCAAATACAGTGTTGACCCATCTTCTTTAAGACTTCTGCAATTCACCTTGGCATGCTGGATATCAGCTTCTGGGCAAAATCTGGAATGATGGCAACTCATTCTTAACCTAATCAGTACTTGGAGTTGATCACAGTTTCTGGGTTTTCGTTTGTCCACCCTGATTGACCGGAGTTTGAGAACTGGGGAGTTTCCTGGCCATGGACCCAAAATTACAATGTTTTGTTCACCGAGCCACCTGGTTATCACTTTTGCTTTGTGACATGGTGCTCCATTATGCTGGATCTTCAAACTCCTCCTGGATTGTTGCTCTTATATTCCTGTATGTTTTGATACCATGCTTTATTTATGACAGTGTTCAGGCAAGATGTTGAGCGAACCCACTCCCCCTGTATGAGAAGCAACCCCACACATTAATGGTTTCAGAGGTTACAACGCCTGAACCCAATCCACATACTTGTCCACGTACTTTTGACCATATTGTGTATCTAAATGAACATGACAACTACAAATAAGATAATATTTAATAAAAGAAGTGAAATATCTATTGCCATACAATTTAATGGCTCTGACTGATAAGCCTGTAACATTTCAGGTAGTGTAGTACCACAGAACACAGAACACACAAAACACAGGCAATATCCTTCACCTTTATTCTTTATTGCATCTCCTCCCATGTGCTCCAGTAAGTCTGTCCTTGACATTTTTGGAGTCTTGGCTAGTCATCTAACTGTGTATGGAATAGTACCACAATTTAAGGAAGGAGTATCAACTGGCTTCATTATTGCAAGGAAATTAGATGAAGCCACAAATTACGGTTCTGTTCCTGGGAAAGCTACTCCAACGCACCTGGCCCAGCACATAAGCGGTTTGTTAATTAGTTAATGAGTTAAATACAGTGGGCTAGATAAGGGGAAGAATAAAATGTACAGAGTGCAAGGTCCCCAGGACTGGGATGGTGATTAATGGTAGCTCTTTAACTTCCTTGAATAAATTGACCTGTTCAAGCCCTGCCTGGAAACTGCAGTCCCATTCAAGCTAATGAGACATGGTAGTGCATAATAACACTTTTTTGTTTTAATACTTACATTTAGAGTATGTCATTCAAATTATATTAATTTTGTAGACTTGCAGACTAAAGGCACATTTGTTGTTGTCATTTGCAAAGACTTAATTACAACATAGTCCAGTGTAACAACAACACATCCCATATACAGAACCAAGCACACTCGTTTTATAAGTAAAATAACATTTATTTCAATGGACAAACAAGTTTCATGTACAAAATTGTAGTTGTTGAACTGACAACCATATTTGTAGCTCTACTGCCAAACATCCTGATGTTTGAAGAAGCACTTCCACATAAAGCGGCATCAAACCTCTAAAAGGAAGAAAATTCCCATTTAACCAGTGTCTAGCCCCTCTGGCAATGAATAAACCCATGAAAGAGAAACTGCTTGGTAGACACTCTATCAGGAAACTGTATTATTGTCTTTAATTGTGTGTTTATAGTTTTAGAAGAGTTAGCTTGCCAAATGTGATGCTACTTGGTTAACCACTGCTGCTAACTATATCAGCATCTATGTCTTTTTTTAGTGCAGCTCCCACAAGTTTATAATTATTTATTGAAATTGTGTTACTGTCATATTTTTAGGAAAGCATGATATTTTTCACAGAAAGTAACCGCTCTGCCGTGATGGTTTTGACTTCTCTAAAGTAAAGAACGCAGAAAAGGCCAAAACCTTTATTTTCAATGTAAGTCAATGCAAAGAGGGTTAATTTTGGAGCATTTCTATTGGTCGATTCATCATAAAACTTCCACAGGATATATAGAGAAGCTTTCGTGTTCAAACAACATATTAAAACTTTTGTGAGCTGGCTAACCTTCTAGCTGCACCAACAAAATACAGATAGGACATCTACAAGGACATCACAAAACAGGCCAACTGTGACATTGTGAAGGATTCCTACTGTTCAAAAGGAGTAAGGAGGCTTTTCCCACCACATTTCAGGAGCCAAAACTTCACAAACTCCTTTCCATACAGCTCAGATCTCGGTACCTCTGTCTTCCATAAGATGCTTCTCATATGCTTCTCCAGAAACGGGCAAACTGTGACATTGTGCAGAATTTCTATTTTGGTGAAAGTGAGAGGAGAACAGAGAGTTTCTCCACCTCATTTCCGGAGCTGAAGCTTTAATAGAGATTTCACTGGCAGCTGGGGTCTCAGCTGAGTTTGAGATGATTTTGGAGATGCAGCTTCACTAAACGCAGCACAAAATAAATGGGTTGAATGTCTTAAAGTGCAAATGAGATTTAATCGGACAAGCGGAGAGGCTGGGCTACTGATTGGAAAAGTTAAACTGAAGAGTTTTATCACTTTATTCAGAAGCTAAAACTCCGGGTGCTTCCACAGGGGCTATTATTTAGTTTGTGGTCCAGTCTGAGCTGCTTTTGAAGATTCTGACATGTAAGTGTTTAGGGAAAAGCTCTATTTGCTGAAACACGGCTGCTCCATCATCTCGGTTGTCTTCATGCCAACAGCAGAGGCAACCATGATATTTTTGACAGAAAGTAACCACTCTCCTGTGATGGTTTTGACTTCTGTAAAAAAACAACAGAAAAGGCCAAAATGTTCTTTATTTTCAATGTAAGTCAATGTAAAGAGGCAATGTAAATTTTGGAGCATTTCTATTGGTCGATTTATCATAAAACTTCCACAGGATATATATAGAGCAGCTGTCTTGTTTCAATAATATATTTAAAAAAAAAAAAATAAATAAAAAAAAAAAAAAAAATATATATATATATATATATATATATATATATATATATATATATATATATATATATAGAGAGAGAGAGAGAGAGAGAGAGAGAGAGAGAGAGAGAGATACATGTTTTTCTGATACAATGACAAAACACTTTAATAACACTACAGGTCAAACGTTTTAGTACACTACCAGCCAAAAGTTTTAGATCACTGCCAATCAAACGTTTTAAAGCAGTTCTAAAACTGTTGACTGGTAGTGTATATGTGTGTGTGGTTCTACATATTTTGCATAATGTGCAAAATATGATGATGGTTTTGACTTCTGTAAAGTAAAGAAAAGAGGCCAAAATGTTCTTTATTTTCAATGTAACTCAATGTAAAGAGGCTTCATTTTGGAGCATTTCTATTGGTCGATTTATCATAAAACTTCCACAGGATATATGGAGCAGCTGTTTAGATCACTACCAGCCAAACGTTTTAGATCACTACCAGCCAAACGTTTTAGAACACAACCAGCCAAACATTTTAGATCACTACCAGCCAAACGTTTTAGATCACTACCAGCCAAACGTTTTAGATACACTACCAGCCAAACGTTTTAGAACACAACCAGCCAAACATTTTAGATCACTACCAGCCAAACGTTTTAGATCACTACCAGCCAAACGTTTTAGATCACTACCAGCCAAACGTTTTAGATCACTACCAGCCAAACGTTTAGATCGCTATCAGCCAAACGTTTTAGAACACAACCAGCCAAACATTTTAGATCACTACCAGCCAAACGTTTTAGATCACTACCAGCCAAACGTTTTAGATCACTACCAGCCAAACGTTTTAGATCACTACCAGCCAAACGTTTAGATCGCTACCAGCCAAACGTTTTAGTACATAAAGGTCAACCATTTTAGATCACTACCAGCCAAACGTTTTAGATCACTACCAGCCAAACGCTTTAGATCACTACCAGCCAAACGTTTTAGTACATAAAGGTCAACCATTTTAGATCACTACCAGCCAAACATTTTAGATCACTACCAGCCAAACGTTTAGATCACTACCAGCCAAACGTTTTAGTACATAAAGGTCAACCATTTTAAATCACTACCAGCCAAACATTTTAGATCACTACCAGCCAAACGCTTTAGATCACTACCAGCCAAACGTTTTAGATCACTACCAGCCAAACGTTTAGATCACTACCAGCCAAACGTTTTAGTACATAAAGGTCAACCATTTTAGATCACTACCAGCCAAACGTTTTAGATCACTACCAGCCAAACGTTTTAGAACACAACCAGCCAAACATTTTAGATCACTACCAGCCAAACGTTTTAGATCACTACCAGCCAAACGTTTTAGAACACAACCAGCCAAACATTTTAGATCACTACCAGCCAAACGTTTTAGATCACTACCAGCCAAACGTTTTAGATCACTACCAGCCAAACGTTTAGATCACTACCAGCCAAACGTTTTAGTACATAAAGGTCAACCATTTTAGATCACTACCAGCCAAACGTTTTAGATCACTACCAGCCAAACGCTTTAGATCACTACCAGCCAAACGTTTTAGATCACTACCAGCCAAACGTTTTAGTACATAAAGGTCAACCATTTTAGATCACTACCAGCCAAACGTTTTAGATCACTACCAGCCAAACGCTTTAGATCACTACCAGCCAAAGGTTTTAGATCACTACCAGCCAAACGTTTTAGATACACTACCAGCCAAACGTTTTAGTTCATAAAGGTCAACCATTTTAGATCACTACCAGCCAAACGTTTTAGATCACTACCAGCCAAACGCTTTAGATCACTACCAGCCAAACGTTTTAGATCACTACCAGCCAAACGTTTTAGATCACTACCAGCCAAACATTTTAGATCACTACCAGCCAAACGTTTTAGATACAATACCAGCCAAATGTTTTAGTACACTACCAGCCAAATGTTTTAGATCACTACCAGCCGAATGTTTTAGATACACTACCAGCCAAACGTTTTAGATACACTACCAGCCAAACGTTTTAGATACACTACCAGCCAAACATTTTAGTACACTACCAGCCAAATGTTTTAGTACACTACCAGCCAAATGTTTTAGTACACTACCAGCCAAACGTTTTAGTACACTACCAGCCAAACGTTTTAGATCACTACCAGCCAAACGTTTTAGTACACTACCAGCCAAATGTTTTAGTACACTACCAGCCAAACGTTTTAATACACTACCAGCCAAACGTTTTAGATCACTACCAGCCAAACGTTTTAGTACACTACAAGTCAAAAGTTTTAGTACACTACCAGCCAAACGTTTTAGTACACTACAAGTCAAAAGTTTTAGTACACTACCAGCCAAATGTTTTAGTACACTACCAGCCAAACGTTTTAGTACACTACCAGCCAAACGTTTTAGATCACTACCAGTCAAACGTTTTAGTACACTACCAGTCAAACGTTTTAGTACACTACCAGTCAAAAATTTTAGATCACTACCAGTCAAACATTTTAGATACACTACCAGCCAAATGTTTTAGATCACTACCAGTCAAACATTTTAGATCACTACCAGCCAAATGTTTTAGTACTCTACCAGCCAAACGTTTTAGATTACTACCAGCCAAACGTTTTAGAACACTTCCAGCCAAATGTTTTAGATCACTACCAGTCAAACATTTTAGATCACTACCAGCCAAACGTTTTAGATCACTACCAGACAAACGTTTTAGTACACTACCAGCCAAACGTTTAACTACACTACCAATCAAACATTTTAGATACACTACCAGCCAAACGTTTTAGTACATACAGGTCAAACGTTTTAGATACACTACCAGCCAAACGTTTTAGTACATACAGGTCAAACATTTTAGATCACTACCAGCCAAACGTTTAGATCACTACCAGCCAAACGTTTTAGTACATACAGGTCAAACGTTTTAGATCACTACCAGTCAAACATTTTAGTACACTACCAGCCAAACATTTTAAATCACTACCAGCCAAATGTTTTAGATACACTACCAGCCAAACCTTTTAGTACACTACCAGCCAAATGTTTTAGAGACACTACCAGCCAAACCTTTTAGTACACTACCAGCCAAACGTTTTAGTACATACAGGTCAAACGTTTTAGATCACTACCAGCCAAACATTTTAGTACACTACCAGCCAAACATTTTAAATCACTACCAGCCAAATGTTTTAGATACACTACCAGCCAAACCTTTTAGTACACTACCAGCCAAATGTTTTAGAGACACTACCAGCCAAACCTTTTAGTACACTACCAGCCAAATGTTTTAGATCACTACCAGCCAAAAATTTTAGATACACTACCAGCCAGTTGTTTTAGCATACTACCAGCCAAACGTTTTAGATCACTACCAGCCAAACATTTTAGTACATACAGGTCAAACGTTTTAGATATACTACCAGCCAAACATTTTAGTACACTACCAGTCAAATGTTTTACTACACTACCAGTCAAACATTTTAGATACACTACCAGCCAAACGTTTTAGTACACTACCAGCCAAACGTTTTAGATCACTACCAGTCAAACATTTTAGATCACTACCAGTCAAACATTTTAGATCACTACCAGCCAAATGTTTTAGATCACTACCAGCCAAATGTTTTAGATACACTACCAGCCAAACGTTTTAGATACACTACCAGCCAAATGTTTTAGTACACTACCAGCCAAACGTTTTAGTACACTACCAGCCAAACATTTTAGATACACTACCAGCCAAACGTTTTAGATCACTACCAGCCAAACGTTTTAGATCACTACCAGTCAAACATTTTAGATCACTACCAGCCAAATGTTTTAGTACTCTACCAGCCAAACGTTTTAGATTACTACCAGCCAAACGTTTTAGAACACTTCCAGCCAAATGTTTTAGTACACTACCAGTCAAATGTTTTAGTACACTACCAGTCAAACATTTTAGATCACTACCAGGCAAATATTTTAGTACACTACCAGCCAAACGTTTAACTACACTACCAGTCAAACATTTTAGAACACTACCAGCCAAACGTTTTAGTAAATACAGGTCAAACGTTTTAGATACACTACCAGCCAAACGTTTTAGTACATACAGGTCAAACATTTTAGATCACTACCAGCCAAACGTTTAGATCACTACCAGCCAAACGTTTAGATCACTACCAGCCAAACGTTTTAGTACATAAAGGTCAAACGTTTTAGATCACTACCAGCCAAACGTTTTAGTACATACAGGTCAAACGTTTTAGATCACTACCAGCCAAACATTTTAGTACACTACCAGCCAAACATTTTAAATCACTACCAGCCAAATGTTTTAGATCACTACCAGCCAAACCTTTTAAGTACACTACCAGCCAAATGTTTTAGAGACACTACCAGCCAAACCTTTTAGTACACTACCAGCCAAATGTTTTAGATCACTACCAGCCAAACGTTTTAGATCACTACCAGCCAGTTGTTTTAGCATACTACCAGCCAAACGTTTTAGATCACTACCAGCCAAACATTTTAGTACATACAGGTCAAACGTTTTAGATACACTACCAGTCAAACATTTTAGATACACTACCAGTCAAACGTTTTAGTACACTACCAGCCAAACGTTTTAGATCACTACCAGTCAAACGTTTTAGATCACTACCAGCCAAACGTTTTAGATCACTACCAGTCAAACGTTTTAGATACACTACCAGTCAAACGTTTTAGATACACTACCAGTCAAACGTTTTAGATCACTACCAGCCAAACGTTTTAGATCACTACCAGCCAAACATTTTAGTACATACAGGTCAAACGTTTTAGATACACTACCAGCCAAACGTTTTAGTACACTACCAGTCAAACGTTTTACTACACTACCAGTCAAACATTTTAGATACACTACCAGCCAAACGTTTTAGTACACTACCAGCCAAACGTTTTAGATCACTACCAGTCAAACATTTTAGATCACTACTAGTCAAACATTTTAGATCACTACCAGCCAAACGTTTTAGATCACTACCAGCCAAACGTTTTAGATCACTACCAATCAAATGTTTTAGATACACTACCAGTCAAATGTTTTAGAACACTTCCAGCCAAATGTTTTAGATACACTTCCAGCCAAATGTTTTAGTACTCTACCAGCCAAACGTTTTAGTACACTACCAGCCAAACGTTTTAGTACACTACCAGTCAAACGTTTTAGTACACTTCCAGCCAAATGTTTTAGAACACTTCCAGCCAAATGTGTTAGTACACTACCAGCCAAACGTTTTAGAACACTTCCAGCCAAATGTGTTAGTACACTACCAGCCAAACGTTTTGGAAACTATGAAAAAATGAAAATCATTAAAAATGGAGATACGTATATAGGCCACCATTAACTGAAACATGTTTTCAATAACCAAGGTCGGAGATTTAAACATTTGTTAACTTATGAGGTACAAAGTCTGCAAGGACAAACTTCTGGTGTTGTTAATTTCATCAGAGCAATAGCGACCCAGCAGGCATTACATACTTCCCTCTGTCGCTGCCAGGAGAAAGTGTAGCCTGCATAAATTAATCATGCTTTTGACATGAACGGCCTGATGTTTTCCTTTAGCGTTTCACAGGTTTCTGAGCATAAGATGTGATGTGAAATGAAGGCTCATCTGTGCGCAGGGAACGCACAAATGGAGAGCTCTCCAGAACACGCTGCTGCGTGTGTGTAGCTGATCACGATGCATAAACTGAATGCGTCTAGAACTGTTTAAGCTTCAAACATGTATGCAAGCCACATACTACGCAGAAAAAGCCTGGACACGTCATTCTAAAAACACCTCCTTAAGAATTCAGTCGCAGGTGTTGTCAAGGCAACTTGGCCACAGCTGGGCGCATTAATTTTAGCTTTGTGACTTGCTTGAATGAATTAGCATTCAGGTTAACTGATGATCTAAGTATATTTGAAATATTAGCAGCCGCTGTATTCTCTTTACATATATTACCATATCCCAAGCATTATAGCTCAACTTTTTAGAAAAAAACATTTTGTAGCATTTCAGCCTGATTAAATCAGCCTGATTCAGAGTGATTAGATGTGAAATGCAGCATTCTAATGTCAGATTTGTTCACAGTGGTGATGACTGGATCCAAATGGTTTAGATGTCTGGGTCCAATCACCACCGCTGTGAACAAATCTTTAAAAGCACCCTCATAGAACGCGACCTGATGACTAAGAGATGCTTTTGGCCTATAATTTTTTTTATTTATAATACAATCATAGTAGACAGAGACATGTAAGACATTGTACAAAAAGGCAAAATATAAAGTAAGAAAATCTATTTTTTTTATCTACATCGCATGTGAGAACTTAACATGTGTAGGTTGAGCTGTCATTTTGGCTATTAAAAACATTACTATATTTTGCAACCCCTGGTTCCTCTCACATCAAAACAATGCTGCAAACCTGAAAATTCCATGGGACTCCATTTTAGGCATATGTATAGTAATGTGTAGAGAATGTGCATATTATAGTGTCAAACTATAGGTACAGCCAAAATCGCCTACTAGTCAGTAGGTAGTAGATTAGAGCCTGTACATACTGCTCGAGCGGCAGACTAGTAGGTAATTTCAGTAGGCGAGTTTTAGTAGCCACACAAGCTCGGACGTACTACGTCTGCCATATTGCCAGCGTCCTGTGACACAAGACTTCAGACCACCACTGTAAAAGTCCTGGTATTCATTTAAAAGCTTGTTTACTGACAGATTTAGATGTTTTTGTGACACTGATCTGTGTTTTGTCTGAATCAGTACTTAGGCCGTGTCAAGCTGTAGCTCAGAGAAGACGAAGTGGGAGGAATGTAATCATTGTTTACCTCAGCAGTAGCGTTAGCTTCTGTTGCAGCAGTTCACTAGCCATAGCTGCGTACACACAGTTGGCGTTCCACTTTTCACCGTTTTTTTCCTCCGCTTTTAATTCACCTGCGGCCCCAGGTGAATCATGGGATAGCGCAGTGTGCTGTGTTCGCCTACATAAAAATGGCTGCCGATTCAGTAGGTCATCGGGGTACCATTCACCTACTACTCAATGCCTACTGAGTATTCAGACATACTAGCCGCACTCACCTACTGATTAGGCGATTTCGGACGCACCTTCTGACTGTCACAACTGGGTCTTCAGTAAATGCCATAAATGTTACAAATTGGTCAACACATGAGAAAAACACTCACCGCTTTGATAACTCTGGTTGATTGTTAGCACTCAGCTAAAGGCTGTTCTTGTAAACAATTTAACTATTCATTTTTCGTGGTTGTTATATGACGCAGCCTGTTGATTTCCAATTCCAAACAACACAGGGTAACATATCACCAGAAAATGCCTCAGCCACTTTCTATCTTACTGGTCTAGAAAAAAAACGTTGAGTGCTCAACATCACATTTCATTCTTTTACTCGCCAAAAGCATCTCCTGTGGTGGAAAGCAGCACCAATGTTAACTCATTTGCTTCTATTTATATCACTTCTTTTTGTTTACTGCTGAGCGTGGATTCTTGCCGAAAGTGGGCCGTAGCAGTGATAATGCGGAGCTTCAGTCATCATTCTGTTTACTCTTCCTTTCATTGTTTACCTGTCTTTAAATGATCAACTGTAATTGACAGTCTCATGTTGGACTAATTTGACTAATTTGGCTCTTAAGGTACAAATTAATATTACAGGACAGTAAATATCTCTGCAACACTGTACACCGATGTTTTTGATGTACTGTCCAACCAGTTGTTTCCTCTCATTCTGTTGATCATTTCAGCTCATTTTCAATGTTTTCAACTTATGATCATATTGCATCTTTACAGACAGACAAGGATAGCTTCTAAAATACATGTTCATGTTGTTTGTGAAGCTTGTATATGGTGTATTTTACCTTACAGCAGTTTTCGTTTGTGACCGTTCGGTAAATATTTATTATTTCTAACAGCTCATTCATTAAAGTGTTTCTCATACACAGTTACATATATATATTTTAGATCCCAATTAGTGGACATAAAACGTGATTGGTTAGTTTATTTGTCACTTTGCTATTGTGCTAATTGTTAATCAAACTTTAGGATTTCAGTTCCTGATGTCCTTACCAATAAGAGATGACTGAGTCAGCTCTGTTTATTGGAATTGTTACTGAGATTTCTAGACCTTATGCTGTTTACATGACCACTTAAATAATCAGATAACTGCAAGAATCTGATTATGGTCAATGATCGTAATGATTAAGTGCATGTAAATACACCCAATGGAATTAGTTAAGTATGATTGTGTTAAATAGAAATCAACAAAAAAATATTGAATTGTATTATTTACATATATTTATTTATTTATTTAGATTCCAGGAACACATATTACAGTTAATGGCAGCCTATTAAAATTGACATTGTTAGCTCTAAAGGTTCTCTTCTCAAACAATGGCAATTTTTAAATGGGCTGCATAGTTTGGAACATAGAAATAAGACCAAATTGCAGTTTTGCAAAGTCAGGAGCAACTCTCACATAGCCGACATTGGCTATAATCATGCTAAGTAGCAAGTTTTGAATTGTGAAGTTTGAGTCTTTCAGTAGGAAAGACTTTCTTTCAACAAGTCAGCAGGATATTCATTTAATGCTCAATTCAGCTGAGACTGTAATGTAGGTATCTACAGAAATGCACATTTTGCAAGAACTAGCATTCTAACCTGTCCAGAGACTCATTTCAGCACACTGTACTATAGTGTGGTTTTTTAAACGCAGGCTCTGAAGAAAACTGCCGTCTTCTCACCTTGGCTGTCTTGGTCTCCACTAGATGAAGCAAAGCCATTTTCCTACATGGTTCTTGTATGTAAGGTTCTGTGGAACAACTGGTATAGATTCAAGATTCAAGAGTTTTATTGTCATATGTACAGCAGAACAGACAGTTACACTGTACAATGAAATTCTTACTTTGCTGCTCCTCCATTCACCAATAGATAAGATAACAAATAAAAGAAATAAAAAATATATATACAAAATATACAAAGTATAACAATATAAGTTGAAGTAGATAAAAATATTTTTATAGTTAAAGAATAAAAAATAAAAGTTATGTGTGCTTTTATGTGCAAGTATGAAGAGCAGCAGCCATAAAGTGCAAGTTGCAAGTAACGAATGTAAACAATAATGTTTGTGTGAGTAGTGAATGTAAACAGTATTCTGACAGTACAGTGAGTGTAAGGTGCAGTTTAAATCAGACCAGTTAAAACCAGTTCAGAAAGGAGAGGTTGGAGAGGTAGTGCGTGAGGTGTTCACAAGCCTGATGGCCTGTGAGTAGAAACTGTTTGTCAGTCTTGTGGTCCTGGACTTCACACTCCTGTAATGTCTGCCTGAAGGTAAACGTGTGAAGAGTGTGTGCTGGGGGTGTGTACTGTCCCTGATTATGTTGTGGGCCCTCCTGGTGACCCTGGTGTGGTAGATATTCTGTAGTGAGGGGAAGGCTGCTCCTGAGATGGACTGTGCAGTTTTGATCACACGCTGGAGAGCCTTTCTGTCCTGAGCAGTAGAGTTTCCATACCAGACGATGATGGAGCTGGTAAGAACACTCTCAATCATACTCCTGTAGAAGGTGCTGAGAATTTTGGTTGGCATACCAAATTTTCTCAGCCTTCTCAGAAAGTACAGTCGCTGCTGGGACTTCCTGATGATGATCTGAGTGTTGTGGGACCAGCTGAGATCCTCACTGATGTGAATGCCAAGAAACTTAAAGGTTTTCACCCTCTCTACCTCAGTCTCCCCTATGTACAGGGGTGTGTGTAGCTCTCGCTTCCTCCTTGGATCAACAATCATTTCCTTGGTCTTGTCTGCATTCAAGGAAAGATTGTTGAATGCAGACAAGACCAAGGAAATGATTGTTGATCCAAGGAGGAAGCGAGAGAACCTTTACATGAGATAGAAGAGATAGAACCTTTACATGGCAAGGTTCTTGAAACTCCTCTGCACATTCATGCATTTAAAACATGTCTCCTCGGGGAACTAACATTGGTTCCTTTTAGGCACCTTTATTTTTAAGAGTGACGCCTGACCCGAAGCCCACACGGCCATTGCGATGCCCCCTGTGTTTCCGTCAGTAGTGTGATTGTTACATGCGGAGGTGTCAGAGTTATTGGAGTAACTGGAGGCTAACGCGAGCCCCTTGGGGGAATACTTTTACAGCTCCTTCTGCTTTCCTCTCTTCTGACATCATTTGTGGGATGAATGAATTAAGTGGGTCACAGCTGCCATAAGCCGTGCATTCTGGCTTCAGCACAGGGCTTTCCTGGGGCTGGGCAAAAATTGAAAAGCCGTGTTTCAGCCGTTTGCCTCTTCTCCTTCCCCCTGACCCTCTATCTCATCAAAAGTACAAGTGCATGGGCTGGAATCTTAAATCATTCATTTACCAAATGGGAGATGCTTCCACCCCAAACCCTCCCCACCCAGCTCCATGTCTCTCTCTCTCTCTCTCTTTCTCTTTCTCTCTACCTGCATGATGTCTGCATCCAGAACACTTAGATAAAGCTTAAAAGGTTGTAAAAGGATTTGCATCTCATCCATTATAACACTCCAGTGCTGCACTAAGGCATGTAATGGACATGCTTATTGGGGTTGGTCATGTTGCAATATGTCTTCCTCAGTGCCTGTATATGTCAGTCAGTTACAGTTTGTTATACAATCATAATAAGTGGCTGCATTTTTTTCACATTGTACATTCCAAATCCTACATACAATTAAATACTGTTTAAACAAGGGTACTTAGTGTCACTGATAAGAAGCACCACTTATATAAAACACCAAAGGCTCCTGAAGTTCAAATAGTGACCAATAAGAGAAAAAATACAGTAATTGCCAAGCAGGTTTTTTTCATGTGCACAGACTATGGCACAAATTTTATTTACATATTTTACTGATTTTTTATCATAATAAGAAAACACTGCAGCAAACAACTGTGAAAAATTTGGACACTTCCAGTTGTCAATGTTAGTTCTGGAATGTAATACCTTCTCTGTTCCTGAAACATTGCGCGGGGGCATGGACGAATGAATTCTACTAAATATTAGCACATTTTGGAAGTAAGTGAAAAAACTAAAGCTGAAAAGGAGCTGGATTCTTCAACAGGACAATAATCTAAAACATAACTTAAAATCCACCATGAACTACTAACAAGAAATATAAGCTTTTGGAATTACTCTCACAGTCCCTACACTGTTAGACATTTCTGGGTAGACCTTAAACATGATTTACCTGCGAGATGGTCAAGAATATTGCAGAACTAGAAATGTTAGGCAAGGAATAATGGAGGGAAGAAGAATAATAGGATTCATATCTGGCTATAAGAAACACAGTGATATCTGCTAAAGGAGATGATATGAAGTACTGGCTTTAGTAGGGTTTCCAGCTTATATGCATACCAACACTAACAATTACTACTTTTACTACAGTTGGAAAAGTCTTATGCTAAGACGATTGTTTGAAACTTTTCAAGTTTGATTGTAGCAGAAACTTTGTAAAATTGAGGGCTGGCATGCAACAGAATCCGTAGCACATTATGGCATAGCTACTCGTTAGATGAACTCAATTAACAGCATCTTCACAAACACTGAAGTTTTTGCTAAAGCCTTAGTTAACTGATAAATCAATGTGGTCAGTTATAAAGATTATCAATCTCAGTGTTACTGAACTCTGGTAAAGCCTGAGTAGACTGATAAATCAATATGACAATAAGTTATTAATCTCAGTGTTACTGAGCTCTGTTAAAGCCTGGGTTGACTGACAAATCAATGTAATCAGTTATACCAGTTATTAATCTCAGTGTTACTGAGCTCTGTTAAAGCCTGGGTTGACTGACAAATCAATGTGATCAGTTATATCCGTTATTAATCAGTGTTACTGAGCTCTGTTAAAACCTGAGTTGACTGACAAATCAATGTGATCAGTTATATCAGTTATTAATCACAGTGTTACTGAGCTCTGTTAAAGCCTGAGTTGACGGACAAATCAATGTGATCAGTTATATCAGTTAATAATCTCAGTGTTACTGAACTCTGATAAAGCCTGAGTAGACTGAGTAGTCTCGTTGTTACTCATAGACTCATAAACCAGTGTCATGATCAGTTAATTATCTCAGTGTCACTGAACTCTGTTAAAGCCTGAGTAGACTGATAAATCAATGTCATGATTACCCAGCAGTAGTCTGTATATAATAGAGTCATTAAATAAGAATAAAACCCAATATCAATGTAGCTATACTGTCCATTTTCATAGATTTGTTGCATTTGATTGACATTTAAGTATGACTGTGCAGAACATCATTTTCGGCAGGCTCTACTGTTCCCTTCTTTTAGCGCTGACAGTGCGCATGCTGTGCCTTTCAGCAGCATAAGGGTGCAAAACAGGCAGCTCGTACATCACTGCTGAGGTCCTGCTTGATGGATAGCAGATCACAGGTTCTAGCCAAGAGCAAGCCCAGTGAGTGACCTCTTCTGCTTGAGGACACATTTTCATTTACCCCTCACAGCTGGGCCATGAGTCCGCAAGGCTCAGGAGACATACGACCCAGCTCTGACCTTCTTTTTCGTGACGTTAAAACGTGACCGCCGCCACCTTCTTGGACACGGCCATTAAACTGACATAAGTGAGATATTGTTTATGTTAAAAATGACTGCGGACCGCCACTCCCTTCAGCGTAAGGCAGTGGTGACCTGACCACATAATATATTGATGTTGCAGTCTTGCGCATCTGAGCAGAACCGCTATTAAATACTACAGGACGTTGTGGGATGGATGGAGGCTCGGTGATGAATCATCTTCTCTTTCTGTTTCTAACACTCAGCAGTAGAAACCAGCACTTCATCTGCCATGCATGTTTAGGGAAGCAAGCTGAGAGGTTCTGAAAAGCTTTCGATGCTGGAGTTTGGCTGTAATGAACGAGCTACAGCTCTCCGAGGTAGAAGTGGGAGCACGACTGCGAATCCAGCGCATGCAGATCAGGGACCACAGAGACTGTCATGTTCTTTCCCTTTCAATGCAGCCAAAGCCCACAGGACAAGACAAACGGGGAAAAAATGGTGAAGTCATCGAAAATAGCACAGCACATCAAAGTCCATGCACACCTCTCTGATGTTTGTGTACCTCAATCTTTTTGTGGCACAAATGTGCATAATGCTGCTTCAGCACTCTTAAGTGGGTTCTGTGTCTGGTATGTAGGCCCTATGGCATGTGGTATAGAAGTTTACTAGTATTTTCAAGGCCACACATTTAACATCGTTCTTGTATTTTCTTATGCGTCCTGTGTGACTGCAGTGTGAATAGGTGTATATGAATGTAAATGTGCATGTTTTCATGACTTTACTCAGTTCCAGACTTTGCTTTTGTAGAGTTTCTATATACGCACAAGAGTAAATAGTACGTTTTCATATTACAGACTCCTCATTCAAACAATCAAGGAAAATCAGTTATTTCCATGGTTCAGGCCCTTTCTAATTTAAGAACATGTCCTATTACATCAGCGTCATCACACGAGGTCACATATAAATAACACAGTCAAATTCTCCTGAACTGCACGCAACTCATTTGCAGCTGTCAAGAAAAAAGGACAAGTTGCTGCCTGATTGTAAATATCGATTCAAGAACTGAGGGCAGCTTAAACTAATCATGCCTTTTCTAACAGTTTTTTTCACATGACCTTTTCCAGACCCTCTTTGCATGCTTCCCGTCAAATTGTTGCCCAACTCACACAAGCCAACAGAGGAGGAAACAGTCTAAGTACCAAACTACTAGGCATACATTGTTGGTCATATATCTTAATAAAAAAACAAAAAAAAAACAAACTAATAATAATAATAATAATAGATATAGTGGTTAGCACTGTCACCTCACAGCAAGACGATCCGGGTTGGATTCCCGGTCCAGGCCGTTCTGTGTGGAGTTTGCATGTTCTCCCTGTGGTTGAGTGGGTTTTCTCCGGATACTTCGGTTTCCTCCCACAGTCCAAACACATGCATGATAGGTTGACTGGTCACTCTAAATTGTGTGTGAGTGAGTGTTGGCCATGCGATGGACTGACGAACTGTTAGTGGTGTACCCCGCCTTCACCCGATGAGGCTGGGATTGGCTCCAGCCCCCACGTGACCCCGACTAGTGGGATTAAGCGGCAGATAATGGATAGATGGATGATAATAGTATGGATAATAATGGATGATAATGAATGATAATTATAATCTATATACAGCCTTTACTGAAAAAAATTATATATAAATAAACTGGATTCTACTAATGCAATGATGCATCCTGAGTTCAATCCAAAAAGAGCCAAAAGAGCATCCCAAATTCAATCTGCTGAAATATGTTTACATTCGATCAATCACGTGTCCAGCCAGTGCACTGTGAATGAGAATCTACGAGGAGGTGAATCCTTAAAGATGTATCCTCGCTGTCAAAAAAAAAATGTATCTCCATTTTGTCCAGTTTTGACTTTTCTACCTCATTTGAGCACAACAGCCATCCTACATTGTAAAGAAGTTTCATGATTAACGGACCAATAGAAATGCTCCAGAATTGCTTAGAATAAAACCACTTTTCACTGACTTACATTAAAAGTTAAGAATGTTTTTGCCCTCTCCTGTAAAGTTACTATTTGGGAGATACATGATTTTCTTGGGACAAAGATAATATGCAAAGATGTTGTATTTTGTGATGTCACAAAAACTATAAATTCAACTGCATCTGAAGCTTACTTTAGCATATATGGACTGGGCAGTAAACTTTTCCACTGTTTAGGCTCTACATAAACTCTTTTGTTTCAAACAATCCAGGAAAATGTGCTTTTACATGACATGGGCCCTTTAAGTTTCTAGTTTCTCTTAGTCTCCCCAGAGGACAAACTCCTCCAGCACAAACAGCATGGTCAAATACCACTGAACTGTACTCAACTGACTCATTTGCAGCTGTCAAGAAAACGTCCTCGGTTGCTGGCTGATTGTAAATATCGACTGGAGGACAATGGCGGCTTAAAGTAATCATGCGCGGCTAAAAGAGGAAGCTGCTAAAGACGCTACCCCCCACCCCCACCGCCACCCTCGCATTAGAAGAACAGTTAACGCAAGACTATTTTGCTGCAATATTTTACACTTTGCTTCAAAGTACTTCGCTTTGCACAGTACCTGTCGAAGCCGTTCTAAAAAACATTAGCTGAGCTTTGCTCTGTCTTCTTTTATCGCATATCCTCTGATGTGAGTAATTAGAAAAGAAAGGGAGACAGTCCACGACTGTCCAATTATTCTAAAAAGCTACTGGACTAGCAGAGCACCAAATGAGTGAAAGGCAAAGCCAAGCGTATCTGCACTGTCACTTCCAATCACGGTTCTAATAGTCACGGGAACGGCACCTTTACCAGGCCTCTCCTAGCTCTCAACTCAGACATTAGCTGATTGCTACACCTTCATTAATGGAGAACACAGGTTAATATCATGCTTTTTCATCTGTGGTGCAAGCTTATCTTATCCAGCTCAACTGCCTCTCTTTATTTCATGACTTTGAAAAGGCTATTATTGGACACCTAGCAATCCAGGGACTGCAGTAAACAGTAAATCAGGCTGGACACCTGAGCGCTGAGTGAAAGAGCTGATATTTGGGGTTAGTCGTTTGTTAGGAGTAATTTTCTGTAATGAATATTTTTAGTCACTGGGAAAAAGACAGCCTTATGATTTTGAGGGAAGGCTGCCAGCTATAGTGCTGCCTCCCAGGTGCTGCACAAATCCTATGGCTCTAACACCATTTATCAAAACAGATGGCTCGAAAACACTTTGCAACAGTAAAGCAGACTTTGGCATCCTCTTCATGCATCTCAGTTCCTCTTCATGGTGTTTCACAGATAATAATATGTGAAAATAGGCGTATCAGTCAAGAGGCAATTTATTAGGCAACCAACACTGCCAGATCCCACCATCTGCTTCTGTTGGAGCAGTCCCTAAAATCCAACACCATTCTTTACCGTCTTGGCAAAAGAGCAGCTGGTTACTGTTCAGTGTTTTCGAGCTTCTCGGAAGAAGACAATTAGCTATTGTTGATGTCAGAGGCGTGGTTATGATGTGGATATGTGATGCACAAACAAACTTGGCATATACATTAGCATGCATGAGAAACATATTATATGCATTCCCGAGCACAATAAAGTATATATATATATATATATATATATATATATATATATATATATATATATATATATATATATATTTACATACACTTTATTGTGCTCGGGAATATATATATATACACTGTATGTATATAAACTGGGCCAAACCCAAATAGTGTATAGTCTCACAATAGATACAAACTAACACAGCAATGTTGTAAAACTTAACACATCAGGTAACACAAAAGGTGGTTTTAATGTTATAGCTGATAAGTGTGGATGATAAGTGACCATTAAAAGTGTCCCTGCTCACTGTATGTGTACCTTATAGCAGCAGCATGCATCATGTTAAACTTTTACCCAGACATGCCTTCAACTCATAAAAAACTTGGCCAGAAGAGAAGAAATTAATCTAGGTATCAAATTACTGGTGATAAATTATTGGTGATATATTTAAATATTAATAGAAAACAAAAAGACATAAGACTTCTACTAATAATTCTACATGAGTCAACCGGATGTTAATGATGCAGAGATGAATGCATACATCCCAAATCACCTATTTTATGCAACAGCCTGTTTATCTTACCATCCCTAATAGATATAAGTAAATGTGTTGTTTTTTGTGACATTGCAAAAACAATTAATTCAAATTTTTTTATCTTAGTTTATATGGACTGGGCAGTAACTGTGATCACTGTTTATGCATACAACATAAACATAAACTATTTACAAGTGTTATCCTGACCAGATTTCAGTTAGTAAGAAAACAGTTTGCTGGGTCGTTTACTCCTTCATACAATTTATGTTAATATCTGTTACAACCTTACAAGCTTGAAATATCTATTTTCAATCTCTTTTCAAGTGTTAATGAGAATTGCTATCAGCTCAGAACTAATATACTACAAGAATTTCTTTTAGGAGCGCTAGTAGTACTTTTGACATTTATGTCCAAAACTAAAGGCTTAGCACTGGGGACCAGAGAAAAAGCAAAAAAAAGCTTTAAAGATGTTCAATTTGCTTCAGCCATATTTAAAAGCATGGTCTAAAAATGGAAGATGATATTAAATCTTATTAAAGGCAAATATATGCTAACCAGTCCCAATTCCCAGCAGTACCTCGCTGTGGGTCATGGCCATGTCTGTGACGCTGGGAGAGATGAAGAGACAGGATGCATGTGCGAAAGCTCGTCAGGTAAGAAACTGTGAGGGTGGCCGGGCAGTGGGGTGAGAGTCTGCACGAGCAGTTGGATTGTCTTGGGCTGCCAGGGTTGCAGCAGCCACATCCTGAGCTGCTGTAGGATCTGGCAATGCAGTTGAGGGGTCGTTAAGGTCCAGAGGCTTGGCAGCAGAAGGCTGACAGGTCTGAAAGCTTGGTGGTGGCGGCAGGGTGGCCAGCAGATTTGCTGGAGGAACAGGAGACTTAGAGACCACAGGCAGAGCAGGAGACTCTGGGACAAGCACTGAAGCTGTACCAGCAGCCTCGGGTGCAGGCATTAATGTCCTCAGAGGCAGACAGGTCTGCAGGAATGTCCTCAGAGGCAGACGGACCTGCACCCTTGTGCTTAGAGGCTGGCGCGCCGTGCAGAGGCCCCAGAAGGAGCTGCAGGCTGGCCAGAGGTCTCAGAAGGAGCTGCAGGCTTGGCAGAGGCCCCAGAAGAAGCTGCGGGCTAGGCAGAGGCATCAAATAGGGCTACAGGCTGGTCAGCGGCCTCAGAACGAACCGTAGGCTGGTCAGAGGCCTCAAAAGAAGCTGCAGACTAAATTTTTTTTTTAATTCTCTGAAGCCCTTCTCTCTTTGGGTCTCTTTGTCAAAATGATGTCTGCCCATCAGAGTAATATCCTCAGAAACAGCACTTTGACCACTTCTGGTGGAATGGGGCAGGTCAAATACTGAAAATACAGTTTGCTCTGTATTGTAAACCCATAACAGTCCTCGTTTTCTCCATCATACTCACACATGATAGCCACGAGCACTAGAGGTTTTCATGGCTGAAGTGTTGAAAGCAGTTTTCTAAATTCTCACTGTCATCTTTCTGAGTAGAAATCCAATTCACTGCATCCATGAGTGGCTTGGCATTATGTAATGCTGGAAGAGACGAGAAGGCAGAATGCATGTGCGAGTAGATGGGTCTATTAAAAACACTAAAAATGCAGACAACCAACAAACAAAGGAACACTGACTAAAACTAATGATGTCAATCTCTAATCTCAGATTTGAAAGAGAATTGATGAGTTTAAGGCACAATGTTTTGATGTGTTGATTTAAGGTCCATATGTGAATGAAAAGGTCATGTGACTCCCAGAAAAGCTTTCATTGCGTCACACTGCTTTGAAACGTTTTGGTACATGACTAAGGAAGTGCAAGCTGCTAATCTGAGGTTATAAGAGTTTGACCCAAAATGCTTCTCAGAGACAGTTGGAAAATTTTATCTCTGATCCCAGAACTGTGATTGTTGACATGACAAAATGACAAAACTGCTTTCTATGGAAAAGTCACATGATTTCTTTATTGTTATTTGCTTATTATTTTGCAAATAATGCACTGTTTGTTTAAGGTTACTGTATTATTGTTAAGATTAAGTAAAATTTTCGTCTGCCAGCAACATCTGAGTGAATACAACTCAGTTTAAAGCACGCTGATCTGTCCAGTTCCAACTCAGCTAGAAAAGTAGTCTGTCTATATATTAAAATTAATATTACTTGTGTATTGTCAGTGCAAAAAAGACATCATATTAATATTTAACCTGTGTAGTGTGAAGAATATCCAGTTTAATGCATATTGTATTAATGTTATTCTTATTGTTTCCTGACAGAAAGGCAGAATAAGACGGATGAGGCTTTTATCAACTTAATAATAAAGGTCTACCAACCATTTTCTATTTTAGAGATTTTGTTCACAAGCTTGACCCTAATTATGTACTTCTATGTTGAAATGGTCTAAAGGGAATGGTAGGATCCAGATATGAATATGTCAAGATAAAAAGCAATGACTGGCATTATGAAAGCAGCAGCTGTAAGCATAACATCTGATATGTGGACCTTCGTAAACATGGATGCCTACCAAGCAGTAACATGCCACTACAACAAGGATCAGAGCAAGCTGTGTACCCCTCTCTTGGGGGTGTCTAAATTTATTAAGACCCAAACAGCAGATCACAAAAAAAGGGGGGCAGGGACAGGGACAGGGAAAGGACAGGGTTACTGTCTTGTTACAGACAGTGCTCCTAATTTGATCGCCTGTACAACATGTGCCTTGTTTTTCTCACACACTGAATCTGGTGATAAAAAAGGCCACAGAACAAACTCATGTTGGCTACCTTAGAGCTCACACTACAGCAGAGGATAAGCTATTCAGGAACAAAGGTGCAAATCTAAAATTAAAGTAATCCAAGAAGTGGAGACCAGTTGGAATATCACCTCAACACCGCTGTGCCTACTTTAAATAATGGACATCATGAAACAGTCAGTCAGGATCTTTAAGTTCTTGTCCCATTTAATTAGGCCACTGTTGAACTAACAGTAGAAAAGAGAATTTGTAATAGTTCAGATGATACATCACAAGGTCAATGAGAAAAGCCAAATGGTAATAAATACAGTTATGTCATAGCCTTTAGAATAATTTGAGGATACACAGCATGGTGGAATCTATGAGGGTCTTGCAATGGCAACTTTGCTGGATCCTAGATTCAAGGTTATGGGTGCTGGATGTACTAAGAAAATGCAAACAAAGCAGTGAAGAATTTGACATTTGAGTGCTCTGTTATCATTCATTCAACATCTCAGACACAAAGCAATCATTGTCAGCCATCAACATCAGCAGGTACAGTAGCCCTGGTCAGTCAGGAGAATCAAGACAATCTGTGGGACTTATTTGACAGCAGAGTGGGTGAATCAACCCAGAGTCAGAGTGATACTGCTGATGCCAATGTTGAGGTTCAATGGTATCTTTCATCTCCATATCTGCCCAGAGGAGAGGACCTTATGGATTTCTGGCCCAGACACTCTGCCATCTTTCCTCATGTGTTCCACTTAACAAATACATATCTCTCAATCCAGCCACCTTGGTGCTTCGTAAGATAGTATTGTCCAAAGCTGGTGAACTTTTGAGCAAGAGGAAACACAGTCTCAGTCCCAGCACAGGGGGACAGATGATATATCACTCTCTCTGCTTTTTTTATTGTGAAGTTAATGAAGGTCTCAAATATTAACACACTGACTAATGCACAAATCACAGATGATAAGTAATACAGCATAATGGGATCAAATAGCTGGAAAAACATCCAGTTCTCTGCACAATTATGTCTTTATGGCTATTTTAAATTTAATGAAAAACAAAACCTAAAAAAACATTTTACCAAAACCATTTGCCAAATGTTTTTTTTTTTGGTTTGTTTGTGATTATCAAGAATGCTCACCATCTGATAATATTAGCATGAAAACACTTCTTTCGGTTATCTATTAGACAGAGGTTGTTGTTTTGACCCCTGAATAGCTGCCAGATGTTGTTGTGGTTTGAATGTTTCAGAAAAGCAAATCTTTTTTTTATTATTTGTTTAATTTGTTTCTATCTCTCAAAAGCCACACTTATGCCACCACTAACTAAAACAGACGGGTGCAAAGAAACAGGGGCTGATGAGACAAACGCCAAGCAAACACAAAGCAAGCAACCAGGGGTATATATACAAAGGGAGCTAACTGGCTGGTGGGGCTACAAAGTACACACAGGTGGTAAGGAGGCAGGAAGGGGAGGAGATACAGACAAACCAAAACAACAAACAAAAGCACATGGCAAGGAAAACAAAGGCACATGGCAGGGACATGAGGGAAAACAGAAACAGATAAATATAAAGGCAGGGCAGGACACAAGCTGTCTTGTGTCTATGAGTAGCTGTATGTGCCTACTGCGTAGTAGACAAGTAGGCGATTTCGGACGCACTTGTTGTCTTCATTCATTTAGAGAATGCAAGGGTGTAGGATTAGCATGGACAGAAGAGATGTGTCCCCACCAATGTCTAGCGATTATTGCATTGTCCCCTTCAATATTTTGATCCTCTCCAAAAAAAACCCCTGAACAACATCTGGTGCAAAAAGGGTTAAATCATGGTCTCACATATGGCCAGTGTGATTGGCTGTGTCTTTCCCTGCTGTCACGTGAGACTCGGCAGCTCTGTTTGGTTGTTAGCAGCGCCAAAACTGGAAGAAGAACTTTCTAGTCTTATGCAAGACTCACTGTGCAAGAGTCAGGTGTGTCCAACGTGTGTGACACATGGGAGTCAAAAGTGAGTGAGGATGGCAGCAAACAAGAAGAAGGTGGACATAAGGAGCTATTTATCAAAGAAACGTGTAAGTCAAATGAAATGAGCCTAATAGCGTTAAGGACAGTGCTAAGCTTTGGTGCACATCATACAGCAGGCTAACATCGTCTGTAGCTATGATTAACATGCTTTGGAAATTAACTGCACAACAAACTGTGACTGATGGTCACATACAGAACCACGCAGAGAACAGCCACTAAGGCAAAGAACAGAGAAAGCGTACACTGATTACAATGAGTTCATTGATGTACGCACTGATTAGTTTCTCCTCCTTCTTGGCTTTTCATCCATCTTCTGCTTGTGCTCACCCATCCACTTTTTTACTGGCCAACGTTGCTCCTAATCAGAATCTGTTGCAGCAAAAGATTAAATGGTTTGAACTTCGAGTCATTGGATGAGGCTTTTTTTTTTTACGGAGCATCCATGATGCAGTAAATGAAATAGACTGCATCAGTCTCTAGCATGTAGACTAAAAAGCATTCAACAGCATTCAATATTACAGCTTATGTGTAAATACAAATATATTTGGTTTGTATTAGAAATACAAGTAGTGCATTATATTTAATTGCCCCCTACCAAGTAAGAGCAATGTGTCAGCCTAGGTCTAAACATATTTTATCTTCCTTAGTCCTGTTAGGAAAGCAATTCAGGTGGCTGCTGAAATAAAGGAGAATCCATTACTTAAGGAGTCTAAAATAGAAAATATTTCAATTTCTACATGGATTTTTTTTTACGTTATGTTACAGTAGGTTCAATGTCTTTGGTATTATTTTTAAAATGTAGTAAACAAGAATAAAGACAAGAGGAGGGGAGTTTTAACTGTATGCATGTACACAATTAAGAATAAGAGATCAACAGCAAATAGTAACTAGACTGTGCAGTCATTGTGCAAGTCCATCCATCAGCACTTAAATACATAATGCCCACTGCAAAAACCAGAAACAGCCGTGACGGCAATTGAAGCACATGTACTCTATGAATGTTTTAATAGTGGCAAAGAAAATATTTCTCTCTTCAGAACACTTCCAGCCCACACACATTTCCAAAGTACGTCCTTTCAAAAAACCTAATTATGTTTCTGTTGTGGTTTTTAAGTGATTGATATGCTCTGTGTCCATTTTCCCTTCTGAACAGCTCTGGTTGGGTTGGCTCAGCACATAGACAGCATTCATGCTGAAAATATACCTCCCCTCTCACACAGCATGCTGGTGATTTTCCACACGCAAAATAATGGCTAGTTTTTTTTTTCTCCACTCCATACTAATGAGCCTGGGTGTTTGTTAAAGTGTGCAGAAGACTTTATAGAGCTCTCAAATATTGTTTTATTCATGAACCACAAGAGCTAATGCCGTTGAATATTATATTTGTCCAAAAGTGCTAGGCTACACAAGTTATTCTAACACCAAATTTAAGGTTCTGTACGCCATTTAAACTCTGTGGTTTCAACTCTCAGGTTTGAAATGAAACAAAGGTTTTATTTCTTGTCTAAAGCCTGCAGAAATGAGCAGAAAAATGAGCTGAAAGCTGAGATATGGCTAAATGGTGATGTTCTTGTACAATGTCCTGAAGCTAAGCAGCAGTAAGCAAAACTGATTCGTCAGCTTTTCGGCCTCGTGAGCCAACTGAAACTTCCTAGTGTTTTTTTAATGATGGGTCTTCTTCAAATACTAAAAGACTACATGTTTGTGTCTAATCTTCTCTTAACCCAAGAGAAGCAAGGTACAGTTGCTGTGTGAAGATCCGCTACTGTGGACCAAACTACAGTTTAGTGTGTTGTGTTGTAAATATTTCTGACATACCATGTAACAGACGAGGTTAAATTAAGTCACAAATGGCTACAGAGTTTACAAAAAGTTTACGGCTCAGCATATCATGATGTTTTAGGGCAGGAACCTCCCAGGAATCTCCCAGGAGATAGTGACTTGGCCAGACAGGTCACATGGGCCAGTTGGACCTTTGTCGGCAGGACTTAAATAAGGTGTGTTTGCTGGCCGAGAACAGACCATTTTCAGACCTTCCTCAGACCTTCTCAGATCATGGATCATGTACCACGTGTGGTGAATTTTTCATCTGGTAAAAGCATATGCTTACAGATGGGTCCACTGCTGCCAGGCTCGCGGGAAGGTCATGGCTTTGTGACCCCCAGCATTTGGGGCTTTTTATGACAGGCAACTTTAGGCCCAAGAACAAGACCCTGCAATATTATCTTAAGAACTTCTATTTGAGAACCACTCCACCCGGGAGTTAACGACTTGGCCAGGTACTGCAAGGGGCCGAAGAAGCAGGCAGGCTGGCCTATAAAAAGACTATGCAGCAGAGACATGATTGAGACCAGGGTAGACCAGGGTGTGAGAGCTCAGAGAAACGTCGGCACCGCAATCCCAAGAATAAAACGCTTAAACTCTGAACTGGTCTCCCTCTTCATTCTGACAGCAAAAACGAAGTTACAACAAGCAATATCTTTAAGAATAAAGCATAGATGCCAAACTGAAACAACAGTACAACAGCAGTCAATGCAAAAGGCAGAGACTTTAAGTCCCTTTAGTCAATTTCCTGTCTAAATGGCTTGTACAAACGTCTTTTATTAAAGTCCATGGTGGAACAAAACAATCTACTTAACAAACACAGAGCAACATCACAGCAACAACAGCAGACACACAAGAGGGATAAGAACACACAGGAGACACCTGGCACAGGAAGGAGACACAAACTAGGAGCAGGTGAGGGGTGTAACAAGAGGGCAGAAACAAGGAGGAGCACACAACCAAAACAAACATAAGCACATGGATCAATGACATTACATGACAGGAGTGTAAACAAAAGCATAGACAGGAGAAAGGCATACCATGACAGCCTTAAAAGTTGGTTATAATCACTGCTCCACACAGTCTCAGCAATCCCAATTACAGATTAGATTCCTTATCTCTCATGTCCAGTGCAAATGTTCTTTGTTTCTTTTTCTCAGTAGCTTCCTGACAGCCACACATTCTTTCAGACCCATTGCACTGAGTTGTCTTCTCACAGGGGAAGGACGGACAGAAACACAAGAATGGAGCTTGATTTTTTTACAATGATTTTGGATATTGGTTTTAATACTTTTAGTATTGTTTATATATAGTGACATCCTCTATGGTCTACATGGTTGTTGGGAGCCTGTGTTTCCTTGTAATCATCTAAGAAATATCTCCATTAGCCTGCTATAGGAGTGTTTGGGTAGAACTGTTTATCATTCAGTATATCCTGTTTTCTAGTAGAATGCCAGTGTGTGGAACCACTGCAGCATGAAAATCTAAATCTGCATTTTAATTATGTGGTGCAAACAAGGCCTAGTAATAATACCAATTACATCTAAATTAATGCTCTTCTAGAGAAGAAACTGCTATTTACCATAGCAGTAGGCCTGAGGCAATTGATCTCAATCTGCAATTAGAAGGTAATGTAGTTTTACTAGACTTTGTAGTGACAAACCCAAAATCTCTTCAGAGATCTGCTGATGTACTGTAAAATTAAAGGCTAACTTTTAACAGTGTTTGCCTAAATTATGTCAAATTAAAATATATCAAATTAAAATTAATCACACTCGGTGTATCAAAATTATTCAAAGTCTGAATATCTAAACCTGGATTATTCACAGTCTGTGTATCTAAACCTGGATTATTTACAGTCTATGTATCTAAATCCGGAGTATTCATAATCTGGGTATCTATATCTGGATGAGTCCCATACTGAGTATTTTAACCTGGATTCATCACAGCCTGAGTATCTAAACCTGGATAAAGTTTAATCACAGTCTAAGTGTCCATATCTGGATTCATCACAGTCTGAATATCTAAACTTGAATTAATCGTAATCTACATATCTACGTCTGAATTAATTACAGTTTCATGATCTTTACCTTGATTATTCACATTCTAAATATCTAAACCTGGATAATTCACATCTTGAGTATGTATATCTGAATTAATCGTAGTCTAAGTATCTAAACCTGAAATTTTCATAGTCTAAGTATCTAAACCTAGATTAATCACAGTTTCAGTATCTAAACCTGAATTATTCATAGTCTAAGTATCTAAACCGGGATTAATCACAGTCTGAGTACCTAAACCTGGATTATTCACAGTCTAAGTATCTAAACCTGGATTAATCACAGTCTGAGTACCTAAACCTGAATTATTCACAGTCTAAGTATCTAAACCTGGATTAATCACAGTCTGAGTACCTAAAGCTGAATTATTCACAGTCTAAGTATCTAAACCTGGATTAATCACAGTCTGAGTACCTAAATGGGATTATTCACAGTCTGAGTACCTAAACCTGGATTATTCACAGTCTGAGTATCTGAATCTGGATTATTCACAGTCTGATTATCTGAACCTGGATTATTCACAGTTTAATAAATCTGTTTTTGTGAAGCTGAGAGTGTGTCTCAGTTGAGCCTGCTTTGTTAGACAGATGTCAGATCCATTACATCTTTCTTCGTCTTGTTGGGCTACAAGACAAAACAAATGACAAAATGTTTTTCTCATAATTGCTTCTCCAGATATGTAAATTCTTTTTTTGAGGCACAGTTAACCAGTTGCTATTTTCTCTCACTCAAGCCATTAGACAACGTAATGGTATTGAAATAAACCAGATGCTGTTAGGTTGCCCCACTGTTGTGCCACAGGGTCCTAAGCAGCTGCTTACACTGGACAAGTTTATTTGAGACTACTTTCCATTCAGATGCCTCATCTTTCCAATTGGAACATTTTTTGTACTTATTTTTATGGCATAGCTTTTAAATGTTCAAAGTAAAAAAAATAAAAACAGGAGTGCAGTGTGCAGAGCCATGTGAAATTAACTGGAGGCAAAAGACACAAAGCATTGATCCTGTTATCTTTTATTTATAAGACACGTTGAACATTTATTCACACACACCTTCATCTTTCAGTATAAGACCTGTTCTGTATTCAAAAAGCAGCATGTGATAAATGGAAGTATGATGAGCTCACATCATCAGCCTGCGATATTGGTGTTTTTTTTTCCTGGACACATGAATGCTTGTGGTGGAGAAGATATTAGTTGATCTTGAAGACTTAACCTTGGGGATGGAGCATTCTCCATGCCCTGAAAGTTCATTAAGTATAGAGCAATGATTCCTGCTGCCAATAGGCCCTACTTTCAAACAGCAGCTAGGGGACTTCAGGGAATCTTAATAGCACATAGGTGGGATGTATCATCTACGTGGCACTTGTTCAAAGTACTTGTCTTCTGGCATTTATCAGCCATCTGTGTGGGTTCCAATCTAAAGACACGGACAGAATAAGTCTGTTCGGGGTCCAGTTAAATGTAAACTATAAAATGTCTAGTTCTGGTTGTAAACTCTGATTGGCTGAGCCACTTTCGTAGCTGTTAAATACTCAATATACATGACTGCACACATAAAGTGAGTTCTACATTAACGTGCCAAATTATTGAAAATCTATGACAATTGTATTGCTTGGCAAGCATAGCATTGCTTGCTGGAAGAATTGATTAATGCAGTTATTGCAACTGTTATTAAACAAATATTTCACTGGAAATACATTTACAGATTTTTTTTTTTTTGCTTTAATCCCCAAACACACACACTTTCAAGCTAGATGTGCTAAAACTTATCAAAATGAGATAATGGAGCCTTTTACTATAATGTGCAAAAGTCAGAGAGCATAATTCTTTCTCAGCCAAATGGCTTTTGAGTAAGAGCAGCTCACTTTCAGGTGAGGAGTGTAGGTTTAAAATAATCCACTTGCATGAATTGGAGGATAAAACATGTAAAAACAAGAGTTTCCAAAACTGGTGTTCAAAAGATGATTAAAAAATACAGAAGAAATAGTACTCATAACAACCATGCAAGACCGGGTAGAATGTCAGATAATAAGTATGTCAAGCTTTCATCTTTCCAAAATAGAAAAAATCCAGAAAAACCTGTCCAGACCATAACATCACTGAATGTGTTTGATTGATTGTTGAATGCACTCTGATGTATATATTCAGAATTCAGATATCTGAGTATATATTGTTGATTTTCTCATTAATTTTATTGAATTATGAGTTGGGTGAAATGCAATTAACCTATAGAGCATAACTAAGATGTGAGGTGCATTGCTATTCATGTGATTTCTTGTGGAAGGTAAACTGTGACACAGAGGCAATTTTGCTACATCAAACTTTTTGGAATTTTTATAGGAAACGCTGAAAAGTCTAATTAATCATTACGCAATGTCAAGAGCAGCCTCTGTGCTGAAAGGATTTCCGCAACAATGCAACCTGTCAAGTTTATAGTTCAAACAGTAGGAGGCAACATATCACCAGAAAGTGATGTCGTTCACCCCTATCGTAAGAAACAAGGAAATTCACATTCTTTCCTCCTCAGGGTTAGAATTAACAGCTGTTTTCTTACCGGTCTAGAAGAAAAATTACAAGTTTAGCATTAAACTTTATCACATACAAAAGACAATATGTCCAGGACCAGACAAGATGTGCAAAAGCAGTAACCGCCACTGCCAGTGTCAGAATATGTCTGGAAATGGTGAAAACAGCAGTTAGCATGAATAAACACTAATATGTTGTACAGTGAATACAGCTAAGTGTACATGTGATGAGTTAAGTGACCAAGACACTCCTGGGTTAAGTAGATACCAAGGAACTTGAAGCTGCTCACCCTTTTCACTATTGTCCCCTCAATGCTAAGAGGTATGTGCACTCTGCTTCCCGTCCTGAGGTGAACCATCAGCTCTTTGGTTTAGCTGATATCTTTGACATGAAAACAGTAATTTTTTGACATTTGGATTATTTAAGTTATTTTGGAATGTTTAAAACTGTGAATGTTTAATGGATGTGTCTTATGCAGACATGAAATATTTTAATTGTTTGTATGGTATTAGGTTTAGCACATTGAGTTTGTCTATACTTGGGACTCAGATCAGAACCAGGTAATTTCAAAGCACTCACATATTTTCTTTCCTCTGTAATGTAACAAATGATGGTCCAATTTTTTTTACTACATTTACACACATCAAGGGCAGCCTCTGTGTTGAATGCTGGAGAACAATAAAAATCCAAAAATGCAAGATGTTTGGGAGTTTTGCTTTTTATTAAAGGGGGTTTGCTAGTCCTGTAAGGGGTAATAGTAAATTCAGTTATTTATTATGTTGCATTTTGTCTTTGTAGTAAAGGGTTATGTGTTACTCACTTGGCCTGCCCCTCTTATTGCCTTATTAATGTGATATTCCACAGTTCTGTCCCCTAAGAACAGCTCTTTTCTGAATCCAAGCCTCCATTTTAGTCACCATTTAAAATGTCTTAATGTTTTGCCAATAGATTTTGAATGGTATTGATGTCCCTCTTTGTATCTGTAAGCTTTATTACAAAATTGCCTTTTTACTAAATCACATAATCCCCTGGGAATAAAAAGCTTTGGAATGCGGCCTAATTCACATTAAACCATGCAAAAAATATGAAATGACACATATTAGAAACCTGACTGTTAAGATGTAGGCTTCTCTTATTAGTTCTATGCCGAAGTGCCAAACAATGCCTACACGTGGAGGATGCCATCAAACAGGTGGTGCTGTGATAAACAAATTAATTGGCTACAGAGCACAGAGCTTCCTTTCTTTCAGAGAGGGATCCTCACCCACTCCAGGCTTCTGTCTGGCAAAACCCCAGCCGCTGAGCTACGCTGACAATCGTGGAAAATGCAGTAGCACATTTGCTCTGCTCCCCTGGGTCTAGATGTCAGTTATTACAAACCGATTCTGAACACAGCGTTGCATAAGAGCCAACAGAGGGGCAGCGCTTTAAAAGGAAAGTGGTGTAGGAAAGTTATCCGGCTGTCGAGCTTTCAGGCAGGTTAGGATAAAACAAATGCTCAGGGTAATATCGCCCCACTCTATACTTAATAAAGCCGGTTTCGACAGCTTCAAGCGTTAAATGGCAGCCAAGTTAAGTGTAAGGCTTGCACGCTTGCACTCTCGGAGAGAAAGTTAGTGCCCGAAGCAGAGATGCGAGGCTAGCCGAGGCAGATGGGGCTCACGGAAATGAGTTTGATTCCAGCAAGCGCGGGAGAACCCTGGAGATTTAGGGAAAATTTAATGCACGCATCATTTGGTCCTTTAATTTCAGCCTCCTGACTGGAGGTACAGTGCTCTATGGCTGAGTGGTTTCTTTCCTCATTACAAAAGGCTGCCAGGCTCACTCTAGAGATTCTCCCCCATCGGTTTCACTAGATATGACTTATTAAAAACACCATTCAGCCTATTCATAAACAAAGGCCCTTTTCCAAAAGGTTCAAAGGCACAGAATGCTTGTGTTTTGAGGGAAACTCACCCCACCGAGGGATGGCCATTTGGTTATTGGAGTAGACGGACAGTCAATCCGTAGCAAATCATGACTTTTAGGGCAAGGTTCAGGACAAATTATAACAAAAACACCTCTGTGATAATGTTATTCCTGCTAGCGCATCTATGTGACTGTAGTAGCATTTTAGCACTAAGCTAATAGTAATTTACTTCAACATTTTTAACATTGGTGGTCTGACCATTTCCAGTGGGACAGTGTTTTGTCATTAACAGAACTAAGTAAACTAACTAAACTGTATAACTATTGAAACTAACCAACTCTACTAAATTCAGTTTTGAAAACCTGTTACCAAAATAAAGAAAAAGAACTGCTTTGTTTAACTCTTATAAAAGACAGTGAACAACCTACACACAGAGGACATTAATGGAGTAAAGAGTCAACCTCCTTTCATTGCAAAATCATTCTGTGATTGATTGTTTTGCATGTCAATTCATCCGCTTCCTGACAAAGAGGCAGTTCAACAACCAAGTTTAGCTCTATACAGATGGAGCAAAGCAAAGTAGCAACTTATCTCACAGAAATAAAACCTAGAACAAAGATATAAGTTGCATTCCTGCATGGAATAGTTTAGGTAGCCTTAAAGAACTCACTACCTCCAGTCTGAGCATGCATTATTAGTTTAGAAATCAATATTGTAGTGACCCGCTGCTGGCCCTAGAAGTGCTGGACTCGCTGTAAGCTAGATATAAATAATGTGTCAGTAAGTTGTTGGTGTTAAGTTAGTGATGTGAAAATGTGTTACATGAGCTATTTCGTGTCAGGTTGCGGAGTAGTGCAGTGTTTGTGTCCACCGCCAGAATGAACCATGCGGTTGTTGTCAACCATGTCAGCCATTCAGACAGAGCTGAATGGCAGGTCTCCACTGCTCCAATAAAGAGCATTGGTTTGATGTGCTATGTTTTCTGTGTCTATGCTGGCACCACAATATGTATTTACCTGTATACTTCCTATAAAATGTATGTTCTTCAGCTTTTCTTCACCTTTATTGAGAGATGCATGCAGTTTTGATAGAACTTACTATCTTACGCATGTAGTAATGGTCAAATCTGTGCCTCCTCCCTTTTTTATCTTACAGGATATGATGCTTGAGAGCTTATTTACGAGAAATTCAATCCAGTGATTTTACTTCAGAAAACCTTTAAGTAGCCTCGTAGGGTTTCTGTGCACCGCACTTAACCTTGAGAAATACTTAAGGGAAATCTTACAGGAAAATTAATCTGAAAGTGTTTTATGCAACCGCACAGCTCCTGAATGACTAACCAAAAGGAAAGCTTGCTTGATAGATGATGGGAAAAGTCCTGATTGAATGATTCCAATCCAACCAAAGAGCTACAAAACAATAACAGTATTATAGCAGTACTGGGAGAACTGAAACACATGAAGCATGGTAATTATATTAAATAGAAATGAACAGGCATCCATTGTATTATTATTTTTATTTCACAGAAATCATTAGGTCTTCTCAGAAGACACTGAAGGCCCTGAGGGTCCCCCAGTTGTGTCAATAGACTGATTGCCTTTCTAACCATGAAAGAAAGAAAGGGAAAGAACGCAAGGGACAAAGAGAGAGATTGCATGTGTTCTACCGAGACTGTACTCCACTTACTGAAGTGATAATACATTTGTGAAAGACTAAACAGCTGGGTGCACCACAAATTCACTTTTATTTTCAGTTCTAAGTAAGACTTTTTCAGTTAACATGGTGATTGATGCAAGTGGGCTACATGTCAGATGCACAGAGCTTCTCATTCATTTTCTACGGTGACAGATTAGCAGGTTTCTGAAGGACCACAGTCTTTGTCCATAATTTTGAGGGGACCATTCTTCATCAAACAGCTGTCTGAAGGACACTGTTTGGTACGTAGCTTGCAGCATGCGTGACAGTTTCTTCACCGACTCTAGTAATACTTTCTCAAGACTTTATTATCTGTGATTATACCCAGTTTTCATGTTCAGCTGAATGACTAATGAACTAGGAAATGCTGGTGACCTGTACATGAAACCTGTGATATTTATGCCCGGTTTTGGCCGTCTCTGGTCTCTAACTCGAATAATAAAATATAAATGTCATACAGTAAAGGTCAGCGCTACATGAGAGTTTTTTTTTTCATTTTGCAGGTAACGACGTTTAAAACCAAACACTGAAAGTGCCGAGCATGCTAACACGTCAGACACCCCAGGAAATAAAAAAAGATCTCTAGAAGTTCTAAGAAGTCATCTTTTACTCAGCCTTATTTCAAGAAGGAGAGAAAGAAAAACATTTCCAAATTAAAATATCTACAAAGAATAGAGAGGTTCAGCCGGGGACAACATCACGGCCAAGCACTTTTAATTAAAGGACCGAATGGAATCATATTGGGCTAGAAGTGCCAGCAGGAAGAATAGAGAAGCTTGTGACTCTAGGTCAGGTTGTATTATATTATATGTTTCAGAAAGCTCCGGTCAAAGGAGTTATTGCTGGTGAAAGCTTCAAAGTGAATGAGAAAGGGGAGCGAAAATGAAAGGTATTTTGCGACACTCTGCCTTAAATTAATAACCCTGAACAGAATCGGAGGGGCATTTCAGTGTTCCCGTGCTTCTTTACATGTAAGCCCATGGGCTGGTTTTGAGTGGAGAGATTTTACTTCTAAAGTGACTAAATAGACCATCAGGAAAAGAGCTATCTTGGTTTAATCAGATTGTTATGGAAAAGCTTTTAAAGGGAGCTTAGAATGAGCAGTGTGTGAGCACGGCCGATTTCAAGTATGAACTTTCAGTGATGTTGAGTTCATTCAGACATCACGGCAGGAGAGAGTGTGTTACGCTGTTGAAAATAAAGTCTTCTGAATTTTTCTTGCTTTTTTTGGAATAAAGGACTTTAATAAAGCCCAGCCTATTCACAGTGATATCACAGATACCAACACATTTACATACAGACATATGTAAAACTATCATGGCCCTGGTCAAAGGACATGTTTTATTGATGCTCTGACTAAAATAGGTTAATACATTCATTACAGAAAACAACACACTTACTGATAAAAATCTTGCATACGACTCTATAGCCAACTATTCGATCTACAGCACTCATTTTCGTTTTAAGTTATAAGGAGTGTTTGAGCCCAGACTGCTTTGCAAATGGTACAATAAAAGACAGGTCATTTACATATCAACACTGTCCAAAGAAAAACATGAATCTCCAAAATTGCAGCTTTACAGATAAGGACAAACACGTTTTTCACTTTTAATGTAAGTCAATGGAACCAGATTTTTTCCCATGTGATTTTGGAGCATATTGGTCCATTCATTATAAAATTATATTCACACATAATAAATGGCTTAGTTTAAATGATGTAGGAAAATAAAAATCAACAAATATGGAAATAAATGTGATTCTTTAGACAGTGACGATGTATTAGTTTTAAAGGCACTGTAACAAAACCGGCCTGTTGACTTATTACTCATCAATTGACTCATTACACAAAACTATTCAATGCAATAAATAGACAAAGTAAGATATGGACATAGAAGAGACATGTGAGTAAAGACACCGGTTAAAGTTTTAAGGAGCCATAGAATACATTTCTTAAATTAAACAAGTTGTTTTCCCTGTTAGGGTGAGGTGATAATTTGATGAACTCTGATTGGCTGGTTTACACAGAGACCTCAAATTGATCACACAGAAGCAACATGTAGAAATATAAACCAGAAAATAAAATGAACTTCCAGATAAATAGGCTATTTCATCAGACTCTTTAGTTACTTGAGGCTTGCTAGTAACTGACATTAGCTATTCTATGTACTTGCTTTCGATTTAAACATCAACACCATGTAAATTAAAGTTGTTACTCACTATAGAACTTTCATTTTAATATGATCTGCTTCAATAAATAAAATCACACAGTTGTAATGCCAATAAAGTTGGAACTGCTCCTCTCTTAAGTCTCTTCAGGGCTAAATGCTGAGCGAAGCTGCTCGATGTTGTGCAAGGAGAAACTGTCCAGAATGAAATGTACCAAGCGAACTTTAAATTCAAATTAAATATGCAGGAGCTGAAGTTCAAATTCCCGTTCCATCTTAAATGGTGCCACAGTTACACTCGGATGCCTGTACATGCTGTATCATTTAAGGTGGAACGGAACATTCTATTTAAGGGTCAGGCAGCTAGGAAGCCAACTTCAGCCTTGTTTAAAGCTGAATATTATCGAAGGCCGTAGACATTTACTTGGAATAAGTATGAAAAGTGCCAACATCCCCTTCACAGCCTGGAAAAATCCGTTTCTGTATGTCACTTTCATTGCTGTTGCTCCATCATTGTTTTGCTTGGCTAGAACGTGAGCTGATGTTTGTGCATTTTGGGGGGTGACCTTTTTTGCAAAAGCAGGAAACAACAGTGTTTGAGTTCCATGTACTGAACTCTGCTTATTGAAGTTTGCTAATATAAATACAGTTTAAAATTGTATGACACCTTTATTGTTTTTATGAAACTGTATATCCAAACCAGAAACTATTTAACACTTTCATGCACAGACTAAGCAAACCCCTTCTAATACACAACATTGACCCGCATTCATTTCCAATGTTATTGAATGTACAGTTGAGTATATCTTTGGTATATCTATTGAAATCAGTTTATTTCAGTATATAATGTTCCAAGTGTTCATTAAAAATCTTGTCTCCGATTTATTTACTTCAATTCCATAGAGAATACAGTAGCACACTTTTTAGACTTCTTCTAAATAACTGAACATACCGAACATAAGCAAAGTATCTCCATAACGTTTCGTCAGTGCCTGATAGCTGATCTGGGAATCATCTTGAGGGACAGGTCATTGTGACCGTCGCTGATGAAATCAGAGCATTAAATTATTTTTTCCCAGGCTCTGCGCCAGAGTGGGGCCAATTTCGCCCGCCATCGCAGGGCTGAGTAGCAAATTGGGCGAGCCGCCAAATACACTCTTGAAAGTCAGACTTTTTCTATTTAACAAAGTCAATAATCAATAAGCAGCCAGGCTTATTTCCATAGCAATGAAGCTCATTAATTTAAGCTGCTCAGCAGCTATTTCAAATTCTTCAGAAGAATTCAATAAAACCTCGCTTCCTCGAACGCGTCCATCTGCCGTGCACCCCAGTCCCCCCTCAGTAAGACGCAGTCATTTATGTATTACGCTATTTTGATATGATAATGATTCTGGCATAAATGCTCTTCTGCAGGCCACTTTTGAGCGTGCTATCTGCTTATGCAGCACTTTCTTCCCAGTGAAAACTACTGGATTATAATCACCGTACTTCAAGGGCTTGAATAAACCAAGTCCCGGTGTGAATGAAACCTAATTAGTTGTGCATCCAATTATCTCCAGGTACCATCTATGTAAGCATGCTGGGGTCGAATCTCAACTCAAATAAACTGTTCGTGAATCACATTTTGCAAGACGGAAAGCATTACATCTGACTACGCGGGTAATAAGTTCAGAGATTGTCATTCCGTGTTTGCTGGTACTTTCTATCAGCCATCTCTGACCACACTTTGTGCAATACGAAAAAATCGAGCTACGTGCGAAATTGCTTTTGTGCTTAAGCTTTTTATGCTGAACAAATCTGAAGAAATTGGGTCACCAGAAAAACGTGAATGAAACGGGATTGAAGGAAGCAGCTTCAGTTGCCAAGCAATAGTGGTGATAGCCTAATAAGGGATAAAGGATGGCAGAAAGGAGAGGAGACTGACATATTATATTCTGGTTCACAGAAATGAGCTGTCAGGTGATTGCAAAAGCAGTCTGTCTTCATTTAGCAACAGTTTTGATTCAGCTCACAAGTACTAATGATATTTTAGTTAGGCTGCGTGGTAGTATAATTGGAAAATACTGCCCGTTAAGCTTTTTTAATGGAGAGGTGTGGCTGTGTGCAGAACCAATTAAAAGCTGAGAAAAATACCTGAGCAATATCTAAGAGTCCTGGGAAAGCTGAAGACTTGTACTAATATTTAGAGGTGGCAGAAAACACTGTTTGCTTACTTAAGCAAAACTGCAAGTATTTATCCAAGAAATACTTTGTTAGAAGTTAAAGGGATGTTCCAGACCAGAATTCTTGCAATTAATATGTTGTTTGTTGTGTCGTTCAGTATTTCATACTGTAGAATGGCATCCCTCAGTCTTTTCAGGGTCCCTATTTTCATCACTACTTTCTGGAGCTCTACGCAAGTCCAATTTTTACATTGATGCTCTGCTTTACAGCATGTCCAGCATTACCTATGGTGTTCTACGCTTGCTGCTTCATGTGTTTATAGCCAAATGAGCTGGTTGAGGGACCGTTCATTACTTCACACCTCCCTGGCAGTCTGTGCAGCAGAGTTTGCACAGTTACCCCATTCGAGTGAACACACATACCCCAGGTGTGCACTCTCGGCCACATGTACAGCGTTGCACATCTCCTTGCAGCTCACTGTCATTGTTAAGTTGCTTGACAATCAATGAGCTTCTGTATTTGGAATTCAGAATACAGTACTGTTTTGCCTAAGGGTGGCGCTATATCCAATCTGCCTGGGATACCACGGCATATTTGTAAACCTGAAAACTTGCCCAATCTCCATACGACACTGGTGAAACACAGAACCTATAAAAAAGCCATTGAAGCTAGCCATGGTGAGCTGCCAGCCACTGTCAGCGTCAGATTAGCGAGCCAACAAGGGCCCCCCCAAACATCAAGGGTATTTCACACACTGATCAAGATATATCAAGATATATCAACTAGATATAAAATGATTGTACATGCCAAGAAGGCATGTTTATGCAGCGTAAATTATAGAGTAGCAAATAAAGTAACAAAATTCTGAAATATAGCAAGAGAAATCAATAGTCTGCAGTGGAAAATACTCAAAGCACTTGTCCTCAAGTACAGTAATAAAAGTTGCCTCTTACTGCAATGACACCTGTAATATCTGAAGTACGTTTATGAGCTGAGATGATGGAATAGATGTAAAGTTTCTCACTGTCACAAATTCACAGGAACAAATCCCTTCATGGTGCACTGAGGCTAAATCAGAAGTGGCTCCCCTCTCATTTATATGCCGTACTCCCAGCAGCATGAGACAATGTAGTGCACTGTATGTCATATAGGGAACCGTTTTGCATTCTTGCCAAGGCCTGCAGGATCTAATATTCCCAGCCTTCCATGTCCTGTCACGGTCCTATTCATAAGGCAGGTCTACAAGAAGAGATGGAACATTAAACTAGGATTCAGAGATTCTTTTCAGAAAAAAACTCTTCCTTGACAAGTTCGTCACAGCACTGTGAAGCTGCTTTACCTGAAGCGAAGCAGTGTTCAGCCTCAGGGTGTTAAAATCTTTCTACTTTAACGACATAGCAGGTGATTTGTCTTGCAGTTTTCTTATATTTCTTGAAATACTCTTTACATTCTGACTGTAATCAGAAAATCTAGTGCTCTGATGCTCTAAAATAAAGAGGGTATCGGTCACAGTCAATGTTTAGCTAGCTGCATTAGCATAGTGATTTGAAACTAGCAGGGGAAAAATGCATCACATTTTGCCGGAGATACTAGACTTTAATGTAATATAATTCATATGATTTTATCTCCAATAGTATTAAGTGTTACGCTGGAGGAGACTTAAGAGGCGGACACACATGCAGATGAGGTTGAGCGGGTTTAACACAGTCCATAGTGTAGACAATCGGATTTAGAAGGAACGAGAAGAACACAACAGTAACATACACAGCAAAATGTCAGACCAAGGTAAGGGGAAAACAGAGGGTATATAACACAACAGGAAACATGAAACACCTGGACACAGGAGGGGTAACAAATTAGAACCTGATGAGGGGCGGAGACACAAGGAGAACATGACCAAAACAAACACTACGTGTACATGACAGGCTGTAAACAAGGACTTAAACAGGGGAGGACGAGCAGGGCGTGACAATAAGTACTAAACAAAATATAGTCTTTGTTTTAAAAAAAATCTTTCTCACCTCAAAATCTGTTTTTCTTGATAAAATCTACATCTGCCTGTTTGCAGCCTTGACAATGACCATGTGGGGTCAGGGAGGAAATGGGTAAACACTGGAATGATCATATAAGTCCTACCTTTAAGTCCAGACTGAAAACATACTTGTTTTGTTTAGCTTTTGGTGACTAAGCTACACTCTGGAATGCTTCTCATCCTCTATATTAATTCAAAACAATGCCTAATTTTGGTTCTTTTCTTTCTAAGGTAATAACCGCCCACCTGTCCCGCCGAATACTGTTGGAGGACCAACCATCATTACCTCCTCGTCACCTGGCACCAACCAGTTCTCCTCTCATCTGTGTCATCTGCTGCACCTTGACTTGTAGCACCTGTGCAGCTTCTCTCCTTTTAGTTCTCATCCTCTGTACCAGCTCTCCTCTTTCTGCTACACCTCGACTGCATTACTGTATCCTCCAGATGTAGCACCTGTGCAGCTTCTCTCCTTTTAGTTTATTCTGTTTATAATCAGACCTGCCAGAGTCACCAACTACAATCTAAACTCTCCTCATCCTCTGTACTAACCCAAACCAGAACTAACTCTGTCTCTGTACCAACCCAAACCAGAACTAACTCTGTCTCTGTACTAACCTAAACCAGAACTAACTCTGTCTCTGTACTAACCCAAACCAGAACTAACTCTGTCTCTGTACTAACCTAAACCAGAACTAACTCTGTCTCTGTACCAACCCAAACCAGAACTAACTCTGTCTCTGTACTAACCCAAACCAGAACTAACTCTGTCTCTGTACTAACCTAAACCAGAACTAACTCTGTCTCTGTACTAACCCAAACCAGACCTAACTCTGTCTCTGTACTAACCCAAACCAGAACTAACTCTGTCTCTGTACTAACCTAAACCAGAACTAACTCTGTCTCTGTACCAACCCAAACCAGAACTAACTCTGTCTCTGTACTAACCCAAACCAGAACTAACTCTGTCTCTGTACTAACCCAAACCAGAACTAACTCTGTCTCTGTACTAACCTAAACCAGAACTAACTCTGTCTCTGTACCAACCCAAACCAGAACTAACTCTGTCTCTGTACTAACCTAAACCAGAACTAACTCTGTCTCTGTACTAACCCAAACCAGAACTAACTCTGTCTCTGTACCAACCCAAACCAGAACTAACTCTGTCTCTGTACTAACCTAAACCAGAACTAACTCTGTCTCTGTACTAACCCAAACCAGAACTAA
Organism: Megaleporinus macrocephalus; assembly: GCA_021613375.1. NCBI lineage: Eukaryota > Metazoa > Chordata > Actinopteri > Characiformes > Anostomidae > Megaleporinus > Megaleporinus macrocephalus. The sequence goes on from CM038715.1 coordinate 18,158,726, forward strand.
CTCTGTCTCTGTACTAACCCAAACCAGAACTAACTCTGTCTCTGTACTAACCTAAACCAGAACTAACTCTGTCTCTGTACTAACCCAAACCAGACCTAACTCTGTCTCTGTACTAACCCAAACCAGAACTAACTCTGTCTCTGTACTAACCTAAACCAGAACTAACTCTGTCTCTGTACTAACCCAAACCAGAACTAACTCTGTCTCTGTACTAACCTAAACCAGAACTAACTCTGTCTATGTACTAACCTAAACCAGACCTAACTCTGTCTCTGTACTAACCCAAACCAGAACTAACTCTGTCTCTGTACTAACCTAAACCAGAACTAACTCTGTCTCTGTACTAACCTAAACCAGAACTGACTCTGTCTCTGTACCAACCCAAACCAGAACTAACTCTGTCTCTGTACCAACCCAAACCAGAAATAACTCTGTCTCTGTACTAACCTAAACCAGACCTAACTCTGTCTCTGTACTAACCCAAACCAGAACTAACTCTGTCTCTGTACTAATCCAAACCAGAACTAACTCTGTATCTTTTCTCTTTCTGAGGTAATAACCGCCCACCTGTCCCGCCGAATACTGTTAAAGGACTGACCACCAGGACCCCCCTGTCACCTGGCACCAACCAGTTCTCCTCTTCTGTATTACCCAGATGTAGCACCTGTGCAGCTTCTAAAGCTCTTACCTTCAGACTCAGCTTTAGTTTATTAAACTGTAAACACTGTTTGACCAGAGGAGGATGGCTCTCTGCTTGCGAGTCTTGGTTCCTCCCAAGGTTTCTTCCTCCAGTTGAGGGAGTTGTTCTTGCCACCGTTGCCTCACAGCTTGTTCACAGGCGATAAAGTGTTGTGATTTCATGTTTTCATGCCTTTAAACTCCTGTAAAGCTGTTTTGTGACAACATCGTTGTAAAAAGCCCTGTACAAATAAACTTGACTTGACTATCTTAGCCATGATTGGTGTAATTGGTGGTGTTAAAACTATCCCCAGGTTACAACCATACCCAGTCTCCCCTACACATACTGGTTTCTACAAAATGACACACACTGCATTTAAACTTTCTCCTCTACATTCTCACAATTAAAGGTTCTCAGTGGTTCTCAACATGAACACATGGTTCTAGAACAAAAACATTGATGGACAGTGCTGGATTAGTTACTCAATAAAAGTTATCCTTCTCAAATCTAAGTAACTCTTTAAAATAAGAATCAGCTAATGGAGTTATAAGCATTACACAATGGTTAAGAAATGTGAAACTTACTTTACCATTATTTACTTTATTAGTACTAAATAGTCAAGTAATTTTTTTATTAATTATTAACTCTATGATATAGTTGTCAATGATAAGATAGAGATAACTAGCACATTATTTTAGATATCATTAAGTAGAACCTGGCACCTATTTACAGATCATTATTTTCTTTTAGGTTAGGGTTAAATTTACATGCTTCAATTTTCCCCAAACACAATATATTTCTCATATTGTATATCTGTATTAAACCTCTGTCTAAAATGCTCTGTTAGAGCTCCTGTGTCTTTAAGCCCCCTCTCCAAATAGTGTGCTCCTCGGCCACACCGCTGTGGCTATCCTCTCAGTGGAGTCTGACATATCAGTTTGAGCCAGAGTCCGATTCTGAAAGTCAGGTAGAACAAGTTGATAGATCCCCCTTTAGAGATGTAGAGCATTGTGTGAAGGAGCGTCAAGCGGGTGATAAGGATAGTGCCTGGAGATGACGTCCTGTTGTAGAGCAGAAGAAAGGGCTGGAATTTCAATGAGGTGTTTCCAGCAGCTGAGAAAAGTGGTTTCTGTGGGAGAAAGTTTCCCCCTCTGGTACTTTGGGCTTTATAACTTTGCAGACATTACATGCACAAACAGAGACAAAAACTTCATATATCCATTTTAATTAATATTTAATCAACATGATAGCTTACATGCTAGTTTAATTCTAATGTTTGTTCTATTTTTTTATTGGTGATTATTTATAAGGTATTAATTAGGACTATTATCATGTCAAGTCAAGTCAAGTCAATTTTATTTATATAGCGCTTTTTACAACGATGTTGTCTCAAAGCAGCTTTACAGAGTTTTGAAAACAGTTATAACATATATCCCCCAGTGAGCAAGCCAGAGGCAACAGTGGCAAGGAAAAACTCCCTCAACTGGAGGAAGAAACCTTGGGAGGAACCAGACTCACAAGGGGAGACCCATCCTCCTCTGGTCAAACAGTATTTACAGTTTGAACTAAATACCAAAGAAAGAAGTCTCTGTTTGAAATCTGGATAGCAAAGCTTTAGAAGCTGCACAGATAGAGGCAGTGTATGACTGAGGCAGTCTCTGGCTGAGGCAGTCTATGACAGTCTTTATGTAAAGTGGGCGTGAGCTGAAACAGTCCCATCCTATCTCAGTGCTGGTGCATCTGGATGGCACAGTGATGTAACTGAGGGTGTAGCAGTAAATGGACAGGTGAGCTGGCTGGTGATGGTGGGGTGATGGCCCGATGATCAGTCCTTCAACAGCCTTCAACAGACAGGAGGACAGTCATTTCCTCAGGAAGAGTAAAGAGAAAGAGTTAGTTGGGCTCAGGAGTAAGACTGTAGAGAATATGAATTTTCAGAATTTTAGAGTGTGGCTGGCGACTCCGGCAGATCTAACTATAACAGCCTAAACTAAAAGGAGAGAACCAGAAGGTAACATGGACATGAGAGTACCCTGAGACACTGGGGTCCCCCCACTCCACCATCAACAAACCTGTGTGATCGCGTGAAGTGTTGGAACAACAGCACCAACATCTCAGTTTACCATAAACCTCTGTGTCCAAGAACCCCCAGATCTCCTGCCTTTATCTAAAAGAGAAGCTTAATTACAAAAAGCTACACTAAACAAGTATGTTTTTAGTCTAGACTTAAATATTGAGACTGTGTCAGAGTCCCGAACATTAACTGGGAGATTATTCCACAATTTTGGGGCTTTGTAGGAAAAAGCTCTTCCCCCCATTGTAGTCTTCTGAATTTTAGGAACTATTAGAAAACCAGCATCCTGTGATCTGAGTGAACGTGGCGGTTCATAATAGGAAATTAGATCTTGCAGGTACTCCGGTGTGAGACCGTGCAGGGTTTTATACGTCAGTAATAGAATTTTATAGTCGATACGGAATTTAACAGGAAGCCAGTGTAGCGCTGATAAAACTGGACTGATGTGATCAAATTTCCTGGTTTTAGTTAGTACTCTAGCTGCAGCGTTCTGAACTAACTGGAGTTTATTCAGGTTCCTGCTGGAGCATCCTGACAATAATGCATTACAGTAATCTAGCCTTGAGGTTATAAAGGCATGTATCAACTTTTCAGCATCAGACACAGATAACGCATTTCTTAACTTTGAAATGTTTCGTAGGTGAAGAAACGCTGTTCTTGTAATATTACCGATGTGTTGATTAAATGTCAGATCTGAGTCAATTGTTACACCAAGATTTTTGGCTACTGAACCAGGAACTACAGAGAAGTCAGCAAGATTTAACATTAAATCTGAACATGTAGTCCGAGCAGCCTTTGGGCCGAGGAGGAGAACTTCCGTTTTATCTGGGTTTAAAAGAAGGAAGTTCTGTAGCATCCAAAGTCTAATATCTCTTACACAATCTTCTATCTTATTTAATCTGGATTTGTCATCTGGTTTGGCTGATATGTACAGTTGTGTATCATCGGCATAACAGTGGAAACTAATTCCATGTCTATGTATAACTGAGCCTAATGGTAGCATATATAGTGTAAATAACAGAGGACCTAAAACAGAACCTTGTGGAACTCCATATTTCACTTTTGTAGTGTTAGACGATACATTATTTATCTTTACAAACTGAAAGCGATCACTAAGGTAAGATGTGAACCAGGATAACGCTGTTCCTGTGATTCCAACTATATTTTCTAACCTGTCCAAGAGAATAGTGTGATCTATAGTGTCAAAAGCTGCACTTAGATCTAGTAACACCAGTAGAGATACGTGGCCCTGATCAGAGGCAAGAAGAAGATCATTTGTTATCTTAACTAAAGCTGTCTCTGTGCTGTGATGTGGCCTAAAACCAGATTGGAATTTTTCATATATGTTGTTCTTATGTAGATGAGAACAGAGTTGTCGAGCTACAGCCTTTTCTAAAATCTTAGAGATAAAAGGTAAATTGGAAATAGGTCTATAACTAGACAGTTCTCTGGGGTCAAGATTTGGCTTCTTTATCAAGGGTTTTATCACAGCTAGTTTAAAAGACTTAGGTACATGACCCAGACTAAGAGAAGAGTTGATGATAGTTAAGATAGGTTTAATAATAGCTGGTAATACTTGTTTCAATAGGCTTGTTGGAATCATATCAAGTGTGCATGTAGCAGAAGTTGAGGAAGAGATAAGTTTTTCTAGTTCTGTCTGCTGTAGTGGAGAAAATGTTTCTAGTCTTTCTTCTAAAATCACATTTTGTGCTGTTTGAGCCAAACCGGATGAAGGATAGGTTACTCGTATTGGTAGAACTTTTTGTCTAATATTCTCGATTTTGCTATTGAAAAAGTCCATGAAATCATTGCTGCTGTGGTTGGCGGGTATTTGAGGTTCAGATCCTGCCTGATTTTTGGTAAGTTTTGCGATGGTGCTAAATAAAACTCTAGGATTGTTTTTGTTGTGTTCGATGAGTGTGGACAGGTATGCTGAGCGTGTTTTAATAAGTGCCTTTCTGTAACTGCTAAGGCTGTCCTTCCAAGCAGAGTGAAATACCTCTAGCTTGGTCACTCTCCATTTGCGTTCTAATTTCCGTACTGTCTGTCTTAAGGTGCGTACTTCATTGTTGTACCACGGAGCGAGCTTTTTTTGTTGCATCTTTTTAATTTTTATAGGTGCAACGTTGTCTAAAGTTAGTCGGAGCGTATTTTCTACGCAGTCAGTTATTCTGTCTAGCTCTGTTGGGTCTGATGATGGAAAAATTATGGTTGATAAATCTGGAAGAGTTTCAATAAAGTTCTGAGATGTATTTGGCATCATATACATCATATACTTTAATAAAGTATACTTGTCATTAGTGTTTAGTTCTTACTGTCTCAGTCGGTGAGTCACACCAATTAACACATTAATAAACTATTTAATAATATTGCAAACATGCCCTATCATTGCAAATATTAGTTAATGATTAATTGGTATGTTATTCAAGATTATTACTCTCTTAAGTGCTGTTATTAGATGTAAGTATTACCAGTTACTAATTACATCTCTGAAGCTGCAATGGGATTACCTTACACTGTAAAAACATAAACCAAGAGAAAAATATTTAAATATAGTTTAATAAATGAAATACATTTTTCATGTAATTATACTATATGGTCATACAATCATTTTCTATGCACTGTTCCAGTGACAGATTATTTTATTTACTATGCTGATTATTTTTCTATTACTAGAAATAATGGTTAAAGCAATTTCAAGCATCTGTTTAGTAGTGAGAAGAACACAGTGGCACCGTAGAACACATGGCTAAAACAGGTAAACACAGAAGACTGCTGGGAAAACTGACAACAAAAAAAAATATCCATTAACAGGTTAAATAATCTTACAATGATCACAAAATTATAAACCTGTACTGCACAACATTATTTACAAGAAACAAGTTTGAATAAGTGTGAAGAACATTGTGAAAGTTTAAGGAACCTCCTTGTGAACTGTTCTACACCAGGGAAAACGTGTGTTCAAGTCAAGAACAACTTAAGAGCAATGACGGATGTAGGCTTTAAGGGCTTAGAGACCAAAACAACTTGCAAAGTTGCACGAGGGCAAGTTGCACTCGCTCCATCAGTCTCGCCGAGAAAAGTCCTGCTACGGTGGAGAATATCAGATGACACTCAGTGCTTTACAACTCCCACAGCAAATAAAAAAAGGAGGGTGACAACGAGTAGCAAGGAGGAGCGCGATGCAACACAAGCGTACGGGAAATGTAATATGAACAAATACCTAAACCTCTAAAGCTCAGTCTCTCGGAATGGCCTTGAGGAGTAAATAATGATTTCCAGCCTGTCCTGAAGCAGTACGCTGGCAATAAACTATACTCACAGGAGTGTTTTGGAGTGCTTAGAATTCCATCACGCGGGCGAGGGAGCAGGCTGGAAATGCTGGAACGAAAAAGGAGAACAAATGAAAATAGATTACAGGGATTCTGCCATTTATCAAGACCGAGCAGACAGAGATCTGCTCAAAGATAGAGCAGCCATTCAAAAAAAGGAGGAGCTTTTAAATCCCAGGCCTATCTCCAGCACACTGGTTGTCCTGAGCTGGGCATCCACAGTTGTGTAGACATTGAATTTAATTTAAAAGAGAGAGAAAGAGAGAGGGATTACTCCAAACATACTGTAAAGGCTTATCAGTGTCCTTATTGTGCTCTTGAAAGTAGGGGATTGCTTTCAGGGTGACCGCAATTTCTTCTTGAGCTCAGGTTTGGGCTTGATAAACTTCAGCAAGGTTGCTCTGGTTGGGTAAAACCTGCTTGCTCCTGTTTGAAGGGAGTCTATCTATCCGTGCACCTGCTTTGTGGCCTCTTGAAAAGCTTATTTTATATTGCATCACAAGTCCCTGAAAAAGAATATGGACCTTTAAGTCTAGGCCATCTTTCAAAGGCGGGGAACGTACTCGCTTCTTTTATGTGCCAGCTCAACGCAGACTGCCTGTTCTTGTTAATGTTGTCACTGACTACATTAGCTTTTAATTCTCTGTGTTTATAGAGGCTGCTGAGCAAAGGAACAAACCCCGTCATAAAAGGCTCACAGACTGCGCGAATATTGACTCAAATGTGCGTTCGCATTGTTCTATCTGAGCCGCCAATCGCTCTGCCTTTTAACAAAAGCCATTTTTACACAGCGCCTGTTAAAACGAGTCGCAGCCGAGCTTTGATAAGAAAAAAGGAGCAGTTTCTGATCCGCAAAAAGACGTCCCCAGATGAAGGTTGTTCTTCAGCTAATAGGCCAGCGTGTACTCAAGAATGACACATTTGAGCATCTTAAGAAGATAGATGTGAGAAGCACCAGCATGATCTTACACCCACGCATGCACACACTCACAGACGTACACACACACACGCTCACTGAGGGAGTGAAGAAGGCCTCATCAAAGACAGTGTGTTTAAAAATCTGGTGCTTTCACACACTGCTTCGCCAGAGGCAGCTAATGGAGGGGGATTTGGTGGAGGCAGAGGCTGTGAGAGTGATAAATATTGCTGGGGGGTCTGAGTTGTGTGGGGGGGAGCAGGTACTCTCATACTCACCCTTAACAGCTGCTATTGCACACTACCAATCACACGGAGCTATCACACTGCTTAGTGCTGCCACTTCTGCATCTCATACGCGCTCATCTGCATGGTGTGCCTTCAGGATGGATTACAGTTTCTTGATATCAGGAATTCTGAACTGAACAAAACGTGAAGTAGTAAAAAAAATTTAAACTGCAGCCTCAGGGCTAGCGTTGCAAACAAACATTCTCAATCTCAATAGTCAACCACAGAACCTTAATTGTGTGCCCTAGATTGTAGAACTGTGCAACAGTTGAATAAGGAGTTTAATTAGGACAGTTCATTACATAGAACTGACATACCGTGAACACTGTTGTCTCACCTTCAAATAGAAATCCTCCAATTGCAAAGTAAGCATTTTGAAAATGGGCCGATTTCAAAATCCTAATCAGTTACATAACAGTCTTTAAAGTTTAGACCCCCCCAAAACTTAGGAGTAACGGAAAAAGAATTGCTGTCGTGTGAATTATGTAGAGAAAGGCTATGAAGGTGATGTTGGCCCTTTTTTTAACTGTCGAACTGGTGGTTCTGCTGCTGGTTGAAGTTAAATCATCTTAAACCAGAAGTTTCATAGTGAGTAACAACTTTAATTCACTAGTAACTAGTATAGGTATGGTGCTACATCCTAGCATGTATACCTACTAGTAAACTTCAGGGGTATCACAGCCAGTCTGGAGCATTTAAGGTGGAAAAAGACATTCAAACATAAAGCTGGTAAATAGGAAGCCAACTTCAGCCTCGTTAAAAAAATTACCCTGACCACTCAGTACCTTGAAAAGAATTTAAAAAGTGATGACCAAGCCTATTTACATGGTGGTTCATTTTATTTCCTGCCTGTATCTATTTTGACATGTTGCTTCTGTGTGATCATCGTGGTGTCTTGCTGTAAACCAGAAAATAATTAAAAAAGGCTCCATTAACTCTAGTGTCAAATCATAGGGTGTAAATAGACATTTAGTCACCCCATACCTTCTACGCAGACACCAGAGAACTATTTAAATAAAAAAAAAAACATGCTTCAAAATAAATTGTTTGGCCAAAAATCTGCTTCACCCAATCGTCCAGTTACCCTAGACATGGTCAATCAGTGGAGTGGAGTCTTGTTTGTAGTCCAAACACAGCTTCTTTGGTTTAGAACCAGAGCTGCGTGGTGTATCTTCTTTTATTGCTGTCAAATTGAAGAGGGAGACCAGTTCAGAGTATATGTTTTATTCTCAAAGATACTGAGGTACAGACATGCTCTGAAAAAAGATTTGACTTCAATCGGCAATTGCACAGTCTTATAGGTCTGCCTTCATGTTTCATCTGGCCCATGTGACCCATCTGGCCAAGTCATTATCTCCTGGGTTTGGAGCACGTTTTCTTGGGGGTTCCTGCCATAAACAATATGATGGGATTTTCCGAACCATAAACTTCTTGTAACCTCTGTAGCATTTGGTGTGATGGCCAGACACATTTCACAGGATGGACGAGCACTGCTAACAAACGCTAAAACTGAGTAGTCCCTCAAAAAACATTATTGGTTCCCTAAAGAACCTTTCTGTGAGTGATTGACTGGAAAACCTCACAACGAAGAATAGTTAAATTGACAAAGAACCCTTACTTAATGTTCAAATTCCTCTATAGCATCACTCACTCATAATTTCTTAGAGAGTAAAACATGTGAAGTTCATCCAAATGTTTATGCGAAGTATATACAACTAACTGATGTATGAATTTGAATAAATATATGAAAACACAATATAATCATAGTTTTCCATACGTAATTGCTGTGCATCTTTAATTTGTGTTTTTGTGTAGGCTGTTTGTTTATGTGTTGATTTATATACTAAGCACAAAACGGTATTCAAAATAAGCGTGTGAGTTCAAGGAACTAATGTTAAACTGGCATTAGAAGCACAAGCCATATGTGAAAAGCCGTCTGTTCTATAGGGAGCCGTATGTCTCTCTGCATCTGCTGACAGCACTAACTTCTGTGGAATAGTATATGATGAGCTTTATATCAAGCGTTCATTACTGTGGGGTAAAGCTGCACTCTTTGAAGCTCAAATAATCAGATAATGCTCGTTTATGATTTCAGGGCAGGCTGTTCATGGTAAGGAGTCCTAATATCATGGAAAGCTAACACTAATCTAGCACATAAAAACACATTTGAACCACATTTTTTTTCTTTTTACACAATTTGAGACAGAAATAATCCAAAATTACTTGAAATAAAAGCTTTCTACATAAATATCAGAGGTGGGAAGAAGCAAATGAACAATGTCTTTACTGTATGTACATGGTCTTTTTGCATTTCAATACTTTTCTTGGATATTTCTGTCACATAGTACTTCATTTCTAATAATAATAATTATTACTGGCCATGTTGCAAAGAAATTTTAGTATATTCTGCTCACTACATTTTCAACTAGGCTCATTTTTTTTACAATCAAATACCACAAATGCCACTACTACCTGATAAATGGATGCCCCAATGAGCAGCTTTGCTGGACTTGGACAGCCATACATGTTTGAGCCACTGGAGCTAGAACCAGTTTCGAAGCCAGGTGATGCTGACCCTCCCAGAAATCAACCTCGCGCCTCTCAGTCTGCAAGAGAATGACACAATGGACATTTTTGCTCCTGTTATTGCGAAGATCAGCCAATGTAAAGTTACAGAGACATAGTAGGTTGTCATTAGCCTAGCTGGAGTTGGTGAAGCAGGTGATGTCTAAGGAGGGCTCACAGTGTGAAATGTAGCACTGAGCAAGTTGATGCCAATGTGCTCTATTTTTTACAGCGTTATAATATTAAGGGAGGAGTAACGCTAAGCATGGCTACAGTGGTTCATTAAGTTTTGACATGTTTCAGTCCTGCCCAAAATTCCTGAGCACAAAGACCTCACAATTCATTACTACATTCACTGTCAGTCAAGTCACATTCTTATGAGGTAATATCCAGAGTAACTGCCATGTGCAGCACATACAGCAGCTAGATGGGCTGGGAGACCCAATATGGTCCAGGTATCTGGGGCCATGCTGACTGCAGTGCCTCCCGCAGATGCTTCTGTGCAAGTTAAACTGTTCTTGACCTTTTAACACATTTGTTAAGGCAAGTGCTGTTTAAAGAATAGATATCCCATACTGCTTCCTTTGTGACCTCCAGGAACAGGTCCACAATCACTTTTTCTTTTTCTTTTTTAGACACAAGACGATCAGTGTTTCTGCAGCTATGACCAACAGTTTCTAGGTCTTGCTGTCGAATAACCTATAAGTATGCGCAACCGTCAGTGTTGCCAGTCTTTTGATCATCACATGGCAAAAATTTATTGCACAATGATTTCCTAATTTCACATAGTGTAAAAATGATGAAGTCGTATCCCGTCAGAAAGCAAATGCTAAGGCTTATATGGGCTGAGAAGGAGGAATTAAACTACTCTCCTCGTTTTTCTTCTCCAATGAGAAGCACAGTAAATGGTTTCTTTAGACTACCCATGTAGTGTGATGTGTTCTTTACACACCTTAGAATCCAAAGACAACAATAGCAGTAAGCCCAAATACGCCCAAAAATTCACATCCTTGATCATACTTACAAGAACTACTTGACCTGCCTTGTTAAAAAAAACAATCCTTGGTGTTTGCTCTCCAGAAAGAGTTGTGAATAATAATCTTTTGTTTTTGTAGGTCTGTGATTGCATACATCTAATTAACAATCAGTGAAGAACCTGTTGTCTCAAAAATGAACCTTGAACAACTTTTTAAATGCATTATTCAACTTTAAGTGCTTTTAGAAACATTTACTTTTATACTTTTACTTGTAAACCAAACTTTAGATAAATCATAAGGGATGTTTTACCAGAGAACTGACACATTAATTCAAAGCACTGTCTATAATTTCAATCTAATAAATTTTTTGTTAAATTCAGTGAATATCCTTTCAGGGTTCACTAGCTGTCTGTTCTGTGTGTGCACAGGAAAACAAAAACTTAGTGTTCGTACAGAGCACTGGCTCAGTAAATGAGAATAACAGGGGGCGTTGTTGCCCATGCACAGGAGCAAAGTTCTTAGATCAGGCGAGGGGATGTTTACTGGTGAAGAGACCTCCGAGACATGATGAAGCTAAAGCTGGCTTCCTATTCACATTTTCCCCAAGGCACTTAAATGTAATTGTGTGTTAAGATGGAACAAGCTGAAATGAGTAACTCGCAAAAAAGAGAGAGTTGAAAGGCACAAAATGGGATGAGGAGGTTGCTGGACAGGACAGTAATGTTAACTTTGCTCCTTCATAGAACCAACAGGTCAGTTTTGGCTGGTTCGTGATAACCCACAGCCTAGCTAACGTTAAATACATTATTATTTTGTATTATTTGTTTAAACAATAGATGATACATTTAGTTACTTTGGGTTAATGGCCAAGAAGATGTTTGACAGCCCAGCTAGTGTTGTTCAGCTTGGGAATGCAGGTCCATGAATTTTGGTCAGCAGAGCATCTGAAGGAGCACTAATGTGAGGGGTAAATTTGTTTTACTGTTGACTTCAAATATCAACAATCATTACTAAGAATGCACCAATGAATATGTGTAATTCTGACACCTAATTTGAAATATACTAAGTACTGTATGTGTATGTGTGACAGTAATTATATTATATAATTTAAAATAATATTTAAAAGAAGTGTACTTAAAGTACTGATGACTCACTTTATTCACACCCAAAAAAAAAAACTATCTGGCCAAATGGCTCACCTCCTCCATCTATCAGGCTGCTAAGTTCATGCAGTACACAGCCCCACTGGTCCAATAAAACATACAGGAAAGACACATCATTACACACAGCATTATGGCAACTCTTTGTTATACCGTCCCCAGTAAGAGAGGCACGTGCAAAGAAAGTAATGAGAGGCAGAATAGAGCTGTTTTCCAGTGCTGGCCCTGTGCTGCTGGACACAGTGCCGCTGCCATAGCAACAGACAGCGGCCGGTGTGGCTGGTGGTCGGCGAGGGCTGGAGCGCATCCAATGCTGGCATGTCAGGGGGCGCTCTACAGCAGGGGGCTGATCGCTTTTTGATGTAACAGCTGCTGGAGATGCCACATTAATGGGGAAAAAAGGGCATTTTTGTCACTAATGCTGGAGGATAGAGACTCTACACCTAAGTCCATGAATGAATAACTCAATTTGTGAACGCAGTAAGATTTTGAAATTAAAATGAAAAAACATGATAGCAATAAAACTACCTTATACATAGTCCATAAACCACATCATTTGCTATTTTTTCTTACTTTTAAAATGTGTGTGGGTTTACCCGCCAAGAACATTCATAACTCGTTTGTGCATGACCATTTTCCAGACTCGCTCTGTTTAAAACAGGCTGTTTCGGTTCCTGTGCACTTAAGAACAATACATTAAAGCAGGCAGTGTACTCTGTGTGCTCCGTATGTTGGTTGGTACTTCATTTAACTGTGCTGTTTTTGCAGCCCCAAAATTACAGAAATTATTTAAAAAACAATATATTAAAACCATAGATATTTAAAGAGATTATTTAAATGTTAGACACTAATTATGTTAGTATAAACTAAATAAATACAAAAGGATAATTTATTGTAAATCGTTTGTTGGGTGCCCCAAACACTAATCCCTACTTTTAAACAATATTTGATTGAAAATAATGTCACATCCTGCCCTGTTTCCCTCGTCCTCACCTGTTTGTTTACGTTCCTGTTTGTAGTCATGTGCTTGTGTTTACGTTTTTCACCATGTGGTTCTGTCTGTTAGTCATGTGATCCTTGTCTCCGCCCTCCACCTGGTTCCCATCCTTGTCACCTCCCATTGTCACCAGCTGTCTCCTGTTTCCTCTCGTTATCTGTGTATATAGTCTGCCTGTTTTGCCTTCTCCTTTGTGGTTTGTTGTCTATGGTTAGTGTTATGAGTGGACCCTGTTAGTTTGTCTAGTGTTTCTGTTTGTTTATATTTCATGTTTGTTTTGATTAGTGTTTGTTTTGATCTTTATTAAAATATTTTAGTTAAACTTTGCGCCTGCGTCAGCCCCCTTTGTCGTGTCTATTTCCCTCGGCACCTCTCCGGGTCCAGCGTGACAAATAATGCTATATTTCCTTTGTTTTCTTTTTTTTTTTTAAAGATCTTTTTTGAATTTGTGTTTTACATCAGGAAATGAATTTTAGAGCAGAAAGTGAAGCTGCACCCTTGCATCATGGCAACATGCTGAATAGAGAGGTTGCATTGTTTTAGGCTAAATTTGTTTCAAAGACTTGAGATCAGTGTGAACTGTCACCACCAAACCACATATTTTCTGTAATTAAGTTAACGTATTTGTGTTTAATGAAAAGTATCTGTACTGGCAAGTGTTTTTGAGTTCTGCCTACAGGTAGCTCAATTATAGTAGAGTTGTTTTTTGGTGAGAAAAGAAAATCAATCAATTATTTACTTTAATGGAAATAAAGAAAACTAAAGTATTGGGTCAGTAGAAGGCTTGCACTCTGATCTACAGAGCGTATGAACTGCAGTGAGAGTGCTATGCCTCATAACTTTAGCAGTTCAGCAGGAAACCACTTTTCCATGATGGACCCTTAAGAGACCAGGGACTTTTGGAGTACAGATACAGGTTTTTCTTGTGTTTTATGTAGATTTATTTGTGGAATATTTTATTTAGTGTATGAAACTATATTTAATATTTTGTCTATTATTTTACCTATGGAACAGGTCCGAATAATGAAGTCAAGGTGCTTTAGTTAAAGAAGTGAAAGGAGGAATTCCACCAAATTCTCAAATTGTTTGCACCGGTTAGTGGTCTGTTTTGAAAAAATTTCCATGCTACCAATTACTTTACTGTGGTGGTGCTAGAAACATGGGATTACCTGTGACATGAATACAGTCATTTTATTTCCTGTCCGAAAGGACCAGTGACCCTATGTGTCTTTTGAGATGTACATGTAATGTTGAAGGTCTAAGATCATTTTAAAATAGTTTAGAAATGTTAATAAATGTTTTGTTTGGATGCTATTTTTCTTGCACCTCTCCCCCATCACATAGGTCAAAATACATTTTATCCTAAAAACTAAAGACTGGTATCCATAACACAGGGTGTCAGGCAACATGCAACAAATATCTAATAGTTTTATGCAATAACTTTCTGTGAAGAAGCTTTTAGAGGGATTACATTCTTTAGACATCTGGTTCCTATTACCACCACTTTCAATTAAATAAGTATTTCACATCAGACCAGTCTAAGTGACTTCTTAGCCCTTTAAAGCCTAAACCATGAAACAATTGCCCAATGTCACACCCTGCCTGTCCTCGTCTGTCTGTTTATGTCCTCTTAAGTCCACAAGTCCACAAGTTTACGTCTTTTCCATGTGATTCTGTTTGGTCATGTGCTCCCCTTATTCCCTGCTCCGCTCTAGCCCCGCCTGTCTCACCTGTTTGTCATTTAGTCTTTAGTCTTGTCATCTGCTCCTCGTTCACTTTTGTTATATATACCCTGTGTGTTCAGTCTGTCTATGTCTGACGTTTTCTATGGTCTGTATGTTTTTAATGGATTTCGTGCTGTTCGTTCCTGTGTGTTGTGTTTTGCGGTGTTCTGTTGTGTTCTTGCCCGTTTATCATAATCATGGACTTCATAGACTATTAAGCCTTTGCATCCTCATCTGCGTGTGTATCCGCCTCCTCCATCTCCCTCACCGTTACACCCAAAAATTCTAACTCTTTGAAAATGAGTGAGTTACAAGACCTTCAATTAATAATAATAATAATAACAACATATGAGTTTTGTTTTGTATCATATTTGGTGCATCTGAAACTTTTGCAGTTTTTTGCAGTGTTTTTGCTAACAAATGAAAACATTTAGAACACAGTGTTATATTCTGAGATGATTTTAAATCTTTAGTAATTTCTAACTTAGAAAAGAACACTTCTCCATATTGTACAACAGTGTTTCACATATTCTGTTTCGAGTACAATCTTTGGTTCTCTGCCAAAATTTAGAACAAAGTGTGGGTTTGAGCAAAGTTCAGATGTACATCAGGTTGTGTATCAAATATGATTCACTTGGCGTTAAATGGTTAATGATTTAATTAAACATGCATTTATAACTGTTTTAACAATGCAGCAGGAAAT
This sequence comes from Megaleporinus macrocephalus, assembly GCA_021613375.1. Lineage (NCBI taxonomy): Eukaryota > Metazoa > Chordata > Actinopteri > Characiformes > Anostomidae > Megaleporinus > Megaleporinus macrocephalus. The sequence continues at coordinate 18,174,140 of CM038715.1, forward strand.
TGAATGCACACAGTCTCCCCAAGACATGTTTTTCTGTTTTGAGGATTCTGCTTTGTTTAGTTTTGGAGCTGTAAGGCGAACGGGTAATGGACACTTATACTGGGTCCACAGAAGGCCTCCAGCTTTAAAGGTATTGGTTCCAGCCCTGCTTTCCACTTGATTACATTAATGAGCTTTTTCCCTTAACAACAAAAGCAACTTAATTAGTCAGATCAGGTTCTGTGGTGATTGAAACAAACGCCTGTAGACATCTTTTTTTTCCGGTAACATACTTGAGTAGGGCGCTCACGATCTGTGGCATCCTCATTTATAGGAGCACAAATGAGTTTTTTGTGCTAATGTTGTGCTAATAGCCAACTAGCTGTGGGCTGAGTTTTCCAAAAGCGTCATAGCATAAAGATCAACTTAGGATGGTTAAGTGAGTAGAACATTGAACACATAATCTGTAATAGTTAAAAAAAAAAAACTTTAACGCTGATAAGGTTTTGTTACCTAGAACTTAGAAGGATCAATTTTTTTCTAATCTTTTCTTAAAGGCTGAATCACAACCTGTCCTGTATCTGTTTTTTTTTTAAATGGAAGAAAGTTGTTGGTTTGTAGGAAGAAAAAAAAATAATATATATATATATATATATTTGTCATTGTTGTCATTGCACAGTAGTTACCCCACAGCAAGAAGGTCAGGTGATCAGGGTTGACATGCTCCCCCTGTGTCTGTGTGGGTTCTCTGAAATTTTCCTTTCCAAAAATATTCCTTTCCAATAAAATGAATGTAATAAGTTTTTTTATTTTTTTATTTCAAGGAATTTTGGTTAATTCAATTCTATTGGTTAATTCATCATGAAACCACAGGATATATTTGTTGTGTTCAAATCATATAGAAAAATACAAACAAGGGTGCAAACACCCTCAGGACATATTGTGAGCGGAGTACAATCAGATTATTTAAGCCACATTCAGGGGAGGTCAGAGACGGAGATTGACCAAATGTGTAACAGAACATATTTTACAAATATCTATATACAATTACATAAACAGAAATGTGTCTGCCTAGCGAATAAAAAAAGAGAATAAACAAAGTGAAAGAAGTGGGTCCCAAAGCAGAAGTCTTAATGCACTTTTAATCAGCCAATAAAAGAACACTAGGCCAAATTACACTCATCCTGTAACCAGCAAGAGAGTAAAAGTAAAAACAAACACTGTATGTGTTTACATGCTATTTTTGTATGCTGTCTGATCAAAATCAGAACAGATTTTAGTGCAAAGCGTAAATGGAACCTGTAAATGGAATAAAAGTTAATCCAGATACAATCCATACACATGACACGGATATAAGTTCACAACTGGTTCAGAAAAAATAGATGCTCAAAGTAGCGATGTGCAGGCTGCTTGTTTGCTTGGGCCAATTCTCTTAAAACTAAGCTTAACTCTTCCATAAGTACCGCTGAAAGCTCTTCTGATTCATATCATTTTCTTAGTGGCAGTAGACCAAGTCAAGAAAACATACCATTTTGAAATAATATCTTTCAAGTCTAATTACTCCCTCTTTCTTACTGAGGAGATTTGATGTGATTACATCAAACGCAGTAGCTAGCAAATAATCCAATATCCAGTCATCCATCAACTCCTTCAGTTTGCATGTCAACACTGTAACCTAGATTTCCTGTTCAGCCTTGACAGTAAGCTCTGATTGTTGTTCTCTGCTTTCAAAGTCCGGTATCCAGGGCTGCTTTTGACCTTTGGCAAGTACGCAGTTGTGAAGAGAAAACAACTACAGCGGCCAGGCTGTGGCACAGTGCTGGGGGATGACATTTAACACTGAAACAATGACTAATTTTGATAACCGCAGAGGGTTCATTGTCCATGAGGGGAAACTAATGTGGCATCAGCAGTCCAAAATAAAACACCCTTACACTACACTTCAAAAAGACTGTCTCTTGATAGGCTTAATGCCTTGCTGCTGTTCAACATAATGATGATGACGGTAATAACAATAATTACGGCCATTCTCCGTGCTGTAACAAGGAGTGAATGAGAGGATAATTGTAACGGCACGTAAATGGGTAAAAGAGTGTGACTCTTCATCATCATTGATGCGTTTGTGAAGACAAGACAGGGCATGGATGTAATAGATTATTGAGTGTAATAGGACAAGGCCACTTTACCCTGACACATTGATAAAGATGGTGCGCCAGGTGAGTTCAGTGGTAGTTCACAGTTCAATGTACGGTCATATAGCAAAACGAGTCTTTTTTTTAGCTGGGTGGGGCACAGGTGATGTCAGAACTGTACATATCAACCAGTGTTGATAATATGTACATGTGAGCTACTCACATTCCTCATATAAAGTCATTGCTCTCTTGCTCTCAGTCACCTGCTGAAGGATTGTACTGCAAGTGGTTAACCTTATTAACAGGACCACGATAGCTAGTGGTCCACCTTAAGTGTAGGTATAAATCTCAGTGGATGTCACAAAATGTTTTACAATTACATAAAAACCTGAAACTCTTGGTAGTAAAACTCTAAAATGCTTTATTGATTCATTCATTGCTTCATTACTTGAGTGTGATCTTAGACTCTGAGCTGTGTTTTATCTGTTTTACGTAAGCACAGTTACTAACATAGATCTTTATCATTTGAGAAATATTACTAAAGTTCAGACTTTTCTATCTCAGAGGGACGCAGAGAAATTTGTTTGTGTGTTTGTTACAAGCAGCGTCGATCACTGTAATGGTCCTCTTACTGGAGTTCCTAATAAAACAATCCATCAGCTACAACCAGCAGCACGGATCCTAACACAAACACAAAAGAGCTCATATCAGTCCTGGTTTAGAAGAACTGCACTGGCTCTTTGTATCTTTTAGAATAGACTTTAAAGTTCTGCTACTACTTTATAAAGCTCTAAATAATCTAGAACCTGCTCACATCACAGAATGTCTCTCTATTAATGTTCCAACTCGAGATCTTAGATCTGCAGGTACTGCAGAGAATCTTTTTTCTGTTATTCTGCTTTTACAGTGTGGAACTAAATTCAGCTTTTATTAGACAGTCGATCTTAGTGCTCACTTTCAAGAAACATTAAAAAATGTATCTCTTTAATTCAGCGTTAAATTAAAACCCTGACATCTTCTGAGTACTTATACATTTTAACAGTGTCTTTGGCTTATTAAAACTCTATTGAAGCTATAAGTCATGCATATAACATTAAGGCTGTTGAATGTTCCAGTAACTCTTGTTAAATATGAGTTTATGAGCATAGTCAGATCTTTAAAATGACCATTAGACAGCTTGTTCTCCATTTTGCACATTCTACTCACCATCCAGAGACTGAGATTAAGAACAGTCAAACCACACTGATCCTGCATCCATAGCATCTCTAGCATCCTTTCCAGTGTTGCTCACTACTGCTGCTGTCGCTGGATCATTTACATTCCCAGGGATACGCCACTGTCAATCATAATATTGATTGACATTTCAGAAGATTTTGGAGTTGTCTGTGGGAGTTTGTACCAATTCAGTCAAAAGTGTTTGTGAGGTCAGGCACTGATGTTGGACGAGAAGGCCTGCCACACAATCTACATTGCAATCAATCACCTATGAGATCAGTTGAGCTGGGGTCTGTGCTCTGTACAGGTCTAAACACTCCTCAAAAAAAGGCACAAGATGATGGTTTTGTCAAGCCCTAACAGTCCCCGGACCTAAACAAATCTGTGAATCCAAGAATCTCACAGAACTGGAAGACAGAGCAAAAGTAACTCCAACAAGAACTGAAACTGCTTTGAGTCTTTTCTGCTGTTTTGAAACTGTAAAATATGGAATAAATATGGAAAATATTAAAGAAATGTGTCATTAATTTTATGCCTTTTGGAAATTAGGTCATCCTGCACTTACTTAGATTTTCAGAGTGGCAGAGATGTTTCAGAGTCAAGACCAAGACTTTCAGTAGTTGAGTTAAGGCCAAGACTAGGACTGTCACAGGCCAAGACAAGACTGAGACCAGTTGTTTTTTAGTTGCTTAATATATATTATTATATAATTAATATTGAATATGTTATATGATATATATAATACATTCTATACAGCAATAATTTTTTCATAATATATGTTAAAAGTTATTGAACTTTTGTTAATGGAATTAAAATACAAGACATTTTGAATATTCCTTCCTTAATTATAATTTTAGTAAGTAGATTTATTAGTCATGTCAAAATCATATATCAATACACACACTAAGCACTTTATTAACAACACCTCCTTGTATCTCACCTCATTGTACATTATAGCAGCTCTGTAGTCCATCCTATATGGTAAGTGGAGACTGTCTGAGTCCCGCAGTGTATAAGCCCCTGTAAAATGTAATTTTTTAAATTTAAGTTAATTGTACATTTGTTACCATGATTTGACATTTTATATGTATTTTTTTGTAACATAGTACATAGTAATTAAAATATAGTAACTTAGTAAGTAATATATGGTCACTGTCCAAAGAAGAACACAGATCTCATGGATTTTAGATCATTTTTGTCCACTTTGTTTTTCTATATCATTTGATTGCAGCAGCTGCCGTTCACATTATGCAAAGAATTGGACCAATAAAAATGATCTTAAATAGCTATAGACTTACATTGTAAGTAAAGACTGTTTTTGATCTCTCTTGCAAAGTTACAATTTTGGACATATTTGTTTTTCTTTGGGCAGTAAAATCCTAAAACATTGTTAATTATTATTAAATTAAGCCAAAGTTTGCATTAGAGTTGGACTCAGCAGTTAGGGCTCTGAGCTCTGCCTGTGTGAGAACTGAAAACGAGTGACTAAGCCTCTCTGCTGTTTGCTCAAGGACTTTAACAAGTCAGGTCACTGATGTTTGGCCAAAAATACCCTCCGATCCATGTGCCAAAATCAAATGCTTTATTGCTCATCTGTCGTTTTTAACAGCGGCTCGAGCTGCAGAAGCAAAATGAGCGTCTGTAAAGAGTAATCTGATAAACAGACAGGCTGTGCCGACAGTGTGGCTCTGATGTGCACTGAGAAAGATGTGCTCTGGAGGACAATTCTCTCGTTAATTAACATGCTTAACACGGTTCAGTTGTTCAGTGAGGGCCCGAATATGGGTAGAGTGTTCACATGATGAAACACACTGAACTAAAGATTTCAACAGTTTGCACCAATCAAGGAAGATTTGAAGATCTGAATGTGATCTTAGTTTAGCGCTAGCAGTAAGGAATGTTCCAACTGGCATTCTGATTGTGAATAAGTTTGTGTATTGCAGTAAAACATGTTCACCAGTTTAGAGAGCTTGAGTTTCACCTCCCAGCTGAAATCGACATTCTGATTGGTTCTGCTGCTGAAATAGATATTCTGATTGGTTAAGTGAAGCCATTGAAGCAATAACCAGATCATCCATGTCAAACCAATGACACCAGCAATCAAATGAAAAAGCTTTGTATGATATCTTGAAGCACAATATACAGCAGTATATGTATTATATAATATATCTAGCAATATTACACTCAGCTGGTCTTAACAGCAATTTCCAAGTCCACCTTACCCCAAGGCTGAAACAAGACCAAGTCCAAATGAGGTAGAGACCTAGACGAGGCTGAGGCCTCTAGTTTATGGTCACAAGACTGGTCTTTGGTAATAACAGCTTTGTGAAATCTTGTGTGATAGAAAACAAGAACAAGTTCCAAACAATTTCAGTTTTTACTAATGACATTTTACTCAGTTGTCTAACATGGTAGGCATAAAAATAACAAATAATTTGTTTTCTTGTGGCTATTTGCTCTGGCTTTAGCTGCTGCTCAAACAAATATGTGAGGTACTTATTCTTAAGCTTGTGTATGGAAATCCCACCCACTCCTAGTATACAATGCATTTGAATTTGCCTTATCATAAATTTATCTTCTGATTTGTATTAATGAAAACACCTAAATTATTTAGTCAGCTTTTCTTCGTTTCTCGGAGGTCATATTGAAGGTCAATTCCAAATCCCCTGGCCATTATCTATTCCAGAATAAATTATCTCCGTCAGAGATGCATCCCGCTGCTCCGCTCCTGACCTTGCTGACTAAAAAACTTCTGCAAAGCGACATAATCAACCAGAAGCGCTCAGCCTCTCTCTAAACCCAAATTCCTCATTCTTAATGACTTTATCAGGGGGAAAAGGCCAAGGAGGACGTCAGAATCTCCTGACACTTTTAACAGCTTTGTCTCTTTTTGTCTCAAACACACAGAAATTAAGCTTTAAGCTTTGTGAATGCAAAAATATGTCCTTGATGTTTAGTGATAGCTACTTGTGTTAACTTGTGTTTTATTTATCTGCTTTTTTGAACATCATTTATTTCTCAAAACGGCTGCTTCTGTTGCTTTAGGCTGCCTGTTCAAAAAAGGCTTCACAAGCTCTACTTTGTATATCTTGTGAATATAAGTGAACACATACTCTACAGAGAACACACTTAAATATAGCATATATTAAGGAGGATAATTAATGATAAAACCCATGTTTTGCCCCTGGCATGTTAAATTCCACAATTAAAAAGTGTGCATTAAAAAGCGTGATCTCTGTAGAGCATACGGACTTATCAACAAACATGAAACTTTACCAGGATGCTTATATGACTATACAATGTGGCACCTTTGGGGTATTTCTACCACTAAAACGTTTGGAATCAATAATATAAAACCAAGCTGGTCGCAGAAACATGTTTATAAAGGATAATAATGCACAAGTGGTGGATAGTTTGTTTTAAATAAACATTTAGGTGCAGAATGATGGACAGAGCTGAACAGTATATACCCTCACTGAGCACCTTCTTTTATCTACTCACATTTTCCATTTAATAAGCTCTACTTACCATATCAGAGCACTTTATAGCTCTACAATTACACACTGTAGTCCATCTGCTTCTATGCACACTTGGTTACCATGTTTTTCAATGATCAGGACCCCTCCTGGACCACCACAATACAGGTATTATTTAGGTGTTGGATCATTCTTAGCACTGCAGTTTTGCTGACCTGGTGGTGGGGTGTTAGAGTGTGTTGTGCTAGTGTGAGTGGATCTGACCCAAGCAGTGCTGCTGGAGTTTTTAAACACTGTGTCCCCTCACTGACCACTCTATCTGACAATAGATCTGTTCATAATCATAATCATCATCATAATAATAATAATCATAATCATAAGATAATCATCATCTAATCCTTATTAGTGGTCACAGGACTTTTTGGCGGGATAATTTTGGTTGGTGGACTATTCTCAGTCCAGCAGTGACACTAAGATGCACTTACAATTAATATGCACATGAAACGTATAACAACTATACAGATGACACAACAATGAAAATAATATACTGAAGTTTATTTAGAATTTTGTTAGTTGCACCATAGAGAATGCTATTACTACTGTAATAGCATTCTCTATGGTACAACTAACAAAATTCTAAATAGATTCAAGATTCAAGAGTTTTATTGTCATATGCACAGCAGAACAGACAGTTAGACTGTACAATGAAATTCTTACTTTGCTGCTCCTCCATTCACCAATAGATAAAGATAACAAATAAAAGAAATAAAAATATATATACAAAATATACAAAGTATAACAATATAAGTTGATAATAAACTTCAGTATATTCAGAACTCAGCTGCACGTCTCCTCACTCGCACCTGCTCACGTGATCATATAACACCTGTTCTCCAAAAACTCCATTGGCTTCCTGTTCCCCAGCGCATTCAGTACAAAATTATTTTATTCACTCACAAAGCTCTCCATAATTAGGCCCCGCCCTACCTCACTGACCTCCTCCATCACCACACTCCTTCCCGTAACCTTCGTTTTTCCGTAACCATTCCCATCAGGACTAAGCACCGGACCTGGGGTAATAGAGCCTTCTCCATAGCTGCGCCCTCCCTATGGAATGCTCTGCCAAAATCCATAAGAGCCTGCTCACATCTGTCAAAATTTAAATCTCTCCTCAAAAGCCTCCTTTTCAGATCTGCTTTTAATTTCTAGTGTCATACCTTGTTTATATTTTGTACTTGCTTGCTCCCTTTCCCACTTTGAATTTTTTTTTTTGTAAAGTTGTTTGTAAAGCGTTCTTAAAAGGCGCTATATAAATAAAATGTTAAAATAAAATTATTATACCACATTACATAATACATTTATGACAGAGGTAGATTGTATGCAAGCCAGAACACATATATTTTAAGGGTGGATCTGAATGGAGGACAGAGAATTAGACTGGTGACCTTGAGAAGGGCGAGAGTTTCAGAAGTGTTTAGCAAGTCTGGAAAATGCTCGAACACCAAAGCTGTGGAAGCTAGAGCAGGGAATAGTAAGCAGTCCAGCGCTACAACAGTAGAGTGCACATAGGCTTGTAAGGTTGAAGAAGGTCAGACAAACAGAAACGAGAAAGGTGGCTGAGAGCTTTGTATGTGAGGAAAAGAATTCGAAACTTTATGCATTTTGTAATGGGTAGCCAGTCTTTTCAATGTGGTGATGTGAAACCATCTAAAGTTTATGAAGTAATAAAGAGATAATGCCTGCAAGAAGAGACCTGCAATAATCTAAGCAACTAGAAATGAAAGCCTGAATGAGATTTTCAGCAGCAGGCTGGGAAAGAGATGGTCGGATGTTAGCTATTGCGTAAGCAAAAGAAAGAGGTTTTAATAAACTGACAGAAGTCAAGTTTTAGTGAGTCAAAGATGACACAGATTTTGAACAATAGAAGAGAGACAAAACAATAATTCATCAAGTGTGAGGGTGCCAGTTTTATAGAGGGCAGATTTAGAACCAATGACAATAAGTTTAGCTTTAGAACGCTGTGTTTCATCTGTGGCACAGTTCTAGCTTACACAAAGGAGGTTTACTAGGGGAACTGGTCCAACGATAGTTCTTTGTGAAAGTCAACATTAAAATAAAGCATGATCTGGCCAAGTGGGAGAATATAAATAATTAATAATAAAGATCCAAGACCTGAACTTTGCGGGCCCCTTTTAGTGACAGTGGAAGTAGATGAACTGTGCCCAGAAAGAGTAACAAAATGCTTAAGATTAGTTAAATAGGAAGTGAAGAAATCAGAAGCAGAGTCTACATCACTCATTCTAGAGAGGAGGATGGAATGGCTCACTGTGTCGAAGGCAGGGCTTAAATCGATTTGTACAAGAGTGCTAGGAGCACCAGCATCAGCAGGCACAAGCAGATCACTAACAACTTTAACCAGAGCCGTTTCAGTGCTATGATATGGCCAAAAACTGGACTGGAAGGGATCTAGGAGATTAGCTGTTTCCAAATAAGCTTTGAGATGGACTACAAAATCTCGCTTAAGGATTTCTGACAGAAATGGAAAATGAAAACAGGGGCAGGCTAGTGGTTGAGTGGTCAGAGGAGAGGGAGGGACGGTTTAATTCAAGCAGACCATAAGAGAGTACTTTCAAAGAAATATAAGAATGAATTACAAAGTTTAGAGGAAGATGCTACAATGCTTCCTGAGGCGTTGAAAAGCATAGAAGCAGCTGAAAATAGATTATGCGTTTGTGTTTGGCATGTTAAAAAGACTAGAGAGATAACTTAACAGTACATAATGCATGCAAGTAAACAGATTGCTTATAATCATCAGCATGCAGTTTTTCAGCCTTTCGAGCCAAAAACCAGTTCCATTGTGCAACGGTCAGTATTGTACCAAGATGCAGGAAAGAAGAAAAAAAGGGCTTTGGTTTTTATAGGGGCTAATATACTGAGACAGTCCCCACTTACCATATAGGCGGACTACAGATGGACTACAGAGCTGATAAAATGTATAATGAGTTGAGATACAAGGAGGTGTTGTTAATAAAGTGCTTGGTAAGTGTATGGATGTATGATTATAAAATTACTGATAAATCAACTTACTGAAATTATAATTAAGGAAGAAATATTTAGAATGCATAGTATTTCAAGGGGTCATTAATCTGAAGTCCAATAATTTTTGACTGCAAATATTATAAGAAATTAAATAATAAATAAATAATAATAAAACTGTAAAGAAGAACAATAAGTACTGTATATAATTTATTAAATATTATATAAAATGTAACACATAAATGATACAATAATATAACAGTATAAAGCATGTAAAAAATATCCTTCATGTATAGTGTATCATACATAATTTGCACTGTAAAAGTTTTTTTTACTAAATGTAATATTTTTAGGTTTGATTTGGGGAGCTTGCATATGCCAAGCAAATTCACCATTTGTCATAATTTTATGGTGCCTAGACATCAGAAACATTTGAATCTATTTAGATACGGACCACTTTTCATATCAAAAAAATAATATGCGCTTTAAACAGTGAGCTGATATACATTCAGGGTGATAAGCCCATTCGAGGGGATCTGCATCTGTCAGGAGTTATTATTGTTTGGATGTATGTGCCATGTGAAACTTAAAAGTAAAAGGAAAACAAACAAAGAAGAAGAAAGTTTACTGATCAAACAATGAAGTTGGCTGTGTTCTCAGGACAATGGACTGACCACCCCATAGTTCAGATCTCAACATCAACAAATGTGTTTGGTATTATTTGGATTGTGAGAAGCAACCAATTTCAAAGACTGAACTTTGGAGGTGGAAAAATATACCTGCAGGTTTCTAAAGAAAACTAAATAGAATGGAGGCTGTAATAAGGGCAAATACTGAAAGACTGTCTGAAATTTCGTGTTAAATACACATTTTTCCGTTTTTTATGTTTCTTGTTATACTTCACTGGAAGTTAAATGAATGTATTGTGGTGTCGAGTACTGTATATACAGCACATGTGCGGGAGAATATTTTACAAGAATACAGTACACACTCACACGTTCCCAGCACACAACGTATTCTACTAATACACATCCTAATGCTATTCAACCATGTACGGCAGATACTGAAATATCCAGTATCCTGGCAACAGTACACGGAACACTTTTATATGGCAAGTTCTGTCAATACGGCTTTCTGAACAGAAGGAAAATCCCCCATTATGGAAGCTGAGGTGTAGACCTGGTGGTGGATATAGAGAAATCTTCACATTCAACGCAATTTCACTGTTCCACTAATGAAGTCATTTAACTGCAGCATGAGGGAAAAGCACCAGCTCTCCAGCTCGATTGGAGTGGACTCTGCCAGACAAGACTGTGGCACTGGGTCCCCAAAAACATCTGAAATATGAAGTTTGCGATTAATAGTAAATTAGTCAAGCTAATTCATTTGTATTTCTAATTGCACGCTTTGGCAGTCCAGTCATAGAGCACTGAATTAAATCTTGCCAATGGGTTTCAATTTTTCAATTACAGAGCCCTTCGCATAAGAAGACCAAGCATTTTTTCAAGACTAGACACATTAATTTAGACCGGTGGTTTACTTTTAATGATACGTCTGCAGCTAAATTAAAGTTCATTAAATGGACATACATTGAAGAGAAAAGAGGGGCATAATTCTTTTTTAATTAAACTGGATCACTGTTGTTTATGAATGCCTTGATAAAGTGCACTGACTTGGGGGAACTGTAGACACTTACACAGCCATTAAAAATAAAGGTGACAAAAAAGGTTCCTTGGGTGGATGAAGCATTATTGCCTCCTCGCCTTTAAGTGCATGCTTCTTTAAAGGTGACACAGAATGAATTTATTCAACATTTTAAATAGCTCTCTACACAGATCACATGTCACTGTTTACATGTGCATTTGCCCACGATTTGGCCCGAGAATTAAAAAGGCTGTTTTTTAATGAGATTTTTTATAAATATTTTGATGAGCTCTGCTCTGATTTGCTTGTTTAAAGTGAGACACTGAGAATCACACAGACTTAATGAATCAATTAATCATTAGTGAAGATTTTGGAATTGGCCTGTTTCACCGACCTGTTTTGTAAATGTAGGTATTGTGTTTAAAGGAGGAGTTCAAAGACAATACCAAGTTGCCTATGGAATTTTTAACTTTAGGCTGGTAACAGTCTGGATGTTCCTGTTTTTAATCTATAAGGTGTACTTTTCAGACCACAGCGCACCTTTCCACAGTGCATCATTCCATTTCAGATGAGCTTGAGTCCAGAGAAGACTGGACGTTGCTGAAATATGGCTTCCTCTTTGCATAATACAATCTTAACACTCAGGAATCCAGTGATAAATGACTTTCATTGACAATGGTTTGTCAAGGTATTCCCAAGCCCATGTTTTGATATCCATCACAGACGCATTTTATTGACGTGTCGTCTGAGGGGTTGAAGGTTTTCAGGTTGTATGTGAAACCAAAGGCAGCTTTGGTTATGCTGCTTGTGCTGTCTTATAAATAAAATACCTTAGAAAACAGTGTGTTGATGATGGTATTTGATACCGAATTATGTTTGAGGTGTTTTAAAGCCAGCAGTAGGACATAGACAGGTTACTACTAGTTGTTAGCATTAACGCCTAGCATTGAAAAATGTTAGCATTTAAAAAATGCATTTTAAGAAACGTATTTTTGCACAAACAGGTTTCTCTCATCCCCTGTGTCAGTGCTGGGGTTTTCTGTCATTCATTCCTAACCACATCAGCACAGACACATAGGGTACATTAGGCAGTGAAGGATACATATAGGCTGCCTTTAAAAAACAACTGAACAGCGGACTCTTAGCAGGACTTTACAGAAAACCAATTTGGACATGACTGAACACCTTCCTGCCCAGAATACTTTCTGAGTAGGCAGTGTTTGTTTCATTTCTGACACACAGATTTTTCTGGATTCCCTGAATTTTTTTGATTAAATTATGCATCAAATATGGTAAAATGATGTCTTTAGGAACATTGTACTTAAACATATTGGTTTATTCACTGATGCATTTTTTGTGTATTCTTTGCTCTTACAGGCTTCTTCTGAATGTTACTTTGAAACCCACAACAATTATTGTCTTAATTTACTCTTGTTCCATTTTTATTTTATTTATTGATTTATTTTTTGAAATGTGTTATGGGCATCTAAGTCATATTGAGTCTGTAATTGAAAAAACAATGACGTTAATACAGTAAAGCATTCAATATATTGTATTTGTACTCTACTCTACATGCGGGTGAAAGTGTATTTCTAAATCCCTGCTATCAGTTTTTATTCACATTTCACATACTGCGCCAGACTCTTCAGGTGTACAGGTGTACAGGTGTACTTCCAGGTCCAGAGAGAATAGAGCCCTGAACATCATCTGGGATGGTGGCTTAATGCATTTTTATACAGGAGGGTGCCCCCATATGGTTAATCACAGACCTGCATATAAAAGTGGAGGTTGATCACATGTGTTACAATGTGTCAGAGAGTGGGTTTTGTGCATGAGGGTGGTCACCACGAGGATGGCTAATGGTGATCTCCCCCACAAGTTTGAGTGTCCATATGTGCCTTTCTACTGGTGTCTCAATACAGAGCACTTACTCAGAGCAGAATGTCAGCCTCCCCTGCATCTTCGTATACACATACACTACAATATATTCTAAAGATTCTATGCCATAGATTTTTTTTCCTAGACCCATACCTTCAGGTGATGAACCATCTAAGAATCTTTATTTTCAAGAGTGTACAGCTCTCAGATCCCCTCAGCACCTGAGGCTCATTGGGCTGGTAAACACAGCTGGTTCCCTAGATCTCTAAGCCGGAGAATGGCAGGCACGCTGTCAGTTATTGGAAACGAATGCCTCGCGCCTTCCCCTCCCATGGACACTGACGTATTCCTCCTCCTCCTGGACCACAGGCCCCTTTGATTTCGGAGGAGTGGAATGCTCAGAGGAGAAGCAATGCATCAAAACGCCTGCGCAGGGAGTGCAGATAACAGAGCTCAGCCTGAGGAATAATAGACTTGATTGAATTAGCCATCCATTTCTTGCCATGCTCATAAATCTGGGATGCCTTGATCTCTCTGGCAGCCAAAAAGGGGGCCAGGATTGAAAAGAGAGGGAGCCTCACAGCCACGGCAATCATGCGGCACCCGTGCCCAGAGACAGCCTGGTGTCACTGAGTTAATGCATAGCTGCTCGAGCCTCAGCTCAGCCCTCATGGCTTTAATCTGGCTTCAGAAGCCCAGGGACTTTACCTGGCTTGATTGAGGGACATCTGGGTCACTGAGGCTCTCAGTGTGAAATGATTTGGCATTATAATGTCTGAAAGAGATTCAGAATAACACAATCTGTGTCAAAAAGCTTTTTTTTCTGTATTGCCACAGAGGAAATACGTCACCAGACAAAATGACTGTGCAGCTACACATAATCAGGCAAATAGGAGCATTACGTGATAAACAATGATTACAGTACACATAAATGATTACACAAGTTGACCTGATTTTACAAGAAAAACAAGTCATGAAGGCACTCCTGGCCTAGGCTTGAACTTTATGAGGCAGGCTGTTTCAGTGGAGACGCGAGAGAGATTACAGGAAGATCAGCGCATCATCAGAACGAAAATAGCAAGATGCTTCATTGCTTTATCAAGGGAGACATCATGCACATTCATGTGGCATGAGAGTGAATCATAAACAGTTAGCTCTGCGTGAGACTAATATACCTCTAACTCCTTCAACGCTGCACTGTGGAGTCTCCAGGCTGGTCTCGGAATAGTGCTGCTTTATCAGTATTCTTGTCTCAACATGGCCTTTCTTGAAGGCCAAGATGGGATTGTCTCGATAACCAAGGTACCTGCCAACAGAATTTTCAGAAACATGACCAGCAAGCTAAGCCCTTCAGAACCCTGTCTGAAAGAAGATCAGGCCCTAAAGATCAGGCTTATTCCCTATGAGCCTTTAGATTATATATCAGATTCACTTACACACAAATGAAGTTTTCTATGGGTCTAGGCTTAGATGTGTATCCAAGAAAATGTATAATTGTAATTGGAACAGGACCTTTACATCATCTGAAGGTTCTTCAAACTTTTAAAAGGTTATCTACTCTCACACAACTTTTCCACACAAATGATTCTCTAAGACACATTTCAAGAGGTGTGTTCTTTTTCTAGTGATTTGCTTTGGTTTACATTTGTTAAATGAATGAGTTAAAAGGTAGTGAATTCATTATTGTTATTTGTATATACATTCCTTTAGTTAGCGGCAGCTTTAGTTGCTACAAACTTCTGTAAAACTGCAATTCTTTTGAAACTTCGCTAACGCATCACATGATCACAGCAAACGCCATACTTTCAAATGATTTTACCAGATTAAAGGACAAGAAAAATAAAAACAGTTGGTAGAGTTTTAGCTTAGTCAATTAATTGGGTCATTCATTTGTTCTCCCCCATTCATTTATTGATATCCCTATATTTAACACAGGGCATAGACTTCTTTAGCATACAGAAACTGAAAATGATTAGAGATTAGGAGACTGAGATGTGGTCTGCCATGAGCTATCAGTGCTCGTAGGACAGGCTGAGCATCAAGTACAACTGTATCAAATACAGCTGTAACTGCTACTTACACATTAATTCTAAAATGCTTGGTATACACAGAACAGGTAGACAGATGTTTGAGGCTATAGACCACTGAAGCTATGTAGTGAGTATTATTTTAGTCAGTGCCGTGTTCATATTATATAATCATACAAAATATAAGTAAATACTCTCTTGGAAATGTTTCTCCTTCCTGGTATATGTACATATCAGTTAAACAGCATGTATGGATGAACATAGTACCAAAAACAACAGGAATTTGTCTTTTCATTTATGTATTTGAGATGTCATTTTTTGGCTTTTTAAAAAGTAAGTACACCCCTGCTTGGTAGTGCCCTTTAGCAGAAGCAACTTTATGTAAGCATTTCCTGCAATTGTCTACAAGTTTCTGACATGTTTTTTAAATCCCCCTACACAGTATTTCAATGGGATTCAGATCTAGGCTTGGACTATGCCGTCTTATAAAAGTCCATTCATTGTTGGATTTATGTGCACGTTTGGGATCAGCTTCAACATTTTCACAGATGGTGTCACATTCTCCTCATGCACTCCCTAGAATGAAAGAGAATTCATAGTCCATTCTATGGTGGCAGGTTGGCTAGGCCCTGTGGCAGCAAGGAAGTCCAAATCCATAACATTTTCACCACCATTCTTTATAAATGGTGTTTCTTCTGATCAAATGCTGCCTTTGGTTTTTGCCAAATGTGGCTTCTGGTATGATGGCCTCAGAGTCCTGGTCCTTGCATAGTTATTCATTCACAAACTTTAGTTTTGCCCTGATGCTCTTTTCAGACAGCAATTGTGTCCTCCTGGCACATCTTCTATGTAGATCAGTTTTCAGTAGGTGCATGCACTTTTACTGATCCTATGATTAAATGTTGGGTTCTTAGAGATTTCTTTTAGATTCTTATGGTCTGATCTCCCAGGCTGCCTGACCTGAACTAGTTAGCAGTGTTTTTTAAATCTTCTCCACTTGTAGATGATCTTCTGGACAGAGGAATGATTGATTTCCAATATTTTAGATGTTCTTAAACCCCTACTCAGACTCAAAGGCATCTACAACTGGCATGCTAAAGGCCTTGGAGAAGTCCTTTGATCTAGACATAGTGATACCACATAGATAACAAAGAGAAAACCAGACCAAATTTCGGGTATTTAAATAAGACAGGTTCTAGATTTTCTCTAATGATGTTCTGATCATTAGCACCTGACCAGGTGTATTTTGGTTTTACTTCAAAATGTTTGGCGTACTGATATATGTAGGAGTGTACTTGACCTCCCCACAAAAGAAAACTGAATTGCAGTTTATTTCAATTGCATGTACATTAATAAAATGTTAAGTGTAAGTTAAATTATATTACCTTTCACTATCAACACAAGTTAATTGGGTGTTTTCCGCATTCAGTCCAGGAAACAAACGTAGATGTGTTGCAATCCAAGCTAGACTAAAAGTTAGCCGTCCAGGCTGGTGTTCAAACTGTTTGTTGTATCGACCGACTGGTTAAATTGAGCATGCGTACATCATTAGTACAGTGTAGGGTAATGTTGATTAAAAACTTCAGGTCTAAGCATTACTACTTACCCCTGATAAGGTGATTTAGGCTACCAAATTAACCCAATTATTCAGGAATGAGCTGAGACCCTGGTGACCAGGAGCTGTGTGTGAAGAGAATTCATGCTGTCTTCACGAACACCTTCCAGATAAACAGTCATCATCATCCCAGCGCCAAAGAAGCTTCCTATGACAAACCTTGATGACTACCACTATATTGTATGGACCCCAATTGTCAGGAAGTAGTCATGGCACACATTAAGGAATCCATTCAATTTACCTTGCACTCGCCCTCCCCCCACCCCATGTGACAAAGACAACAGAGATGAGGTGGAGTGTAAACATTGCACAGCTTCAAGTTTCGGAAAATCACTGACAATCTCTCTTTGCCCCTGAATACCTTCTTTTCAATAAAGAAGGCAAAACTACACCTCTCCTTGGACAATTCACAACCTTCCAATCTGGAAGAAGCTTACAGTTCACCCGAGCCAAGTCCTTCGAACTCATGAACAGTTTTCCCCTGCAGGCAGTCAGACAGCTGAGCGAGCCTACCTGATGGATGTTTTAACATTCTCATTGAACTTCTGCCTCACTTTCATCTGTTGCACTTTACATCCTGCACTCAGCAACTTCACTCTGAAACTGTCACTTCTATCTGTACATTGTCTGCAGTTAATTAATCCTTTTTGTTGTGTTATATGTGTGTTACATTTGTGATAGTCTGGATTCTGCTACAAGGTCGCCCCCCCCACTTTGCTTTGGCTATTATTACAATGGCATCGGTTCTGCTGTATCAGTTTGAGCCAGAGTCAGCTAGAACAAAGTGGCAAACGTGATCTACCTTCACAAGCCAGGCTGGAGCAAGACTTTTAAGAACAGTGAATTTCTACTTTTAGCTCTCTGGGCAGATTGTGTTGCGAGATGATGTAACCCTGTAACAGAGAAAAGACTGGAATTGCAAAAAAGCATTTCAGGCAGCTGAGAAAAGTGGTTTCTGTGGGAGTTTATCCCTTTGAGTTTCATACTAGTGCAGACTGTTTACATACACAAAAACCTATGCGACATACTAAAACGGAAAAATATTATAGGTATCATTTAACCTTTAAGATGAAGAAATGAAGAAATTGTTTGTGGGGTTAAAAACTATTGTGTACTCAGCCTGTTGTGTATACTTACACTTGAAATGACCAAGAAGGGCTTCCTCATGTTTTTTAAAGAATCATTCATTAAAATGTTCCTTAGGGTATTATTGAAAAGTCATTCTTTTCATAGCATCTGTTCAGAGAACCCTTTGGGGCACCTTTATTTTATGACAATTTTTCCTCAGTTTAGTTAAGACCTTTTTTAGTCCCATGATGCAACTTGATCCACATGAAGTTAGAAGGATGAACACTAGCACATGCTTCCAGCTACCGCATGTTTTTATACTGCTTGGAGGAGAACACTATCTGTCAATTCTGTTACATCATCTAACAGATGCTTGTGTTTGGTAGCAAGAGCAAGTACGGAGTATGCCACTTTACTTTTGTGTCACATGCTATGAAAATAGGTATATTTTATAAGCAACAGACTTGAATATGACATTTCTTGTAGCTATATTGAGTTTACTTTGAGTTTAGCATAATGGAAAGAAATAAAACATGCACTATAAAATGCACTGTTATGTTTACGCCACATTTTGTTTTTAATTTAATATTTTATATTCAGAAAATAAACTGTACTTGTGCATAAAATGTGCTCTTACCAAGTTTTTGCATACTGCTATCCTGGACGTCTGGCTGACTGTGGCATCACCAGTCTTACTCAGATTAGCATGAAAGGGCCAATGCTTAGACCAGCCCAAACCTGGTCCTGGAGATCTGCTCCTGGGTATCCACCACCCTGGAAAGTTCCGGTCCAGCACACTAGGCTCTAAGGTTTAGATGTCTCTGAAGGCCTTTAATGCCTGGATCATGTGTGCTAGATAATATTCGAAGGTAACCTGTCCAGGGTTGTAGCCGACCAGGATTAGAACATTATGCCTTTTAGGAATTGTGTTATGAGTGCATTTTGTTCAGTGAGTTGTTATCTTAGTGGTCAGAAATATATTTTCGGGAAGGCCTAAAACAATTTTGGCTTTGCTTCATCCTAAAGTGCCATTACACCAGGTTGTAGTCTATTCCTGACAGGTGTATGCCCTTATCCTTATTAATCATATGCTTCTGCTCAAAACTATACAGCATGTGTAGCTCACTTGCCAGTAAAGTTGGCAAAACATTGTTAAAATCAAACAGCTGAGATGATAAAGAACATAACTTCATCATCATCCAAGGCTAAAGCATGCTACCAAAAATCATTCTACGCTACTGCCATGGTAGACTGGATACATATTTTTGGTCCATGTATGTCTTACCTAAGAAAATCTGAAAGTTATGTATTTGCTTTGGCATTTTCACAAAGCCCATTTTAGCATTTGTGGTACAAAAACATTGTAAGCAAGCTTTGTAAATTTACATTTACGGCATTTAGCAGATGCTCTTATCCAGAGCAACTTAAAAAAGTGCTTAGTGTTCGGTTAGAGTATGTGTCTCTATCTAGTACAAACAGGTTTAAGTCCAAACTACTCTTATACTCAAACACTGCCATAAACACAGGGCCAATGCAGATACCTAGAAAAAAGACAATGCAATACCAACAAGGCAGGAATAACTACAGAGAAGAGAATAAATACAAGACTACATACAGTACAAGTGCAATACTTAGCCAGACTTCCTAGAAGATAAAGTGCAATTACAGTTTATACCAATGCTTTAGTAGATTAGGTTTAGTGTTTATAAGTGCTTTACAAACACTAATCTACTAAAGTTTGGTATAAACTGTAATTGCACTTTATATTGATAGGTAGAAATTGGCATAATTTGATAGATTGGCATATGGGACAAAATCTCACTTCAACACAACTGCATATTCAAACACTGATATCAACACTGATGGGTTGATAATAAACTGAAGGCTTGAGGCATGGTGGATAGCAATGTTTACTAAGCATTGATGTGAGGGCTGAGATAAAACAGAGAGCTTTGCAGAGTGTTTTATGATTTGATTGGCCATAGCACAATGACTCAATGAAAAAAAACAAAGTAAATTTCATCATGTTAAACAAATAATTCTAATGAACATCTTTTCCTGATTTGACTGGCTGGGTCAGTGATGACCTACCTGTGGGTGTCCTCCATTTGATCTAAAACAGAGAACAGATTGTACAGATTGTTGGCTCCATGCGGTATGAGTGCTCAAATGCATGACAATTTTGGATGAACAGGACTAATTTAGCTCCCTCATCCTTTTCTGTGCTTAAAGCTTTTTCTTAAAACCGTAGTTTATGGTTGTGTGCGAAGGTTTTAGAGGTAAAGTTTGGCCGTGTTCTTGTTCAGCCTCATTGACTGCTTTATTTGCTGATTTATGCTCTCTGTAATGTAATCCACAGTTGATGGGCCTTGCAGAGGCTTGATGCTTGTAAACGTTAACTTACAAAAACCTACAGGAGCATTTGAACGTGGACCAGAGTGCAGACTTGCATACTAATGCGAAGAGAAAGCGGCTCTGCTTCCTCGAGACAGAGGACATGCATAAAGGAATAATCCTGTACCATACCTGCCTAAAAGCACAGGGCATTTTAATTAGAGAGAAAGCAGCAAGAAGAAACCTTGCAAGGGCACTGCGACGAAGGCTTTAAAGCCTTTCTCCGTCATATCTGTTCATATCAAATTAACAGCCAAGTTGTGACAATGTCACGTCGTTGATACGCCATGAGCATAATATAATCACTGTCAAACATATCAAAATAGAAACGTTCTTATTTTGCCTGTGTTTACAAATAACAATAATTTAAAAATCATGAAATGTGATATGAATTTGATTAGTATGTACTTGGATAATTTCCACATTAATAAAATATATTAAGCTACTGTACAGAAGGTTTGCAATTACTACTCAAAAGCGTCATGTTCTCAGAGTTAACAGAGTATTAAGAGAGTGATGAACAGTGCATATACACTGTTACATTAAAAACCCCATTCATTACATAAAAACCATCATTATATCAGCACACTTACTATATTGGTGCACTTTGTAGTTCTATAATTACAGACTGTAGTCCATCTGTTTCTCTGTTATCTCTTCTTTACCCTATTCTTTAATAATCAGGACCCCCACAGGACGACCACAGAGCAGGTAGTACTTGGGTGGTGGATCATTCTCAGCACTGCAGTGACCATGACATGTGTGATGTGTTAGTGTGTGTTGTGCTGGTATGAGTGGATCCACACAGCAGTGCTGCTGGAATCCTCTTATATGACAAGGAGGTGGTTTTATTGTTATGGCTGTATATAAAATATATACAGGGGTATATACAAAATATACAAATGATTCTAAAACGTTAAGAATGAATGATAATTGATGAATGAATATTCAAAGTCCCATATAATTCAGTGGTAATTAAGTCTAACGAGAGGAGAATATTATGACAGGGAAAAAATGAATAATTTCTGTATATTATTTATCAATAGTAATTCCTTGTTATTTACATCTTGAAAAACTGAATAATATACCTTTTGTTATCTAAGTTAGGATAATTTGGTTTTACAAGTATACCACAACATAAATATATATATATCCCCGCTGTCCAATGAAAATCATGTATCTCCATTTTTGTCGAGTTTCAAGTTTTTTTACATCATTTGAACAAGCCAATGGCCGTTTACACTGTGTAACAATTTCATGATGAATGGACCAATACAGGTGCTCCAAAACAGCTTGGAAAAATTCTGGTTCCATTGAATTGCATTGAAATTGAAATTGCATTGAAAAAAGTTTTTGGTCTCTCCTGTAAAGTTGCAATTTTGGAGATCTTGTTTTTTTATTGGACAGCGGCAATTATATATATATATATATATATATATATATATATATATATATATATATATATATATATATATATATATATATATATATATAGAAAGAGGCAGGAGGGATGGAAGATGTAGGCCCCATCCTCGACCCAGCAGGGATGGACAACTGGGTGAGAGCTAATCTGGAGGTGCTGGGGAGGAAGGAGTGGACCATCAGAACACTGGCACCTGAAAACAGCAGAACAGATAGTGAAGTCATTTTAAAGACAGGTGGCAGTCAGCAATTAGTCAGAGAAATGTTTGCATGTGTGACTAGCATTAGATTCTTCCTCATAGAACTTGTGTTAAGCTTCCATTTCAATAAACCACTCTACCAAATTTGTTCAAAGCTCGAGAGATAACTTTCTTTATGGTCTTCGTTTTCCTTAATTATGTTCAATTTATTACAACAGATGACTTAGCATCTCATTCTGTTACTACTTTAACAATCATAACACTACTAAACTTTTACCAAGTGTTTTGGTGGTGACAATTTTGGCTCATTTTAAGCAGAGCTTAAAAACACTAGTCTGTATATGAGTAGAAAACAGTTGCAGCCACATAAAATTTTAATATTTTTTTATTAAAACACAACATTAACAGAAAAGTTTTGTAGAAAATATATTTCAGTGGTGACACTTCTTAATGTTTAGGGACACATCTAATTAAGAACCAACTGCTCACCATGTGGCCATGAGGGACCTGGTCGCAGTCTTCCTGCTGTAGAATGCATGGGCTTAAATAAGTAATTATCTAATAAATCTAAATCTTTCAACTTTGCTTAAAAAGCAATCACACAGATTTTTAAATAATGAAATAATTTTGGAATTTAGTGGGGTTAGGCTTGAGACTGCCTCTGCCCAGTAGAATATACCTTGAAATTGATGATCATAACATCATCTATTCTAACATGGTTAGAATGGTCCATATATGAAATGAGAAAGATTATGAATATGGTAAGTGGTTCCAAACATTTGGACTATAGTGGACATCAACACAACTGTTTTTCTGTTGATTCATTTGACATATCAACTTTTCTTGCCTTCAGGAATAGAACCATTTCCCAGTATTACATTAATAACGGGTCACTAAGTTCTTTCTAGGCTCCTGCACACCCTGCAACCCAGGAGGATAAGCAGCTTTGCTGATGAGTGATTGAATGATTGATTGATTGAATGAATCAAGTTATAATTCTGAAGTTATAATGAACTCTGTCACTGTGCTTATTTATTATGAATTAAAGATTGTCAATAAAATACTTCATAATTAACTTAAGTACAAGTACTATGACTTAATTTACTGTTACAGGGAAAAGGTCTTCTCTAGGACTGATAGACTGCTGAAATGGCTCTGAGAGTTAGAAGAGACATACTTTCTTACATTTTTCTTATGTAAATATTATTCAGCTGAGACTTGGGTACGTGAGACACATTCAATTATTAAGTCAGATGGTGTCGTTTGGTTTTGGATCTAATAGAACTAACAAAGTGAGAAATCTAAGGTTTCTCAGAAACTCCATTTTCATTAATACAAACAGGGCTTAACTATCTCTAGACGACATAAATGAGAGTAGGAGATGTTTCTTTCCTCCGGGATATTTTATTCATGTGGAATTGATGTACATGTGAATCAAGCAAATACAGAAGTGCACCTTAGAGTGATCCAACCTTCCAACTTGAATTGTAAAGATATAAAATCATTATACAGGCTAGAAATAGGTTTCTCTATCCAAGCTGAAGGCAACGGAACATAGAAAGTAACCCGTCAGTGCATAAAAAACAGGCGCACAATAAAAAAAACTTGGAAGAAAAGGTGAAGGCAGAGCTACAATCGTGCAGTTCTCAGAGAACAATCATGCACCGCTAAGAAGCCCGGCATTTATGTTTTGGGCCCTCAGTTTGGAACAAGTTACAAGAAAAGCACGTCATCCATCAACCTGAGATATGTGACGGCAAAAGTGGTGGGTAAGCAGACCTATTCTCTCTCGCTGCATCTCACTGTGAGGATATATCACCGGCGGAAAACGCCCTTGCACATAAATACAGGCATCTGTTTACTGGATGGCAAGAAGTGCTCTTGAAATGCCGCTGCTTTTTTTGTGAATGAGGCAGAGATTGAGAATGGGTCCTGGCATGCTGCAGTGGAGTATGGGAAAGGATACAAATCGCTGTCAACCCACCACCCCACCCTCCCCTGCTGCCAGCTCCTCCAGTCAAGAGTGCACGCCAGGCAGGCGGAGGACAAAAAAACGTGATCGATGGTATTTTTGCAGCGCTGTCAGTGGATTTATCCTGCAATTAGACATCTCCAGGTGGCGTGCGAGTGCGACGCGGCCGAGCGGAGACGGGCCGTCTCGAGAGGTGAGCTGTGTTTACTGCGGCCACAGGTGAGCTCCTGACAGCTGGGGTGAGCCGACGCCGCCTGAAATCTCATTATGCCAGACCCGAAGCCCTAGTGGTGATGGGGGCCTCGCCACCCGTCCTTGACACTCAGCTACACCGCAGACATCCTTCAGCCAGTCATGAGGAATGATCACAGGCATCTGGGTGGGCAGGCGCTTCAAAGTGCAAGCACAAGGATTCCAAACAATCTTATCCTATGGGCAAGCAAGTGGCGAGACATATCAGGTGGCAGAGTTCCGAGACAGTGTTTGTTTAAAGATTTGCTCAACAGACAGAAGTATTAGGGATGCAGGATTGGATACACGCTAGTTTTGGTCCTATTGTCAGTTTAGAAAACTGTATCATGTTAAAACAAACGCAAAGATGGCTGGACAAAGTTTAAAAGGAGGTTTTATAATGGGAAATGCAACAGCAAAGAGCAGTGCTTGGACCCCACAGATCGCTTTACAGACAGGAATCCATAATATTAGAAGACTGTTCCATCTTAATAACAGTTTTCGGTGCCAACACCAGGGTCAGCACTAACCTTTTTGAGACCCTGAGCTGGATTTTTTGGGGACCCTATCTTACAAGACAATGCACTGTAAAATTAGAGGCTATCTAATAACAATAATAACCATGAGCTGTCCAATTGTAGAACAGTGTAACCTGCTAATTTGTGCTTTGCTGATAATTAGATGTTTAGTTTGGGGTTCTAAAAAGTTACAGTTTAATTACAGATCAGCTACTCAGCATTCTGGGTCCACGGGTCTGCAGTGCAGTATTTCTTACTTACACAGCTGACTTCAAGCTTGGTTTGAGCTAACACTGATTGCTTTTTGCTTTAGTGTTTTATTTTGTACATGTGTTGGTAGTATGATTTATTTCCCCCTTACTTTGGTGACTCCTCTTCATGTTTCACATGATTTGTGGTTTGTCATAAAAGTCACACTTTCATGTGCACACAAATGAGGATTAATCATAGAGCGTCTAAACCTGCATTAATCACAGTCTGAGTCTCTAAGTAAACCGGAATAAACCTGGATTAACAGAGAAAGTTATCATCTGCTGTTGCAAAACATGTTAACCATGCCTGTTTTTAAAACATTTTGTGGGACTGAAGCTAGCTGAACCTGCTCCTTCAGACTGACAGCGGATCTACTACATCTTGTTGTCCAACTATAGGACAAAATAAACGGCACAACATCAAACAACAAAACACAAACACATACTTTAGTTTTTTTTCAGCTGCAGATGCATTTTTTATATAATGAGTCTCCCCCCCTTCTCCCCTCATTTAAACATCCTGCACAATATAATGGTACAGTGATAACCCGGAAGTTTTAAGGCCCCCCAGCTGCGTATGTCTTAGATAGAGCTGACACTTGCCAATCCTAAAACTGCTGCTATTATAATAATGTGCTTATTAGCCTACTACACATAAACAGTTATGGAATATAATACTGTATGCTGATTTAAACTGCTGTAATCTTACTACTAAACTACACTACTAAACAAGAATCTAGAACTCTAGACTGAAAAAATTTCAGACGTTTCACAATGTACAGAAATGTATAGATGTGATAGCAACAATGTATTGCATGCTATAAAAGTAGAAGTGCAGTAGAGTCAGTAAGTAAATTAAAGCCACCTCCTTGTATCTACACTTATTGTCCATGTTGGCTGGATGCTGCAGGTTGGTGGAATAGTCTCAGTCCTGCAGCAACACTGAGGAGACTGCTATGTCTGATCCCCCTATACCAGCGCAACACACCCTAATAAACCACCACCGTGTCAGTGTCACTGCACTGCTGAGATTGATCTGCCAACCAAATAGTACCTGCTCTGTGGGAGTCCTGACCAGGGTTATTATCATTAACTAAAACTAACGAAATAACGAAAACTGAAATTGAGAAAATGTTTTCGTTAATTGAAATAAATAAAAACAATAATAAAAGACAAAATGATAACTTACTGGAACGGTATTATGCATTTACAAAACTAACTAAAACGTAAATATAAATTATAGATAGAATGCCATTCGCTTTTATGTTTGATTTATTTATAAGCCTTGTGGACTGACATTAAATCCACAGTCCATCTATTAAAATCCATTATCCATTTAAATCCATTAAATTGAGCAGTTTTACGTAAGCTCGTTCCCTGTTCACTACACAGACTGTTACTATGTAGAACACTATATAGGGAAGCAGTGAGGGAGACAATAGAAGGAATTTGGACGACAAACTTTGAACGAAACCGCTATGCATTGTGAGGCGTCAACCAGTAAATCCACTAGTTTTACGGTGCATTGTGGGTAAGAATATAGTGAACTATGTAGGGAATCAAATTGTCCAACACTACAAAATTGCCAACACCCTGAATAGAACACTAAACGGTAACTAGGGTGCAATTTCAGACACACCCCTTGTTTACAGTCTGTTCTGCTCTCTACGCTAGCCTGCAAAAGCGCAACAGCAAAAGTTGGGGGAGTCTCAATCTCTAAGTCCATTTGCGAAGCCTACACGAGAGGGCTAAATGCGAGTACCTTGACAAGCTAGCCACTCTGAGTAGCTCCTCCAAAAGTGCAGCCACATCCTGGTGGGACAGGTAGCACTGGGGGGGAAACAACCACAACGGACCGCTTTCACCAGCGACCAGGCTGCTGCTTAGTTAATACGCAGGAGCACCGCGAGCGGTAGGAGGATGCATTGGTAAACACGTTTATCGAGACTGGGATGTCCACGCGACATTTCATTTCATAGCATAGCATTTCACTTGAACCAGAATTCAACTCACCCGGTGCTGCAAGAGTGAAAAACCTTTGTTGAGTTTTTATTACACAATACTTTTTCTGATCTTTTTGAATTCTGCACCTGAAAAATAGCACAAAGTGTAAAAAACTAAAACTAATATTAGAACTAATGAAAACTAAACTAAAACTAAGCAGTAATAAAAATAATAACTAATAAAAACTAGCACATCCACTTTAAAAATGAATTAAAAGAAACTGAATTAGAGAAATAAATGTCAAAACGAAATAAAACTAAACTAGTTAAAATCCAAAACTATTATAACCTTGGTCCTGACCATTAAAGAAGAGAGTGAAAGGTAACAAACTGGAGCTGATAAAATGGACAATGTGTGTTTTAATGTTATGGCTGATTGGTATGTATAAATATGTTAATTTAGTTTCAGCTAATACAAAAATCATCATTTATAAGGTACTTTAAATGTACATATGTAAAAGTAATTTTACATTTTAAGTGTTTTCTCAGTTTATTTTAAAGTGAGATTAACAGAAACTGCATTTTAGAGCAGAAAGTAAAACTGTATCTCTGTCCCTTATGATGAGTTAGATCCCATAGTTTTAACAAAATAATGTGTCCCAAAGTCCAACTGGTTACTACTAAAATAAATGAGAATGACCTGTGTTGACAGACAATAGCTTCAATATTAACATTAATCTGCATGCAAGGACCAAAGAAATTGGGTCAGATAGTCCAATCATAACCTCTTCTTCAATTAAACTGACATTTGCATTACACGGTCTAGGTTAAGACCATTTCTCGTCCTTTCTTTTTGTTAAAGATTACACGTTGTGTGGGGGTCACAGCACCTGTCACATATCTACATATGAGGGCCAGTCCAGAGGAGAATCTCTGTTAGATTTAAAATGAATTAAATGGAGCCTGTTTCAATTCAGCTCCTCTCAAGCAGAACTGCAGCTCGAGAACTCATCAGAAAGGGAAGGGGGCGGAGAGAGAGAGAGAGAGAGAGAGAGAGGGAGGGATGACGTTTCCTTTGAGGGTTCTCTCATGACAATGTGTGAAAATATTCTGCTGCATAATTGTGCAAGCATTAACCTGTGCCCTCTTGCTGCCAGGGAAAATTGCCTGTCAACCTCAACACATGCAGTGGGCGCCCAAAGTTGGCTCCGGAAAGACGTAAGCACCGTTCTGTTTCGAGACCGAATGGCCTTCGCCAAAAACGAGGGCACCAAATCTGTTGTTTTTCTTCGCACAACTCTCATTCTACTCCGTCTGTTTATTGCTGCCACAGGCGCGCACTGTTCCAGAGATCAGAGTCTCATACACGATCACTCTGACTTGGCAAAACAAAAACAAAAAAAAGAAGCAATAAAGGGACATTTCTGGAAGAATACAGTACATAAGAAGCAAGGCATGACTTAGACGAACACTTTGTCTTGCTATGCCTCCCATTTGTCGTCAAGCAACCCTGAACACCCAACTTGAAACAACAAATTCAAGTTTTGTGGGCTTGTACTTCAAACCAGATTTATAGAATAAAAGCAAAAGAGACGTGTTCAACAGAATCTGAAGGAACGCTATATAAATGATGTTATTTCACTGAAACATTGCTTACGGTGAGGCAGTGCTTTTTTTTAGGGCAGCAGCGGCACAGGCTGTCTGGAATGGCAATGTTGTGACAATATTGGGTGCATAAGGGCTTTTATACAAGGGTTGTTTTAGGATTTCATATACTATTTATCAGAAACACTTACCTTGTAGCTTCCCTTTTGTAAATCCTTAAAATAAACAAATGAGACCCCCTTCATTTGTTTCATTTTAGTCCAAATGAGCGTTACATCATTGTTTTTTTTTTTAAGAATCAGAAATTCAAACCACACAAAAGCAGTATTTAGCAGTTCTATTCTTTGCCTTGATTATAGCTTCCAAAGAAATCTGCAGGGATAATTTTCCAAAACTCAAAGTTCTCATAATCCAAAATAATTTCAAACACATTCAGTGCTCTGGTGTTGTCTGGTCATTGTTTAGCAGTCTCTTTAGTCCTATTCAGATGGGATTCATTTTACAGTATTGCTACAGTACTACTACTACTCCAACTAATACTATCTACTGTTCATCACCAGACTGCAGTCATCTGATAAATGTAGTCCCATCCAAACACACAGTTTTCTGATTTCAGTAGATTTTCCAGGTAGACGCAGCATTGTGTTAGAAACTACTGCTACTGCTACTTAGCCTTTTAGCCCATAGTGTTGATGGTAAACATGGATATAAGACATTCCAGCTAAATTAATTGTACTACAATGAAATGTGAACGATGACTATTTTCCAAGTAAGGCTTTCTTGTCTTTTTCACTATAGAAAACAGTGGTCTTTGGTGGGCTTTTATGGTCCATTTTGTTTTCTGCCAAAAAAATAAAAAATCCTCAAGTGATGTCATAGCAGTTCATGTCTAGCCCTGTTTCAGGCTCACTTGAAGTTATATGTTTGGCAAAACAGTGATTAAGTAGTTATAGCATGAAGAGCTATGCTTTGGATGATTATGGGACTGTTTAGATAACTTGTATAAATACACGTAGTTTAAATATATATTTAAGCTGCTAATATTGGCACTTTCCACCAAGGAACAAAGCAGACAATGTTTTGCACCTCCATGTATGTCTCTTTGTACCAACCAGACTGTCAGTCTTTAAACCATTTACCTGATTTAGAACTTTTACCAGAAAGGAGTAAAGAAAGAGAGTCAGTTCTTTAATAGCAGCTACAGGAATAAAAGCACTTTCCTCACAAAGCTGCACAACATCACTGAAACATTTCTTTATATCATCGCTGTCCAAAGAAGAACATGTATCTCCAAAATGGCAACTTTATAGGAGAGGCCAAAAACCTTCTTCACTTTTAAAGTCAATGAAACCAGACATTTTCCCAAGCTACTTTGGAGCATTTCCATTGGTCCATTAACCCATGAAATATTTCACACAATGTCAGCGGCAGCCGTCATGTTCATATGATGTAGAAAAATGGAGATCAAGAAAAATGGAGATACAGGTTGTTCTTTGGACAGCAACCATATGTTTAATGTCATTAAGTGTTCATGTGACAAGAGCATGGTCATATAACCACATGTGACATAAACATCCAGGTTAGTAGAATTACAGCCCATACATCTCCCTGATACATCAGTACAATACGAATACTTTGGCTTGATTTGTAAATTTTCTTCTCTTTGAATATATTTTCCTTTTTTCCAGTAAGGGCTTCTGGACAGCTACACATCCTTTCAAACCCATAGTACTGAGTGATACTTACAGTGGAAGGGTGGACAGAAACACCTGAGGCTATGATCAGATCTGAAGTAACAGTGGAGATATTCTCCCCTCTCTCAAAGATAAAAGCCTTAAATATTATACCTTTGAATACTGTTTTAAATTCCAGATTTGAAAACTTCTTTGACTTTTCCTTCCTTATACAAGACAAGCATGTTTTATTTTTCAGACTAAAAAGTGTGCTCTCTGACTTTTCTTCAGTTTTGCAGGTGAACAAG
Source organism: Megaleporinus macrocephalus (assembly GCA_021613375.1). Lineage (NCBI taxonomy): Eukaryota > Metazoa > Chordata > Actinopteri > Characiformes > Anostomidae > Megaleporinus > Megaleporinus macrocephalus. Next base: position 18,204,727 of record CM038715.1, read on the forward strand.
CATCATCGGGCAGTTTCTGACCACAGGGTCTGTGTTTTCCAGATATTTCCGAGTGGTGGGCCACTGGCAGCACCGCAGTGGTACGGACATGGCACTGTATGTGTGTACCTGGCAGACACAGCGTTTACTCCCCTCAGTGTCACTGCTGCCATCCAAAAATATCCAGACTCTGAAAGACTCTGTGGACAGAAACTGACCGCTAATGAAAAGCTAGAGGATGGCCAACACAAACTGTGCATCAGTAGTACTTACAGGGTAGGGTTGTACCACCTACAGCTCGTTGTAGAGAGCTGAATCTGGCTTGTTTTTTAGTGTGTGTGTGTGTGTGTGTGTGTGTGTGTGTGTGTGTGTGTGTGTGTGTGTGTGCGCAAGTAACTGCCCTTCCTTCCCTTGACAAGCCAGGAAATGATGCTAAGGAAGCTCAGCGTGTGTTAAGGAATGCGAGAGGGCTGCTGATTGAAATATTATTACTCCATTCATTACTGTCAGCGGACAAACACAGCGCCTCTCAAGCTGGATCGAAACTGCATTTGCTGTAGGCTGAAGGGAGCTACATCAGTGTACATCCAGCTAAAGGTGCCATAGGTGTGCAAGTCCAATTTAAAGGAGACCCCCCACCACCACCACAACAGACAGGGGCAGCCAGGGACAGTGGCAAAGACTTAATCATCTCAAGGCTAAATGAATCAACTCTTCACATGTGTATCTGCGAGGCCAGATAAAACTGCCATACGAGGATCTGCCCGGCAAGATAAGACAGATCTTCCTCTTCCTTCTTCAGCTCCGGGCCCTGTGTTCCACTGCACTGAATCAGGAAAAAAACCCTAGGTACCCGCTTTTGTGCTTAGGTGGGCCACGACAGGACAGCTTTAGTGAAGGAAGATGTGTTTTATTGAGCGCCAGCCGGCGCCACACACATCACATTTAATCTACACTCATGCGTGTCAGTCAGACCCATTCTCTCAGGCTCCTTTGATAAAAACATGCCCACGTGAGTGTCATAAGATGACATTGTATCATCTTTCAGCTTGATAAGATACATGGAAAGACACGGCATATACTAGGTCCATGTCAGATAAGATGAATGGGGCTTATATGCATGCACCTATAAATTACAAGGCTTTGTGGCTCACACATAAACAGACACACACACACACACCTTACACATCAACAACTTTTGCCTCAACAAGCACACAAATCCTGTTTACTAAGTTGACCTTGTGCGAGATAATGAAAATACGAATGAGCTCCTTTCCCAGCATCCTCCCCCACCTCCCAGTTTATTTGTGGCTGTTAGATCTGACACAGGCTGCATATAGACATACAATATATATAGTTTCTTAATTATTATTATGAAATTGGCCTTTGCAATACTGATGTGCACTGCAAATGAGCTGTGAACAAATGACGGTTGTTGCTCCAGTGCAGATGCTCCAGCCGAGTTTCTGTGGGTGGCTCGATGATTCAGTGCATCCAGGTCATCCAACACATGTAAATAATTCTGATCAAGTTAATGCTGGCTAATGTGTTAATGTGAACACGTGTTATTATTATTGCTATTATTATTATTATTATTATTATCTATTGTTGTTTGAGGAAAGAGAACCAAACTTGTTTAAGTCTTAAATTCAAAGTAACAAAAACGAACTGTTTAATTCAAAAGCTACATCACAGTGCTAAAATGCCATCTTTGCACAAACCAATTTTGGTTCCCTGAATTAGTGGTTCTAAAACCAATCCTGATAGTCCCTATGTGTTGCAAGATAGGTTGGAGCCAAAAATCTCAAGGACTGCTTTCAGAACCACCACCCTATGTCAGTCGGGGTGTATGGAGCACAGGTGGGGACAAAGGAACAGGCAGAATGAAGGGGGCGGACGTAAATACAAGCTTTCACAGATTTTAATAAAACAAAATGAAAGACTAAATACTAAGTACATAAACACAAAATAAATACAAACAGGACAGGAACCAGGAGCAGATAGGAGCATCAACATCACAGAAAAGGAAACACAAGGCAGGAAGGAAAACAGAGGCACTATATACAAGGTTTACAAGAGGGAACGAGAAACACCTGAGAACAATAGGCGGGGCCAGAGACAGGTGAGGGGCAGAGACAAGGAGTCCATGACAAAACAGGACCACATGGCTAAGACCGGGGAAGAAAACAGGACTTAAACAGAAAAAACAGGGCAGGAATCACTAGTTGCACTTTCATTCATTTCAATAATTCATTTCATGCACCTTTTAGCACATATATATATTAACATTTCATTTCTATAGCTATATTTAGTATTGTCAGTATTACATAGTTACTTACAATTATATTATTTTATTGTTCATGTATGCAGGCAGCTGTCAAAGCATTTCACTGCTAGTTGTACCTTGTATGACTATGTATATGACAAATAAACTTGGATTTTATTTGATTCAATGGCTCTTTACAGAGCCACATTTGTATATATAAGTGTGAAAACCCTCTCAGAAAAAGTCGCCTAACTAAAAGTCTCTAGAAAGAAACATTGTGAAGATAATAATGAAAAATAATGATGATTTATAAAAACCATACAAAGTGGACCCATTTATAGGCAGATAATACAGAAAAAAAATCTAGATTGTGAACCCTTTAATATACTGCAAGACAACTGCCAAATGCAGCAGTATAATCATAATCATTTGTACATCTCAGTCCTTGAGTTGACCACATAAAATCCTGGGCTTTTCATACACTTAATCATAATTTAATTAAATTAGGCTTATATGTACCATCCTTTACAACCTCAAACTTTAAAACATGAACATTTCAGAAATTAAACAGTAATTTTATGCAGGGATGTTGATGGTTGGCTGTGAATTCTCAAGCTAATGAAAAAACTAGTGACACAGGGTATTTACTTAAGACACCAAGACAGATGGTTGTGATAAATGGAATGATAGCTAAATCAAATGTTTTGACATTTTCCACTCGTTTCTGAAGTAAGAGCAATGTATAAATCATGTAGTCACTCTCATCTATACCATTTATAATAAGATTTCTTATTCCATACAAAACAGATGCCACAGAATGCCATCACGGGCATCCTGTGGTAAACTAGCCTTACCTAACTTACTCTCCTGTTTGGATACTATTTCAGACTTAATATTCAGGAACCTCAAGGGCCAAAATAAAAACAAGTTATCCTTAAGCTCTTGAATTGTTAATAGACTTCAAAGCTTGTCAGCATTTTCTGGTCATTTAGTGGGTTGATCAGAATATTGTCGCTGTCCACAAAACTCTAAGCATCTCCGTTTTTTAATTAAGCTTAATTTTTTCTACATCATTTGTTAAACTGTTTTTCAAAATCGCTTGGAATAAAACATCTTACCACTGACTAACGTTAAAAGCAAAGAACGCTTTTTGCCTTCTCCTGTAAGGCTGCCATTTTGAGATTACTGTTGTTTTTTTGTTCGTTTTTTACGGAGGTGGGGGGCGATTCAAGTTTTTGAACAGTGATGATATTGAACTATGCTTTAAATTCCTCTCTGAACATACTTTGTCCATCACTAGATTAAGCTTGGAAATGGATATTTAAAAATATTTGTCAAATATAACAATATGTATATATCAGATTATATGTATATATCACATCCTGCAAAACAAACAATAGCAAATCAGAGAAATCTGAAATGTGTTTCTACATTTGTACTTCAAACTAACTGATATAAATTAAATATGCTTAGCTACAGAGCTGCTGTGGCTGGTTAACTGTACTAATAACAAATTAAAAACCCTAATTTGTTTGGGTTTAGGCTAGAAGACCAGGTTAACACAGCTGGGTCATTTGCCAGAGCACAATACTAATACTAACTCATTTTTAGAGCATGACTTGAAAGTGTAATGTTTCATGCAATATCACAAAATACTACAAGTAAAGTACTTTTACTTTCCAACTTTGAATATTTTGCAGGTAAATTGCTAAACTGGAGCTCCAGTAAGATAAATTAGATGTGTGAGTAGGACCCTCTGGCTATTCTGTGGGGTAACTGCACCAGTTAGATGCTGCGAGACTAATGAGACTCAAGATGAACTAAGTTTATAGTTTTGCTGTATCATTTGTGTCCCGTTGTCCCAAAGACACTCATTTAGTTCTAGTGGTTCTCTGTTAGTTTTGATCTATAGCACTATTTTACATTACATTACAGTCCTGTTTTCCTCTTAAAACGAGTGAAGATATGTTGCCAAGCATGCCTCCCTGTATTCCAAATACCTGAAACGTAGCAAAGTGACATCTTCCTCGATGTCATTCGGCTGTAGTGAACAGAGATAAAGAACAGAGCTTTTATTGGATTTCTTCTTGGTGGTCACTGCTGCAAGGTGCAGTCCAACTCTTTCCAGACATCAATGCCTAAATGTCCTTGGGGGCCGTTTTCTCCTACTACAGAATGTCTAAATCTGAGAACTAGTGCACTTTGACCCCACTGTCTCATGGACAGCCGCTGAAAAAATCTGCTTCCTTTCTCCCAGCCTGCAGCGTCAACAGTCCGTCTCCAAATTACAACCTGCTCTTGTACCGAACCCCGAACATGATTATGCTTAACACTCAACACAGGAAAGAACACTCTGCTCAAAGACCGTTAGCTGCACTCTGAAATCGCACTTATAGTATTACACTCAACATTACATAAAAATGATCCCGGGTTGAGCCAAAAGGAGCTTTTCCTCTTTTCTTGCCTCACTGCAGGTTTGGTGCCGAAAGAAACTTGTGTCTTTGATAACAGGCTACAGGGACGTCTGCTCGAAATGCTGGAGGAAGCTCAAGCGTGTCTGGACTACAGGCCCTCTGGGAAATCGGCCTGGGGAAGAAGATAGCCTTTTTGGAAAGATCTTTTAGTGTACGCAAGGAAATCTGACGGCCCTGCACCACAACACCTGCGGTACGCTGAAATCTGTTTTTAAGCCTAATTAGAGATTTGAGTTTGTACACTCTTCACTCTGAGACACTGTCAGATAATAAAGTGAACTTCTAAAACACTCCTGCTCTACATCTCCATCCATATTCCCAGTCTGAAATATACAGAAGGTTTAGATCTGTTACTTCCAAGCAAAAGAAATCACATTTTTCAACATCATCTCAATCCTTCTATTTAAATAAGCTGTTTGGCTTCTGTGCTTTTTATGGGTGCCTGTGTAAGATTTAGCAGAAATGCAATATATTAAACAAACTGAAAAAATGTTTTCATCTGTGTATAATTACCTGTAACTACAAATCTTTGTGTTTTTGTTAGCTTACAATACAAACAGTTCACCTTCCATCTGCGCCTGTCGCCGCCATGTTTCTACAGTAGCCTACAGTTGCGGAACAGGCAAACTTCACCAAAATACTTCTTTGTCAAAATGTCCTGCTGTAGTGCATATTTATAAGTATCCATGTATCCATGTTTCCATGTATCCATATTTATAAGCTCCATGTTTAAAATTCCAGATAGGATAGTTTGCTAAATCTTGCTTAGCTTAACTCTACCTCATCAGAACTTTATGAGCATTAAAACTATGAGGCTGAAGTCAGCTTCTTATTCTCCAGCTATACCGGCTATAACAACACCTCAGGCACCAGAATGTAACCACAGGATAAGTTAAAGTGGAACAGAAACATTCTATTAAGAAGATGGTGAATGTCCTTCATTGGTGGTGATAGTCTAAATCAGCTGATGGAGGAGGGGGATGTCGAAGTCTGCACTGAATTGACATGTAAAAAGACATAATGATATAAGGACACTAGGTAGGGCTGTTTGATTTCTCAGGGTGCTGGATAACCATTTTGTCTTGTGAGAACCCAGATTTTGTTGTAAAGCAAAGGAGGGTGAATCCCCGCAGTGAAAAAATGATGAAGCAAAATTAAATCGAGACTTCCACTGTAGTTTCTCAGTGAAGAAAGAGGTGGGTGGGTTTGTGGGTGGATTCAGGTTGCAATTTTGGACCCCATCACTAGAGGCTACATATTTTAGAACAATACATCTTCACTGTCCAAAAAAAAACACATCTTCATTTTTTTTATTTTTCTATCAACAAGCTGCCCTTAATATCCTTCAAAATTTTCATGATGAATAGACCAATAGAAATGCTCCAATATCGCTCGAAATATATCTTCTTTGCATTAACTTACATTGAAAGTTAAGAAAGTTTGTGGCCTCTCCTGTAAAGTTGCTTTCTTTGGACAGAGACGATGTGTTGTGACTGTGATTGGCTGCAATGTGTTGTGTCTCAGAGAAAATGGTGTAAACTGTCTGAAATAGTTTTTTTAGTTTTGTTGTGACTGGCTGGGGCTGTAAATGCATTCGTTTTCGTGGCATCACTAAAATAATGAAACTGAATGTGACTGTTTCGCTGTTCACGTTTGAAAAACATGCACGTTTGTATGTGCATGTTTGATGGGTTTGCCTGGTTATTTCCATTCCGTCTAATATCCTGAGGTATTGGGAAATATGTCAACAGTTGGCATGAACTTGTAAAAAGCATCAGTGTCTGAAAGCCTATAATCTAATACTTAAATATCTAATTTTCCTTTGATATCGAGCGCAGACATCCAGAAGAGTTCTATAGGTAAACACAAGATGACAGCAACGGCTCTGCTTATCCTGTCATTAGGCCCATTACTGATCCCCAAGTGAGTGAGGGGGGAAAAATGCCCTGGCAAATCCACAGCAAACCTCAGATCTCATATTTGACTCCTCTGGGAACTTTCCTCTGGTCTATTTTTAAACACGCATCAGTCTGCATTCATTATCTTAACTCTCATCAATGATGAATGATTAGCTTTCAATCACGTTTAATCTCTTTTCAAATTACAGCAGGATGATTAGCCATTTTGTTCAATAGAAGTCAACTTCAGACTTCATATTGCCAGCCCTGCAATGCAGTGATGAGAAGTCAGCTGAGGCTTCTCACTGTAGCAGTACATGCAGCATATTGTATGGAGAAAGTGATAGTGCTGACTATAAATCCAATAAACGATCAGTAAAGCGAATAACATCATTTTTCCCCCCAGTGGGTAATTTTGAGGGACTGTACCTGTCTGAATCTCAACTAACTCTATTTCTGTTTGGAAATGGACATGTTTGTGCAAAACTTGTCCATATATATATATATTTTTCCCCCCATTAAGATTTATGTTTGACGTCAGCCTCTTGATAATGCTGTCTGGAAATGGATTGCAGTGAAAGTGGCCCTCTGTGTAGCCTACAGTGGTACATTTAGTTAGAGAGAAGAACATCTCTTGGAAGTGCTCCAAAGAGGCTGAGCCAGAACTCAGAGAGGGTTGTCATTTTGCTATTTACTGTCCCTCAGGACATAATTATTTCAGACACTTTATTATGCATGGTCCTCACAATTTCATCCTCATAGCCAACAGTCTATAGCCATGAGAAATGGGTCTACACATTCCTGGGAAATTTATCCACCCATGATTTTTTATCTTTTCAAACAGTATTTCTTCTTAAATGCCCTTCTTTATATTTCATATTGTCTTCTTATTATTATGCTCATTATAAAATACTTTGGGGGCCGCGAAATGGCACATAGTTTTCATCCTGTGAAAAAAGGAAATACTGCAGTGTGTTGTTGGGATGTTTGGTATTATTCAGGCTCCATAATTCAAATGTTCACTATGTACAATGCAAGGCTTCCGTTTTATCACTCTTTTGTAGTTTAATAGCGCCATCTCCTGGCCAAAAACATTCAACACTTTTAGTAATGTTGTGTCATTTTCATTAATCATGCCTCAAAGGGTTCTATTGACCTCCTGGGTGAACAGTTAAAACCATTAACCAAAAGCAGGAAAGCTTAAAAACAGCATTCAAATGAAAATAATAGTTTAAATTTAAGTTAAAATCTCCCTACCATATGTGGTGTATTTTATTTGCTTTACAAAATCAAATAATTGTCCTCAATACAAACAGCATATGAGGACCATTCTTTTATGCATTTGTATGTAATTATGTATTTAGACCTAATACATTTACAAAAATTGTTCTACAAATGATCTATAAACCCAAGACATCAGCTGAGATCTGCCTCAAATCATAACCTATAAATTTACACCTAAACTTTACCTAATATTTGACCTAATACTAACTAATTCTTTTTAAAAGCTATTTTAGTTTTAAGCGGTATTTGATGGATTTTGACGTTTTTATGTCACAACCAAACTCAAAAAGTATCCGCCCCTGGTGGGGCCTTATTTTAGCCATGGCCTCGCATTTTAGATCAAGAAGTGAGACTGCATTCCTGCCCCTCATGACCACAGCTGAGCAGTTGGATCTCACTGTTTTGAAGTTTTTGTGTCCTGAAGTCCAAACAAAATTCTCTGCAATTAAGTTTTTAATGTTCCAATAAAAGTAAAAAACAATTAGTCATGTGTACATCTGTTGGCTAGTGTTATTGGGTTCTGTTTTAAAAGAGCTAAGTTGTGATCTCTCTCTCTCTCTCTCTCTCTCTCTCTCTCTCTCTCTCTCTCTCTCTCTGGGTATATACATACACTCATTGTCCCTTTCATGAGCTCCACTTATCACATTTACCATGTTTCTCTATTACTTTGTATTCACCACGTTCTTCAATCATCAGGACGCCCACAGGACCACCACAGAGCAGGTATTATTTGGGTGGGGGGTCATTCTCAGCACTGCAGTGACATCTGCCATAGTGGATGTGTGTTAGTGTGTCCACTCACTGTCCATGCTATTAGACACGCCTACCTTGTGTGACTAAAGTTAACTCGATGTTAACTAATCACTGATAACATAGTAAATGTAACCACAGGAGAAAAGAATGCTTTGCCAATTTAATAATTTGATCTTAACGATACATAACAAAGCCAAACTTCACAGGTCAAGCATGACATTGCTGAGTGGCAAGGCCGAGACTTTCATCCACAGAGGAGATCCAGAGGGCAAAAGAAATTTTGTCATAACTTGGCAAAAATAAAAGTAACCAACTTATAAGGGTTACAGAAATGTCATGCTCCCTCTTCAACTTCACTTGACTTTTTTATTGCAGTGTTCAGGAAACCAGACATTACGCTGTTCAATATCTGATTTTGAAGCACTGCTGATCTACAGAGAAATTCCACAGGTCAGTACAGCATACTGTGGACTTTCCAAAGAGCATAGGAGCGCATTACTAGCCTCCAGAAAACCAGAGATACAGATCCCCATATCACCAGACTCCTTACCTGTTGTCTTCTCTGTTTGTCTTTTCGTGTAGCTAGCATCATAAACACTTTGGGGAAGCCTGCTTTACAGGGCAAATTATAGGGAAGATGTTAAGGCATCTACCTAGATTCTCACACATATAGGGACACCCTTTACTGCACTACCTACACTTCTCCATTAGAGGAGCACCTACTTGGTCACTTAATCTTTTCTCACCTGTAGGAATTCCCTATAATGGAAAGGCCTCTTTGGGACATGTAGGGACAGCATAGAGGGCATTTTTCAACAGAAGATAACACAGGCTATGCACAGAGCCTGATGGACGCACCACACTCTCAGTAAGAAAGAATCATGTAAACAAGTTGCTGTTTGCTATGTGTCAAGCTGTGCTGGGCTGTGGAATGGTGTGGTGTCAGTATCTGTCAAGTACATTCTGTTCATAATTGTAGCTCATTTTGGAATTATTTAAAGTATGAATCCTGAATATGGCTCAATTATATATGTATGTATGTAAGTTTGTATGTAGGTAGATAGGTACAGTGAGGAACATAAATTTGAACACCCTGCGACTTTGTAAGTTCTCCCACTAAGAAATCATGGAGGGGTCTGACATTTTCATCTTAGGTGCATGTCCACTGTGAGAGACAAAATCTAAAAAAAATCTGGAAATCACAATGTATGATTTTTTTGCCCATCAGCAAAACAATCAGCAAAACTTCTGGCCCTCAAAGACCTGTTAGTCCTCTAAAAAGTCCACTCCACTCCACTTATTCTAAATTAGAAGCACCTGTTTGAGCTGCATGAAGACACCTGTCCACCCCACACAATCAGTAAGACTCCAACTATTAACATGGCTAAGACCAAAGAACTGTCCAAAGACAACAGAGACAAAATTGTAGACCTCTACAATACTGGAAAGGGCTACAGGGCAATTGCCAAGCAGCTTGGTGAAAAAATATTAACTGTTGGAAGAATTATTAGAAAATGGAAGAAGTTAAACATGACTGTTGATCTCCCTCGCACTGGGGCTTCATGCAAGATCTCACCTCATGGCGTATCATTGATCCTAAGAAAGGTGAGGATCAGCCCAGAACTACACGGGAGGAGCTGGTCAATGACCTGAAGAGAGCTGGCACCACTGTTTCCAAGGTTACTATGGGTAATACACTATGGTGTCACAGTTTAAAGTCATGCATGGCACGGAAGGTTCCCCTGCTTAAATCAGCACACGTCTAGGCCCGTCTTAAGTTTGCCCATGACCATTTTTTTGTATAATCCAGAGGAGTCATGGGAGAAAGTACTGTGGTCAGATGAGACCAAAATAGAACGTTTTGGTCTTAATTCCACTTGCCGTGTTTGGAGGACGAACAATGACGAGTACCATCCCAAAAACAGCATCCCTACTGTGAAGCATGGGGGAGGAAGCATCATCCTTTGGGGGTGTTTTTCTGTACAGGGGACAGGACAACTGCACTGTATTAAGGAGAGGATGACCGGGGCCATGTATTGCGAGATTTTGGGGAACAACCTCCTTCCCTTAGTTAGAGCACTGAAGATGTGTCGTGGCTGGGTCTTTCAACATGACAATGACCCAAAGCACACAGCCAGGACAACCAAGGAGTGGCTCCGTAAGAAGCTTATCAAGGTTCTGGAGTGGCCTTGCCAGTCTCAAGACCTAAACCCTGTAGAAAATCTTTGAAGGGAGCTCAAACTCTGTGTTTCTCAGCGACAGCTCAGAAACCTGGTTGATGTGGAGAAGATCTGTGTGGAGGAATGGGCCAAAATCCCTGCTGCATTGCAAACCTGGTGAAAAACTACAGGAAACATTTGACCTCTCTAATTGCAAACAAAGGCTACTGTACCAAATATGAACATCGGAAATAAAAATATCATGAATGTTGATAGACAGCGCAAATTGTTGTAGGTAGGTGTGTATGCATGCATGTATGTATGTATGTTTGTATGTATGCATGTTTGTTTGTATGTATGTATGTATGTATGTATGTATGTATGTATGTATGCATGCATGCATGCATGTATGTTTGGAGGAATCTATGTACGTTTGTATGTATGTATAATGGTTTGTATGTATTCAAGAGTTTTATTTTGATAATTGTTCAGTGTCTGATCCTTTTAAAATATATTATATATTTTAATTATATCGACTAATCCCTCTTTGCTGCGCCTCCTTTTCTCTGATTGGCCAATAGCTCATCTTCACCGCGCTGGGAGGCGGGGCTTGTCCGAATATGGGTGGAATAAACCATGTAGAAACTTGTGAAAAGTGGGCGGGGTCGCGCCCGCACGCGCGCCCTGATGCCGACGTTCCTGTGGGCGGGGCTAAGAACGCTCGCAGGTGTAAGAGAAGCGAGTGTGTGGTGTGGAAAACGAGCCGGACTGGCTGAGAGGCAGGGTGTGAGTGTGTTTGCTCGCCGTGTCGGTGGGATCAGCGCCATGGCCCCGAGGTGCATTGGGGGCTGTGTGCCGTTGTTTGTTCTCGGTGTTGCTTTCGACGTTATCGGGTTGGTGGTGATTCTCGTGGGAATTTTTGCGAACCTGCGCTTGAATGGCAGGTTTTACGGAGATTTTCTCATCTACACCGGCTCGATCATAGTTTTCCTCAGCCTCATCTGGTGGGTGCTGTGGTACACTGGAAACATCACGCTTTCTCCTGCAAACCTCGAGAAAATAAGCACTCGGGACAACTTAGCGCATTGGGCTCGCAAGATCTCTAAGAGGCTCTCGAAGAGTGGAGTGAAGACCTTGGAGGCTGGAGAGAAGAAGATGGTCGGTGGTGATGGAAAGGACGTTCTACCCGTCCACGTTTCCACACGAGTAAAGTGGCCAAACCCTGAACTGGGCGCGTACGACAACGGGTCTTTCGAGCGAACCTCGGAGATGCCTTCAAACAGCGAGAAGACGGTGGAGCTCGGGATTCTGAAGAGCTCTGAGATGCTCCTGAAGAATAATGTGAATGCCAAAGCAGAAAGACTTCTCTGACTGATGGCGGACACATATTTGGTAGGATGCCCAAAAGTTTTTTTTCTTTTACTTACACTGTCAGAAACAGAGATCTGTGCAGGTCGACTTTATTCTCTCAGGATATAAACAGTGAATAGAACCAGGAGTCTGGATGTCTACAACACAAATACAGTCACTTTATTTACAGTCCAAATTTGTAAACCTCTGTCTTCTCAGTATTTTGTACAACATCGGTTGTGTTAAATAGTTAAAAACCTGAAAAAAAAGTTTGCTTATGGGTCTGTTTTTCCCTAGAACACGTTCATGTATCCCTCCACCTCAAATAGAATAAAATGAACTGATACAAATATATTTTTAGTCAAAACTATATCATAAATTGACTAAAACCACGTCTCAGACATCAGGCAATGTATTTGTAACTATTTTATGTAGTAACCTGTGGGGGACTAAACACTTCAGACTTCACAGCACTGTGAACAATTCTGACATTGTTTCTTTAAAATAGAGCATTTCACATCAAACCACTCTGAATAATGTTGACATGTTCAGCATTTACTTTTGCAAACATTGATGGAGTTCCCCTTTAAGCTCCAATTGTGGACCTTGAGTCCTAAGTCTTAAAGGGGAACTCTGAATTTTTGTAATTGTTTGCATAATTCAGTCGTTGGGAAGTAAATAAAGCTGTCCTGAATAGTTTGAGGTGAAGTGTTTTCTTGTAGAGAAACTTGCTTATGTATTTTACACTGGAACCAAATGTCACAACAAATATAGACACTTTATTTAATATCCAAAATAACAACAAGATTTTAGATGCAATGATGCTTTTTTGGATGCTATTAATTATTTCAAAGATGTGTCGTTCTCCACCATGAATGTATTATATATATGCCATTCTTAACAACATTACCTTTTTGACGATTTAACTATATATACATTTTGAAAAGGTTTACAGCTACACAAAATTCACTTTTCATGTTTATGGGTTATTTAATTTGCACATTTTAATAACTTTCTAAATAGAATAATAAAAAGATAATATGAAAACAAAATATGAAATATAATATCTAACTAAAGGTACTCTTGATCTAAGAACAAAATGAGTTATTTCCCTTTTTTCTGAGTCACACTTATAGAAATGATTCACTATGAATTTCACTTAAGTTAACAGAATGTAAAACAGGTTATTGTTCTGATTAACTTACTATTAGATGTCCAGTTAAGGCATAATGTGCAAGAAAGTCAGGTCACCAGCTTTTGTTTTAAAGTTGTTTTAAAATTGTGTTTCTAATAAACAGATATTGTGAATACTTTTTTTAATACTAATAATATTTCAGTCAAAGCCTGGCTGAGCCTTATTATGTTATCTTGTATTAAGAATGAGATAATCAAGGTAGTTGTCCTAAGACTTTTCTCTTATTGTGATTTTGTACTACATTGTGACTTGAGCTCTCTAAATCTTTTACTGTCTTTTATAAATATGTTCGGGAACTGATGGGGTTCTTCCGGCCGCTGACCTTTCCTATACAGTGCTTGACAGTGTTCTACATTAAAGTCTGCGTAATAAAGTGCTTGAAATTTAAATGTTCAGAGCGGTTTGATGTCAAATGCTTCATTCTAGAGAAACTTAGAGTCAAAATTGTTTACAGTGATAGTGACAGGAAGTGTGTAATGTCTCTAAACTATCTATCCATCTATCTATCTATCTATACAACATATGACACACTTTGGCCTATTTTAATGACTTTAATGAGGGTTGTTCTATGGCAACTTGGTCCCAAGAGAAAACATTTTTTTTCAGATTTATCTTTTTTTCACCATCAACATTAAATATAGATTCAGAAGACAAGTGTAGGTTCACTAGTGGTTTTGGATAAAAAATAAAATGGCTATATTTGTGATGTAGACATTGCGACCCCTGGTTCCTTTCACCACCACGGTAAAGAAATTTGGAAGTTTCTCTACAACTAAACCATTTCACATCAAACCGCTCTGAGTGACTCTATTTATGTCTCAACTGCTGAATTATGCAAAGATTTAAAAAAGTAGGTGGAATTGCCCTTATAGTCACTTCTACACGTCACGTCTTACTGTTTCTCCAGCTCTGCTGTTAATCAATTAGCTGTGTGGCTCTTTTGTGTTCTAAAGCTTTGCTCTCTTATCTAAAGTATGAATATATAAGTGATAAAGCAACAAAGAGTTGCTCCATCAGTGGGGAGTGGCTCTGTTGACAGTGTGCAGAGTTTGCTTTTCTACCATTTCAGAGATTAAAGTGATTCATTAACTTTTCATGATTGGCCACACGTAGCATGACTCATGATTTTCATTTTTTTCTCTCTTTTGCAGGTGCGCTGTGGCAGTGTGAGAGAAAACTTTGGCTTATGGATGGATTGTCTTACTCACGGAAGGCAATTTTAACATTGCATAAATGTATTGCACATATTTTTAACATGAATTTTAAATGGAAATATATTTTTATGACATCTATTTTATGTAAATATTTCAAATATATATAAAAGTGTGAAATAAAGTTTTTCAGAAAAACATAATGGCCCAGTGCAATATCCAAATCAGATATTTTAACTGACTAACATGTATTCTGCTTTTGCTTTGAGATTGTTTATTTTATTAAACAATTTGAGCTCATTTTGAGCAGAACTGAAAAACAGTAGCCACTACAAGACTAGAAACCTAGCTTTGAATAGTTACACACATGAAACCATCATGTTTTTATTCAAACAAACAAAATATGTTCCCCTAATTACAGAACACATAATTGTACACACTGATTTTCAGCCTAATAGATTGGGATGCTCTGGAACAGCCACATGTGACCCACAAGCCAGCACCAAACAATGGCAAGCGCCAGCCAGAATGGTATGAAGCCCCCCGACGCTGGGCGGTGGAGCAGTGTAACTCTCTTCACTAGAGTAATGGAGCTCCATCCAGCACCTTTGGGATGTGTTGAAGTGGCATTTGTGGTCCAGAAGTAATCATCCAACATCAGTACCTGACCTCATTAATGGTCCTGTGGCTGAATGCAACCAAATTCTCACAGCAATGTTCCAACGTGTAATGTAAAGCTTTCGTGAAGAGTAGAGCCTGTTACTGCAGCAAAGGGAGAAACTCCTTATTAAAACCAATTATTTCAGAATAAATGTTAGACAATCAGGTGTCTTGCAAACTTATGATATAGATAGATAGATAGATAGATAGATAGATAACTTTATTAAGTCAGGTATTACAGCTGCACAGAAGTAAAATGAAGAGCAAGCAGTAGCAAAATAACCTTCCATACATGTACAGATACATAAATAAAAGAAACGTATAATAGAATAAGAATATAACAAAGTAACTAAAGTGAATAGCATATATAATAAATGGTAAATGGGTGTCCAATATGAGGCGCATATATAAAGTGGCAGTGAATATAGATCTGAGTAAAGAGATGTAGTAATGTCCAGCTGGTGCTCTGAGATGGTGTTCAGAGAGCCGTCCTGATGTGGCTCAGTATTTAATAATGTCCCAGCATAGAAATGAGATTGTGTACAGTGTGATCGCTGTTGGTACAAACGATCTTCTGAACCATTCCTCGCTGCAGTGGAGCTAAATGACTCTGTTGCTGAAAGTGCTCTGCTGTGTGACCTGTAGGTCATGGAGGGGGTGTGATATGTTGTCCAGTATAACAGTGAGTTTACTAAGAGACCTGGGCACAAAAAAAGAATGATATTCAAGTCACAGATCACATGCAAACAGTGTTTACAGTGTCCAAGGAAACACCTCACCCTCTCTCTCTCACTCTTTTTCCCTCTCTCCCTCTCTCTCTCTCCCTCTCTCTCTTTGTGTGTGTGTGTGTGTGTGTGTGTGTGTGTATGTCAATAGTTCTGCTGTCACTCAAGAAAGGCTTGATGATTTAAAAATCACCCTCCAGTATGTGTCATATTTTACTCTCTATATCTCCAGAACTTTGTCCCGTCTGTAGGAAAAGCGCTGGACAAGGCCAAATATTTTGAGTCTGTATATCATTGAACCAGTATTTCTACCTGAAATATGAACTTGACATCCATTATGCAATAAAACAGGTTTTCCACATGACACGCCCTGTCATTGTGCCTCCTGATATTTGAGCCATGGCTTTTTGATAATGTCAGTACATGGACAAAGTGAGCGCGCACAATACCCATCAAGTCATGGAAATTTTACTAGGGCACTACATACATGCGGCCATTGTCGCTGTGCTTTGCTAATTGCTAATGGCCTTGTTATTGAACTGAGAAGCTGAAAAGCCAATAACAGTCACCCTATTTCTTTAGTGTTTTATAATATAATGTTAAACCAGATGCATGTTCAATGCCAGGCTTTTTCCATTTACTTCTTTGTGCACTGTCATGGTGATTGTCTATTGGAACAGGAACGCACCTGGTACTCTGTATACTGTAAACAGGCCTTGCCTCAAACCGTTGCAGAATTTCAGCTTGTTTTTATTGGCCAACATTCCTACTCCTACTTCATTACTAATTCATTCCTGAGCCAAGCATGCCATCACAAAATCACACAGGCTTTGTGACAAGCGTGCCACACTGAATAGCTAATATGGGCTAATGGTCCACGTTTCATGTTCACACCAAATGTGTCAGAGGCGCAATCCAGATATCCTGTTCCGACACCTCAGAACTGTTGTAACACAACGCTTTCAGCAGCACAAGCCCCAGAACAGGAAGCACACCAGCTTTTAGAGATGAAGCTATCTTAAACATCCTTTAGCAAATAGTGTGTATTGGTGTGTTTATGTTGCTCTAGCTTTACATTAAAAACTTTTATACTAATTCGTCCATTAAACCTGCACTCACAGTGTACCGTCCAGAGTTTCACAATCAATACCAGTGATGCCTTCTGTCTTCTTGTAATGTCATTTTCAGTACTGTTCACAAAACATCACCTTCCTTGTACTGGAGCTACATGTTGGTTCCTGGCTTTACCTTGGATCCCTCCCAAACCTGATCATGGGTAATCAGGTGCAGCCTTGGAATATTTTTCCAATGAATAATTCAAACCAACACCCTAACAGAACTAAAGAGTGTAACAGGGCATCAGTACTGTGATGGAAAACGAGCCTGATGGATTTTCCACATGTAGTACAGTGCACATCATTTATACAACCAAGCAAACTATGAATAGGAACGTATTCAATTGTAAAAAGATACAATTGTTGTGCAACAAATATTTAAAAAATAAAAAAAAAACCTTTGTATTAGATAATCGTTTTTTAAACACTGGCAGGTTATAAAGACCATATTTATAAGCTAAACAGTAAAAAAAAAGCAATTTATCATGTTTGTGATGTCACAAGACTTGAGCACACTGAGTGATCGTAATCGTATTTCTGCAGGTTTTTGATTTTTCAATTGGTCATGTAAACTGCCTACACTGATTTCTTAGATAGGATTAAGGCAACTGATCATGGAATACGATAAGGGAGCTGGGTTCTAGCTCAGTAGTTGGATTGTTTCAGTAAATGCACACCTTCATTCTAATTTTATTTTGATTTCTCAGTTCGTACAGGACAGGTTGCTGTACTGAAAATAAGTAAACAGCGACACGGCAGCCGCGAGACTACAGCAAACACTTGTGGAGTGACATTGAAACAAAATACATATTTGCATATGAACAGTCATTCAGCTTCGGTTTCAGAGCCCCAGAAATCTTAATAGCATGTTCAGTTTTATGGGATAAGAGGGGTTTGAACATAAAAATCAAATGAATTACAAATGAATTACAAATAAACGCTTGCTGCTGACATTGTGGCCTAGGGGTCAGCTTCAAGGGGACATCAAGGGGAATCAGCTAAATAGAAAGTTACACTTCTTTATATTGTCGGTTTGAGGGAGATGAATGTGGGAAAATAAGGCTTTAATAAGACTCTTTTAGTGACAACCACTGCCAACACTAGCTGAAACATCTGGAACGCAGGTAGGTGTCCAACAGCCAACATCTCCTATTCATGGTAGACACTAACAAGTCCCCAAGCACCTGAGACTAAGAAGCTTTGGAGTGGATCAGAAGGTTATGACCCTGTTTTACAAGGCCATATTAGAGAGCATTTTACAATATGGCAACTCTATTTACCATATTGCATGGTTTGGTAAGCTTTCTGAACAGCTGAAGAACAAATTATTTAGTGTTGTGAGAACTGCTTGGAAAATCATTGGGGGGGGGGCAGCACACCTTTCTCAATGTAATTTATGAGGAGTCGCTTGCTAGGTTAGCAGGGCGAATTATTTCTGATCCGGATCATGTTCTTTTTTCAGAGTATCAGTTTCTCCCTTCAGGAAGGAGATTGAGAGTGCCAAGATGTAGATTAAATAGGTTTAAGAATTCATTTGTACCAGTTTCTATTACATTTTTTAATTCTAGAAGATGAGCAAGTCTTTTTTTGTTATAAGTGTAAGTGCAATTTTGGGTGGCCCAAGAAAAAATTCCCCTACTGGGACAATAAAGTTAAGTCTAAGTCTAAGTCTACCTCACAGCCCAGCACAGAATGACACAATCAACCCTGCTTTATGCACACATTATGCCCAGACAGGCACAACTATATACAAAGATTTAACTTTCCATGAGCCCTTGCACATTCACGTTGGAGCAAACCTGTAGCAAGACATTGCAATATAATATTGTTATATATTATACATTTATTTTGTCTAAGACTATGTATGAATGGCCACTCCAGATATAAACACAAAAGCATATACACCAAACAGCCATAACATTAAAACCACCTCCTTATATCTACACACACTGTCAGTTTTATTAGCTCCACTTACCACACAGGAATACTTATTTATTCTGTAGTTCATCTGATTCACTACATATATTATTTATCCTCTTTTAACCTGTTCTTTAATAGTCAGGACCCGCACAGGACCACCACAGAGCAGGTACTATTAGGGAGGTGAAACTGACATGATGGTGGTGTGTTAGGTGTGTTGCACTGGTATGTGTGGATGAGACACAGCAGTGACAGATGAGCTATCGTCTCTGACTTTACATTTACATGCTGGACCAGTGAGTGGTCACAGTGTTTAAAAACTCCAGCAGCACTGCTGTGTCTGATCTACGCGTACCAGCACAACACACAGTAACACACCACCATCATGCCGGTGTCACTATAGTGCTGAGAATGACACACCACCCAAATCATACCCGCTCTGTGGTGGTCCTTCGGGGGTCCTGATCATTAAAGAACAGGGTGAAAGAGGACTAACAAAGCACATAGAGAAACAGATGAGCTACAGTCTGTAGTTGTTGAACTACGAAGTGCTCCTGTATTGTACATGGGGCTGATAAAATGGACAATGTGTGTAGATACAAGGAGGTTTTAATGAGATGGCGGATGGGAAAAAAATAAACATGGACCCTTTAACAGTCATCATTCACAGCATGTTGTGATGATCAGTGAGTCAACAGGAATAAGTGCCTAGAGTGAAACGAGTCTCGGAGTACAAAAACATCAGAACTGGATACATAACCAATGTTTGTGAGTCCACATGACACAGATAGCTTTTGTTTTATTAAGCAAGATTTATGGCACTTGGCAGACGCTGTTATCCAGAATGACTGACAGTTTATCTGTACACAGGTAGGTGAAGGAAGTGTTACAGTTTACCTGTACACAGGTAGGTGAAGGTAGTGTTACAGTTTACCTGTACACAGGTAGGTGAAGGAAGTGTTACAGTTTACCTGTACACAGGTAGGTGAAGGAAGTGTTACAGTTTACCTGTACACAGGTAGGTGAAGGAAGTGTTACAGTTTACCTGTACACAGGTAGGTGAAGGAAGTGTTACAGTTTACCTGTACACAGGTAGGTGAAGGTAGTGTTACAGTTTACCTGTACACAGGTAGGTGAAGGAAGTGTTACAGTTTACCTGTACACAGGTAGGTGAAGGTAGTGTTACAGTTTACATGTACACAGGTAGGTGAAGGTAGTGTTACAGTTTACATGTACACAGGTGGGTGAAGGTAGTGTTACAGTTTACCTGTACACAGGTAGGTGAAGGTAGAGTTACAGTCTATCTGTACACAGGTAGGTGAAGGTAGTGTTACAGTTTACATGTACACAGGTGGGTGAAGGTAGTGTTACAGTTTACCTGTACACAGGTAGGTGAAGGTAGTTACAGTTTACATGTACACAGGTGGGTAAAGATAGTGATACAGCTTACATGTACACAGGTAGGTGAAGGTAGTGTTAGGAGTCTTATCCAGGGACTCTTATTAGTATAGTAGTGGGTGGTTACCTGGTTGGGATATCAAACCCTAGTCTAGAGCATAAAGGGCAGCAGTGTAACCCACTACACTATACCAACAACATAAGTATGTGACTAGTAACATAATACAAAAAGGGAATAGAGCTGAAAGTGGGCTAAAGTTTGGTAAGAGTTATGGAGAACAGAAAGGAGACCGGGTAGGCAGTATAGGACACAAAATAACATTGGTGAGGTAATGTATTAGGAGGGAGGAGTCTCAGGTACTGCATAACCCAAACAATCTCCAGATCTTACTCCAGGGCAGCTGTTAATGCTATTCTGAGATGTTGAGATCCATTAATATATCATCTGTATATTAATGTGGTATATCTGGTAATGTTTGAGAAATTCCCACTGCTAGGAAACAGAAGTCATGAGAGTCGACACAGTCCAGGAGAAGTAGCCAAAAAACTGCCAGAGATAGTTATTGGATGATGATTCTGACAGTGGTCATGGTGGGAGGTGAAAGCAGCACTTTTTGATGAGATCTGTCTGTTTATCCATTGCAAATTTTTGTTTGCAAAAAAGTTGTAAATTTGCAGGAAATATAACTTTTGTAAATCTTTAGTTACTTTGATTATTTAGTTAATTAGAAGTACCAAAAAAGTCTTTAACTTTAAACTTTATTTAGGCATGCACATATAATCACATCAATATTAGCAGCTAAATGCTTATAAAATTAAGGACAGATGGCAACTAATATTTGATTTTTTTTATACTCCAGAAGAGCAGAAACTTTAGGTTTAGAAACTGGCCATCAGACCCCACAAGATGGTCCACATTATTGTCCACATGTATGTAAGAACTAGGTAATATTTTTCCAGTCTCAACAGTCTTGCCAAGCAATGTTTCCCGTAAATACAGCAGTTTACTTTTCTTGTCCAGCTTGGTGGCTGACGAAGCCAGAGAGTTGGTGCACTCACAGTCTTTTGTCACTTGCATACATGAGTCTTTTTCATTGTTTATCAGATTAAATGTTTTTGTCCTCTTCTCTTTTTCTCAGCTGATGAATTAATTCTCCCTCTCTCTCTATGGCGGTGAAACTGAAGCGAAGACACAGTGATGCAGTGTTTTTTTAGACAGCTGATGCTTAGAACTCACCTTTAGTTTTGTACCGCTGGTGCATATTTTTAAAAATACTGTCTGCATGAGTTCTAAGAAGCATATCGTCACTGTCCAAAGACAATTTCCAAAATAGTAACTTTAAAGTTAAGAAGGCTTTTGTCTTCACATGTAAATTCCTGTAAAATGGGATGTTATATGGGATTTTGGGGCATTTCTGTTTTCTAATCATTTCTTTTCTAAGTTTTTCACGGGATAGAAAGAGCAGCTGTCGTGTTTATATGTCATAGAAAAATGAACATGCAGCGCCATCTACAGGAACTATTAGTTACTTTTTTCATCATATCCAGATTTACAGGGCTGTGTCCTTCCCAGTACAATTTTTTTAAACTCCTCTATTAAAGGTGCACTACATAAAATCTGTCACAATTGTCCTCATGACAAGTTATATAAGAAAAAAAACGCATGCTAATATATGTTACACATTCCCTGCTGTAAGTCACCCTGTAAAGCCTAAAATAATCAGATTTCACATAAGCTTTTTAAACCATGTCAGAAGATCCAGCGGGATGTTAGGGGCCCCAAATGCAAAAATCAAATGTTTTATTAATACAAGATACAAAGGCAGTTCTAAGTCTTTCACTTACGTCTTTCAACTTGTGATGAAGTTCTCTTTGATTACTCTCTCACAGGGGTGGGAGGGATACTTTACATGTGCATTCCATTACACAACACCTATCAAACAATGTAACAGCAATCTAATCCACACAATTAGTTTATTACATTTAAGTAATCTGATTACTTTGTTACTTTGGTGTAAAGTTAAATTAACTTTAATGATGTGTTACGTAAAACTAGAGTAAATGCCTGATTAGTGCAGGATAATATTACTGTTGAATGAAAAACAAGTATCTGCTAAATTGCAACTTCACAAGAGAGACTGAAAATATTCTTTTCTTTCAATGTAAGTTAATGGAACCAGAATTTTTCCCAAGCTATTTTGGAGCATTTCTTTTTTGTCCATTAGTCAGGAAATTTGCGCACAATGTAAACGGCCATTGGTGTGGTTAAACGATTTTAAACTTGGAAATACATGGTTTTCATTGGACAGCTACGATAAGTAACAAAAGTGAAAGGAAGTTTGGCTTTAACCAGAACTTCAAGTGTGGAGGTGAAAGTAGGTATACCTACTGAACCCAAACTGGCAGCAGAAAATAGCAGACCAGTCAATAAGCACATAGAATGTGCTTTAAACAGAGTAGACTTTTGGAACAAGCGTGCTTATTGGCTCACGGGTGCTATTTAGTACAGATTTCTGATGATATGAAGTACCGAAGTAATTCTGTACTGTTAAGTAATTTAGTCTCTACACTCCAGCCAGAATGAATATAAATACAAACCAAATTATAATATTTTACACAAGCTGAGCTTTTCTAAAAACATAACACTCACACACATAGAACAGAAATGATGGAACTTTTAATTTATATGTAAAAAAAAAAAAAAAAAAAAAAAAGAAAAAAGAAAAAAAAAAGAGCATTTACCCACTGAAGCAGAACAACATCGACCACTTGTTTTTTTTTTCCTTGTGGAACATGTATGATCTGAGCCAACTCGTTCAACTGTCTTAAAGTAAAATAATATTAACGGCAGAGAGAGACTGTCAACTGTAACACAAAGTTAACAAACACAGCCAAGGACGTACTGAAAACATAAAAAAGGGTCAAGAGAGGAAAGGAAACAGCTTTAACAAGATAAGTGCAGTAATGTTCCAAATCACAGAGGAGATTTTCAGTCTTTTTCCTTTCCTCCTTTGCAGTTCCTTTCTAAGAAACCTGCTCAGGTACAGTATTTTTTTTTTCTCTACACATTTTTCATGCAAGCGTTGATGAAATATTTGAATGAAATACAAATGGAAATATATTTCTTATTTCATAAGTTATCTGTTAAAATATGAAAAAGCTCTGAGGATGTGAGAAACAATTGGGTTTAACAGAAGTAACACAAGTCCTATATCAATAGTGTTTTCTTTGAGGAGGCAACTACATTCATTTTCATAAACATATGAGTCTTTATGTTAAAAAAAAAAGAAAAAAAGAGAAATAAAACTATAATGGGTGGGAAGAAATGCCAATGACCTCACTTTTAGTTGTAGTATTGTGGTACTTTCTGTTGTTGTTGAACATCTGTGCCATGGAGAACATAAATACAGACCAATAATATCCTAAGATACACATGTACAACAAATTACTGCATATCTACCAAGGACTGCATTAGGTAGGTCGACATTGAGGCTAGCTGCCATGATACAGGAAAAGGCTCCCCATTCTACCCTTTGCCAAAGAGACTTAAGCTTGTGTTAAAAAAAAGAACAAAAAAAAAAAAAAAAAAAAAAACCCAAAAAAGAAAATCAAAAAATTTGAACTCATAAGTTGCCACTGTGTGCAGGTTCACAGTTTAAACAACTTCCCTCTCAATAACTGTTTGGCAAGTTATTATGTAACCTTTTTTAATTTCTTGACTTATTCAATTTGCTCAGTATATTCAACAACCGGGTGGATACAAAGGACCTGTGCCTATAAATTAGATCTAATCTATATACAACGTAAATTCATCCAATAGTTATGCTACGGTTAAGGAAAAAACCATAGTTGATCAGCTCAGACGGTGTAATTGCCTGCATACACAGGAATGTTTGGAGGTTACCTGGAGCCCCGAGGAACTGAAATGGATTAAGCTCAATTCAATTTCCAGCTTGTGAAGCTGCCAGCTATTTGTCCAGAGAACACACACACAAAAAAAATCCATCTTATTCACAATCTCTCCACCTTCAAGTTCTGCCCAGAGGTAGAGGAGATGGAGGCGTGGGACGTCGCACTAGGACGTACCCAGGTTTGATCTAAAATACACTTTGTAGCTTTGAGTACGCTATATCAATATATGTATGCATATGTCTGTGAGTACTTAAATATTTCATTAAAAGGCCTCCTGTTCACTTTCAGTTATCCTTTTCACGTCAGCATCACTTCTTTTGCATATTGCGCGTGTATCTCCGCCGTCTTCTCTTTGAACATCGCTCTGCAATCCTTCTGCTGCTTCTCGCTTTACTGTTTGGCACCGTGGACAGAATGAGAGATGATGTAGTTTTACTGGGTGGGCAAGAGGGCTTAAACTAAGAACGGTTTGTGAGGCCAAAGGTCACGATGTGTTAGCCCTAATCGGTGGCGTCTCTCTCTATTTTGACGACAACGGCTCCTACGTCTCCTCCATCCTCAGTCTTGAGCCGTTTGGAGTTGGGCTGCTCCGACTGGTCGCCATTCTGCCGCTTGGTGGGCAAAGACGCTGAGGCAGAGGCGTGAGTGGCCAGCATGTGAAGAGGACTTGCTACTGTGAAAAGGGAAAAAATAAAATGCTGTTAAATAAAATAAAATAAAACAAAACAGACAACAAGAACTTAAATTTACATTCTGATACCAAGTGCACACGTACTGATCCAGGCTTTATTCATCTCTTATTTTAAAATCTGTCAACACACAAGACATTTACCGGTGTTTGCTGCTCCTTGAATTGCAGCTACAACATGGGTACCATTTTGAGTGATGGCCTTAACAGGAAGCTGGTGCTGGCCCAACGGTGCTTGCTGCACTATAGTAACTGTCTGTATGGGCGTGGCTTGAGATGTCTGAAGTATGCGATTTGCCCCACCTATAGAGGCTGCAGTGATGGCAGGTACGGTTTCTACTTTGACTGCAAAAACAGGAAGAAAAGAAGAAATGAGTCATTCTCAAAGTACTATGACTTTCAGTCTGTTTTCCTGTTATTGTGGTATAGTTAAAGTAAGTGATGTGCTTAAACAAATGCCCTCAGCACAGACTATTCTGAAAAGCAATAAACCAAAAGATTACATCAAAGACACTTATTACCGTATGCATGCAACATAAAATAGCATTCTCAGGGATGGGGAATGGTTGGCCATTCAAGCCAATTCATTCATTTCTTTGTGTCTGTAGTTTAGCGTCTCCAGTGGGATGTCAAGTTCTCAAATATGGTATCCAAACCTGTAATGGATCGATTCTTGGGTGTGGTGGTTTTGTTACTTTACTACAAAAGCTAAAGATGGTCTGATTAGCGTTTCTGAGGCTGATTCCGATTGCCGATCACCTTTCGGCATGATTGCCCGATAGCAGATACCGATCCAAGGGCGGGGTTATATGCCACAGCAGGGCCACATGCAATTATTAGCACAAGCAAGTCAATCACATTGGCTGGGAGTCTTTTAGCTTTTCAGCTGTTGCTGCTGCTGTACTGTTCTTACCAGTCAAATGTGGTCTACACGGTTTTCTGGGTTTTATTTGTTTTGTGCTGGCTGCCCAGTTTGCTGATGCTCACTGTACTCAGCCGTGTGGTGCACTTTTAAGTGCTGTATCAGATTAGCAGTGTTAAATATCTGTCTTGGTTTACCCACGAGACATGTTGATTTAAATAGATTTTACAGAAGGCCCTGGATAAGTCCAAGTCGCATACGGTAAAAACTGGCAGTCGGACGACAAGCCGTGAACACCATAACCTGTTCGAGAGGCCCACCACTTTAGTCAGTTTGTTGACAATAAAACGGTATGCATTTCTACCTAGCGGTTCAGATTGAAATTGTAGGGACCCGGCAAGAGGGGATTTTACGAAGGGGGGTTCACGGAGTGCTTCTCTTCCTGGATAAAACGCTAGCTGGAAATACAGAAATTAGGTTCACTTGTTTATCACCATTGATTGGCTCCTGGGATTGGAAAAATTGGAGAAAAATCAGCCGACTGCATATTTTGATTATTAATCAGCTGATACCGATACATAGCTGATCGATCCTTCAATTTCTAATAAAAGGTACCTTGTGGAAGGGGGAGAAAGAAAAAAAAAAAAAAAAAAAAAAGATTCATGTGGCCAACATTTCACTTGGCTGCTGCTCAGCTGACCAGCACAGAACAGCCAAAAGGAACAGAGAAAATTCTTAAGTCACTCTCAATTTTTAGAATCTTTAATAAGTTGTATGTTCTTAGACTTTCAAACCCTTGTTATAGAGCTTATTTCTTTGCCTTAAATTTGCAGAGCATTCCTTGTTAAAACGCTGATAATGCATGAATAGCACTAATACACACTGGAATTATCATTACCTGTACTATACTGACAGACAAACATGGAATTATCACCAGCTATTTACTGTTCAGATTCTAACAGTGTAAACGTCCCATCCCATTCCTACCACGCACACAGTAACGTACAATGTAATGTCAGTTTCAGATGTTTAGCTGCCTCACCTTTGATTTCTTGGTGCTCTCCGTTCTCCTGCCGTTCTGTCTGGGACACAGCCTGGGCTTCTGTGTGAGCGAAGCCTGTCACCGTGGCAACTGAGACAGGAATCTGGTGCACCACGTGGACCGTCTGCATGACGGGCTGCTGGGCGGTTGAGGTGGTCACAGGTGTGGCCACGGCGTAAGTCACAGGTTTAATGGTCTGTGGGAGCTGCCGCTGAACGGTGATCAGCACGGGTTGGCTGGTGACTGGTGAGCCTGGAGGAGAACCAAGAGCAGGTGAGCCAATTGAAAAGAAAACTGCCTACAGTATCCAAATGACAATGCCAGAAAATTAATATGAATCAATATGAATAAATATGACACAGAATGCACAGAAGAGATTTATGAGAATCCTTCAGCTCCTTCCAGCTTTATATTTGTGTACATACAATTCACTTCTGGAAATAAATTAATCATTCACAGCCACTGACTTAATCTCACCTGGTGCGTTCTGTGCAAAGCGAGCCTCTTGGATTACTGCTAATTTAGGCTGAACAGCAGATGCTGGAGCAGAGGCAGGCGCAGGCTCCGGATCCATGGGAACAGGTGAGCCTTCTCGTGATAAGCTGTCAGGAGTCTGCAAGCCGCTGGAGTGGGCCGACAGCACCCCCGTGTGGTTAGGTGAGGCAGGGGCACTCCTGCGAGGAAAGAGATGGAAAAATACAGAAGAACAGCTGCACTAAGTACATTTAGCATCTTATTTATTAAATAGCACACCCGAACACTGTAGTTGTGGTGGTTAAATACCTGGAGGACAGAGGGCCAAGCGGGGTCCTGAAGCAGGGCACACCACGGGGCCTCCGTTTGCGGAAAGCCTGATCCATGAGCTTGCTTTCTGTCGAGGGGTCTATCCGCCAGAAGGAACCTTTGCCAGGCTCTTCTTGTGATCTGGGCACTTTGATGAAGTAGCGATTTAAGGACAGAT
Organism: Megaleporinus macrocephalus; assembly: GCA_021613375.1. NCBI lineage: Eukaryota > Metazoa > Chordata > Actinopteri > Characiformes > Anostomidae > Megaleporinus > Megaleporinus macrocephalus. Next base: position 18,232,519 of record CM038715.1, read on the forward strand.
TGTGGCGAATAGAGTTCTAAAAAACAAAAACAAACAAAACAGGAAATAAAGCAAAAGACAATATTGTTCTGCATGGATGTCAGTTTTAAATATATTGTATACATATCTACATATTTTAAACTGTATTTCATATTTCAAATAATTCATTAAATAGTTACCTGCCAGCCCTTGTCAGCTGTTCTGTAGTAGGGGTAGTTTTTAGTTATGTGGGTATATATTCCATTCAAAGTAAGTTGCTTATCTGGGGCCATTGTTATAGCTTGAACAATGAGTTGTGCATATGAATATGGTGGTTTAGAGTCATCCTGTCACACACAAAGAGGAAAAAAAATGGTTTAGCATTTATTCAGAAGTGCTACATACATACATGCTTTTGTATAGAAACAAAATGTACAGCAAATGAAGCGTAAGGGATCACACTAAATGTCTATAACAGTGCACTTCTGTCAGTAGATCCTCTAACTGCCTAAAGAGTCAGTGCTGCACAGGAGCATCTACCTACAGTAAATCAAAATGTAATTACAAATTACAATCTGCAAACTATAAATGACCACATAAGCTACCAGTGCACAGTATATGCTCTTGTTTTCAGCTGTACTGGTACATTTACGTCTGACATATTTGACCGGCATGTGTGTTATTCCCACTTGAACCATAAATGTATAACCACAAGCACTCGCACCTTTGGACTGTCTCCTCCGGAGGCTTCCTTGTCGTTTTCAGATTGGGAGTTGTCCCCTATGAGCTCCGCTGTGAGCCCACGTCCCACCCTGTAACTGGACAGCCCTGCCCCACGAGGACTGGAGGGACACGAGTTGGCAGCGCTAAGGAAAGAGGTCACAAACTTAATGAGAAGGAAAACCTTTGTGCTCATGTCTACCAAAGCACACAAAAGAAGGATTACCCTGCATACAGGAAGATTAACCTGCTTGTATAACAATTTAGGGCCACCACATCATCTCTATCTACACAAAACTAAATTAACCATGCAACCAAACATTAATCAACATTATACTACATTCAATGTTTTGTTCAGGTAAAAGTATGTCTCTTCAGATTTTGCTGTTCAAAATCAGTCTGAACAGTAGGGGTGTGCCATATCGTATCGTACACAATAATATTCCTAATTACAATTACAATACATCCCTGATTATCACATCAGGGTACTACTTTTTTTTTACTGTTTTAGCAAAAGCAAAAAGTACATTTTTCTCATTTCCCATTATATATCTACTAGAGACAGCTTTTATCTGTTCAGTATCATTCATTTTACTTCAGTCCTGGATATATGGAGGTATTTGGTGTGCATTATTTAGTATCATGACATTCTGGATCATTGACTTCTGTTACAATCTGATGAATTCTTGTATTTTTTAATATCTCAGTCAGGGGTGTGCCATATCATATCATATGCAATAATAAAATTTTATGTTCATTTTGTTGCAGTAGTGTATTCTTGAAATATTTTTTTTATCAATGTTTTGTCATATCACCAAAAGTATCGCTATCGCAAAAATACCCTGAAATACCGTGATATTGTATCGCCCACCCCTACTGAACAGATAACACTCCTTCAACAAACAGTTGTCTTTTACCTTTCCTAAGGATCTACAGACTGCTTTTATTTGTAATTAAGCTTCAGCAAACTGCTGATATAAATTCAGGAGAACAAAACAGTGCAGCCTAAAATGACCGCAATGAAAAGAAAACAGTAAAAGTGTGATTTTCTGTGCTTTATAAGTAAAACATCTGCAAACACTTGGATTCTCACTTTTAAAAACAAAATAAAACTGAACTGTAAAAAACGTTACTTTGAAAATCTGTCAGACTTCACTACTTAGAAAGTGGCTTGTTTACTAGTTTACACTGTCTGAGTTTGTCTTGCAAAAAGCTTTACCATAGAAAAAAGGTATTTCAGTGATGTTGCCATAGTGTGTCTGGTTGCATATGCAGTATATTATGTTAAAGACTGAATTGGATTAAAGGAAAAAAATTGTCTGCCTGGCTGTCACCCTGATGTAAATTGGATACATATCAGTTTTCAGTACCACACATTCGGAAATGGGAATTTAAAACAATTTTTTTTATTCACATGCAATGTGAATGTAGCTTATAGCAGTGGTTCAGTAGTCAGTTGTATATACTCACATGAAATTACATTCTGACAAACCATCAGCCACATTTCCAGGAGGTTCAGTCTTTTGCTTTATCCTGATCATGTGAAATGCATATTCAGCCTTTCTGACCATCTACCATCTCTAAAAATGTCCTTGACTACTTGGACAATGAGCCACTGTCCTGTTGTTTGCCTGTCCTGCAGGTTTTGAGTCTGGTGAGAGATTTTCTGCAGACCTCAAAATTTCTCTTGCTGCTACCATCTGCAGTTACATCAATTACAGCAAGTGAGTCAGTCCCAGCATCAGCTATACTCTACATATGCAAAGCATTTCTATGCCCTGACTTGATGTACTATGGAGACAGTCCACATACTCCTTCCACCATTTTCCAGTCTCCATCACTTTGGAGCCACAAGCATGCATTGTGTTACTTTCATGGACTGTCAACAACTTCTACTGTTAGCCTTTTCAAAAGCAGCTTTAAGCGTTTTTCAGACCACACCCTGCATCTTGTGCTTATAAAGAAGCCAGGAGCACATCTTAAAAGGGGTATTCCACCGACCCTTCTATTATTCTACATGACTAAATGGTTATTGTGTAAACAATTCAGAATGGTTTGATCTGAAATGCCTCATCCTAGAGAAACGTACTGAGAGTTCACAGTGATGTTAACCAGACGTCTAAAGAGTTAAAAGTCCTCTAAAAGCTCTACACAAAAACTAATTGAGAGAGTTCAATCTGTGTTCATCTTTGGGCCAAGCATAGCAAAACCTGCTCTGTTGGTGACTAGAGAGAGGAGGTGTCCTCGATAATGATTTATCAGCAGCTATTATTCAAATGAGCAGTTTAAAACCACAAGGTAGCTGGAGAAGAGATTTTCAGTTGTGGTGTGTGATGCTCTACAGACAACAAAGAAAACAAAAGCCATGCTTGAAAAATAAACACAATATAGTATAAATGTTTTTTTACAGCATGAAAACAAACCATGTATAGGCCTTAAATGGTTGTGTGCAGAGTAAGCACACACACACAGTCTAATCTTTAGAGAGCAGGTTATTGATGGAGCTGTTCTGTTCCTTCTCTCAGTCACTGCATGATTGAGCTGCTGGACAGAACAAGTACTAAAGACTTTCTACAAGATTTTTTGGCTAGTCTACCATGGTCAGCAAAGCCTAACATAACATGAACAATCTGTTGCCCATCATAACTGCTCAGTCACAGTACTAGAATTTAGGGCTGAGAAATATGACCACATTTATAATTTTCACTGTGATAAGTTACACCACAAAATGCTTTCTGAGCATAGTACTTCAAGAGCAGTTAGCAATGACAACAAAGAAAGCATAATTAGTCCAGCTCATCTGGAGCATAGCAGTATGAGAAATACTGCAAAAAAAAACCCCAAAAAAACAAAAACACTGCTATGGCTCACCTGCTTCTTTTGCCCGGTATAGCTCATCAAACCTCAGAAAAGTAACTGAACAGGAATTGCTTGCAGGATATGACAAATTCCTGTGTGCACTGACTAGCAACCACTAACCACTAAGGTTACCTCTGTCCTTCACAGTTGAACATAGCTTTACCCCCATAATGTGATCTCACATCAATAAGGCCGACTTCTGCCAGAAAACACAGGCTTCAAAACCGTAAGCCAGTACTATGGGGTGTTTTCGTTGCCATAATGACACCAGGGTCCATAATGATATGGTCTGAAATGTCTACAGAGACCCTGACATAGGTTCTTTAAGGTTTCATCTCCCATAATATACTTTAAATCTGTTTAAATCATGCCACATAGTTTTAAACTAAACTACTATTTTTTGGAATTTCACTTTGTCTACCCACCTACATACTAGAAGATGATCCTAAATGTTTGACAGTGAATCAAGGGTTTTCTTTTTATAACTGGATTCACTATAGTTGTTCTCATTGGTTTGATAGGTCATTTGCTGCTGCTAGGCTTTCTTCTTAATCACGTAGGCACTAGCTTAACTAGCCATCAGTGCATGCAGTGAGGAAAAAAAAATACTGAAATGAATGTGCAAAATGTGTCATTATTTCTATGGCCAAATGCATGCAAACACAAACAAACAGCCCCTCAAATACTTAAATCAAGCAGGAATGTATTTTCTCTCAACCTTAAGGCCACACGCACAAGCTTGAGATGTGCTATGAACATGAGCCAATTTTTACAACGCGAACGCTCGCTGCTGTAAACCCAGTTGCTATTAACAGCCTTTAAAAAAGTCTTAATGAAAGACACTTCCTTATTAAGCACCATAGTTCCTTGACTTCACTAGCCAGAACATGTAATGAAGTTTGAGATGAACCTGCACTAACATCACAGCTGTAGAAATATGCATTCCAACTAATGTTGAAATTAAATGTACCCAGAATATGTAATGAAAAGGGGAGAAACAACAACAATAACAGCCAAAAAAATAAATCACCATGAAGCTGAGAGTGGAGGAATACTCTTCTTGGAGATAACAATGGTGTTAAGGAACAGTGGCACCAAAAAAAATACCAACAGGTAGGAATGTATTTGGAGGTTTATTTTTCAAAAATAAACTAAAATTACAAAGCTAAAATTAAAAAGCTAAAATTACAGGTGCAACACTGAAGATCTTTCTTGTCAGTGAAAAATGTACCAACACATTTAGTTTGGTATAGAAATATTTTTTGTTTCTGGAAATTAACATAACATGAAAGCTAGAGTAGTCAGTCTAACAACGAACCTGCAACACATCTGCCCTCGCAGTCATCACTAGCAACACACTCACAATTAGCTACACTGTTTTGGCATGTCAAAGTGTAGTATACATACATGCACACTCACAAATACAAACAAACGACTAAACATTTTACTCTCCTTGAAAGCAGTGTTTCACTGAACCATTTATCTGTATGTTTTCTCTGTCTTTGTGAACCTATATGCAAACAGAGATTTCAGTATTCCAATACTGGCACCTCAAGCAGTTAACTAAGCACTTAAATACCCATCCACAAAGGTCACTTTGACCTCCTAGTCCAGAGGTGCCCACTGTTATTTGCTATAGACTGGACTGGTGGCAGGATTTAATTCCAGGAGATCACACGAAGGATGAGCAGTTTATTAATCAAGTAGAACCAGGTGAGCGCTTGCCCATCTGGTTGAAAACCTGCAGCCATCTGTGGCCCTTTGATGGGATGCCCCTGTCCTAGTCTAATGGTTCCCAACCTTGGTTCCTGGAGGACTGCCTGCCCTGCACATCTTGGTGTTCCCAGCTACCAACACACCCGATCCAACTAATCTGCTAATTAACAAGCCCTTCCTGAATTGAAGTGGGTATGTTTTGGCAGGAAAACAAAAAATGTGCAGTCCAAGGCAGGGGGTCCTTAAGGAGCAGAGTTGAGAACCACTGGTCCAATAGATCATGCCCTAAGTGGTTAGTTGACATTACTATCACAAGACTTCAGGAACTTTAAAATAACTATGCAAGATTTTTAAGCAAGTTTGTTTGCTTATTTTACTATTTGAACATATGACTGATGACAGCAACAACTATCCCGGAGATGTTCATATGAGGCATATTAACTTAGCATTTGAAAAAAACTGGTCATTTGTCTGACGTGTTTAAATTTAAAGCATTCACATACAAGCACACTTTCACGTTGTTGTCAACAGTCAACAGTATATAAGATACAAAAGATACAAAAAAGACCTGGGCACATATTCATAAAGCTTCACAGACCTGATTCAGGATCTGTTACTAGGGCTGAGTACCCTTTCAAATTTTCCAGTACTTTAATAAGGCCTTGACTCTGATTATGTTTTGATATCTACTGTTAAATTACAAAGTGAAAAAGGATGTGGTTTAAATGAGTGCAAGCTGCTGGTAAAGGTAGCATCCTTACTGACCACAATGGATTACAGACCTATCAAGAAGTGATGCTAATAACATACATGAATGTGTAGACCGCCAATCACTGAGCTTCCCAGTTGGCTCGCTGACATGAATAAGACTGACTATGTAGGTACTGAAGTTAGAAATTCCTTGTTATACAATACCTCAATACTTTGTAATAAAATAATTTGATCAACAAAATAAAAGCATGGTATTTTGATACTAAGCCCTATTTCAGGTAACTGTAAATAAGAGCTGCACCATTTGTTTTGTCATGATTAAACACCTTTTTTCGGAAAGATTTGCAGATTGTAGTGATGTTTGCGTATATTTGCTCTAAAATATCACAGCAGACGTTGTGTTCGCCCCCTCCGTGTGCACTCTCAAATAGAAAAAATGGACGCAAGAGCTTGAGCACTGATTATACACCCTGAACGCAAGTAGAATGAGATTTTACCTGATTGTGCCCGTGGGGGAGGGCAGGGGACTCATCAGGTGGGCAATGTTGTCTGGAATGTTGATGGTCAGCGGCGAGATCTGGGGTTGGACCGCTTTCACAGGGGACTCCGGGGCGTTCCTCCTATCTTTCTTGCCGCTGGAAAGTGCGGTGAACGTGATCTTGATATTTGTGCTTGGGAAGCGAAACGTGCACCTTTAAAAGGAGAACAGAGGTCATTCACAGGTCTTTAAGCAATTTTTTATACTGCAAATAAATACAACAGACATAGAAGGCACCGTACACCAAAAACCTTCATTCAAAATATCCTCGGCGTCTTCTATTACTGAGACACAAGTAAACAAGGCCTAAGCCTAATGCCCAGCCAGTAACTGAATCCACAAGTATCTGTGGTTTATATATGGAGACTGGCATGACTAGGTTACATAAGAGATATTTCTTTTTTTATGTACATGGACAGATATATTTGAACCATTGCTAAACCATAAACATGAACACCTGGCTTTGAGGCCAGTTGAAGGATGAAGACATTTAATTTAAATGCAGCTACATTCAATGCATAAGCAAATTCTAGAAAGAAAATAAACTAAATGTTTGTTTCTCTATCTAGTGCTATTCATTCATCTATGAAATATGTACTACTATCTGAGAAAAAAAAAATAACAGGGCACCCAGCAGAGTGACCACAGGTCAGACAGACCAAAACAAAGCCCTGAGGGGGTCACGTAGCCTTTTGGCTAAATGCTTTCACACATATTTAGAGCGAAATTACTCAAAACAAATACCAGATACAATATTTTAATACTGCAAATATATAAAACATTGGCAGCGTGACGTCAGTATTACAAGCACTATACCAATGACCCACTAACGTGATACGTGTCCAAGGCTAATGCTGTCGGAGCACAAATACACAGTTATTATTATTATTGTGACCACCATATAAACAATCTTACACTAAACAGAATGCTGGCTAATCTCAGGCACAGTGCGCATCTGAGGAGACGAAGGGTTAAAGGACAGGATGTTGCTCTCTGCAGCGAGCTAACAGTGTGGTTCAGACATTTTTCCAAGACAAAACCTCAGCCCGCTTCACACAACAAAGAAACAGGACTAAGGCCACTACAACACTAGTGCTGAAACGCACATTATCTGCCACAGGCTCTGTTTTGAAATAGTTATTTAACTGCCCTGCAGGGAAACAATCGAAAGGGGGCAGGCTAGCGTTAGCCAACATGCTAACTGGCTGAAGCAAGCAACATGAGAGCTGCGTCCGTTTTGGTTGTCATAACCAACACGTGCTGCCCGGCCAAACAAAACAAAATAGCCACACCAGACGTTCATTTGGCTTCATTTCGATACGCTTACTAACAAAACAAAAGGGGGGGAAAGCCATGGTCTTACACTCGGGGGAGCTGGAGAGGAGGAGCCCCCCGCCTCTGAAACACGCCGTCCACAAACACCCCGTTTTTGCCGAGGCACCGCAGGTAGAAGTCCCCGCCGGCTCCGTCTTCGCCCACGGTGAAAATCTCCAGGTGCCGGCGGGAGATGAAGCTCGAGTGGCCCATGCTCACGTCCACGGAGCCCTGGGACGAGTTTCTACCCACGGTCACCGAGCGTTTCTTCATCAGGTACTCAAACTCTCGGCCCTCCAGCCGGGCGACCGCAGACCCTGACACCCCGCTCACCGCCATCTTTCTGATCTTAACCGGATTTTGGCGTCGATTTGTCCTTGCAGAGCGGCTTTTGGATGAGCTGTGGTTGCTCGAGTGCTTGGGGCGGGGGGGACGAAATTGAAAATTTAGCCGGGGGGAATCGAATCGAAAGATGGAGATAAAAAAAAATGCGGAGGATCACGCCAGCGGCTCCCAACCCACCGCCGCAACGGAGAGAAAGAGAACAGGGCAAAAACCCACCAAACAAACCGATGGGGCGGGGCATGCGTGACCGACAGGGCAACTGGCGAATGAGCAAGCGGGTGACGTAAGGCACGCAGCCAATCAGCGTCTGGGATCAGGACGGATGGAGGGCTGAGGTTGGTTGCACGGTGGGTTTGACACGCATGTAAATGGTGTGTTGGAGGAGACGGATTGGAGAGACTCAAACATATGAAAACATTAAAAGATCGGTGGGGGGATCGACTGGAAACCTTTTATTAAACAACCCAGCAGGGTATCGTAGCCGGTTTGATCAGGATGCATCACGCGTGTAACCTCTGCACATTTTCTGATGGTTTTAAGTGAAACATGGCTTACAGTGAAATCACAGAAAAATCACATTCCCACCCAAACAGAAACAGCCACCGTCCCTCAGCCTACATGTGCCTGTCCTACAAGTTTCCAGCAGCTGTCCAGCTAGGGGTTAGAGCACATTATAGTCTCATGGGTGATCAGTGTGACCTTTCTGATTATTTCATTATTTTTTCATCTAATGTCTTAAATTAATGTGCATCATGAAACGCATAGCATGCACATCATAAATGATCATGTCACTCCAATCTGGTGCTGTTTACTAAGCTTGTTAGTACACAGCTAATGTGAGTGGTGGGCGTGTCACAGAGACCACAACCAGCCAATAAGGACAGATAATCAATAAATCCACTGACACATTTCCACAGTGGATTTCACAATTGTGTTTAATTTGTCACATATTAAATTGTGTGCTGTATCCCTGCAGAGCTCACAGTCCTAGCGTACGTTACATCATTATACTTAAACATTGCGTTATATGTAATCACTTCTACATTAATTACAATCACGACAAAAGCATGAAATGAGCTCAAATCATAACAGCTTAAAAAAAAATACAAAACGGAGAGTAACGATTATGTAGAACGAATACAGTTCAAGCATAAATATACTTGGGTTAAGATTGGGCACTTTGGTAATCTTTCAGCTTCAGAACTATTTTACAAAAGGTTGAGGGCATTGGTGGAATAAAACTGTTTTTTTTTGTTTTTGGGCCATGACTATTGTCACACTGACTTATATGTAATTTCTGTAAAAATAGATCCCACACGCACTGGCTGACACTGGCTTTACAACTCACATGAAATCTTCTACAAAGGGAAAACTGCATGCATGATTATTCGTGACTAGCTTCGTAATCATAAAGAACCTGGAACTTTAGATACTGGTTTTCCGACTCAGAAGCTCCTACCTGTAATTAAGATCAAATTCTGGATCACCAAACCGTTCCCCCTTCTGCCTTATGGCTTAGGATTATAATGTCTGTGCTGCATTGGTTGAGCAGAGTGTGGCTCTGTATATACTATTGCAATGCATTGAGCAAATACTAATTCAACTCCCAACAGTTGTGAGAAAAGGAAAACAAAGAATATTGCACATACATCTACATAACATAAAATGGAAAAACACGTCTACGTCAGCTGTTTTTTTCCCTTGTCTATGCATGTTAAGTCTATGTAGTTACATACGTTGTGTCTGGCATTTTGTGTTTATAGCAGTTAAACAAAACCTAACACTACTATTTTGTACATACATTTTGTGAATGATGAATACATGTACACTCATCACTCCTCCTCAGCAATGACAGAGGCACTCCCTACATTAGATTAGGTGGTGTTAGTGATCCTTCTAGCCATCTCTATACTAAAAAAACTGCAATTCTCATGGAAGACCTTTTAAAAAGCAACGTTTGTTCGTTCAAAAAAATAAAGTTTCCCTCTTCTCTCTCCGCTGGACTGAACAAGTTGACTGAAGTAGGGTTATCCGTCCATCTCTGTGCTTGATCACAGTCTTTTAGTTTGAGTAAAAAAAAAGAAAGAAAGAAAAACAGCGTACAGATCTTCCAATCATTCCGTTTTTTTTTAAACCAGGGAGTCTCTGATATAGTTCGTCTCCCTAAAATGACACTGGGTCATGAATGCCACATACAGTAGGTCCACTGACATTCTGCAAATATGGAGATGTCAGGAGGGGTGGAAAAAAGAATCACTTGAATCTAAGTGGTGTGCTCAGATCTTCTCATCCGTCATTTCCAAAAACTGGGCATATACATCCCTTGAACACTCCCCTTTTTGGTTGAACAGGAACTTGTAGTAGCTGCCATCAGCACAAATGGCTGCGTAAAGGAAGGAAGTAAGAGCAATGGTCAGTAAACACATTCAGGCGGTCAGCAAGTCCGTTCCAGTACAAGAAAATTACCACTCATTCATTCCCAACCACAACACTAGTTTTCTTAGCAGTACACTCAGCGGCATGCAAACACGGAACATCCGTCCAGCGCTCAGCCCTGAGTGAAGTTTTCATATCACTGCACGTCACACTAGATTGGATATTTCTTAACTAGAGGCTATTTAAATAAACACAGCTCTACCGCACCTATGACTGCATTGGGCTCAGTTCCAAAGGCACAGACGCAGGGCGAGCCAGACGGGACCTGGAACTTGGAAAAGCTCCATTTGGAGCTGAAATACTTGGGGAGGAAACTGGCAGAGGCCAAGCTGTAAAAGAGCAAAAGAGAAACATGTGAGATGAGACTTAGAAACATCATATTTTTGTAAATGGTTAAAAAAAGCAAAGCCTCAGGCAAACCCTGAGGATAACAGGCTAAATACTTGATTTGAATACACATTTTAAATGCTTTATTTGCACCTTGATTGCTTGTTCCTCTTTGGATCTTCTGCAGCAAATATGTGGACAGTACCATGGTCACTTGACACACAAATGAGAGATGCATCCTGGTTGAAATTAATGCTGTAGGGGGAAAAAAACAAGCACTGTTAAGTATGTAACTTCACACACCTGCTATTCAACAGCAAGAACACAAGATCTGAGTAATAATAACAACACACCAGTATATGTTTGCAGTTTGTGATCCTCTTCTTAACTCCTGAATCAGATGACCAGCTGAGGTGTCAAATATTCTGATGAGCGTGCCCTGAACAGATGAACACTGAATTACCCAAACAAACAGTCTAAGCAGTTACTAACCAGTTATATTTATATTGTGGTACGCATTTGGAGTTTTAGAGACTTTAATAATGGGAGTGGCTGTAAAATTCTAAAATACTGTTTTGTTTGACATTTAAAATATATAACATTAGCAACATACAGTACTGAGCATATTTAATTTCCAGTCAAAGTAGCCATCAAGTTTTACATTTTTTCCACTATAGAAAAAAGGAACAATATATATATTTAACATAAAATTACACAGACCTCTTGACAAGTACATGTAATCTAAGTTCAGAATTCACTGTGTCCACCCTTTCCCTTTATTACAGCTTCCATTCATTTCAGGACACTTGCTTTCAGTTTTTCATTGAAGTCTGCAACACCGCCAGTTCAGTGTAAAAAAGTTGGCCGCATTTCCTGCTTCTCACTAGCCAAATAATCCCAAACACACACAGCGATGCTGAGGTTGCATCCTTTCAGACCCACAGCGCTAATTGGTCTTCTAACAGTGGACGAATGAGCAGAAACAACTGTGGATCTTTTTCAGATAAGCGAGAATATAATTATATATAAATATACATACATGTAAATCTATTTTCCTTGAATTTTCCCCTTTGTTATGCTAGTGCATTATGTAATATGTAATGTACTCCTAAGAAGTTAATCAATTGTACTTAATTGCTGTTTTGTCTGGAAATTAAGGGTGGTCTCTCACATTCGCACAAACGCTTTATGTAAAATCTTTATGCTCTGATCAGCACAGCTGCCTCTGGACCTTACTTTTTCAGAAGCTGTGGCTATCCGTGTGCCCTGGAGGTTAAGGGCAATGCAGCAGAGAGCTCCCTCATGGGCAGGAATGTCAACCGGAGGCCGCTCAGTGTTGGCCAGGTCTACTATCTGCACGTGCCCTGAATGGGTTCCAGGAAATGCTAGCAAAGAGTTGTTGCTGTTCGGACAAAGTACACAGAGACCTGCAAGATAATCATACAGACAACGCCATGAATACCTGCATCAAAAACAAAACCAAACAAATACTGGCGCATAATTAGCTCTGTTAGTAAATACATTTAATAACACAAATTACCACAAAGAAAATAATACACCCAACAGCACTGTAAGCAGTAGCACAACAAACCCTTCCACAATAACCACCTAGATTCTGAATGTAAATGAAATATGTGACAGTCAGTTCTGCAGTTCACATACAAGAATTACCTTTGGGGTTGTAGCATGTTTCAAATACATGCAGCTGGTGAGGGTTATGTGTAAAAGTAAAGACTTTGATCATGGAGTCCAGGACCACCACAATTCTGAAACCACACAGACAAATACAAATATGAATAAGTTTTCAGAACATTCATTTTAATATTTTATTTTCTGTATCACTAAAACTTTAAATACAGAAAACCTGTACATTACATGTCACTACATCATGCATATTACACATGTACAAAAGTTGTATAAAAATAATAGACCATTTATAGTCCATTTATAGTCATGTTTACATACTTTGTCAGACTCCATGTACCATATAAGAAACCTGCTTAAAGAAGCCCATTAATACATCCATGAGTTTTACTGCAGTTTAAAAATCTAAATGTAGACCTATACCATACAGTACCACTGACATGCATGTAAATGTAATTTGAAAGGTTGATAATGAATGGACCAACAGAAACACTAAGAAATTGACTGGGATAAAATCTCTTTACTTTAACATCCACTGAAAGTAAAGAACATCCTTTTCATTTCTCCCATAAAGTTACCATTCTTGTTTTTCTTTACACACAAAATTACATCGTTATTTATATATAAAACAAATGAATGAAATGTTGCCAGTACAAAGGTTATGGTGCAATTATACTGTATGCTTTGCCTATAGAGGGCTTATTTTAACTTGACAAGGAGTTTAAAAACTTTTGCAAGACTGAACAGAACTGATTACAACTTAACAAAGGACCCTCAGGTAATACTGGAATTCAAACACTTATGGTGTTCATATCTGACTCTAGAAATTACAACAGTTATTCAAAAAAATAGTTATTTAACTATCTGACACTGGAAAATAATAATTTCATGCCAATCATGCAGATGTAGAGACAGACAAGAATGCAGAGATTTGGGAATTGTTTCCAAAAGACGTGTTACTGCAGAAGTTAATGTCATTTTGAACACTCATATTTATTTAATGATGTGGGCACTTTAAGGAAATGCATTCTGGACTGCTCTTTTTTTAAACCAGCTAACATTCACAGTTAACGGAAAAAGCTCCAGAGAGAGGAAGCAGTGGGTTCACTGAGTTCAGGACCAGGGAAATTATAGACTTGCTCAGTAATTATCTAAACCTTTAACTTGGAAGAGATTACCAGAAAACATGATATTACATGATATCTATTTTTAAGATTGTTATCTTAAAGTGACATAGCAGCCCACTCGGCATCTTGTAGACACCACATTTTAAAACAACCACCGCCTCTTCTCTTAGAATCCAACTCATTCACTCATTCAGCAAAAACAAAAAGGCTAAAGAGTTCAATTCTGGACTGAAACTTAGTAAATGCTTTTGAAGTATGCTACCTTTAAGATCCTCTTCATTTGTAAATCTGTGTATTTTTCTGTGCGGTCTTGCAGTTGACTGGCAGATAAAGAAATGCTGGTAATTTTCTATTTTTGGACTTTGTTGCTTCGGCAGTAGGATTTGAGTAGGTCAGAAATATACTGAGGGACATGGACGTGTGGGGTATGAGTGGTATAGCAAAATATAATATTACTGTACTTTGTACTTTCTTCCCCCAACAGTTTTTGGAATAGACAAAAAACTTAAAAATATTAATAAATATTGTCAAAACTAAGAAAATAAATGATATTTAGTCAGCATTTCACATACTACACTGCAGTAGAGTTAAACAGCACTAATTATGCTAATTATTCTCTCTTTGTAATGAAACTTGCACTTGATCAGTGCTCTTTATATACTGATGATACCCACAATTTACTTAGAAAAGTAAATACTGTGAAACACTATGACCTAATTTAATCACCGGGCCAACAAATATCGTGGTATTGGCCGGTGCTACACTGACAGCAAATGTTTAGTCTTACAAAGGCTCACATTACTTGAATCCTTTATTGCCCATCATAGTCCCCCAGCCATAGCACTATGTTTTAGCAAATGCTACTAGTTTTTGTGTGACTAGCCAAATTGAGTGCACCAGTAGTCACTCTAAATTGAACACGGATATCTCTTATAAATTCCAACCATCAGAGAAAAATCTCTACTGCTGTGGGATTGTGCAAGATGCCACTTTTTAGTTTTTGAACCCATTTGAAATATCATTTCAGGATCCTTTTTTCAAACCCCACTGTGGTTAAAGACCATGGAGTCACAGATCTTTAGGATTACTGAAGTAAATTTTGAAAGAGCCCCCACAAAGACATCATAAGTGATTTTAAATACCTGTCTCGTCGTAGCTTAACAGCTTTGACTTCTGTGGAAAACTCAATTTCGATGACAGTCTTCTTCTTGAGGTCATCCCAGATCATCACTTGTAAAACATAAGAGATGAAGTACATCGATCAGATGTGCTTTACCTGTGTTCGTCAGGGACATGAATGTCATAACAATGCTGGGCTTCTGAACTGTATCCAGGACAAAATGAGTGGTTAACATATATCTTTAATTAAAAAAGTGTATTGTAATTAGATGTATTTTTGGGGGAAAGGGGTTCTGAAATCAGCACTTGGTTATAAATGTACTTACAAATATTATCGAATATTTGATGAAATATTTCATTATATCTTTTAGCAAGCTGTGCCTTGACCAGATACTTTTAGGCACAATCCACATATTTTTGCTAAGGGTCAGAACTTTGGTAACATCATTCCAAAAGCTTAATATTGGTCTATTTTATTCATTCTACAACCAGCTTTCATGTGTGTTTAGGGGTTTCTTCATTGGATGGGACTTCACTTGTGATAAATCTACAATCACCTTCCTGAGATCTAAACTGTGCTCCTTAGACATTTCTATTGTACTGAATGTAGTCAATTCAATTGATTTGTCAAAAAAAACTTTTTAGAGTACACAGTACCCACCAGCTGTAGTCAATCATGGTCATTAACAGGATGTTAAAGCACCAATAATTTTAAATGTGGGTCTATGTATATTGTTAAACCACTATGTATAACGTTGATTTTAGAAATCTCAAAAAATATAACTCGAGCACCATCTTGTTGTTTTCTATTAAAGATAAATTGTGTACACTCATTCTGCCCCAGAAAAAGAACAGCACAATATTGCAATGACAGTCATGCCCATCACAAGTATGTGTAAATTTCCACTGATGTACATTACTCCAACCACTGATGTACATTACTCTAAAAACATCAAATGCAACTCTGTTTTTAGCAAGAATAAGTTATTATGAACTAATTATGATAGAAAGCCCAGGTACTATTCACATCTAGAGCAGCAGAAGTTTTTTTTCCACTGGCTTCTGCAGATTGACTGTAAAGAATTCGTGAGCATTTTGCTCCATCGCTTTGAGAGTCATACTTCAACTGCAATTAGGGTTGTAAGAAAATATTGAATATCAGGATATTATGTTTTGTGATACTATATCCATTTTCAAAAACAGAGTATACACAGATTCCTTGCAGACGGTGAATCATTGTGTGTTGTGTTTAAACCACTAGATGGCAGTATTGTCTTCCATTTTCAGCTCCACTCCAACATTAACAAGCAGCACAAGGGCGCAAAAATTTCACTACAGTGATGTTTACCCAAAGCTGTACAGCACCAAGCAGAACATACCTTTATTAGGTGGATATTTGGGTTTCTTTCCTCCTCCAACAAGTGCAAGGTAGTTGCATCGAAAAAGCATCTCCACATGCCCAACCCCACCTTCAAGAAACTCTTGAAAACCAAACAAACAACTGTGACACAAACTGACAGCTTAATATTTCAAGTAGTCTATGGCAAAGTCTCATCTTCTTAACTATGCTAATCAATTCCATGCAAACAGGACACTTGTAAACAGCTTCATTTAGAAGCATCATATTACCATCAGACTTCTCTCAAATTCCTCTTGCATTAAATAATTTCCATTACATAAACACAAAATAACAGCAGACATTTCCTTTTTCACAACACATCTTACAACAATATCATACCTTATCCAGTATCTGTGCTGCACAATCCTCTGTAACACTGCACAGTGGATGCATGCATGACTACATGTGCTCTTTTCAAAACTGAACTACTTTAGAAACCTTGAACTTGCTACTCTAAGCCACCCATTTGAAGATACAATGTTACATTCACAACGTAGCATGTGTATGGATACTATTTGCTAGCCTTTTCATATTCTTCCCGTCAGCTGCTATACAACTGCTTTCATGAAAGTGGTCAACAACTGGAACAAATCCACAGTAATCTAAACCATCTAGCACTTAACGTCCTGCAATATACTGTGTGGTAGCATATTATCTAAGTTACTAAGATGTTGTACAAACCTACAACCCAGCTGTCAGCATCAAATATCTTTCGAAAGGTACACTGTTGTGCCTTTCTGTAAATAAAATCAATATAACTATGTCCACCAAGGGTATAATGCCTAATGTCCTCACTGATAGGGAAGGTGCATAAGCATCCCTTACGTTGCTGGGATAAAGAAATATCAACCTTGCCTAAAGCTAAATAATCAGAACATTTAAAGGTGCAGTGTGTTACCTTCTGCAGTTGCATATTTCAGTCTATGGAAACTGAATAAGAAGTTAACTTCACCCTCATAGCTTTAATAAGGACACGGCTAAAGAACCCGACCAGTGCTACAGTGCCACCAAATTTAGCATGAAACATAAAAGGCACCGTCTACAGCCGGTGTTCAGTTTATCTGTTTTTGGCTACTGTACCAACATTGCAGCTCTACATGGCAGCTTCCGCTGTAAGACGACTTGCTGCTATGTAGATATGAAGGGCTCACTCTAAGTGTTTTGTAGTAATTATGGACTAATGAGAAACTACTTCAGTATATTGTATGCTATTTTTGCTTATAGATAACCCACCACCACCAACACCACCCAAATTCATACAAATTCATTAAACATAAAAACGTTTTGGTCTCTGAGCTTAGCAATCATTAGTGTGCAATGTGAACCCAATCTACTCTTAGATCATACCAGTGAATGAGAGTGGGATCAACTTACTTAAATTACTGCCAACTACCCTCCACAATACCTCAGAGGAGGTGCCGTGCATGTGTTTGGAGTATGAAAACCACTATGGAAAATCACATGTTCTGGGAGGCAGAACCGAATAACTAACTTCCTCATACAACCTTCCTCAACACTTTCAGGCTGATGCATGCGTGTTGGATCAGTGAGGCGGCTTGTTCTAGCCCTACTGACCTTAACAGTCTTACTAGCTGTCATCATTGTAATCATTACAGTAAAAACGCACTGAACTACTATCACAAAGACATTATATCAATCATATTACAGAAATCATAGTGATATGAAGTTTCGTAAGCAGACAAATGACATGCAATAGTCACCTTGCTTTTCTTTTTCTTTTAGAGGATCTGTGTTGTACACCCTGAATCCGTTTTCCATTCCGCATGCAAAGCATCCTGGAAAAAAGAAGATAACATCCTTTTCAGTGCTAACTAGTGGACTTCTTAACAGCACGTTCATTGCGAGTTTACTTTCTGACAGATTAACATAAGGCTGGCTGCTATGGACCTAGCCAGTCAGCTAACGTTAGAAATTGACATATATTTGCAACATACACAATTGTCAAAATCTAATCATGACAACTTAATGGATTGAATGCATGTATGTCATAACGTTGAGTTTAAAACAATAACTCTGCTGAGCTAGCTGCAGCTAGTCGAGAAGTAAACTTGCCATCGTAAAAACAGCTCATATAGCCACCGCTTTTAATGTATATAAAGGCACAATTAGCGACGGAAAGTATCTCAGAAACCGAAATAGTATAAAATAACAAATGACACGTCCTCGGTATATTAGTAGAGTAACGTTTTTAATGTAAGCAACCGTTAGCTAACGCCATCGCGACATAGGAAGAATGACGTTAGCCTGCTAGTTAGCTTAGCCAGCCAACAACAGTAAACATCATACCATGATCTTGATTAAATCCAGCATAAAGAAGCCCATTTCCGTGGGGGTTGGACGGTAATAAATTCATGATGTGTAGATGAAACAGCCCGCTAAATGGTCAGAATTGCCCAGTTGCTTTTAACCGAAAGACACCATTCCTGTCGCTGGTTTACACACTACAGAGGTGGTCAGTCAGGAGATCTGTGGCAGCGCGCCTGCCGTCCCCTCCTTTCCTACAGCACACACAGGAAAAGTAATCAACTGGAGCAACTGATCGGAGAAAGCAGGCACGATCATCTACGAGATCGTCTACGAGACGTTCATTTCTTTTAAGGCGTAGATTTGTCTAATGCCAAATAACTTAGGCCCTGAGATAACGTCAGCGCTCTGTGAGTAGAAAGAAATTACAACGAACAGTAAAGTAGCCGTTAAATAGCTAGCTACTCCACTTTTAGGCCACGATATAACCCTGCAGATTCAGAACGGAAGACCTTTCCCTGGTTAAAACTGGTCGTAGCTGTGTCCATTCGCTTCGCAATTACTACATTCACGTTTTTTCCAATCGAAGACGTAATCGTTGCCCGTGAACAATAAAAATGTCACAAGTCTGTGTTCCGAAATACTAGAAAAAGACGCTAGAAGTGATCTAATGCGCCGTAGCCCCAGTGGCCTAATGGATAAGGCACTGGCCTCCTAAGCCAGGGATTGTGGGTTCGAGTCCCATCTGGGGTGGACAAACATTTTTTGTGTGTAAAATCTCAAAACGTATTGTAAGCATATGCAAAAGGTTCATTTTTTCGATCAATGTTTATCAAACAAAACAATCACAAACCCTCAAAAATAAAACCAGAAGACACCCACACACTGGGACGGAAAATATGGTAGAACATGTACCCAGAAGTCACGAACATCCCCACATTCCCACATCATATGTATATGTCAAACATAGCCTATGACAGTATTTAAAATAAATCAGTCGGTGGTTGGGATTTATCAAGTTAATTATATGGGTACTGCTTTGCCTTATGACATCCTGCATGTACCACACCGATATATTTTTTCTATATTCTCCACTACACTGCCATGATTTTATTTATTTGTCATGTTAGTTGTATGTCTTGTGTTTTTATATATCTGCACATTGGAGTTTGAAGAAACGCAATTTCGTTCAGCTATTGTCTGAATGACAATAAAGTTTCACTTTGACTTTGACTTTGACTATGAATTTAAGCAAAAAATCCTTAAACTGTGCACACTATACATGTACACCTAACTGTAAAAGTTCTTAAATCCCATCGCACATCCTTTATGCTTGCTTTTTCTATACTGTATATATTATGTACACACTGTATATGGTATCTTTTTCTGTAATCTGTTGGATTTAATTTTATGTTGACTACAGGCAAATCGGATTTGTTTATTAAATCAGATCTTTTTTGACAAAAAATGGAATGGCCCATTTCACATCCAACCACTGTGAATGACATTTGTTACATATTGATGACTATATTTTGAAAAATAAGTGGAATTATCCTGTATATAAGCTATGTTGATGTCAAATGTGTTTTTTGAGCTCTCCTCTTGTTTCACTTGATGTGCAGTGATTGCACTGATGGTACAATTTGGTGTCAGTTTTCTCTAAGATTGAAAGACGATGTTAAAATACCAGAGAGTGATAAATGCAGGTAAGGTTAAGGTAGCCTCCTAAGGCCAGTATGTGGAAACTTAGCAGCAAAAAAGGGCCCATTTGGAATGCATTTTATTTGATGTCACAAATCACCAAAACATTACATTTATCTGCCCATTTATCCCACAAAAGTTTAACTCCACCAATTTGTTTTAAGCAGTGTTTAATCTATAAGTGCATTTCAAGCAAGGCACCAAACAGCTAATCAGAGAGGGACAACGTATGGATTGTCCTGAATGATGGATGCATTGTGGGATCATATGATCAGCAATACTGTACAGTTGTTTGAAAGTTATTCCAAGTTACACGTCTAGTCGGAGGTCGTTGTCATTTGCTAGCAGTTTGGCAAGCTGCAGGGAATAAAGTAATAATCTAACGCTTGTATTTCGACATGTATCATCATTATAACCTATAAACTGAAGACCAACGCTCATGTGGTTCCATGGTGTAATGGTTAGCACTCTGGACTCTGAATCCAGCGATCCGAGTTCAAATCTCGGTGGAACCTTCCTATTGCTGAACTCAGCTGTAATTTTCATAACGCAACCGCGTCCAGTGCAACAAAGTCTCTACCAAAAACGATAGAACGTATAGAATCAACATTTAACAAACGCACATCTGAGAGCTGTTTACTGTTCAGCGTTATTTAGCGGCCCGGAAGCTTCTGCCTCTTTACAGCAAAATGGCGGCTCCTATATCGGCGTGCTGTTTACGAGTCTCCGCAGGGTTTGTTCACAGGACTGAACTGTTGGGACGCTTCGCCAGATTAAAACAACCAGACAGTTTAATGCGCAGTTTAAGCACCAGCCAGCACCGCACGACTAAACACGCAGACGTTTCACAGGTACGCTTAGAATTACAGTACATCCCAGCAAACATACAACGCTGTCCCAACAACGTTGTTCACTTTCCTACAGTGTTGCTACAACCTTGTCAGGAGGTAATGCTTTTTACGTGTTGGTAACTACTAAATAACGCGATTTCCACGGAGTCCTTTGTTGCCAAAATGTTGCCACAACGTTGTCAGATAACGTTGTCACAACTTTTTGAGAAATTACTTTTCAGCGTTG
Source organism: Megaleporinus macrocephalus (assembly GCA_021613375.1). Lineage (NCBI taxonomy): Eukaryota > Metazoa > Chordata > Actinopteri > Characiformes > Anostomidae > Megaleporinus > Megaleporinus macrocephalus. The sequence continues at coordinate 18,253,775 of CM038715.1, forward strand.
TGGGCACGAAAACATTATGTTGTCACAGTTTGCAGGGAACCTGATGGCAATTTAGCACAGTATGAAGGATTCTAGGAGGTTTTGATAACTAAAACGTTGCCACTAAGTCAGATAATGTCAACATTTGAGGAGTTTTATTTAACATTAATAACAACGTTGTGGGCACCAAAACAGTACATAGTCACCACGTAACCGTTTGCATGGGTGTAGGCTGTATTCAGATTGATTGTGTTTGTTATTATCAAATCAGATCTTTTGAGATGACCCTCTGCGCTGTTACATGATATCTGCATGAGTTGCTGTGGTGTCAGTATCTTCGCTGGTGATTTGACTTTCATATGGAGATGCAGGAGGAAAGATGGTGGTGCATCATCTCGCCCTTTAAACTTGCGCTGTCAAGTCTGGCACTTCTCCTGAATCGCAGCACTTTCATCACTCTGGATTTGACATTGTTGATGTTTGTTGTGTTGTAAAATCCAGTCTGAACAGCCAGTTTTAGGGTTTTTTTTCACAGCAGGTAAAAGTGGCCCAGATCTGATTGTCTTGTTAAGCTGTTCACACTATCTTTTAAATGTGATCCATATCGGACAGTAGTTTGAACAGATCAGCTCCTGAACTGACCCACATGCGCAACTACGTGGCCTCCAATTTCATCTTCTAATGCTTGCAGGGGTAATTATCAAGTTTCAGTTAACAGTGGATGTCAACACCATGTCAATATTAAGACAAATGTTGGGCTGGAATGTCATAAAGGTCATATTAATTCCAATCTAGCTGTTCAGATTGGTCCAAAATAGAATTGAAAATGTCAGATTCAGTGTGTTTTTGCCGTTCGTGCTGCCTCACATGTGGTGAGAAAGATCGGAATTGGGCCACTTTTACCTGCTATGTGAACGTAGCATACTAAGCACATAATATTCTGAATAAACAGTTACAGTGCTATCTGTTTTTATATCTCACAGGGTGTTCTTCCTACGATTCCAGTTGGTATGTACATTTATTGTTGAGCTTTATGTATTCAGGCTTGGTCATATTCGGGCATATGTGACATACATATTCAAATATACAACATATTTGTGTACCACATATATTTCAAAACATATGATAAGAAAAATAAAACATGCAGTACATGTATGAGCCATATTGATTGCATATATGTGTAATATTTGATTTTTACATATATGTATGTTACACATATATGATACCATATTATGAAATGTAGGCCATAACCCTAAATATATGGACTATGTGCATGTATGGCCATCTGTCAGATTTCTATGCATGTGATGCATGTGGTATATTTAACCAACTACACTGTCTTATTACAGACAAATTGAAAATAAATTACAGCCGGAGCAGTGGACCTGGCGGTCAGCATGTTAACAAAGGTCAGATTATGCTGGACAGAATATGTATCTATTAAGATTAAGACAAACGAAAAAAGGCCACAAAGTCCTCATACCTTTATAGTACCTGTTCTTCTTTCGCAGTCAGCACAAAGGCAGAGGTCCGGTTTCACGTTCAGACAGCAGATTGGATTCCTGAAGACGTTAGAAATGAGATTATTTTGAAGGTAAGAGAAAGGACTTTCACTCAGACTGTTTAAACCACATGCAGTCATTTGAAAGTATAAGCCTTATTAGACCCTACTGGTTTTGCAATACATGCAGGAGACGGTGCTTATCAAATTAATATTAACTTGTTTCATATTTATGATACTTTATATTGTCTCATATGCATATTATTTCTTTTTGTTCTCATTTTGCCCCTAAAGAATAAAACTCGGATAAACAAAGCTGGAGAGCTAATAGTAACCTCAGAGGTTAGCAGAAGTCAACAGAGGAACCTGGAAAACTGTCTAGAGAAAATCACCGATATCATCACGGAGGCCAGTCAGCGACCACCAGAGCCTTCAGAAGATGATATTGCCCTGAGGGCTCAAAGGTGCAGCTAACATGACATTAATAATAATAATTATTATTATACTTTGGAATAAATATTTTCATATAATATATATATAATTTTTTTTTATTATTTGTGTAGGTTAAAAAAGAGAAATTTGGTGAGACTCCAACAGAAGAAAATCCAATCTGCCACAAAGCGAGGACGACAAGTTGATTTTGACTGAATTAAAGTTAAGAGGAAATGTCCTGTGTCCAGTCTTTCTGATGTTAACTGCACTGTATTCCATAAGGTCACTAAGCAGTAGTGCTATAATCCCTGCATACTTGAGTTGGTATGTCAGTTAACTGTTCCCTGCAGATCTAAAGCAACATAATCAAACATGCAGTGGCTGATGAGTAAACTTTCCTGCAGCTTAGTGATAAACTGTTGTTCTCTACCAGCAGGAGGTGTAAATGTCTGAATACTGAGTGCAGTCCATAAAAAATATGAGGGTGACTGGAATGGATTTGTTATATATATATATATATATATATATATATATATATATATATATATATAAGCCAACACCAAGACTATAGTATTTATTTATCAGCGTTCTTTTATACTGTAAAAAATGTGTTTGCTTCTAAATTTATTATAAACAAAAGTTAAAGGATTATGCAATTGAAATAAATATATTTATTCAAAATGTTGCATTTAAAGAACACTTTTCTTAAATAGTAGTGCAACATTAATGAATATCTGAGTGTTTTCCCTGCTTCCAACGTGCCTGATCAAACTAATCCGCTCATTTACAGCTCATTACTCAGTTAAGTGGCAGTGGTAAAGTATGAAAAGCACTAAAATGTTGACTTGAGAAACACTGTTGTAGTAACTTCACACCCTGGACTGTTTCTCCTGCAAAGACTTCTTTAGACAATCTGCAACAGTGTAATGGAGAACTGTTCTCCAGTATTCACAAGCAGGAACGTAAAAACGGACCGAATAGAGTTTTAAAATGTAATCGGTTCTGTCGTGAGTGCGTATGTAGTATGTGTTAAAGCTAAAAAAAGAAAACGTTTGTAGCAGAGGATGGTTTCGATCCATCGACCTCTGGGTTATGGGCCCAGCACGCTTCCGCTGCGCCACTCTGCTGTACATGCTCCTCTCTGTTTTTAGGACTATATGGCTTTTGTTAAGAAAAACAAAGCGCTAATGTACTTCTTTGGTGGTGTATACATTTTGTTTTTCGTATCATCCGTAATATTTAACGCACATCTCAATCATATTAAGAAAAACCTTTACAATCTATAACGATTGTTCCATTTTTCTTAATGAATGAAAAGATCGACCACGAAGGGACTCGAACCCTCAATCTTCTGATCCGAAGTCAGACGCCTTATCCATTAGGCCACGCGGTCACTGTAAGAACTACACTCCTACTCAACATATTACAATACAGACAGTCACAATATAGACATATATTGATTAAACCATTCTAGAACTCAATTGTTATGGGTCACGTTCGTTGCTAAAGAAGTCACACCGTCAGTCATTGGGAAACGTGCTACAATGTTTCACCTTTACTCGATTAATATAAAATTAACTACCGTGTTTTTGTTCTTATACTCGGTTATAACTTCTTAGAGGTGTAAACTGAAATACATATGACAAAACATGAATACTATAGCTTTTCAGTACTGTTTCCAACACAAATTACCAACAATAAATGCAAAATAGAACAGCACACAATATGCATCTACTGAAAATAAATGTAAAAATAAATCTCATTCTTTGTTATTCAGTGCTTATCAGCCAGTCTCTGTAGGAGGGCAATAATGGTGTCTTGTTTGGATGAGATCAGCTCCAGGGCTGTTGCCATTCTTCCCAAAGCTTCAGACATAGTGCCCAGTGTCCTTTCCTGGCGTCGCTCACGTGCATCTTTCTTTCTCTGTCGCTGATCCTCCAGGTGGACCCTTTCTTCCTGACTGGTCAGAAAATTACGCAGGAGTGCTGTGCGCTCCCCTGCTTGCCCCTGCTGCTGAGCAATACGAGAAGCAACGGAACTGAGCTGAAGGTGCCGTAATCTCCTTTTCAGGGGCTGTCGCATAACCTTAGGGCCAGTCTTGGGGGCAACGGAGGGCATGGGGCTGTCAGTGCTACAAGAAGGATTTGGGGTAGATTTGGGGTTCGGCTTCGGGGGTACGTTACACAACACTGGGGATGTCACCAGGGTGGGTATCTGGGATGGTGTGGTGAAGAGGCTGTTGGGGAGCAGACATGGGGTGGCCACCGCAGCCACTGATACACTGTGGGACTGGCGCTCCTCCGACCTCACTGCTGCTTTGGCTGTTGTTGCAAACCCAACAAGGGTAGCTGAAGCAGGGCCCCTCTGATCCATCTTCGTCTTTCCTAAGACTTTGTCCATCATCTGAGAAGAGTAAATACAAAACAGATTAACCTAGGATCCAAATTTACAACCTGACAATCTGCATCAGAGTGAACACTAACCATGCTTTGTGTGGCCATGGTTATAAACAGTTCTTCAGAATACATTTCCTTGTATCATATCTAGAGTGCTGCATAGCTGGAAATATAAAAGATGCTGGAGGCCACACCCGGGCAAAGGATAAGTGTTTCAAAGTTCAGTAGGGCTTTGAATGGTCCATGACTACTTAGTTTTAAAGATATTATTATATTTAGCACTGAAATGGGCAAAACCAGTGACTTTTAACATAGCATGACAACTGTCTTCAGACCTGCTTGTTCTAAACTTGTCATATCGGGCTGTCATATCAACATCCCTGTCCTCATATAACTCTACTCCACAGATTAATAAAATAAATAAAAGAATGTGAACGTTAATTAACTTTTAAGTACTAGCAGTATTACTAGTCACTAATAGAGTTTTAGTTTGTAGTAATATGTGTGCACTAGGCAGTGCACGCAAGTCAGGCAGGGTCGTTTGAGCATGCTCACATTTACCTCTGGGTTAGGTTGCTATGTATTATGACATATATCCCAGACAGAAACTGAGAAAAACCTATTTGATTTATATAAACACAGTGAAATCAGGAGAATAACTGGAGGCATTATTAATGCAGCGAGAGTAAGGTAAAGAAAATCTGTAGGGTTGGCAGATATGAATATTGTATTAGAATGGGCTACAACAACAGAAGACCACATCGAATATTGATGTGAGGGAAGTACAAGAAAATGAGCAGTTTCATAAACAAATAAGCATCAAAATCTGACTAGTGAAAAGAGGATAAAAGCTTGGTGCAATGAATCCACGTTACCTTAGCATCAGTCAGATGGCAGGATCAATGGAGTCAATAGAACTATCAACTGGGTGTCAATAGTACAGACCACCTGGCACATTTTAGGGCTACTGTACCCACTGAAGCATGTCTTATTATTAGAGGTGTCTATGTGAATTCGGTCATGGCTACAGTTCATCCAAACTTAGGTGGACTCTTCCATCTAAGTATAAAAAAAAAAGTCTGCACAGTTTTGGGATTTTTATCTTCGGGATTAGGTGGAAAGCATGGCTGTCTAATTTGCAGACACTGTAGCAATGCAATGTTTTCCAATGATATTTCTGCATCCAATAGATGCTTAGATGATGATAATAAAATAAAAATAATAATGATAATAATGTTTATTTATAGAGCACCTTTCATACTGTTGGCAGCTCAGAGTGCCTTACATGCTGTTGTCATTAGTAATAATAGAAACTAAGAGTTTAATAGTCCAAAGACAAGGATCACGGATCCACCAGCAATTCTGTGTACACTGGATAAACACACTAAAGACTTAAGCATGTACAGATGCAGATAGAATCCTGTTACTTCAGAAAGTAGCTAAAATTGCATTTATTCTATGCTCCTTTAATTGCTAACTTAATCTTACCTCAAAGTACTCCCATGAGGTCTTGGCTCGACCTCCCCCCAGCCTACTGCGTTCTTTTACTCTCTTGTATGTTACAATGAGGTTGTTCCATTTCCGGCGTATCTTCTCCACAGGCAGTGAGTGACCAAGGTTCTCCAGCTCACTCTGGACGCTCTGGAAGAGACGGGAACGTTCTCGGGAACCATACACGTCCCAGCAGCGATGCATTGCTTCAATTAGGTGCACAATAGCTCGGTGGGTGAACTCAGACGACGTGGACACTGCCTCAGTGAAGCCCCGAGCCCCACCAGCCTTCCTTGCTTCCTCCTTGAGACCAACTGTCAAAAGCAGATGTTGGACTGCTATATTAACGGTCATGCAATTACATCACATGGCTCATATAAGTAACATTTATGTGTGCTATATACAACATGTACCTCCACTGCAGGCAACATCAGTATTTATAAGCATATGAATTTATTTAGAATTATTACTCTTACCATGGGAGCCCTTGTTGTCTCTAAATACTGGTGACAGCGATACAGCACTGTTTATGCTTATGGGATCTAGAATCAGAAAAACAGTTACAAAAGATACAAAAGTCAATGAAAACACTAACACCACAACTAACATAGCTCACATTATCCAACACAACACAGAAAGGTGACAAGGAAATTGTCACAGTACAAAAAAACACCCCACCATATGCATAGTTTACTAACCTCAATGTTTGATTATGTACGCTTACATATGCTTATGTTGGAGTGGAAGAGTCTAGTGGTGATGAACACTGCCATCTAGTGGCCTGTGTTTCTGAGATTGATACATTTTTACAAACATAATAATACAATTTTTTACACGCCAAGTAACTGTCATGTTTTAGTCAGCAAATATTAAATACATCCATGATGATGAGCCCTGTGTTCTACAACAGAAGGGGTGTGGGAGGGAGGGGCGGTTTATACAGTGTTATCTCACCGAAACAAACCCACTTTTTGTTATATGGGGTCTTCGACAAAGTGTGTGAAAAGAAATAACTTTCATAATTCAGATTCGGAAGTTATACCTGGAACTGAAAAACATCAGAGATCTCGATACTGTTAAATCCAGTTGCTTTTAAGTTAAGCAGCTTGTTTAATTTCCGTTTTCACAGTTTCCACTAATAAGCCTTGTTGCAGAATGTTTTGCCACACAGTCTGACTGCGGGGGGCATATTCCGGTAGGAAAGTGACATCAATGTGTACCGTCCATATACCACTACTGTAAGAAAATCTGAGTGGATACATTTCTCCACTATTCAGTCAGACCACTCTGAATAACTTGCTTTACTCAAGAAGTTCATTTTTACAAAAGTTCTTTACAGAAATCAGCGCCCCGTGTAAATACAGAAATACAATCTCACAGTAAAACTTTACTTTGTAGAAGAATGCAACATTTTCCTTGCTGAAGAAAATAACAAATTTTTGCTTGGTTGCTGATGGTCTCCAGTGGTCATTATGGGTGTGCTGTGTTTTCCTAAGGAGTTGATATTATAGTTTCTAATCTTTTAACACCTGTTCTGGGACCAGATCCATTTGATGGTTTCCTTATGGGCTCTAAAGGTGTCCTACAGTGATCTACTAGTGCTAACTATTATTTAAATTCCCATTTGATACCATAACCACCAGGTTAAGCAGGAATGATCTATGCTGAAGTACAGATTCATCTGATCTGACAGACTGAACCCGTTTGACTTTCCCAAAAACTGACCCGTAGCGTGTTTGCGTGACTGATGGACTAAGATCAGCAAAGCACGTCCTGAGGTGACAGTAGGGACACTCACAGAGTAAAACAGGAGTAGGCTCCTTTGCGTGCTCGACCTGATGAGCTGTGAGGACTGAAGACGTGCTCGCAGTCGAGTCGTGTGCAGCTGGGCTGACAGCGCAGGACGCCACAACACTTCCAGACGGCTCGTCTTTCAGCGATGCGTCCATCGTTACACACCGACTCAAACGATGCAAACAGTCTTCTGCGCCGGACACTTTCCGCGCTACGCTGCGGGTCAAAAACTACGCACGAGCAGACCCGCGCGCACTGCTCGCCACTTTCCTGAACTGAGTGGCTCACAAAGCCCAGCAGTGAGGTCGACAGCGGCAGCAGCGAGCACGGCTGCGAGGAGGTCTGTGAGCTAATTTTCTGCTCTGTCCGGTGCGGCTTGATAACGTTGAGGGTTGTAAAAATAATGGCTGCGCTCCTCTCGCTGGAACTGCGCAACTTTGCTGCGCGGATCGGCCTCATGATTGGTCGCCGCCGCGTTGCGTCACACGCAGCCCCTGCGCCTCCGCAGACGCAGTGCGCAGACGCAACCCATCACCCATGATGCTGAGCGAAAGTCTATCAGGCCTATCAGAAGCTGAGACTGAGCTCCGCTGCTAAACTGCTTTCAGAGAAGATGAAAGAGCGAGTCTGCGCTCAGGAGTACCACAACAGGACTCCCTCCTGTTTTACTGGACACTTTTTAAACAGCCGTGTTGATTGAGATCTTGGTGTCCCCGCCTAACACACAGTGGTTCACAGCCAATATATGTGCTCTGAAAAGGCTTTAGGCACTTAATATTTATTATATTCAAAACGCTTTTTATTTATTTATTTATTTATTTATTTATTTATTTATTTATTTATTTATTTATTTATTTATTTACAGTAATCATCTAATACCTGCTTTCACTACTCAGTACTTCATTAAGCTAAACCAAGATTGTTGCTGAAGCAACTGAATAAATCCATACAATGTCTGGGGCGTCCAGGAGAAATCTGGAAATAAACTTTGTGCTTCAAACTGGAGCTCAAAACATTATCTGCTTCTGTTACAATAAGATATTTATAATATGTTGTGCTCTATTCATCTGTTAGAATACCTGGCATTATTACAGGTGACAATACAAATATTGCTAAGATAAAGGGTTTTAACCAATCATCTTAGACTTTGCAAAGCTATACATACATGTATATCAAAACCACGCACACACACCAGCAACCTTCTGGTCACAAGACCAGATCCCTAAAAATAACAAGTCGCTTTTAGGAGCCATGGTGTTTCAAGAAAGATCTTAAAATCTCAAAAATAATATTTATTTTAAAGAGCCAGTATCTTACATTTTTCTTGGATTAGTTTTTTCTATGAGATTCAAGTACCCTTACCAACATTGGAGACAATAGCCAATATGGGAACTCCTGAATACCAGGGTATGTTTTGTAGCGATCCACAACTGGCTGACACTGGTCTCTAGAAGCTTGTGAGGACTATGGGAGGCATATGTGTTTTGTGTTTATTGTGTCATTCTGTGTTGAGAAGTGGGTTTAGGTTCAGGTGTTTTGTCTGTGAAGTGTGGCTAATGCTGACCTCCCCTGTGAGTCTGTGTGTCTTTAGAAGTGGTCACAGTGGTGCTGACAGGAACCAGTCATTAATGCCTTATGAATATACTGTCTGATGTCTTGAGGCATTGTTTTGCCTTGGCTTACTTACTCTTGCTCAGTTACTCTTATATCATTATCACAGTAATGTGCTGAGTATTGAGTACTATAGAAAATATCTGAAGATGAGAAGATTTTACAATGAAATGATGAAAACAGTATTTTGTTCTGAGAAATACTGCTAAACGTGGTGCCATCCAGGTAATAATTAACAGTGTATGTAATCTTAGACTTGTTTGATTTAGCTGTTTGTTTTGCTCTTTGCTCTAAATTGTTGTGGGGGCTTTTTGTTCCTCAACGTGTTTCCTGAGAATAAAGACATGTCAGGTAAAATGAATAAATGCAGCACAGTGTATAACAAACAGAGGTGACACAGCATTGTACTGATGATAATACAAATACAGTTAATTTGTTAAAGAAGAGTAGCTGTTTTACAATATTTGCAATGGCCAAGACTTTGTCACAAGACTTTTTAAAGTTTTAAAAGCACTTATTAGGCAACGATAATGATAATTTCTTCAAATAGGCTGATTCAATTCATCCTGTAATGACAAGGCTTAGAGAATTCCATCGATTTCTCCAAATTTCTACTTAGTTTGGCAGGGAGTTGCATGCAAGGCAAATTATTTGCCCCTATAATTTTTTTTTTCCTGTCATTAATATTGCATATGAAAACAAAGAAGACACATGTAGGTTCACTGGTGGCTTTGAATATTAAATAAAATGGCTATATTTGTGCTACAGACACTGAGATCCCTGGTTACCAACACCACCACTGTGAAGTCAGTTAATTCCTTTACAATCACTGATTTTACATTACACCGCTCTGAACGACTGTTTGCATATGAATCACTGAGTTATACGTAATGTTTTTAAAAATCAGTGAAGTTACTCTTTAAAAAGAGTGTCTTTATAAGTGTTTAGTAAAGACTAGTTATTTACTAACAAACACACACCTGCACAAATGGTTCTTTGTTTATTTAAATGCTTCCTTTATATATATATCAAAATATTTATATAGCAAAAAAGTTACTTTTACAGGTCCAAACCATTTTTCACATGATATAAAACTTTTTTTGTCAGATGTTATGAATAAGTAAAAAGTTTATTACAGGTTCTTTAGCAAAGGCAATAGTTTGATATAAAACCATTTCATGCTTTAATGGTTCTTTTCATGGTGAACTGACTCTTCAGATTGATTAATTGTGTGTTTTTTTGTGTTTCAATATGGAACCTCTTTAAATGGTTCTTCTGTTATAATATAATGGTTCTATTGTAATAGAAGATTGCTTTTTGCTGCTATATACAACCATTTGCAAAATGTTCTATAAGGAGATATACTTTACTGTACAAAAGTTGCATAAGCTGATCGTTTAAAATCCTTTATCTTTCACCAGTAAGAACACTAGATATCATTAGAACAGATGTACACAAGCATAAAAACAATACAAGTTTCAGATTTCTCCTGAATGCCCCAGACATTGTATGAATTTATTCAATTCCTTTAGCAGCGATCTTGATTTAGCTTAATGAAGTACTGAGTAGTCGAAGCAGGTATTAGATGAGAACTGTAAATAATACTGGGCTCCACAGGGAAAAAAGCCTGGAAAGGGTTAAATAAACACACTGACATGTTTAAATATATAAAAAGTGTCTTTTTGGACAAATAAAAAATTACTATCTGATTTTTTAAAATATAATAATGTTCCCAAGTGCCTAAAACCTTTGCACATTTGCAGACTACTGTATACAACACGTTCTCCATCAGTCTCAACAGGGAAAGAACCATTTAAGCATGAATTAGTTCTATGCGGAATCTGATTTAAATAAAACCACATGTTTTTACGAAAGAACTCTTGAAGAACCATGCTTTCTAAGAGTGTCATTTACTTATTTCACCAGCAGAACTTCAACATGCATATCTTTTAACTTCCTACCCGCGCTGTCCCCTAGTGACCACTCTCCTTACGAAGAAGTGGAGAATGAAAGCCATCACATCAGAGGAAACCGAAACTTAAGGTTTGTTTTTAAGGGCGTGCTGTGAGCAGCTCTTTCGGTATCGCTGTCTTCAGATTCGACTGAAGCGCTTCTGTAGTGCTACATGTTGCCGGTCGAGCTGCGACGATGAGGACATTGCGGGCCTTTTAACAGCATAGCCGAGCGATTCAGTCCAAATCCGTTCAGCGAGCGGTGGTCTTTCGTCGAGGCGTCACGATGAAATGTCCCGAATGTGATTTCAGTTTGAACGAGTCCTTCAGATTCTGCCCCGAGTGTGGACACAAGTTGAGTAAGTCTGGTGAGTTTTTCCTACTGAGATGTGCTCTGTGGGGTTGTTGTCATGTTGTTTTTATGAAGTAAATATTGATTCGTACTTCCTGCCTTTGTTTATGTGCACAAATCCAACAGAGAGCTGTACGATTACTGTTATTGTTTAATATGAGTACTAGAAAGCACAATTCATAGAAAGTCTGTAAGTCTGTAAGTAATCCTAAATGCTAATAAAATCCAAAACTCTAAAGAGGGTGGTAGTCAGCAGTACTGCAGGCTCTACAACCATTAATAAATGTTTTCTCGGCAGATGGAAAGTCCCCAGGCAAACCAAGCTGTCAGGGGAAAGAAGGAGAGCAAAAGGCACCAGATCCACCCACTACTGCAGGCTTGTCTTCCCAGCAGTCCACAGAGTCGCCAGAAGACAATGTGAAGAAAAAGGTAAACACTTTAAGATGCATGATATCCAGAGGTGTCAAGTAATGACGTACAAATACTTAGTTACACTACGTAAGTAGAAATTTTGGTTATTTATACTTTACTGGAGTAATTATTTTTTAGATGATTTTTTACTTCTACTCCTTACATTTACCCACCATTATCTGTACTTTCTACTCCTTACATTTACACTCCATTATCTGTACTTTCTACTCCTTACATTTTAAAAAATAGTCTTGTTACTCCTATTACATTTCGACTTGTTTTTTTTTTATTCATGTAAATTTAATTCCGGTAAAGGTTACTGATATCATGCCTTTAAAGTTTGACTTTTTGCATCATTACAATACTTACAGGCAACTAGTCATCATATCTTTCACTCCATGAAACACATGTTAATGCATAGTAGAACACAGATATGCTTCTTTAATACATTTACATTGTACTAAAATACATTCATTTTCATTAGGTGTATATGCGGCTGAAACAGGAAGCCTAGCGCTTCCCAAATTTATCAACATTAACATTTTAATATAACATTATAGTCATTATGGCTTTTAGAAGTATGGGGTTTTTGGGGAGGTGGGCTAGTGCACTATAGACCCCTAAGCTTTTGTCTCCAATGGCATTTTTTTCCCCTTACATTACTTTTACATTTATACTTTAAGTAGTTTTGAAAGCAGGATTTTTACACTTTTACTGGAGTAAAAAGCTTCAGTTGATACTTTAAGTATTTTTTCACCATAGTACCTTTACTTCTACCTGAATAATGAATATGAATACTTTTGACACCTTTGACAAAACCTCCATTGCTCAAGACTATAAGACCCTCTTTTGCCACAGTTATTCCCACTACGTCAGTTCAGGTTGAAAACATCCGTGATAGGCAGTCAAACGTGTTTTATGTTCTGGCAACTGTTCAATAACAGATTAGTCATGTTGTCTTATGTACAACTGTCACCTTTCGTAATTGGGTCATTCCTACAATTCTGTGCCCATTGCGTCCCCACTACTTGTTAATGTATTTATTGTTTAAAATATTAAATAATGTAGTTTCTGAAAGACTTTCTGAAATAAATAACTTTAAATGCTAAATATAATGCAGTCTACCCAAAAAGCATTCTGTTTTTAATGGGAAATATGAGGTACAATCCTAAAAATTCATTTAACATGTCTGTTAACATGTTAAAAGTTTAAATTTGGTGTTCTTATACAGTTATACATATGTGCAAAACAGGGTGGACATTCAAGGTCAGAGACATGCTACAGTTTGTATGCCTGAGCTTGACTAAAATTAGTTTTGGATAGTTTACATGTCCTTTTTATAATAAAACATAAAAAATAAATAAAAACGATTTTTAACATATTAAAAGTTTTGAGGTTCAAATGGCACCCAATGCCAGAAATGACCTAATTATCTCCCTGTAGTTCATAAGAGGGTTCTGGAGCATCACAGCTGGTCGAATTGAGCAATTGAATGTTTTGACTACAGTGAGAAATAGATGGCAGATTTTCTTTCAGGTTTATTGATACAAAGAAAGTCAGCACATCTGCAGACACCCTGTTGTTCTCACCTTCTAAGTTAATTTCAAATCTACAGGGGTCCATAAAAGTATTTGAGGAAGGGCTGAAATATGAGATTTGTCAAGATGCGTGTATTTTGGTGCTTACTTAAAATAATTGATAATGATTAATCACATTAGGCTGTGTATGGATCATGCATAGATATTCACGAAGGATTTCTTTTGCATTTTCAAAACATTATATTTTGTTTTTGTTTGTGTGGACAAAGTATTAGAACTTCATAATTCAACATAAACCTGATTATAATTTCCACTGAGAGCATTTCTCTAGTGGCTGTTCTTCTCTGCTAATGTAGCCTCTTACTCCATTATGTTTCATGTCGAGGGAAATATAGCTTTGCCATTGCTTTTGTTAGTTTGCTGCTTGTTAATTTAGTCATTGTTCTTTCACAAGCGCCATCCATCACAGTCTGCCTCCACTGGCATTCCTGCAGATAATGCTTTTAATTCTTTTAATACAAGCAGTATGTTTTTTTTGTAAATGATACTTCAGACTCAATACACTTTGATGTTAACCATAATTCATGGCACGAGAGTAGCTAGGAATATACCCTTAGCCTAATTTTATGGAACTTTCTCCTATTAATAGTTGTATTTTAATTAGAGGGTTGTTAGCAACAGGGTTGTTAGAAGCTAAACTTCTTGTGAAGCCACAGACTACAAAGACTCAAACTAGGAAATTGCTTTTACAGGATTAAAAAAATAGTGTAATTAATTAATAATGTAGTTCCATCTTTAAAAACCTACAGCAGTTTAGCTCCATCCTATATGGCCTAGAGTAGTTTACCTCAATCTTATACAGCTTACACAGGTTTAGCTACATTCTATACAGCCTACAGCAGTGTAGCTCCATCCTACATGGCCTACATCAGCTTAGCTCCATCCTTTACAGCCTTTCTATACAGCATACAGCATTTTAGCGTCATCCTATAAAGCACATAGCAGTTAAACTCTATCTTTTACAGCATACAGTGATTTAGCTCCATTCTATACAGCCTACAGTTAGGCTTTGACTTATATAGCCTACATCAGTTTAGCTCTAACCTATACAGCAGTTTGGCTACATACTATACAACCTACAGCAGTTAAGTTCAATTCTATACAGCCTATAGCATTTTAGGCCTGTCATATACAGCCAACAGCGGTTTAGCTCTGTTTTTTCACTCTGAAGTAACAAATAATGTTTCAGGAGTGAATAAGCACAACACAGGGCAGTCATTAGGTCAGAACCTATAAAAAGAAGGAAAACAATGTGTGAAAAATCACATACAAAGCCACACAAATACTATAAGTGGACCTAAAGAAAAAGTGTTAAAAAAAAAAGCATTCAGTGTTAGGAAAAAAAATATAAAATCACTTGGCATTTATTTAAATAGACCACTTCAAGACCTTCCAAAAGGTTGCTAGTGTGTTTCAGATAATTATCCTATTGAAGGATCACCTTTGTTTGTATACGTAAGCAAGTATGCATCCAAAATATTGTTGCACATTCACAAGCCCATCCCTGACCACTAAGTTGAGTGACAGCATTGTAAGAAAAACACCTGTTACTTTCTGTAGCACTGGTCCAGTCTGGTTCAAAATCTTCTCCAGGCTTACTATCATGTTAAGTTGGTGCTAAAAGTTTTTTACTGTGAAACAAAAATAATTTATAGTACCTTCAAGTAAAAAATCAGTAAAGTTTACCAAGGGTTGCCTTGGGGCCACTTACATCCTGTTGTTTTGCCTCATCACAGGGTGAACTAAATCCAGAGGAAGATGCCAGTGCTGGGACAACTGACAGTCAGAGCTCAGCTGTGGATGTAGTTAGACCACATGATGCTCCCAGTTTGTCTTCTCGGACTACAAATGTAGAAGCTACTACTATGCCTCTTGATATAGCTTCCCAAAGCACATCATCTTCATCTACTACACATGGCCTTATCACAGGTATGTCCTCTTTCCAATCCAGTGGCTCAGCAGAGCTACCAGGGAGTGAGTCCAAGAACTTATCATCCAGCTGTTTAGAGACTGAGTGCTCCAAACAGTTGTCTGCAGAATCCACCTGCTTAAAATCCTCTTCTGAAGCATTCAGCCAGAATCCTGCAGATTCTGGCTCTGGCGTGTGCCAGCCATCTGAAGAACATGGTGGGAAAACCATGGACAGTTGTCCTCCAGAGCCAGAGCATATACACAATCTCAACACAGACTCTGTTCCTGCCAGTTCATCAGCTGCCAAACCAAACAGTGCTTTGCAGTGTGAGCAAAATGCTAAGTCAGACACTCCAGCTCCATTGTTGAAGGATCAAAATGAAGTCAAGTCACCTCCTAGAGCTGCTGAAGCATTAAAAAAGCCTATTACTAGTCAAATACAGTCTTCCACACCTGGTCCCATGCCTGCACCAGGTAGTCATAACACTCAAGAAGACTCTAAAGGCAAATCTCATGATGAGCCCGCAAACACACAGACTGGTAAGCTAAGCCAGGAACCCTCAGTCCAACCACAGCCTTCCATTAATCAGACCTCTGAAAGCACCACTGGAACGGCCACTGGAAGAGCCACTGAAAGCACCACAGGACAGGCTGAAAAACAAGACAGTTTTGTTTACCAGAAAGTGTTTGGACCACACTCTACTGGGGTAAGGTCACTCGAGAAAGCAACATTTTTACATTGCCTAATCACTTGATTACGCCATACTGTTTGCTAATACTTGTTCTCTGTCCTTTTCTCCAGCCCCAGGAAAGACCTGCAACAACTAAAACAGATCATGCTGAGAACAAACAGCAAACCAAACACAAACAGGACACAGTTGCAAACAGAGAAATAAAGGACCAAAAGAACACCAGAGAGAGCGCAAACACCAGTGAACAAATCTCCAGCGCAGAGCAGTCTGAGAAGAAAAGTTCCGCTTCGGTCCAAAATGGTGAAGCAGGTTTTCAGCAAGTGTCGTCAAAAGAGAAAAAGCAGAAGCAGAACCAGTATGTGTACTTGAATCTACAGAGCTTCCATAAATTTGCTTAGAATTTGATACCTAAAAATAGATATTATACACATGCCATTTCATTAAGTATACCTCCTCATTTCTACACTCAGTTTTATCAGCTCTGCTCCATATAGGTGCACTTTGAAGTTCAATAACTGCAGACTGTAGTCCATCTGTTTCTCTATATACTTTGTTATCCCCCTTTCATTCTGTTAATTAGCACCTCTACAGGACTGGAGCAGGTATTATTTGGTTGGTGGCTCATTTTCAGCACTGCAGGGACACTGATGTGGTGGTGGTGTGTTAGTGTGTGTTGTGCTGGCGTGAGTGGATCAGACACAGCTGCTGAAGTTTTTAAACTCCTCAGTGTCTCTGCTGGACTGAGAAAAGTCCACCAACCAGAAGCAGATAGACTACAGTCTGCAATTGTAGAAATACAAAGTGCTCCTGTATGGTAAGCAAAGCTGATAATATTAACAATGCGTGCAGAGACAAAGTAAGTGATTTTAACATTATGTCTGATCGGTGTAAGTATGTATGTATATACATATATTTACTTTTTTCCTCCAATATATTTTAGCACATCAAACCCGGAAACCAAGACCATCACAGTTTTCTTCCATGCTGTCTTATCCAAAGACTTCAGATTAGATCCATCAAAAGACACTGTTACCATAAGATCGGGAGGCATAGCAGGGAACTGGCAGGTTGACATTTTGAAAATGGAAATCACACGGTAAGACATTTATTATTACAGTCTAAACCTTTTTTTCTATTTTTAAAATAAGAGAGTTTGTGTTGTTTTCTTACATTACATTTTATTACCAATGATTGGTAAAAAGATTGTAGCCTCATTGTGTGTTATACAGCCAGTGGTCAATCTCTTCTTCTTTTCACATTCACTTATGTATGGATAAGACAAAAGATTACAATGTAGTAAATTAGCATTAAATATTTTACTTTTTTTGCAGAGACTTAGAACAGAATGGGTATGTTGTGCATGGGAATCTGCAGACAGACAAAACGATTGTTGGGAAGTATATTCCTTATAAATATTATGTTCACAAGCAAGGCAAAAACTCCTGTCACCATGAGTACGAGTACATTTACAAGGAAGATGCAAAAGGCATTGTTAACCGATGTCTCTTCATTCAAGAGAATCTTTTGACACAACAAGGTAATTTTATTATCAATATCTATGTATATAATTGTATTATAATTTAATTATAGGAATGTAATTGTAATACATTATACTTGATAACATTATAATTATATGTATTTTAATCATCTGTGAGAACTACATTTGGTTAATGGAACACAAATAAATGACACCATCATGAATATGTGTGCATTGATATTTCTGTGCAATCTAGGTGAATGGCATCAGTATGATGACATAATATGTGCAAAGCCTGCAGAGGGGATGTTCGACAAAGTTAAAAACTGGTTTGGGAACATGAAGCCCGATTTAGTAAATGGAAGAAACATGGCAGGAAATGTGATGCTGGAGACGATCTACGAAATCCTTCATGAGTGGAGTCTTGTAAATGTGAGGAACTTCTTTGTACAGCTGCAGCAGTTCTTCATAACTTTTTCAAATCCCTATGTTTATGAAGAGAAAGCAAAACCATGGACCTCTTTGCAGTATGATGGAACACAGGTATAGTTAAATTCTAGTTGAAGGCATGTTTTTCTAGAACATTTTCAATAAGCTCTGTTTATGTGATCAATGTTTGTGTCTATTTTAGGTGAAAGTCCTTCTCAAAAATTTCATGCAGTGGAAGATTTCTCTGTTCCAAACAGAAAGACATGTCATTGGTCCAGATCAGCTGAGAGCAGCGGTCATTTTGCTGTTGGTTTACAAGCAATACGATTTAAAAATGGAGCCGAATATGATTCATAGCTTTGGATGGTTGCTTCGTGTTCCTTATCTGTCAAAGGAGGAATTCTGTCTATACTGGACTGACTTTTTACAGCCTTTACAAAAGGACCGGTATGAATTTGACTAGTTGTTATTTAATCAATGACATTCTGTCGATTTTCTATAAAAAAAAGAAAAAAAACCCACATCATCTACAGAGAACACACTTCTGCACACATTAAATGCACAGTTAGTATTTATTTATTTAAGAAGTAAAAAAAAACATAAAATGTGGTCCATGAAAAAGTTATGGCACATCAAAAAGTTCAGCAAATAAATTGTAGCTGTGCATTAAATGTGGCCGAAAATGACTGGATGTGTTAACCCTTCATTTAGAAACACAACAAAACATGACATTTGATGTGTTCAAACTTTTGCATAGGACTGTATGTAAATATAGACAGTAAACATGTTGTCATATTGTCTTGTCAGGTGTACTATTTGACCTTTTGAATTGCTATTGCTTTCTTTACGTTCACAGTGTTGTACATGCAGTCAGAACTTTCTGTCAGACTGCATTGAAGTACAAAACTGTCAACTGGATCCTGATCATTCCTCTGCTGCATTTGTTGGAGGAAGACAGCCAACCTTTTGCATCAAATCGACAGTCCCCTGGACAAGACTTTATTGCCTGGTCAGGGCTTAAATGTTTCAAACTTGATGATGCCCATCTTGCAGACTCCCAGCATACAAGGCAATTATGTTTCATTGTTTATGTTTTTGAACAACAAGTTGTTCTTAAAACATTCACCTTGTTACAGGAACTTTTTTATTTTATTTACAGGGCTCTCATAAAGGTCATGGACTTGAACAAGTACTTGCTTAACATAGATCAGCTGCTGGCTCGCTCGTGGATGTGTGTGTTGGATTTGAACAACATAATAGAATATACAGCCATGATCCCAGTGGACACCTTAGATGTCCTCACCATGCTCAACTTCAGACTTGACTCCAAAGCATCACATCTGCAAAATGAGGTGAACTGAAACTTACACTCAGGGTTGGGTAGTAACGGAATACATGTAACAGTGCTACGTAATCAGGATACAAAGAAACAGTAACTGTATTCTGTTATAGTTACAGTAAAAAAAAAACAGTTGTAACGAATCAGAATGCTCAAACGCAAAGGTCCATGAGCAGGCTTGTTTATTGAAGGGCAGTGAAAAAACGCGGAGATAACGTAGAATTGGGCAGGGTTTAGAAGGATAACACTGGGAAACCAGGCAACCGGGAGACCCGGGTAGAAAGCAGGCTAGTAGGCTAGTTGGCTAGTCCAGATGTAGGTTTCCCATCTGAGCACGGAACAGAACGGTCCCCTCTGTCGTAGTGATAAATATGTCACATGAATTGTGTAGATAAGATTTTTTTTTAAAGGTGGGGGGGGGGGGGCTGGGTTGGTGGACTGTTAGTCCACCTAGTAGATATTTCAGTGAAGTCTTGTGAGCAGCAAAGTTAGTTTCACTGTTGCCTGTGTGATTTTGTTCTTCAGTAGTTTCCTAATAATGGTTACAAAATATAAACATGTGTAAATTATCTTAGTTTGTATCTGAGATTATCAGCTCCCACTTAGTTTTCATATAAAATGAATGTCTTTTTTAAATACTTAGAACACATTGAATTCTGTGAGCAGCTGAAAGCGCTGGGAGCTGATTAGTCCAAGCACAACACATAAGTATAAACCTCATGAGCCTAATCAGCCTTTTACCAGACAGAACACACATAATGGTCATGACGGAGTTTTAGAATTGATCTCTGTTAATGATTACTGTTGATGAAGGGTTTTTAAAAGACAGTTTCTACCAGATTGATCTTTTGATTTCGGCATAATAAACAAAAAAATTTAACAAATTAAAAAAAATTTAGGAAAAATCTGAGGAGAGCAGTAAAGTTACAATACTGCATTTAATTCAGTGCACTGGCTCTTTCAACACTAATTAGCTTTACCCTGTGATTCAGTCTACAAGCTTTTAGTCTCAGTATGCATTTCTGAACTTCAAGGAATATAGATGTCTAACCCCAAAAAATGTATTGTTATAGAGTGTATATGTGCAGCAGGTTTAGGTTTGGCCGTTTCACTAAATCTTATATCAGTGAATGTTTCTGTAAGCCATAATATTTAGGTCACCTACAAACTATCATTCTTTTGTGTAATAAATTATTTTTTCTCTTTTCTATATATAATTCCAAATGTTATACAATTACAGTAGTATATTGTAGTAACCTTTTGGATTAGGTTAAAATGAAATTATTCAGTAGGTAATGAGTAATCTGTAGCCCTACTAGCCCTGCTCACCCTGCTAAACTTCACTGCCCTTATATATATATATATATATATATATATATATATATATATATATATATATATATATATATATATATACATACATTTGTAAATACATATATGTATATATAGAAATAACTTATTTTTATTATCTTAAAATAAGAATAAATATAAAGAAATGGCATACATTGTGAATACTGACTGGTGTATTTAATTAATCTCTTTTTCATAGACACTGAAGCTGCTGTTTTCACATCTCGTCTGTACAATGAAAGACCAGTCCTCCAGGTACATGAACATGATGCTTCAAAATAGTCCCTGAGAGTTGACTAGTCTTTTCTATGCTGGAATCAGATTGTGAATTTTCTTTGTTTAGATGAATGTTCTAGTCTGATTAGTTGTGTGTGAGAAGTAAGAAGAAGTAAATCCTGCTTCATTAGTATTATTTTATTATTTAGCCAAAGAAATCGTAAAACACACTACCGCAGTGTTTGTTTATCTATGTGATAAAGTTCCCTGTTTGGTTTTCAGGTTTACAGATGCTGAATATGGTGAACTCTGCCTGAAAAAGGCTGTCATCCTTCTGAGAAAAATTTGCAGGAATTTTAAAGATTCATGGCGTAATGAAGTTCCTCTGGAGTGCTTGAAACTTCTCAGCCAGATCACACAATTAAAAGAATCTTTCAGTGAAGAGGTAGTGCCGTTTTTAACATCTAGGTGTTCTTTCTAAAATATTGTGTTTATTTTATTGTTACATCTCTGCGCTATTAACTTTGTGCTTGGCAAATCTTCAGGCTATCTGTGTTTATTTGTATATTTTCCAAGTAACTCCTACCTTGCACAGTATATTAGCTTTTTGATTGTTTTTTGTATTATTCATTGAATGACCCTCACAGTGAGCAGACTTGAACACTAATGAAAACCTGTGCGTCAGACGGTCTAAGAATATGCTATAGAATTGTCTGTGATATCTGCCTTAGTGCTTAGTAGACTGTCCAAACTATTTGTATTAGATTTGTTTATCTGAGTAAATATAAACATTATAAAACTTTACAGCAGAGCTTGAGTTTGCATGTGTTCACTTCAACAGAATATGGAATTTGGCCATCAGTGCCCAAACCTCAAATCTCATCAAATTTATATAATTCTGTTCTGAGTAAACTAAAAGATACTGATATCCTTCAAAGCCATATGTTACAAATGTACCATTTAAACCAATCTTGTATCCTTTAAATGTTTTATACATTTTTGTTTTAAAGAAACCAACTGAGGCCCAAAGAAACAAGAGCACAGAACTGCTATCAGAGGTAGAAAGAACTGTAAGAGACTGGCTTAGACAGACCTTCTCCAATCACTTGCTGAACAGCTCACACAACTTCACCATGTTTACTAACAATCATGAGCTGGGGGTAGGTATATTTCTTTACGTTTATCAGTTTTTTATGTTTAAGAACAAGGTATAAAATATTAATGTCATGTATACTGAAATTAGGTGTGGAGCCAGCTGATTGAACTGTCTTTTGCTGACAAGGAGTTTAGTGCAAAATGGAGAAAAACTTTCTTAGACCAGTTTGAGGGAAAACTGAAACAGGTAAAAATATGAACAGCCTTTATCGCATGTTGTTTACATAAACATACCATTGTGGATAATTCTGAAAAAACATTTGAAGCAATCATATTCTAAAGGCAAAACTGTCGCGCAATATTGCTGTCACAATATGTTTGTTATTAGGAAAAACCGATACACCAGATTGAAGTTTACTGCAGCAAGGTTCAGGACGTGGCTGAAAAGTTTCCAGTTTTGTCCTCCTGTTTAGAAAACTGTGCTTTAGAGGCTGTCAGTCCTGTCTGTCAGGTATTTCACATTGTTAAACAATGGCTGTTTTAATAAACAAACATTTCCTTTTACATTATTTTCTTTTTTTTTCAATGTCTTTGTTTTTCCTTGTACCAAACAGGGGGACTCTGAGAGTATTTTATTTGAAAAACTCAGACTGCATGATTTAAGCAAATTTGGAACTCTGATATCTGCAATCGTACTCAAAGCTTGGCCAAAGAGTGAAGATGGAGGGTATCAAGATGGAGAGGAGCCGGTATTAAAACACCTCCTGACATGGCCTACAGCAAAAAAAATCTTTCAGCTGCAAGGTGTGAATGAATGTATTAATAAATTATGCTCATCAGTGTTCTGCACTTCTGTATTTCAACCTTTTAATGACTGTTTCCAACAGGTTCTAATGGTAAACTGATTGATCAACTGTCAGACAAGGCCAGGGAGCAGATGGCTGTGGCCAGTTCTGCATTCAGCTTCGTTGCCGAAAAGTTCATCCAAGGAAACATTACAGTACAGATTCTGAATCAGATCCTGGAAAGAGAGGATGCATTTGCTGAGCTTCTAAAGATTGGTAATCACTAGTTACATACCTTGTGTCTACGCTCTTTGCTTATTTTATCAGCTCCACTTACTCCATATAGGTGCACATTAGAGTTCTACAATTGTACTGCATTAGCCACCTGTTACCCTGTTCATTATTGATCAGGAACAGGGCAGAACCACCACTGAGCATCATTGGATGTGGGAGCATTCTCAGCATTGCAGTGACGCTAACATGGTAATGGCAGTGTAGTGTTGCTTGAATAGACCAGACACAGCAGGGTGGCAAAAACAGATGAACTACAGTCTGTAATTATAAAATTATAAAGTGCGTTTGAATGGTAAGTGGAGCTGAGAAAATATAGACTCAATGTAGGCCCAAGGTAGCTGTGTGTGGCTAGTGGGAGCATACCAAATATTATATAATAATCACTTTATATATACGTCATTGCAGATGGTTTATGTGATGATGGACGGTGCAAAGACCACAGAAGTGTGAAAACTTTGCTTAGAAGAAGGAAAGAAGAAGTTGACAAGATCTACCTTGAGAAAGAGATGGTTGGATGCATCCTCACTGTATGCCAAAGACTCCAAAAGTATATCACAGGTTAGTTGTTTATTTATTTATTTGTTTATTTATCGATTCTGTGGTAATAGTAGAAATTCTTCTAAAAGTTCTTCTAAGAGTTTGTAACTGTAATACTGGTAGGACACAAAGGAGTACAGATAGCATATGCAGGGTGTAAAAGAGTCTAATGTTAATGTGTTTATCTGAATGGGTAATGATCCAATTAGCTTAAGGGTGTCAGGGATGTTTCATTCAAGTTTCAAAGATAAAAATGAAAACAACAATTTGCACAAGTTTGATGTTGCATTCATCAAATGCTCACTGGGCCTAGTTCTTACATCAACAAGAAATCCACAGCAATCTTTTCAATGTTCATTCATGTGTTGCTTCATCAATCCTTTCACCCATCTATGTGTTTGTCTGTTCCTTCATCCTTCCATCAGTTCATTTGTCCATCTACTCCTCTCTTAGACTGTGACTTTTTCCTCCAGTTAGTCTCACATAAAAGCTAGATAATGATTTTAGTCTTGTATGTGTGGCGGAGCAGGCTAGGAGTGTGGAACAGAAAGCTGTCAATCAACTGCTCATTAGCCACGCCCACACAATTCTCAGATAGGTCTGATCAGTTGTTTGGAAGTCCTGCTTAATTTCTATCTATATTTTTATCCTAAATTTGACAGATGTTTAATAAAATCCTAAAGTTTAGTGTCATACAAACATGTTTAATATGTTATTGTGTGTGCCCTGAAGTTTTAAATATGGTTGTAATTAAAAGTGAAGAGATATCCAAGAATGCTGTTGATGCACAAAAATAAGTTTAAATGATTTTACATGAAAAACAAATTAATAAATTTAATTTTATATATAGTAATATATACTATACTATGTTGTTACATCTATGATATATTTACAATTTTGTAAATTACATATACATTTTTGGCCATTCCGCCAATTGCTGTTTTTGGTAGCATACAGCCCATCACATGTTATGATTTTTAGTTAGATTCTATGTGATTAGGAGATTTATTGCTGTATTTAGAATACTATAAATTACTTGCTTACCATGAATTGTTATAATTTGCCAATACATTTATGATCACATTTTTTCTGTGTGGTCTAATTAATTATTCAAAAACCCACAGTTGATATTGACGACCTTGAAAAGAAACACAAAACTAACATGGAGCGGATGTCTCTCGATGATTTCATGGAAGTTCACCAGCTTGATGAAAGCTCTTCAGAAGTGACAGGAGTGGTCACATATTTCAACCTCTGTGATGTCACTAGAAAGATGGCTAAGAGGCTACATGATTTGAAGGATAGCTATGTTTTTGCTATGTGCTGGGAGCACCAAGCCAAAAGATTGGGAGGGCCAAGCCAAGAGCAAGATGACGATAACACTGAACCACAGTTTATGGAGGATAATGAGTCATTCACACTGGAGGACATTTACCAAGAAATATTCCAGCCTTGCTACAGTCAGTATGAAAAGATCTACACAAGACTGAAAGATGAAACCATCACATTCCAAGAGATAGACAGTGTCTTTGAAGACTACAAGGGAAAAGATGATAAAATCAGAAAGGAACTGGAGGTCATGTGCAAAATAAACCCTAGAGATGACAGAAGGTGGATAAAGAGAAGAATCCACCAAATCCAGCAATACCATGATCTGCACTTTGCAGTAGAATTAGCTAAAGTGATCATGGATGTCAAGGAGGTTCTGTGCCCAGAGGGAAATTTCCAGATCCTGGACAGTCTGCTTGAATTTGTAAGTCATCAAGTTGAAGTCAATGTGTACATACAATTTACAATGTAAAGTACAAATCAAAACTTTGGACACACCTAACTGAGTATGATTTTTTTATGATGTTAAAGATGTTTTGATGTAAAAGCTTATGATTATGGTAAATAATATTAGTAATAAAAGAAATTCATTAGTGATTTATTGATCATTTTTTACACTTTTTGGTCATTGTAAAATGTAAAATAATCATGATTAAATCTTGATATTGAGTATTGCATTTCATCTAACTTGCCCTTATCAGTTGCCATATATTCATTTAGAAATGCAGAAGAAATATTTCTATACCAAATTATCAAATGTGTTTCAGAGTACAGATGACTTTAAGGAAGAGAGCCTGGATCGCATTGATGAAAACCTGATAAATGCCAAAAAGATCCTGGCAGACATAAGAGAGCCTCACAGATTGTGTCTTCAGGAGCTCAGCCATAGGAGAAACTTTGTTAAGTGGGTCAAAGAGGCATTGACAGGTGAGCTACTGACCTGGTGATTAACCTGTAAACAGGCAGTCTCGTCTAGTTCAAATGAGGTTCCTGCCATTTCATGTTATCCAACATCTTATCCAAGTAAATCCCACCGCCCACCCCCCAGCTGTTCTACAGCAGAAGTACTTAGTTAACTCAGAGACCCTCCTGTGCTTAATGTCACTGTCTGACAGAAAAAATGCTGTGATTTCTAATATACATTGACTTTTAACATTTTTAGACTTTAACGCAGCAACAACACTTCTGTTCTGCTCTTTTTATCTGAGCTGTGTACAGAATTTTTCATAGCCAAAAATTTCTAGCTTTCTAGCCTTGTAGTGAAGTAATTCTGATCCGAGTTGACAGCCATGACTAATTTTTATAACCCTGTGATCTTCACAGAAATCAGTCAGCTTAAAGTGTTTGTTGACCTCGCCACAATCTCTGCCGGGGAGAATGCTATGGATGTCGATCGTGTGGCCTGTTTCCATGATGCTGTGCTGGGATACTCCTCCATGCTCTATGGGCTAAGCATCAATTCAGATTTTGTTGCATTTAAGGGAGCGATGCAAAAACTGTGGCAAGCCCTGGAAAATGACAACAACATTACAAAAAAGCTGGTAGGAGTTGAAAAAAATGTGTAATTTTAAGCTTTTCATTTGTTTCCTTATACTTTGAGAACAATGCTATGGAAAAGTTTTAATAGGACTGCATCCTTAATTAATTTAGGTCAGTTTTAGATGGGTGAAGCACTAAATGATGAGGAAGTTTAGCCAAATGTCTTACAAACCACTTTTCAACTTTTCAAATCATTTTGCTATATCTGAGTTTATGTGTATGCATATGTTTTTCTTCATATTTATCAGAGTGATACTGCCCGAAACTTGGATTGGCTCAAGACAGTGAAAGAGAGCCATGGCTCAGTGGAACTGTCTTCCTTGTCCCTTGCTACAGCCATAAATGCAAGAGGAGTGTACACTATTAGTGCCCAGCACCAGAAAAAGGTTAATTTTCCTGCCATATTGTTAAAATTATATTTTAATCTGTACTCAACATTATTTGAATTAGTCTAGTCTGTTTTTCACATTGGTCATTTTAAATATTATTGAGCAAGGTTGGGAAACTCCGGAAACTTCTGTGTTTTGGAATCTGGCCCTTAGTTTCCCCTTTACAGACCCAGTTTCACTTGAAAGAGGATATTATAGAAACACGCATGTGCTTATGTACTACACAAAGAAGATACAGTGCAGCATTTTCATACTCAATTTAGCAAATTTTAGGATCTGCAATGCAAGAAGTGCATAAATGAACCTCAGGAGGTGTAACATATTAATCCTAACTAGTAGTAATTTTAAAACTTTGGGATCTGTAATGCAACCCTGGTTTTGAAACCTTGTTTTTGTAAGAAGGCTCCATTTATCCAATGAGGACAGCTCTGACGATGCTAATTTACTCCAGTGCAATGAATTTGCAGTATTATACCTCACCTATACATTTCTATTAGCTGCAAGATAATTTTGGTACACATTTAGTTTCCACATGTGGTTTAACACAATCCATGGCAGTTTCAAAACTAATGTAGCTTTGGTATTTAAAGCCTTTAAGACATGCTACTGCCATATTCTTTGGTTTGTATCCTGTAGTTTCTCTTGCTTTTAGCAGGCATTTTGCTCCCATAGAAGCTAGCTATTTGGAGGAGCCTATTAAATGTCTACCAAATCAGTTGTTCAAAAGATTATCATCTTAATATGTAGTATGTTTAGCATAGTTTCAGACAATATTTTAATTTAATCAGATACCCATATATTCAAATAACCAAACTCATGCCTAGTTAATGTTCAGAATTTATTTTCTCGCCAGACTTGGATGTGCAAGGCTAGGAACTTGGTTAATCAAGTTTGTCATAAACAGTTTGTCATAAAAGCCACTGTGCTCAGTCTTTAGCAGATGTTCCTCTATGCATTTTGCAACAGGTCAGTATGGAAACTGCTCTCAGATTGGATGTCACTGAGGAGCATGAGGATGGGCAAGAAATCCGTAGCTATTCTTTGGAAGATGTGAGGGATCTACAGAATAAACTCATGCTTATGTCTGGAAAGGCAGAGGAAAACAATGAAGTGGAGCATTTCACTGAGGTAAAGATTTCCTAGGTATAAAAATGCTTTTGTATCTTACTGAGTGCTGAGTATCTTGATGAATGACACTGATGCCATGGTATTTGTTCTTTTGATTTTCTAAGGTTTTTGACCATGTGCAGAGACTAGCTATGACCTTCCTCGATCTTCTCTCTGCGGGAAACCCTTTGTTCAGGCAGTGGGAAGCAAAAATCACCTGCTGTGATGTCCCATTAAACTCTGATTATGTCGGTGCCCCTGCAATTGTTATGAACTTCAACTTAAGAAGCATTCAGGATAAAATATCCATTGAGGGTAATGCAGTTGAACAGCTCCCACAGCTCTGCAGGAAGATGGACAAGTATTTAAGTCACTGGAAGAAGTTCATAGACAAACAGAGATCAGAGAACTACTACCTAAACTATTACACAGCCGAGCAAATCGTTTATCTTTGTGAACAGCTCTCCTTGGAAAATGTAAACAAAGACTTGGAGGACTGTGCGTTAATGATGCTCACTTTCATCAACCCCAAATCTACATCATCTACTGTGTGGAAAATATGGAACCTCATACATACAGACTCTGAGAACGTGGCTGCAGTAAATGTTTCTTTGTCTGAGGACAGTTTGAACACAAGTGTGGAAGGTTTCTCAGACTGCACGTTTGGTTTAAGGACTTTAGATACAATTTGGGATGAATACGTCACTGATATGAAGACCTTTCTCACAGATACACTGGATATATCAAGTTTGGGGAGACTTCTTGACAGGCTGTGCAGTACTGTGACTGTGGTTGAAGATGAGTATGAAGACCAGGAGGAATTCATGCCGTTGGACCCCAATATAAGACCTGTCAGGAGAGAGCTGCCGAAGGGGCTGGTGCTGGGTCGTCCCAACCTCATTGTCTGTCCTAATGAGGAAGTCCTAGCCTCCTGCATTAGTGTCTACTCGGCCAGTGAATATGAGCCACTGCCAACTTATGATGAGGTCCTGCTGTGCAGTGCTGACACTCCATATGAGCATGTGGAACTGTTTCTCAGGCGTTGCCTTAGCAGTGGATATGTGGGAGAGAAGATCTACTGCCTGTTGTATGCAGACCTCTTGAGTTATGATGTCAGTAATGCTGTAGAGCAGTTGTTTCACAAGCTTCATTCTGTGGCCAGGAAGGATTACAAACTTGTGATCATCTGCAGCTTAGATCGGGAACATGCCTATATGCCTTCCGCATTTAGCCAGTTCAAACTGCACATGGTTCCACGTGAACCCTTACAGAAGATTCAGGCTTATCTCTCTAGACATTATACAACCTCATCAGGACAGACTAGTGCTGCTGCTGTCTTCAAAGACAAGCAATCTGTTGGTATTGTGTCATCAAAACGAGCAGGAGTTGGTAAGTAGAAGGAAATTTATTTAAAAAATTTGAGTTTAAAATGTGTTTCATTTGTTTATTAAGATAAAACACATGCAGATGCTCCATCTGTATAATTATTTCAGGTAAATCCCTGTATATTCAGAGGCTTTATGAAAAGCTTGAAGCCTCTGAAAGACCTGGATCCTCATGCCTGAGATGCATTCGCTTGCTTGAACCCACGGTCAAAGAAAATGTAATCCTTCGTTCTTTGCTTGACACACCAAACCAAAACGGGCTTGTGATCTTTCACTTTGATGTTACATCTTCGGTAAGAATGCAATTCTGTGAGACTTAACATATAAATTAGGTTTCATTAACTGACATGGGATTGTTTTTTAGGTCAAAAAGGGATTGCATGAATTTTTATTCAAGCTATTAGTTCTTGGCTATCTGATGGATGCTGAAGGACAGATGTGGAAACGTAGCAGCCAACACTTGTATGTGATTGAGATGCTTCAACACACCTTTGAAACCCCAGGATTTGTTTCAAAAGTGGTACAGTTTTTAATTATCTTCTTTTATAGTTGAAAAAGTTCAGTCTTTTGATTATTTAAAAAAAAAATGTAATGAGTTACATTTAATTTCATTTTCAGGCTTCAAGGTTACCTTTCACCTTCACTGAGGTTTTTCCCAAAGTGCAATGCAGACCCCCAAAGGAAGTTTTGGAGCTGGAAATGAAAATAAACGACGACCCTAATTTTGAAATTGAAGACCCACTTATGGATGATGAGTATTTCAGAAGTGAAGCTTATCAGAGGCCTTACCAGTATTTGAAGCGTTTCCATGAGAATATTGATCTAGACAGTTTCACCTTCAGTGGAGTTGAAGGTTCCCATACAGAATGTCTTCAGATGTTCTTTATCTACTGTGGCATTGTCGATCCCTCATGGGCAGAATTAAGGAATTTTGTCTGGTTCCTTAATCTTCAGTTGCAAGACTGTGAAACATCTGTTTTTTGCAACATGGACTTTGTCGGAGACACTTTGAGAGGATTCAAAAGCTTTGTGGTTGACTTCATGATACTGATGGCCAAAGACTTTGCCACACCATCTCTAAACATATCTGACCAAAGTCCGGGACGACAAAAGGTAGAACTGATGGGTGCTAATGAAGAAGACCTAGCCCCTTTCCGCATTAGGAAGAGTTGGGAATCGGAACCTCACCCATACATCTTTTTCAATGAAGATCATCAGTCAATGACATTCATTGGTTTCCACCTTAAGTTAAATGATCAGAAAGGAGTTGATGCAGTTGATCCATCCACAGACAAAGTGATAAGGAGAAACATCATGACAAAGCAGCTCTATGATGGTCTCCGGATTAACCGCGTGCCTTTCAACATTTCTTTTGATGGACTACGTAGAAGTGAGAAGATTGAGCGCTTGTGCAGTGTTCTTGGCGTTAAGTGGCCATCAGATCCTGATGAGACCTACCAGCTTACTACAGACAGCATTTTGAAGATGATGGCCATTCACATGAGATTCAGGTGTGGCATTCCTGTCATAATCATGGGGGAAACTGGCTGTGGAAAGACAAGACTCATCAAATTCATGTGTGAGCTGAAAAGAAGTGGGATCTCTGCAGAGAATATGAAATTGGTAAAGGTCCATGGAGGCACAACCTCTGATATTATCTATGCCAAGGTACAAGAAGCCGAGACTGTTGCATCCTGGAACAAAGAGGAACATAATCTTGATTCTGTCATTTTCTTTGATGAGGCCAATACTACTGAGGCAATCAGTTGTATTAAGGAAGTACTTTGTGACAACACAGTGCAAGGGCATAAACTTAATCCTCACTCTGGACTACAGATTATTGCTGCTTGCAATCCTTACAGGAAGCACTCAGATGCAATTATTAAAAAATTGGAGGGAGCAGGCCTGGGATACATTGTGAAAGCAGATCAAACACAGGACAGGCTAGGATCCATTCCTCTTCGTCAACTGGTGTACAGAGTTCATGCATTGCCCCCAAGTATGATTCCTTTGGTGTGGGACTTCGGGCAGCTCAATGACAGCACAGAAAAAATGTACATTCATCAAATTGTTCTGAGTGTAGTTGAGAACAATTCAATCAGTGAGGATTACGTGACGATGATGGCTGATGTTCTTTCTGCATCTCAGAGATACATGAGAAAGAAGAATGATGAATGTAGCTTTGTGAGTTTGAGGGATGTAGAACGTTGCATGCAAGTGTTTGTGTGGTTCTATACCAATTACAAAATGTTTTTTGAAGAAATGGAAGATTTCCTGAAGAAAAAGAAAAAGCCTTCAAAGAATGTTGGTGGAAAGATCTCAGAGGACAAAGATCCAGTTGAATGGGCTTTGTTGATGGCAGTGGCCGTATGCTATCACTCGTGCCTGGAAAACAAAAATGACTTTTGGGCCAAAATCTGCAAATTTTTTCAAATGTACAAAAAACCTAAAAAGGTGATACAAGAAATCTTTTTAATTCAGGACCTTCTTCTTCATGGTGTGCCCATGGGTGGAACAATTGCCAAGAACAAGGCTTTGAAAGAAAATGTCTTCATGATGGTGTTGTGCATTGAACTACGAATCCCTCTCTTTTTAGTGGGTAAGCCTGGGAGCTCAAAGTCTCTATCAAAGACCTTAGTCGCAGATGCAATGCAAGGCCCGGCTGCCCACACCGAGTTGTACAGGAGGTTAAAGCAGATTCATTTAACGTCCTACCAGTGCAGTCCTCACTCAACTGCCGAAGGAATCATTAACACGTTTAAACAATGTGCCCGCTTTCAAGAGGGCAAGAATCTAAAAGAGTATGTCTCTGTTGTTGTGCTGGATGAGATAGGCCTGGCAGAAGACTCTCCTAAAATGCCCCTGAAAACCCTTCACCCGCTGTTGGAAGAAGGCTGCATTGATGATGACCCACTCCCCCACAAGAAGGTTGGGTTCATTGGCATCTCAAACTGGGCACTGGACCCAGCCAAAATGAACAGGGGAATCTTTGTCTCCCGCGGTGACCTAGATAAGAAAGAACTCATTGAGACAGCCGAAGGAATTTGTTCATTGGATCCGATGGTCTTGGAAAACATCAGAGATCTTTTTGATCCGTTGGCAGTTGCTTACATGCAAATTTGCAAACAACAAGATAAAGGTTTTTTTGGCCTACGTGATTACTACAGCTTGATCAAGATGCTGTATGCTGTTTCCAAAGCTTCTCATCCATCTACAGAGCAAATTGTTGAGGCAGTCTTGAGAAATTTCAGTGGCTTGGATGATGTGGGCACTCTGAAAATCTTCTGCAAAAATCTGCACATTCGAACAGACCTTATTCACATTAGTACCATCAATCTTGTGAGACAAAACATTGAGAGGATCATTCAGGATGATGACTGTCGATACCTGCTTATCCTAACCAAGAACTTTGCAGGCCTGCAGATCCTTCAGCAGAATTTCTTTTCCAACAACAACCTTCCCGAGATCATCTTTGGATCAAGTTTTCCTAAAGATCAGGAGTACACTCAGGTGTGCAAGAACATCAACCGTGTGAAAATCTGCATGGAAACTGGCCAGACTGTTGTGCTTCTGAACCTTCAGAATCTCTATGAAAGTCTCTATGATGCATTGAACCAATATTATGTTGTTCTTGGGGGTCAGAAATATGTGGATCTCGGTCTTGGCACACACCGTGTGAAGTGCAGAGTTCACAAAGATTTTCGCCTCATAGTCATCGAGGAGAAAGAGGTGGTGTACAAACA
Organism: Megaleporinus macrocephalus; assembly: GCA_021613375.1. NCBI lineage: Eukaryota > Metazoa > Chordata > Actinopteri > Characiformes > Anostomidae > Megaleporinus > Megaleporinus macrocephalus. The sequence goes on from CM038715.1 coordinate 18,286,909, forward strand.
GTTCCCTGTCCCATTAATTAACAGACTAGAGAAACATTACCTTGACATCAACAGTGTACTAGACAGCAGTCAGAGGGAAATCGTCAACCTTTTGGAGAAGTGGATCCAACGTTTTGTGTCCTCACACAATCGGCATGGCAGTTCACACAAATATTTGCCGACAGATGTTTTCATTGGCCACCATTCAGATACATGTTCATCTGTTGTTCTGCAAGTGATGGATAAACTGAGAGATGAGACTGAGGAGTTCCAAGACAGAGTGTTGGAGGAAGCCAAGCTTGTCTTACTGAACTGTGCCACTCCAGATTCAGTGGTGCGACTAGAATACACTGATTTGTCCGATGTTGAGACACAACGACTGGCAAATACGTACTTTAAGATCCAGAAGCACCACTCTCTGGCTGAATTCATTACCTCTCACATCCAGCAAGGACACTGGAACCATTGCGTCTTCACAGAGGTAGAATTTTCATTGTTGTTCAACTCTTAGTCATTAAACAATCTTAATGTTTGTTGTCTTTTGTAAAATGTGTGTTAAATTTATGATAAATGAACCAATAGAAAAGCTCCAAAATATTTTTTTGCTGGAAAATGAAAGTCATTTACTTTAAACTTCCCCAGAGAAGCTGCCATTTTGGAGATATTTGTTTTTCTTTGGACAGCCATGCTATATATTATTTTTGAACCTTAATATAGAGAACTGATGTGAAATGCAATGACCTTTAAATGTGATTGCTTCCTCTGTAGGTTACAACATTCTCTAGACTGTTGACATCAGCAGATACTCGGCAACTTCAGAGGTCCACAGGGATTAACAACATTGATCTTCTCTCATTGCGACAGTTTGAGATGGAGCTGTCCTTCCTCAAACAAATTAGGTAAGTAAGAATGCCTGAGTTCCTTAGTAGTTAACAAGCACATTTTATCGGTAATAATATGATTTTTTTGTTGCTTTATTGTACATTATTTTAGAGAGTTCCTCAGCACACCATCTGCAGAGAAGATTCTTCTTGTTCAAATGGATTTTGGTGAAGATTCACTGAGTGCAAATATTCTTGCGTCGGCCAGGTATCCATTATTTTGCTGCTATAAAATTTCCATTTTTCAGCATACCAACTAAGAACAAATTCTTAGCATACAGACACAAAGTAAATATGAATTTGAAAATTTCTTAACACAGCTTGGTTCCCCTGCAGGTACTCTTGCATGAATGAAATCATTCGGTCAAAACAAGTGGTTGATTGTAGGGTGTATGTGTACTTCATCACTAAACTGCCACGAATGGAAGGTGGGACCTCCTACATTGGATTTCAAGGAGGTTGGTTTGGCTTAAATTTTCATTGAAAACATGTATGTATGTGTTGAATCGCATGTATATTATATATACCAGACACACATATGTATTCATTAGCAGGATAGCATATACAGAACTCTACATTCTGACACTACATTGTTATGTTCATAGGACACTGGATGTCAGTTCACATTGATGACCTCAGAAGTTCTCAAGACATTGTATCTGATGTCCAGAACCTGAAAACTATATCAATTTGTGATATTTTTGAGGACAATGACAGACAAACTGAAGGTATCCTCACATAAGTATTTAGATTGGAATCATTAATTGGCTATACAGTTTGTTTTGTTCTTTAATCAATGCATGCACTCTACATTTATCCAGAAACGGAGGTCCAGGACACTGAACATGCTCTGCCTGAGTTTCAAGATTTTGTAAGTATAATACTGCACCCGACAGTATGAATTGTTTTTAATGCAAAATCTATATACTATATCTGTATTTCAGGAATTGGAGAGCAGGTTTGACACAACAGCACTTTTGCGCAGTTGTGTTCAGAGTGCTGTAAGCATGCTAAGGGATCTTGAAGATGGTGGCGACCTTAGTACAAGAAGAGTGGACATCCTGCTGACTTTACTGGACGACAGTGGCGAACAGAAAGGTTTGTCTGTGTGCTCCCTCTGTGTCTTTTGTCAAAAGTATTTGTTTTGGCTGGGAACTTCAATTTAGTAAGTAATATCTCCTTCCATAACAGTTACATTTATGAAGGCCTTGAAAAAGCGTGTTCATCTCCTGTTGAAAGCACGTGAAGACAGTACGGATATGCCCAAAAACTGGGTTTCCAGAGAAGCTGCTAATGTTGAAGCACTGCAAGAAGGAGGGACCTTCAAGTAAGCACACCTTTTATTTATTTTATTAAGTTATTGACAAATCATGAACACTGTAGTTGTTCTTTAATGGCGTTAACTCATTTTCTAGTTTGGCTCTTCATATAGTGGTCCAGGCTGAAGCCCAGCTGCTCATGTGCTGTATATTGCTATGATAGAATATCAGATCATAGAACTTTCATTGAAATACAGATTTTAATTGGCTTTTAAAATTATTCCTTCTACGACTTCAGCAGACTGTGCTGTGTAGTGCTAATAGAAGAATTCAGTAAGCAGCACACTAAAGCATTCAGTGTACTTCTTGCCTGAAGCCAAAAGTGCTTTGCGAGCTTATAAGTTTTACACTTTCTATGGTTTTATTTAGAAAACTATTGTGTGATTTCTTTCGACAAATTCAATAAAATATGATATGTAAATATAAAAAAAATGTTTTTCATTCTCTTTTTTTGTTTCCTTCTTTTTTTTGTAAACTTTTTTTAAAAAATATTGTACTTTGTTAATAGGCACACTCTGTGGCGAAGAGTACAGACAGTGGTCACTCCCCTCTTGGCTCAATTGATTTCGGTCATCGACCGCAACTGCAATCTAGACCTTCTGCTTGATATGAACTGTGAGGACGATGTCAAGAATTTGTGGCTTCTCATATTTGATAACAAGTTAATGTTGGAAATACCGTATGTTCCAATGGGCCAAAAGTAAGTAACAAGTATCACTTAACATTTTTAGCATTTATTTCATTGCAGTTATACTACAAACTAAGGATAGATTCATGTTTAAGACTAGTTGTTTGGAATTAAGTTCACTGTTTGTGCACAGCTCAGAGTCACAGACCATCCTAATCCAAAGCCACATCTCAGCGGGAAGAACCATGTCCTGCATCATGCCCTTCAGCTGGAGGATCAAGGATCTATTAGATGACCTCTGGATGTATTCCCTGCAGAGAGAGGGTGGTTATAACCTTTGTATATTTCATAGTTAGAATTTTGTTTTGTTTATGTAGTTTTTCTTTTCCAGATATTACCAGCACAGTTTCCAATCTTACAGCAATTAATTGTAAGTCTTAATGAATAATTAGTTCTAATCTTGTAATTAATGTTTTTTATTCTTTTCAGGTCAATCCAATAAGCAGTTCGAGGAGGTCTTCAAGAGGACTATGCTGGGGGAATACTTCGCAAGTGTGGACCATAAAAGGCGAAGGGAATTTTTCCAAAGATACCTGCAAGATTTCATTGCTTTAACAATGAAAGTTTCAACTGTTGCTGAACAGCACGTAAGAAAAGCAACATTTTTGTTTTATGGTTTTTATAATCTGTGTTTATAGTCAAAGCTTAATCCTATTTTGTCTCGCAAAAGTAATCTGCAGCACAGGCTGGTCTGTCTCTTGCAGTTGCTGTGCTCTGCCCTGCTGAGCTGTGTGAATGAGTTGTGTAGACGGCGAGGTAGCACAGTGGACAGTGAGCTGTCTTTGCCGCTAGTCCACAGTGCTTATTACGAGTTCCAGAAACGTCTGCAGAACTTCTCCAGGATGATGTCCATACTGCCTGAAGTGGTTCTTTCCTTGCAAGGAAACCCACATGTGATGGATGCACCTGAGATGGTATTTTTACAAAAGATCTCTAGTTTTTCTTCTGGTTGCTTTACTGTTTACTCCATTACTTCCACTTAAATATCCAGTAAAATCTCAGCAGCCACACTTAACACCATGCTGATGGTCTTAAAAAGGTTGACGACTCAACTGGTATTTGCAAGCATACATACATTTCTGGAACACAAAAGTCACAAATATTTTTTGTATTTAAAAAAACTTGCTGAGGATATATATATATCTAAAAGGATATGTGATACTCTTCTTAAGATTTTAGATGTGTTCTGCGCACTTGCCTGTGTGGAGCACCTAGAGCCCCAGGATTTCAAAGTGGACTACCAGCGACAGACCTGGTTGAAGCAAGTAAAGAGCCTGCAGGTCCCCATTGAGCTAGTCTGCTCAGAGAACAGCATTAAACAGTATGGGGATAGGAGTCGGGAGATGGCCAAGCGCATCCTGTGAGTTTCAGCCGAACCACTACAGCAGAAATCTGACAGCTTTATAGCATTTTCAAGTGGATTTGCTTTGGTCATCTGTAGCTGCATACCTAACATAAACCATAGAACATCCGCTTAGGCTTATGACTATTATAATAAAAGCAATATGGAGCACTGAATGCAAAGGATCTTTTTTTTTTTCGAGGAAAATCTTATGCAACACAGAAACTGCACAATGAGCGAGCATGGCAGTAAATCAAGTATTCTGATTGAAACTTTTTTTCAGGTTCAGTAAATACACAACAATCAAAGTACAAATCCTGCATAACTCTACTGTTTAATATATGTTTATTTGACTGAACACTTCACATCTTATGCACTGATACAATACTACTGATGCCAAGAATAAAAATATTAATCATTATTATTATTATAGGAATCAGTATAACTATATATATTTTAGTAGTAGTACTAATGCTTTACCAACTAATCAGCTAAAGAAACAAGCCGTTCCTGAGCTGAAGTGGGGATATGGCAGCAAGAACATTTCAGAACCAGTATAGGAAACTTGTTCTTTAGGGTACGTTTCCAGAAAGTACAGGCCAGTGCAGAAAGAATTATTTTTTTTATGACTTGCTAATGTTATAACCTGCAAAGATGATCTTTGTGTGTAAACTGGTGATTTGTGATCAATATGCTCTATAATACTGCTTTTACATTAATCATAAAGGTTTTACTTTGTTCATGACACCATCTCTTCTGCTTATCATGTGTGTCCTAGCAATGGCTGGAGACAAATCTTCACCTTCTCCCTGTTTGTGGAGCATATACAGATGGGCATTGAGGCTGAAGATGAAAGGCTGAAGCCTGTGGTTTTGGAGCACTCTCGAAACTTAGGGAGGGTAAGGAATTACACTTCTCTTTTTGCAAATTTGCTTTTTCTATCAGTTTACCATTGCACATTCATCAGCATGGTGCATTTCCTGTATGTGCAAAGTGTTTTAATTCTATCCGATTAACCTGTTTTGCACAAGAATTACTGCATGTTCCATTTAAACCTTGCAAGTAGTAATATTAACCTCTAATGACATCCTAGAGTTTCTAAGGATGGTAATTACAGAGAAAAAATACAAACTGAGAAATGTAAGCCTGGAACTGGCAGCAGTTCTGTGGAGAGGTTAACAACTGCTAGCTTTCATAACACATTAAAGAAATATCAAGGACCAATGTCCAAACTTTAAATGTGAGCAAACAAAAAAACACATCACTGATATTCTCCTGACATTTTTTTAAAGGTACTTGAGAAAAACTCGGACATGAAACTGGAAAAAACTTTTGTGGCTGTAATTGATATACTCAGGTCCTGTAAGCAAGGCGCAAGTGACCTCATATTCAAGTAAGGTTTCTGTTAATATACTTCTCTCAAACCGGCTTCCAATTGTTTATTGCATTTGGAGTAAAGATGAAAACTTTGTTAAATGTCAGAAATTGTTAAAAGCTAACATTCAGTTTTTCTCTTTTTGAGGTTTGGCATCCAGTCGTGTGCTATATGCAGGGTAGAGCCTCAAGACCCTGTGGAGTTACCATGCCGTCATATCTTCTGCCAGCCATGCATCAGAAGGTGGCTGATCCCAGGCCAGATGTACTGTGCTTTGTGTACCCAACCAGTACCAGATGACTTTGAGATGAAAGTGTCAGAGGACATTCGGTGGGTCATGGCTGTTCCTACAGATGGATTATGATGCAAATTTCTTTGTATGTCAATTGGAATCTTAACATATCTCTTTCAGCAGGCCCCCTAGTGGCCATTTATAATAACTCTGACTGTGATACTGTAGTTTTAATTTCTAGCAAGCAGTGAGGGGTGGGGGGGGGGGGGGGGGTGAATAAAAAAACCCTATGGTGCAGTTCACTCCATTGTACGACAACAAATCCGAAATATAACAAACAGCACGACGCAATAAAAACACTCTTAACACGGACTTATAAATAATACACATAAAAACAGTATACTCAGTATAGCTTGACTGAGAGACCTTCAAAAGGGGTGGCAGTTGCATTTAATGACTGTAACGAAAAAGGCTTAATCCAGTTTTTTCCATCTGTTTATTTGGAATTACCTTCTGAAATAGCTCCATACTGATTATGCTCCCTCAAATTTACAGGGCCTGTCTCAACTTGAACGGTCAGTTCAGACAACGGTGCAATGCCTTTTTTATAGATCTAGTGTCCACAGTGTGTTTCAAGGACAATTCTCCACCATCCAGAGGTGTCATCCTGCACCTGTTGTCCTTTCTCATGGTTGAGGCAAAGCCAGCTTCCCTCGTTCATGGTAAGGTGTTTTAACAGTTTTTGCTGTTTAACAGAAGTCTGCACTTGTTAAATATGGTTTAGTAAGATGTTTTGTTTGCTGTCATATCTAACCAGCGCAAAGCCACATTCACACCAAAGTCCTGTCACCCTTCGATGAGTGTGTGGACCGAAATCCTATTGTGCGCTCTGTGGTGCTCAAACTTCTGCTTAAATACAGGTGCAGTATGACAAAAGATTTGACTTTGAATTCTGAGATGTTTTGACATTGTGATGATTATATTTTGTGAATTTTGTATCGAACAATTAGTACTGAAATCATCATACTATGTAAATGGCATCTCTCTTTCTCTCTCTCTCTCTCTATACATATACAATGTTTTTGGCCTGTCCTGTAAAATTACTATTTTGGAGACACTTGTTTTTCTTTGTATATATATATATATATATATATATATATATATATATATATATATATACAACTATATATATATATATATATATATATATATATATATATATATATATATAGTTGTATCTTCTGTGTTAGTTTGAAGAACATTATCCTGTATGGCCCCAGCCATCAACCTGATTTATTCAAACCTATCAACAGCACATCAGACATTATGTTAACATAAGCCAGGTATTGGGTGATAAGAAAAGTGAACACACTGACATAAAACTCCTGCTTTTATTTTATTAATGTCATTCAAATATTATGTTTTTCAGAGCAATTAACACAAACTGTTCATATAACTTTTTAAATAGAATTGTTTTCTTATAACCAAGACATTTTTACACTACTGTATATAAAAGGTTTTGTTCCAAAACACATTAAATGTCACTGTCATATATAATTTTAAAATTCTTTTTATAATTGTTTTTATAAATGCTGTTGGAAGTAGGAAGACAATGTTATTTAAATAATTAAATATATTTTTTTATTACACTATATAACAAGTGAAGAGTAGAATCTTGAAATGTTTGCATAAATATCTGAATTTGGTATGTCCCCTTTTGCTGGAATTCCCCACTTGGCATGGAATCTGGTTATTTATTTCCAGACCTCTCCTGATGGCAGCCCAGTATTATTAGTATTAGTATTATCTTCAGGATTCAGTATTCATAGTACTGGTAATTCCAGGACTTGTTAGTACTTCTTTTATTTCAACAATACTTAGAACAACTATTTGAACAGCTGTGTACATTTTCCAATAAACATCCCACAACTTACAAAATTTGCTCACATAACTCCAACCCTCGTGATACATGTTTTTTTAACAAGTGAAAACGTGTTTGCTTGTAAATGGTTTTAAAGTTAAATGTTTTTTTTATGCAGTGCTGTGTATGTGTAATATGTAATATGTGATATTTTCAGCTTTGATGAGGTGAAAGAATACCTCCAGCAGCACTTGGAGAACATACTACAGAGCAGAATCCTGGATGGTGCTGACAAAACGGAACTCTATACTTTATACATCAATTGCTTTGAGGTGCGATGAACATGTTCTTATCAGAAAAAGAATGTAGGATTTTTAAAGCAGATTTCGTTTGTTGTCTAATTGATGTTGTTTTTTAGGATTCCATGTTTGAGGAAAGGGAGTTGGGTTCTGAGGCAAAGCAGAAGCTGCATCTGCAGGATGGTAGAGACTTCCTGCATTTCTTCCTCCACACGGGCAGGGTGGCCGCAGAGGAAGTCTGCATAGAAACTCTGCAGCAGATCGCAAGACTGCGTGTGTGCTTGGACATGGGTGCCCAGCTGCTTGCCAATGTGTCAGGCAGTGGTTAGTTATTACAGAGCACTTCTTTCTTTGCAGATTGATCCTGATATATACTGTATGGAGCGTTTCTTGTAAATGAAGATGATGCTGTTGAATGGGTATATATTTTGTATAAGCTTGGGCTCCACATGAAACAAGCTTTCATGTCTTTATCAGGGACCTTGGAGAAACATCAGGAGGAGTTCCTGGCCACAGTGATGGAGCTTTGTGAACAAAGCAGGAATGACTGGTACAGGGTGTATCTGATCAGAAAGATCTGCAGCTTGCAGGGTGTGGAGGTTGTCCAGAACATGCAGGAGAAGTTCCCATGGCTTTTTCCACAGGAGATCTTACAGCAGGTACAAGAATGTAGACTTTCCAGAAACACGCCATATAGAGAGAATTAAATCTCGACTCGTGTTTAAAGTCTAATTTAGTCTTTAAGCCTTTTTGACCTTTTGACATTGAGAGCTATTGCTTTTCTTTAGCTGTGCTATTCAAATACGACTATATTCCATATTTAATTACCAGTGAGCTGTAATCTCTAATTTTTAACACAGTAGTATGCACCATAATGTTTAATCAGAAATTGATATATATTTCTTTCATTAAATAAAGGAGTTAAAGTATGAAAACCATCTAATTTATTCATACCTGCTTATTTAGTTTAGCCCCACCCAGTCATGCAGAAAAAGTAGCGTTTCAGTGCTTTTTGAATGAGGCAGAATACAGAAAAGCTAACCATATATATATATGAGCTGTGTGTTTTATATATATATATTTGTTTATATATATATATATTAGATCAGCTTTAAAGGCAAAGTGACATAAAAGCTTAAAGCTAAAGCACATTTTTGGTTGACCTAAAAAAAAAAACATAATAAAAATATAGGACATGGGCCCTTTAATACTTAATATGTTGTGTATTGCAGGAAGACACTGGGGGCCAGATGGACCAGTACCTGGTCTATGGTGAAGAATATAAAAATGTACGCGAGGCAGTTGCAAAGGCTGCAATGGAGGGCACAGTGCAGGGCATAGACGAAGCCCTTGAGGTGTGTGAACTTAATTTGTGACTTTGATTAAAACGACTTGGACTATGAAAAAAAAATTATATTTATTATTAATTTATGTTGTTTTTTAAATAAAGATTAAATGTATCAAATTGCAATCACTGTAATATAAACCTATTAATTTACCATGACTCTGTATATGCACAGAAATACTGTGAAAAAATCCTGCCAATAATTAACAGTGTGTATACTGTGTTGTATCTTCTAGAAGTGTACGTGTGCACCAAGGAGAAAGGCCTTCTATATTCTTCTTGCCCTGTTCAGAGAAGTTACTATTCTCTTTCGAGCAGCCAATGCTGTCCTTCACCCCAAACCAGAAGTATGAGACTTTCTGCCTCACTTTGTCTAAATGATCATTAATTACATCAGCATTATTTCAGATTTGGTTCTTATAGAGTAAATGGCAATTTAAATGTATGTGTATTATTTCTTTTTATTATTATTAATTTCCTTCTTATTCCTTTTTATTTTTATTATTTCATTATTATTTTATTGTTTGTTTTTATTTATATTTTTAGATACTCTTCATTTTGATTTGATGTGAATTACTTTATCTATAATATACTATCTATTTGCTATATCCTTCACAGCTACAAGAGTAATTGGTTACAGAAATCTGTTTAGAAATTTAAAATACATTTGATTAACCTTCTAGGTATAAGTGCTAGGTTTAACCTAAAAGTTGTCTACAAATATCAAATCACCACATGCTTTTATTATCACTGGCAAATCCATATTTGATCAAGCTGATGTGATGACTGTGATCATTTTCAATGATTTTCAGCAAAGGCGAACTCTTGAGGACTTCATCAATGGCTCACGGTACTTGGTCACCAATGAGATGAAAGTGTTTGCTGAAGCTCTGGTGAATAACAGGCTGGGTGTTTTGACCATTCATGGGCGTTGCTCGAACACAGAGCACACTCTGATTGAGCTGGCTGTCCACTTGAAGGCTGTGCTGCTGTGTGGATCTGAGCAAGTGCTGGCTCCCCTCAGACAGCTCGGACTGCACCCTGCCACCATGCAGGTTCGTCTGATGTCCTGATTTTTCCCACATTGCAATGTTTTACATTAGTTAATGTTCATAGCTATTGCTCTTTGTGTTATCATACAGACAGCATTTATACCCACTATGCCTGAGGACATGCTGGCTGCAGCACAGAAGGCTCTTGGTAACACGTGGTATAGTAAGTGAAGCACCCTGACTGCACTTCTCACATTTCCAGTCATTTGTATCATGCAAAGTTGTTAAAATTGTTTGAGCAAATACACATCCTGAGTTTAAACGGATACGTTTCAATGTACATTGTTTATTTCTTACCTTCCTGTAGCCTGTCCCAACGGCCATCCATGTGTTGTCGACAAGGTAAGTCTCTCTGTTCCATAATGTTGCCATACTGTGCCATACTGTTTTTTTGAAGTTCCTAGACTGTTCTTTAAATGTAAGTGGTTTACCAATGACTGAACACAGACATATGACTTGAACACTATTTTAATTAATTTTTTATTTTAAAAGTACTTGAATATGTATTTCCTATATCTCAAGTCCCAAAGAGTCAATTAAGACATAATTAGTTAACTAGTAACACTCTTTGTATCCGACAGTACATTATTATTATTATACTGTTGTTGATTTATACTTATACTTTTTTGTATAAATCCCACAGTTTTGAGATATTGGTACTGTTTTAAAAAAAAGAGATCCATTAGTAAGACCATATTAATCAAGTAGGATGCCATTGCAAGCAGCATCAACCACCTAGCAAACACCTAGGATACCGCAGCAACTGCCTAGCAACGTCCACCAGTAAATAGAAAGTAAATCGAGTAAATAGTTATAATAGTAGTGCACAAGTTCTCCAAATATGTCATTTGTCCAGGGGTGCTAGAACTTTTGCATGCAACTATTTGAGAATCAAAAGCTTTTAACCATTGCTATTTCAGTGTGGCAGGCCAATGCAGCTGGGCAGATGTCTGGAGTGTGGAGCTGTGGTGGGAGGGCAGAATCATATGGCTGTGCATGGTTTCAGTCAAGTGTGGCAGCAGTAAGTCAGACACTAACCTGGGAAGTTTCATACATTCCATGAGAAAAAATGTGAAACAAATCAAGATGTACCAAACTGTACTTATTGAAATATAAATACAATTTTCCATTCTATCGCACCTTTAAGACCTGACAGAAATGTCTAGAACATTTGGTGTTATCAGACTAAACCTGGTTCCATAAAATGGCAGACACTAAAAAAGAAACACTAAATAAATTTCAAATGAAATGTCTTTTTTAGGGGGGATCGTACCCAGGCAGGCCACATTCTGGGAGACCCACAGAGAAGAGATAACGCAGACACCCTGGACACCAAAAGCTTGTCTTTGACTCCTTTTACATTGATCAGAATGATGACCCATCTAACCATGCTACTGGGGTCTTCAGAAGAGGCTCAGGTATGTGTATTTTAGTGTATCCCTGCTTTAATGCACCTGATCAAACTTGTAAGCTGGATCTAGGTGGAAAGCCACTGCTACACATCAACAGTGCTTTTATATTATATTATATTTTATATATTTAACAACAGTAACAAGGATCCTTTTTGCTTTGTCTTTGTAATAAAATTCTAGTATATAGCACAGGTCATCCGGCCTCCAGTGCAGGACCCCTGTGGGTTTTTGATACAGCATCTGGTGAAGGACTTGGAGCATCTGGGAAGGGCTGTGGGAAAAGGGGTAGATGACACAGTCACTACTGTTCATTTGATGCTCAGCTGGGCCCTGGAGCCTCCTCAGACAGTTCACTGTAAGTGCTATGATACGGTTTGTTACTTGATTGCATGACACAACATGTAAAGCAATCGATATAACAAAAAATCTTACTAATCTTACTAATATTCACACATTTTCTGTATTGGACGTTATTTAAAACCATACAGATTTGATATGCAAATGAGACATTACCTGCCCAAATATGCATAAATCTGCATTTCTTAAAACCCAGAAGCATTCATGTTTATATAGCAGTACATTCCAGACCTGCATTTATTATTGCATTTCATATGTAAGTGTGCATTTTTCTTAAACATTGTTGTAAATACATATAGGGCCTGCTGGCTATGGTAACACCCTCTCAACGAAGGAGGCCAGGAATGCCTGGGAGATCATTATGGCTCACAATGTTATCACTCCCAAACTGAAGGTAAGACTGGTCCACGAATCACTTTGCTTGTTATGCAGTTGCATAGTTCTTTTTATTCAGTAGCTATTATAAATTATTTAGCACTCTGAAAGTAATATGTAAGTTATGTAGCTATAAGAGTGTAAAAATAATGTGTGAACCTACATATAGATTTCAGGAGTGTAATGAAAGTTCTGAAATTTCTTTGGACTTTGCACTTTTTGAGTTTTACACTTTAAAAATGTCATGAAATTATTTACTGCTGGGTTGACAGAAATTGGAGCATAAACTGAAAAAGGTGACCACCTGCATGAGGGAGGATTCCCGCGTGTCTGCCAACCCTGTCCTGAAGGTGATGTACGGTGACCCGCGCTTGTTCCTGTCCTCCCTGCCCCAGCAGTCTGTGCTCCACAGCTCTGCCGTGTGGAGCTGCAGGGAGAAAGGCTCTCTGCTGAGCCTCACACACATCGTTGAGCAGAACGACGGCAAAGACAACTTCCCTCTACTCTGGAGGTTCCTACAGAAGGTTATTTTCATTTTAATTTCTGTAGATATGTTTGGATATGCTTTACTGTATTGTTTAAAGGCACCTGAGGGAAAGTTATACATAAATCAGTAGAAAACATTTATGTACTTTAAAATTGCTGTTGGAATAAAATCCAATTAATAAATAAATACTGTATTGCGATTTGTGTCAATGTATAAGCTTAAATATTTCCAACGCTCTCCCTGAAAGAGATCAGTATTAAGTTATCATTCGCTGCCTGGTTCAGCTAATCACTCCAGTATTACATGAGGTTCGTTGCTAACGTAAGTAAACACATCCATGCAATGACTGGAGATCAGCAAGAAGCCAGGAATGAAACCTGTGGCCATCTAGTGTTTTCTTCTAACTATGATAACAGTATCTTTACTGGAAGAAAAGTTGAAGCATGATTGTGTTTATTTGCTGGTATTCTAATATAATGTAGTATTTTTACTAGAAAAACATACTTATCACAATGGTAAGCCGTTGTTTAGAGTACCTCAGATGTTTGCACATTACTGTGTGTCTAAATATGGACTTTATCCACAGTCTTATGATTTAGCCTATTTTTGTTCCAAAGACAAAATCAGTAAATTAGACTATGCAATCAGACTGAACTGAGCATCTGTCTTGTTTCTGTCTGTTTCACTGTGAAGGAAGCGGAGTTTCGACTGGTCAAGTTCCTCCCAGACGTGCTGGCTCTGCAGAGAAAACTGGTGAAGATCTTTCAGAATCTTCCTGATTTGTGCAGTGGCACGATTAGGGATTTCAGTGACAAACAAACTACAGGTAAGTAGTGCTTCAGGTGTTTAAACCTCTCAAGGAACTGAAATGTCAAATTTTGCTGCAGTGTGAATGTAGAATATTAATATGTTAACTATCAACAGCATCCCAAAAGAGCTGGTATGAGAAGCGCATTCGCATCTTCCTGAGTTCATGGAACCAGCTAAGAGCATCTTTGGCCAACTGTAAGTATCACAAAACACATGTGCTCCTGAAAAAAAAAACAGATGGAACATGTTTTGAAATTCCATCATTTATCAATGTTTCTTTCTAATTCAGTTATTTAGATGCAGACAGTCATTTAGAGTGGTTTTATTTGAAATGGATGACTGCCCATTACATTTACTGTCAACCAGTGAACCTACATGTCTTCCCAGTGTTTATTTGTGATAATGATAAAACCCAAATCAATCTTTTAGAAGTCTGTTTTGTTTGGGTATTGTTGAACAACCTGCCTATATGCATCCACCAGTAATAATTAGATATTAATTATTATTAATTATTTAAGGCAAAACATTCCATCCATCCATTATCTACTGCATTTCGGGGGATCCGGGTTGTAGGGGTAGCAGTCTAAGAGTTTCCTCAGCCACCTCCTGTAGCTCCTCCAGGAAGCTACCGAGGCTATCCCAGGCCAGCTGAGAGATATAAACCCTCCAGCGTGTCTCAGGGCTTCCCCAGGTCTCCTACCAGCTGGACATGTCGGGAACACCTCTACAGATGCCGAACCACCTTAGCTGGTTCCTCTTGACGTGGAGGAGTAGTGGCTCCACTAATAATCGGCTCCATATAATTGAGCTCCTGAAGGGGCTTTGAAGGGGCGACATCATTTTGGCAGCTTCTATCTGCAATCTCTTTCTTTCGGTCACTACCCAAAGCTCGTGACCACAGGTGAGAGTTGTAGCGTAGATTGACTGTTAAATCGAGAGCTTTGCCTTTTGGCAAAAGCTTTTCTTCACCAGGACAGACCGGTACAGAGCCTGCATCACTGCAGACGCTGTGCTAATCCATCTGTCAACCTCTCGCTCCATCCTCCCCTTACTCGTGAACAAGACCCTGAGATACTTGAACTCTTCCACAGGAGGCAGGAGGTCATTTCCAACCTGGGTCATTTAAGGCAAAACCTGATTTCAAAACAATGTATCAGGAAACTTCATGTTAACTGTGCTACGCTAGTCTCATATATAACTGAAAAAGTGAATGAACTATAATGAGTGTAATTGCAGTATAATTATGTCTTTCACTTCATGATGACAACAATATGCATATTTGAATCACATCAATTTGCATTACTTGTTTTCAATCCGACATCAAGTGCTTCATGTTGAGCATGCATGGTCTGTGTGTGTGTGTGTGGTGTGTGTGTGTGTGTGTGTGTGTGTGTGTGTGTGTGTGACTATGCAGATGAGGTCAGCGTGCCAGGTGATTACTGCAGTATGGATCTGGACGAGGACAGTGAGCTGCAGGTGCTGGTTCCTCGCAGGCAGGGTCCAGGACTGTGTGCTACAGCCCTGCTCAGCTACCTGGTTTCTCTTCACAACCAGTTGGTCAGTGCAGCAGCCAGCCACACAGGAGAGGACAGCAGGTAGTGATTTTAAAATCCCTATTTGTTTGTTTTAATATTAGCATTTTTTTAACTGCTTGTTTATTATTCTATGATTAATCTAAAGTCTTACTATTTAGAAACTGCTCTAAATGATTCAGTAAGTACTTTGAAAAGCATATAAAGGTTAGAAAGTTATGAGAGTCATCATTATGCCTTTTAAATTTAAAAGAACATGACTGTGCTAAAAGTCAGAATGGTGAATTAATGTGAAAGTGGTTGTACTCTTTATTGTGTGCCACTGATCAGCTACACAGTGAGCCTGGCAGAAGTGAGTGAGCTGCATGTGATCCGTTATGAGGTGGAACGGGACTTGCTCCCTCTGGTGCTGGCAAACTGCCAGTACAGTATGGAACGTGGCCGGGAGACACTGTCTGAGTACGACCTGCCCAAGATCCAGCAGCAGATCCTCACCCGCTTCTTACAAGGCAAACCCCGCATTACGCTGACCGTGAGTGGACGTTGCTTTCTGAAAACATAAATACAAAGCTTCCTCTTGTTTTTCCAGGAACATAAACATAAAAAGTACATGGATAAAAAAAAGATAATAATAATAACAACAACCATAATAATAATAATAAATAAATAAATAATAATTTACAAAATATATATATATATATATATATATATACAGAGGTTTTGTTTTACATACACACTATACTTTAAGCAATACATCATTAAATCTTTTATTTATCCTTGTATCGATTCGTCTTATTGGTTTGATATACTCTACAAATCTTTTCCATATCTGTTAAATTTGTCTTTTTGCATACTAAGAGAGAAAGATAAGCCTTCTGTTACATGTATCTCATGAATTATGTCCAGCCATTCATTCACAGTGGGGCGCATAGTGTTTAACCATCTCCTTGTAATTGCTTTCTTGCTGGCTGTTAAGAGCATAAGCATTAATTTCTTGTCCTATTTAGTATTGTAGTTGTGATATTGCACAAATATACAACCACACATTTGAATAGGATGTGATTTAGCTTCCCTTTGGCGAATTTCTTGGCTTTAATTTCTGGTTATTGTCAGTCTTGGGACTATAAAAATGTGTAGCCAGTACAGTACACTAATTGCCTGTAATCTTTAATACAAATAATTACCATATTGAAGTAATATAATGAATAAAAAACAAAAGGAGAATTATTTCAACACAACAACTTTATCATAACACAAAGCAAACATGTGATTTAACCTGTACCAAATTCAATGATCAGTTTAGAGACATCTTCTTTTAAGACCCCTCATCAACAATAAATTAAAAATAGAGGTCATTCTGAAAACTCAGACTGGCCATAATTTGTGTCCTCTCTCTTTAAAGGCCTGTAGTGGCTCAGTAGACTTCATAATAGTGTGTGGAATTCACGTATCACCATTTGTGATGTAATTTGTTGTTTTCAGCAATGCACAAAAATCAGCATGTCTCAGGAAATTGTAGGGAGGCAGTCTTAGTCTGCCGCTTAATCAGAACTGATGTCACCACTAGAGGGAAGCAGGGGGCCAACCCTAAATATTCTGAGACGATTGCTCTCACCAGCTGTGCTTCAAATGGCTCTTTGTTTGTCCTGTGTTCAGTCATAAGCTTGCACGTGTGACCAAGCCAGTATTTGGGTAATTGCTTCCTCTCTCTCTTTAGCTCTCAGTTTTATTTAAATGTAATTGTTCAGTTCAGTTGCCCTCATACTGGTGCCTGACTATGTAGGCCATGTGTTGGTCTAATTCTTGGTTTGTCTTCTTTGGAGTAGTTTTTGTTGATACTTCTTCTGGGTACTTGGCTGCCATTGCTAGTCTTTCTTTAGATTCTTTAGTCATTTAGTTTTTACCTCATTCTGCTCTTATACTGTGCAGTTGAGATCCCCTTCTGTCCCTTAATGGTGGTTTAACCAGTAAAAGCCATACCTGGAGGCCAGGGTTTACAACCACCTGTAGGTGGGCCCTGCTACAGAGTTTTAAAAGAAACCAGTTTTACACAAAACTAAGTGGGACATGAAAGTTCAAATAAAACCAAAAAATAATAATTCAATGTTTATTTTTCATATACAGACAATCTAGCAGTACAATGCATTGACAGCTGCCTGCTCACATAAAACAATATGGTAATATAAAAGTAGGATAACTGAAATATTAAGAAATACATTTTTACATAGCAAAAAAACAGAATAATTTTTTTATGTTGTGTTGTCAGCAGTTTCATGCCTGCTGCATGTTCATAGACTTTGTCTTGTAGTAAATTGACACGCAGTTACACAAAAACCTGCACAGACAGTGAATCATTGCCTGCCGCTGTACACTGTAGTATTTGGTTTAAGGATGTGTCTTACTTGTCGTTTCAGGGAATACCAACTCTATTCAGTAGACAAGACAGAAATTACGAAAACATGTTCAAAGACATAAGAGAGAAAGTGGCTCAGGTAAGGAAGGGGCAGTGTGTAGTGTGTTGTCCTGCCGCAAGTGTTTTTTAAATCATTTGGCTCGTTCCACTTTTGTTTGGTCCAAATAAAAGCACTGAGATGTGAATATGTATGTATGTATGTACGTATGTGTGTTTGTTAGGAGCCCCTGACCTCGCTGAGCTCCTCTGGGCTCGTGACAGAACTGCAATCTCTCAGTGACGTTTGTGAGGCACTGGCAGCGATTGAGGTCACTCTGGGCTTTCTGGCCATGACTGGAGAAGATGACAACATGCCTCTTGAGGAGTACCTGGAAGAGAGGTTGCAAATGGGTGGCCACACTGCTCCTCATATCCTTAAGGTCAGTCAGCACTAGGGTGTGGGTCTTCATTTTTCAGTGGCATCTTACTGATAATTTTTATTTAGTCGTTTTAAATCTAGTAAATTGAAGGATGCCCAATATCCAAAGATAATACTTTATAATGACAGGCCCCTTAAACAGAATCTTAATGATTATTAAATAGTTTCCTATTATTAGTTAATAGTTCTATAATTGCCTTTGCCTTCAATTTGGAATATTACTGTTTTGTAACTGCATTGTAAATGTGCAATGTACATGTATTATTTTTAATCATACTAAGTAATTCAGTATATAATTAAATGCATGTATAATATGGGTCCAAATAATTATTCATAATGTTTTAAAAAGCATCCTGTCACTGTCTGAAAAGTGTGCATGTCCAAAGGGGTATGTTTTTAATGTATGATAATGTAATAGCAGTGTTTCATTCTAAATACACCTCCTTATATTTACAATCATTATCCATTTTATCAGCTCTTCTTATCATATAGGAGCACTTTGTAGTTCTACAATTACAGACTGTGGCCCAGCTGTTTCTCTGCACACTTTGTTAGCCCCCTTTACCCTGTTAAAGCCAGGTTATAATAATAAGTAGAGATGTTTTTGAGGCCGATTCCGATCTCCGAATACCTTTCAGCGCGATCGGCCGACAGCCGATACCGATCGAGGGCGGGGCTATATGAGACAGCAGGGCTATATGTAGTTATTAGCACAAGCAAGTCATGAAACATGGTCTAAACTGGTTTATTACCATTTTTAACGAGCTCATATGAAACAGCATAATATTTTTAACAGAATTAGCAATCAAACAAATATTCCCAATACTGCAATCATTCAATTTAGACCCTTAATTTAAAATGAAAAAGATAAATAAATAAATGCAGTCAAAACTGCAGTCATTAAACGCAGACTCTGGTTATTTTAAACAACAATCTGCAATCATTAAATGTAGATCTTGAATTGCTGCTGCTGTTCTGTTCGTACTGGTCAGATCTGGTCTGTACGGTGTTCTGGGTTGCGGTTCTCTAGCTGCGCGTGCTAGCTCTGCTGTTTGCTGATATTCACTGTATTCAGCTGTGTGAGGTGTCGTATCAGATTAGTAGTGTTAAATGTCTTTGTCTTGGTTCCCCAACGAGACACGCTGATTTTACACATTTTAAAAACGCCCTGGATGAGTCTGTCACATACGATAAAACACTGCCAGATGGACAACATGCTTTCCTTGCGACGACGCTGCTTTAGTCAGTCTGTCGAAACTGAAACGGTATGTATTTCCACCTAGCGGTTCAGATAGGAACTGCAGGGAGCTGGCCGGAGGGGATTCTCTTACGCTAGCTGGAAATACAGAAATTAGGCTCATTTGTTTACCGCATCGATCGGCTCTCGGGATCGGCTAAATTGGAGAAATATCGGCCGATCACATATCTTGATTAAAAATCGGCCAATACCGATACACAGCCGATCGATCCTTCCATTTCTAATAATAAGTCATATGGCTGGTGAATCATTCTCAGCACTGCAGTGACGTGGTGGTGGTGGTGTGTTCAGACACAGCAGTGCTGCTTTGTGGTGGTCTGTGGGGTTTCCGACCACAGAAAAACAGGGTAAAACGGACAATGCATGCAGCAAATCAGATGGGTTACAGTCTGTAATCGTAGAACTAAAAAGTGCTCCTGGCAAGTGGAGCTGAATAAATAAAATTGAATTTGTTGTAATTCCAGTGACACCACTGAGTCATTAAGTTTAATTACAATTACTTAATTTTGTAGAAATGTAGAAAAATATGGTTTCACTTTCAAGTGCCAATGTTCCCGATGGCCATCTGCATGAAAAACTGTAGTGCTTGTCAGCGTGACAATACTGTCAAATCACCCAATTGTACTCCAGTATGTAGGAAATGGATTGTGAACATTGTTTGATTCATTCTTTTAAAACTGGTGTAATTAGGAGTCATTTTATTATATCTGGGTATTTTTAGACTGTGTTGTGTTTTATTGTGCCATTATGTAATCCTGCCTTGTGTGTGAAGATTCTGGGCAGATGCTGTTTGAAGCACTGTGTGGCTCTGTGGCAACTGCTTACCTGCCTCAAGTCTGAGCATATGCTTCGCCTCAAGAGGGTAATGAAGATCTCCGTAATACAACAACAGAACTTCTGAAAAAGCAGCTGGCTCCTATATCAAGTGATATGTGTTCACACATTCTCTTTTATTATGTCCTCTCCTGTGTCAGGACCCATTTTCAGGAATCCCAGCAGAGTACCAACACGCTCTAGGAGAAGAGGAGAGAAAGCTGCTCATTGGCTTCCTGTCTAAGAGCAGTGTAGACACATGGCTGCTTGAAATGCATGAGTTCCTGTTGCTGAAACTGAAAAGCAAGCGAGCTTCAGACACATTCAGACCAGACTGGAGGTAAGAATATGAGCTAAATGAAATAGAGTTTATCCAACATGGTGTTTTGGTTCATGATGCTTGTTGTGCTTAACATTTTTTCCCATACATTTTTATTTCTGGCTTAATAGCCTTAAAGACACCCTGGTCTCCTACATGGAACGGAAAAATCTTGATGTTCCTTTGGATGTGGAGGAGGCATTCCCAAACCAGATCCTGCTTTCCCAGCTGGTGGAAACCTGGAAGTTCACTGTGACAAACAAACAGCAAAGATAAAGGGCCAAAGATAAAGACACGATAATAACATTCCATTTAAGCACAACTGTGGTTTACTTGCAGTCAAATCAGGCCAATCTTTTCACATCATGTGCCCTTTAAAATTAGATTTTCTTTTTCCAGTTTATTATTGTTTTTCGTACAGAAACCTGACCTCAGAGAAGAGTTTGTGATTTGTATTGTGATCATTGTGATTTTTTTTTCTCTTGTCATATATTCTGTGCATTGATTCATGATTTGAGTCTTTGCAAAGAACTCTTATTATTTCTGCAATGCCATAGCCATTGAAATAGCTGCTCTAATAAACGTTGAAGTGCATGCAGAGAACCCTTTTTTTAATATATTTAATGATGCACTTATACCACTGGGTGGAGCTGTGGGCCTTTTCACTTTTAATGGACATTGATTGGAGTGCCCTCATAAATGTTACCATGTTCATTTGATTTATGTATTCATGAGTAACCCTCCTAGTTCTTTAATGTTATGATCATGGTTCCAGATAATTAAGCTGAAATACAATTTCACATTAATGAAAAGTGTGCAAATAAAGCAAATGTAGACTATCTGTGCAAATGTAGACTCAGTATCTATTTCTTTGCTTGATTTATAGCAAGTCAAGTACTGCCTTACTGTCTTTGTTCCTCAGGGCACCGAAAAGAGACAATTGCCTACATATAATACGGTAAGCCACTCAGCCTGTGTGCTGTCTGTTGCCCCTCTACTCAGGGTCTTCTGTGATTCAGGATGAGTCACCACACAGCAAAAACAAAAAGCTTCACCACAGATGGCCTCTCAGGATATACTGCATTGTCTAGCATGGCTACATTAGACTGACATGTGTTTTACCCTCCTTTCTGGATCTAAGGTAACAGTTTGGTGGTCTCCTAGACAGCCTGAGAATAAAAACTGCTTTGTACTCTTACCATTAGAACACTGTTAAGCACGTTCAGTAAGAATGCTTCCATTGAAGTGTGTAACATAAAATCATTCGCGTTAAAAACTGCCGAACAAGCTTAAGATCACTTTTTTACAATGTACAGTGATTTTAAGCACGCTGTTACTAGACTATGGAACATTGGAATCGTGTTCTCTGCAGTGATGAATTATACTTCACTGTCAGGCAGTTTGATTAACATATCTGGGTTTGGGAAAATCCAGAAGAGCTAGCCTACCAGAACAGTGTACCAACAGTAAAGTTTGGTGGAGGAGGGATAATGGGGCTGGGGCTGCTTTTTAGAGTTTGGTCTTCTTAGTTTCAGTGAAAGGTGATGTTAATGCTTCAACATTCAAGAACATTTTAAACAATCATTTGTTTCCAACTTTGTGGCATCAGCTTAAAAAAGACCCTTTCCTGTTATTGTATGTCTGTGCACCTGTGAACAAAGCGATTTTATAGAGACATGGTTTGATGAGTTTAGTGTGAAGGAACTCCAGTGGATGGCACATATCCCTGACTTTGACTCCATATTAAGGCCTATGGTTTTAGAATGAGTGGCAAACAAGATCATATACTTGTGATGGTTAGGTGTTTATATACTTTTGGCCATGTCGTGTAGACATAACATTGACAAGCAAATAGCAAATACAGCTTTTATGACGAATGATGCCTGTTGGAATCATGCTAATAAATCTTTGTGAGTTTAGACCATGCCTTCAACATGTGGTAGTAGTATGATGGTAACCTAATTGAGGTTGTGCTGGAGTTCTAAGCAACTGAAAGCTGTGGCTAAAAGGTTCTGACATTTGGCTACAGCATTATAAATTATTTTCCTAAGGTTATCCAACGCAAACAATAAAAAAATAAGAATTATTTGAAAGAAAAATATTTACATCCTTAGCCTGGTACTTGCTTGCTTGTAATGTTATGCGTAACCTGCTACCTTGATAGCCGATCTATATTGGGTTAATACTGGCACACTAACATACCACCTGCACCACCACCACCACGCGTGTGTGTGACTGTAATGGCGCCTGTTAACTGGGCTCACAAGGAGATCCAGAACAAAGCTGTAATTTGAGCTTTGTTGCTCAAGCAGGTACGAGAATATGAATATGAATATAATGAAGATCTTAAGCACATCTGGAGTAGTAAAAAGTGTAGGAGCCAGCTGAGGAACACCTTTTCAATCATGCAAAATTAGCCCGTCCTGCCACTGTGTGATTACAGTGCTTGATTGCAATGTTCTCTCTTCTCTCTGCCACCTGTGAGTGTGTGTGGGTCTCCTCTCTGCCTGTATCTGTCATGAGTGAGATGATTTCTTTTTAGGGGTCAATAAGGTATTACCAGAACCATCGCCAGAGCTAACCATAATTTGCCTTTCATTATGCCCAGCGGAACATGAAAGCTCATTGCGACAGCTGCTGTCATAGATGATAAAAGAACATGCAAATGAGTGTCAGATTCTGTCCCTGTGAAAAAGCGTATTATTAACACTCTTGTTCATGTAAACATATTTTTAGCAAAAGAAGCAAGAACACATAGGCCCTTATTTCTTCGTTAGCAACCCCTCTGAAAAATGAAAGCAAAGACATTAATTATCATCCACAGATTGCTGCAGCACCTTGTCCTTTCTGGTAATTAAGACTTAGTCCTAAAAATAAACACTGAATTACTAATGAATGCTTAATATTCGCGCCTCTTTGGTCTGTATGTGCACTCTGTGAGTAAATGCACACAGATGTGATTTATAAAAGCTTCCCCACCATCCATATTGAGCACTGCCATTGCATGTGTCATAGTTAATTTGTTATTTTCATTATATCAAGACGCTGTTGACCATGCTATTTTTGGTTCACTTATTGCAAGCGCCATACAAAAGGTGGCACCATTATAACCTTTTTGGATGTGCCTATTGAAAGTACCATAAAAGAAGGCTACTATATTTATAAATTTTTCCTGCATGACATGGAATTCTCCCCAAGCACACCATGTCGGCCCTGAGTTGATGGATGGTGGCCATTATGCTGCTTAGCACTCAGCCATGGGTTGAAGGTGGTGCTTGAAAACAGCTTACTAAAGATGACGAACGGCCCTGCCTGAGCATGGTGTGGAGGAAAACACATGGTCCATGAAAGCCATTCCACATACCATAATCATAATCAGTTATTGTTTTGCAGTCATTCTGATTGACCCTAATCAGTAGTTAGACTGGCAGGTTTCTTACCAAGCATAGAGGCATTACGAGTTGCTGCCGAGGAACTACACAGTGCCATTTTTTCTGTTCAAGAAAGGTGCTCTTTTACTAAATAAAGAGGAAAAGGTCCCTGAATAACAGCTGCAAGTAGCAGAACTGGTCACTTCTTCTAGCCATACAGCTATCTATGGTAGACCCACGCAATAAAACATGGTCAAATCAACAACAACAACCAAGGGCGTAGGAGCGGGTTTGACATTGGGGGGGACACATTTGCTAATATGAATCAAAGCCCACCCCATCCCCTAAATATTGCCTATAAGCTGATTCCACTGTAGGTAAGGTAGTAAATCACTGTATGTATAGTGATGTAGAGCAACATTTGTGGAATTGCTGTCTTTTCATTGTTAAAATAATTGCTTTAACCATATACTCTCGATGGTTTTAACATTTCCAGCTTGCCAGAGACAAATTAAAGTTATTATACTTTTACTATAATCTTTAGGGGTGCTGGGAATTTAAATCTAAACTAGGGCTTGCTACGCCCCTGGTCTGCAGTTTGGGACGTGGCCAGAGAGTAATGTAACTGTATGTTTCAGAGTGCTTAATGAAGACAAAAAACAATATATAAACTTTAGCTAACCCAAACCCTCCTACTCTGTTACCATAACAACATATTATACTAAAGCTGTTTTTATTGTAGTATATTTTGCTGTTTATTGCTCTTATCACTGAGCTCGCGTTTAAAGCTGGTGTGAGCTGCCCGACACTCCAGCAAGGCGAGAGCTCCGGTCAGTGAATCTGCCGACAGCAGGATATTTCTGAACAGGCATCTCAACACAAACCTTAACAAAGTTAAAGACCACCTAACAACCAGACCCCGTTGCTATAACAACAAACACAAAGCGTGAATTGCGACGGCTGCCAAAACGCGCTTTTAAAATAAAGTGTTTTGAAACAGTTTCCACTTTTTCTGTGGTTTAATTTTTGGGTGGGACAAATCTACCTGTTTCTGATATACCATGGCGCCTGTTAAAAGAATGTGTTTACAGATGGCACACAGAAGCTGCAGAGTTTGCGAGAATGTCTGGGTTTTGTGACTCTCGCCACATAGAAAGTCATATACCTGGCTTAGCAAACCCTGCGGCATCATCTTTAGAACTTCTGTGCGAGAACTTTTGCCCACCCAAAAGATAACGACGTGGCCAGGTGTACCACATGGGCCAGAGGGAGCAGGAAGGCAGGCCAATAAAAGACAATGTAGTCGGAGACACCATTGAGACCAGGGTTTGAGAGCTCACAGAGAACGTTTGTATCGTGATATATTAAGAAGTTACAACAGGGTCAATCGCAGAACAAACCAATATGTTATTTGTCTTGTTGTTTAATATTCTGTCCCACAGGATTGCACCCCTGAGCCTCATTGATTTAATGTGATTCACGTTTTTGTTTTTTCATCCATTAAATATTCTTTCACTGTTATTAATTCCCAGCATGCAACATACCCAACACACTCATTGGAAATCCTGACTGTTAGCTTAGCCACTGACGTAGAGGCTGAATCCAGATGTGATATCTAGCTTGCTTCTGCGTAAAAAAAAACCAACTAATTTTTGGTTCATTTTGTTCAGTTATCTGCCCCAAAGTAGTAATTATGTAATAATGTTCTTATTTTTACCCTTAATCCTTTTTTTAGGGTGTCACTGAATTGTAAGAGTTGTTGAAATCCCCTATGAAATAAGATATCCCTTCAAGACACTGATATGTCACCAGGAAAAACAAAAAAGAACCGTTTGCAGTGATATAAGAGGAGTTCAGCAAATGAATGAACCTGCTCCACCTTAAATGGTACAGTAGTTACATTTTGGCCGCTGCAACATGAAAATATGTAAAAATGTGGGATTGTTATGTACAAATTATTAATAACTAGCTATCTACGCAAACATCAGCATGTGTCTAGTGATTTTTGTATGCTTGCTATGAAAGAAAAGGACCATAATACAGTGAAGCAACATTAAGATAATACAGTGCTTGTCTTTATTTGTAAAAAAAAAAAACCCACTTACATTTGTGGGTTTCTTTGGTCACTTGCCCAGCCAGTCTTGTCTTTGATTTTCCTATCACTCCATTTGGAATAGCTCCACCCCTTCATCCAAACAAGAATTGGAACACACTAGCCCTAGCTGTGAACATATTAATAATATTTTCAACTTATGAAGTCCATTTTTATAGATATCACTCTGTCACACAGTGCCAGAAACCTCTTAAAGGACAACTCCACAACCCTTGAGATCAATGAATATCAATGAACATCATGGTTCACTGCAACTTACAGACTCAGATATCTATGATGGGGAGCAGGGGATTACATTTGGGCAACACAAATGTAAACATTTTAAATAGCATCCAAAACCACCAGTGAATCTACACGTCTTCTGAGTTTTATAAGTGATGCTGATGGTAAATTTGTCATAAGTATGAAAGATTTGCTTTTATCTCTCCAGCAGGAATGCATTAACTTTAATGAAAATACATTTAAGCCAAATTTTTAATTTAAAATTTAAAACATTGTATCAGACATCAGGAGCATATTTCGCATTATTTCATATCTTTTTTGTGAGATATAATATTCATCATTAAACTCTCCAGACGCTTGATTCCTATCACCACCACTGTCGCCCAGGCAAGGTTTTCGAGAAAGCCTTTTAGACCTGCATTTCCAACAAATATTCTTTCTTTTCTCTACATCTGCACATTCTTCTTTCTGTACATAGATTATTATACACAACTGGTTTAAAGTCAGAGTTGAAAACACATTTTGGACTTTTAACTGACTTTAGATTAAACTCTTTCTGCATTGAGGCTTAAAAATGTATATCATTTTATTTAAAAAATAATTAAACATTTCAAACTATAAAACACTTCCCGAAACTTTATCAAACGATTCAGTAGTGACAGTTTGAGCAGCTTTGAACAACTGTACATGCATACAATTATAATTTTACATCTTAAACAGTTCTCATTCTGATTTTCAGACTTTGGGACACATTTACTAAAAACAACTGCTTACCATGCAGCTGTGTGGGGATGCGGTGATGCAGTCTCTCTTTCTGCTCATAAATTCAGGGTTGTAGCTAAAAAAAGGCTCAACCCAAGGACTAAAACTCTTTGTGCTTCATGAAAAACACATGAAAAACTTCACAAGAGCTCTAAAATAACATAAATATGACAAAGTATGGATGTATTTTCAGAATGTAGGTTAGCGGTTGGGACGGACACCTCCCAATAAAACCCTATAACCTACTATATTTATTAATGTCTTGCATTTAAATACACCCTAATACACCATCGAATAATCTTAACATTATTTTTTTTACAGTGGGATTGCAGTTACAACACTCCATATATTTGTCCTGACTTGCTGACATGTCCAGTCCAAACCAGACTGGACAATGGCTAGGCCTCTTCCAATCAGTGCCGCCTAAAGGCTTGATTGAAAAAAAAGACATTATATGCAGCCTGCAGTGTCTCGTAAAAGCACTGGCCTCACACCGACAGGGGCTTTATGTGTTTTTAGTAGCGCATGGCACTAGTTTCAGTTTCACAAGTTTAAGTGTACAGTTATTAAAAGCAATAATGCTTGTTGAGTTTTACTGAACTGTAATTAATGTCTATTGCTGAGGCCACTGCAATTATCAGGCTAGGACTGTGTGGGTGGACCTGCGAAATTGTCATAAAATATTGTTCCTAACCAAAAAGTCATGTGTGCGCAAATGTTTAAACACATCACATGCTTAAAAAATATGCAATAAGGGTTTGTTGCAGTGATGCCAAAGAAGAAACGTTTAAATAATCTTTCAACTGCAGCGTTTTCAACCCAATCACCCAATCACTATCTGATGCAGCTTTAGCATATGGTTGTTTAGCTCAGGCAGTATTTCCTAGTGTACTGTACAGTACTGTACACAAGTCAGAAACACTTTTAATTTATTTAATTTCTGCTCAAAACAGCCAATAAACAAAAATATTATATATTAGGTCACATTTCTGAGGAGATGTTAAAATACTGCACTTACAGGTGGAAGAAGAAAGAGAAATGAAAATTGAAGTTTCCAAAACCATTAAATTGAGTGCAAACTATTATTAAAAACAGGGCAAAGGAGGGACCCCTAACAATCATGCAAGACTTGGTAGACCAACAGAACTGACCCCATCAGATAAAGGATAAAGAATAAGAGATAGAAATAGAGAAGATAGAAGAGATGAAGGAGAAAATCAAGCTCCACTCCCACACCAAACCTGAAACATCAACATAGGTTTCCGTGCCGTCATGTACATTAATAACTTTGAGAGTGCACTGATGTTGCACACTCTGATCGGATAGAAACTTAATGTTTTAAGGGATGTGTGTGATGACTACTATTTGTTGCTGGCGCAGAAAAAAGCCTATAAAAGCCTACAGAGACAAGAATCTATACACTACAGGTTTTTTATTTTGTTTTGTTTTTGGTCTCCTGGCAAGAATAGAAGCTGTGAATAAAGTGCTGTAATAAAATAAGTAATAAAATAATAAGGATATTTAATCATGGATGCTTCTGTGTATTAAAAATATATAATTATATATTTTCTGTTGCCGAGAAATGAATTACTTATATTTATAGGGCCCATTCTGTACATGTTTTCTTTTCCTTAATATTCACTTCCCTCCAAACACAGCCCCCGATTGTATTGCCTGTTTTGGCTAAATAACGGTCATGACCTGATTTACCCCAAAAAATGACATCTATACGACGTCTGGTGTTTTTGGGGTTATACCATTTACCAAGGTTCATGTACCAAAGCAGCCATAACTCCTTTTTCTGGATCATTTTCCATATTCTTTTAGTATTAAAAGGTTGTTTTTGTTGCTGTACGTGTAAATGAGCACGGTTCTGTTTGAGTACACTGTATTCTGGCTCATTCAAAAAAGCACTATGGGCTGAAACGCTTCTTATAGCTTAATTGTGAATATGCAGAGCTGAACTACTGTTGGCCAAAGCATATACATTAGTTGCTTTGGTAACATCATAAAATCAATTAGTTCAAACTGGGCGCTTTTTGCTACTAGCTCAGTCATGCTTGGACGCGTGGGAGGGACGGCCATGCAGAGCAGTGAACGCAGAGGCCCTAGGAGCACGCTGGACACACAGTAAAAGGAATCTAAAAGGTAAATAATTGTAAATAAATGTAAATTATAATTAACTTGAGGCTGTATATATGTGCTTATAGCACTGTATTGTGCTGGGCTGTGCTGCAGTGTTAGTGTCTACAGTCATTGAGAGTTTTGTTGTTGTTTAAATAGCACTGGGTAACCACTGCTGTTTTGTTCAATAAAGAGTGCTGTTTAAAAGCCCAATACTTCTTGTTCTAAGCTAATGTTGACTGTGTGGACTCTGAAATAAATGGGACATTTTTTAGCTTTAACCGTGTTTACATTCTACATCCGACTCATTTTTGTTCTGATGAGTTGGATGTAGAGTGCAAACACTGTTGAAGCTAAAAAATGTCCTATTAATTTCAGAGTCTATATAGTCAACATTGGGTGAGAACAAAAAAACTCAAAAAGCACTGGGCTTTTAAAGAGTGTTCTTTATTGAACAAACCAGCAGTGGGTAATGCTATCCAGTGCTACTTGAACAGCCACACAACTCTTAATGAGAAACTAAAGTAGGGGTTTTACTGGATCGCGCCAAAGGATCCTTCAGGCACCTATAATTTCAAGTGTGGACTAAAATATTGTGCTGTGCTGACCACCTCTCTTGATTCTTTGTTACTATAAAAATTTTCCTCATCTCCTTGTTCATAATTAGATAGGTGTCCCTCTGTTTTCACTCTAAAGCCTCTGCTCATCTGGCAGAAGCAGATGGCAGCACCTGTGGTCTCTGGCCTGTCTCCACCTCTGTCGTTC
The DNA here is from genome assembly GCA_021613375.1 of Megaleporinus macrocephalus. Classification (NCBI taxonomy): domain Eukaryota; kingdom Metazoa; phylum Chordata; class Actinopteri; order Characiformes; family Anostomidae; genus Megaleporinus; species Megaleporinus macrocephalus. The sequence continues at coordinate 18,316,833 of CM038715.1, forward strand.
TCTGTTGTTTATTTGTCATCACTTGCTGTCTGTCTAGTTTTTCTTTGGATCTGACACAATTATTGGGTGACATTTGCAGATCAGATTGCTATTATTCTTTGTTGTGAGTGCAAACATGACTCACTTTAACTTAAGCCTCTAAACAGGCCTTTAATTCTGTTCTATTTGTTCTATAAGTGCGTGCATGCTGTGCACATTAAGGCTTTTGTAGATAAAGTAGCTCATGCATAAGCAGAAATGTGGATTTGATGGCTAATATTAATGAATATAAAAGAATGTGCTTTTACAAATAGAACAGTAAAGGATTTAGACCTTTGATATTTAGCATTAAGCATTGTTATTATTTATTTAAAGTCAAAACATTAATTTAGATTATTTACTAAATATATACAAAATCATCATTTATGTTTTCATCAATACATTTGAGTTTTATCTATACATTCAGATGCATCATGAGATTCATTCATACATAAAATACTGTCCCATATGTTCATGCTAATCTATGTACTATCTAAATAATAGTACTGTCTGGCTCTGTCCGGTGGAACAAAGCATTTCCGTCATGTCGCCCAGCTGTGATGATGCTGCCCTTGTACTGAACAAATGCCTCTGTGTTTCAGCTCTGATTGAAGTGATAATGAGACTGGCAACCGTGATAATCAGTCTATTAGACTATGTGGCCTATTCACAGTTTTGTATTTCCACCAGTGTGCACTGTGATTGCACATCCCCAGCTTAAACAGCAAAGAAAACGAAACAGACCTTTCTCGCTTCTCCTCCCTCCTCATTTCTCAGCCCCATTTCTCATTTCTCTCTCCCGGGTCTCCAAGAGCAGTAGGTGCTGAACGACAGCAGCGAAGGACACCCACACGTGTTGCAGTAGATCTGGGCCAATTATCTGCTGACAGCTTCCACGACAGCGGTGCTACGACTGGGACAGTACTACCCTACAGGGTGTCACCCTAGAAAATCCAAATCAAAGATTTGTGTTTGTTTTTCAGACATTTTCAGGACAAAAATATCATGACTGCTGCAGCACAACCAGAGAAAACAGAGAAAATCTAGCTAATGCATTTTTTGTAATTTGTTAATTGCTTAGATTAAAGCTAGGTTATGTTTTGGCTTAAAACAATATTATATATGTATTTACATACTGTAAATGAAATATTTTTTTTAAAGATTTTATACATAATTTAGATATTTATGTACAGCACTCCTTTTAACATGTCCACAATGGATGGACTAATGTTATTCCTATAACATTCTATAACATCCTATAACTAAGTATGTCTGTACTTTTTACATTAAACATAATTAAAAGTAAGTGTTTGTCATTGTCATAAGAAAACTGTCATTTTATTTATTTATTTTATTAATTTGGACAAAATGTATTGAAGTCTATTTTTCAACATAAACTTTTAAAAAATGAAATGTATCTTTGCAAAGTGAAACGGTTCCTCCCTATGACAGAAGACGAGTGGTTTATTAAAAACAAACATTTTACAATGTTCTAGATTTAAGTAAAAAGGGTTCCACTGGTGTTCAAATGACTCTTTCTTGGGTTTAAGTGTTTGCTTGTACAATGAGAAGAGTTTGTATGACTGTATAAGTGGAGAGAACTCTCAGAACCTCTGGTGGGCTACTTTAAGCTAGAAGACGGTACCCCCCCTTTGCCAAGAAAGGTAGGTAGGACTGAGAGAATGGAATAAGGAGCACGGAGGAAAATGGGGTGGTGGTGGTGGGCTGGGAAACGAAACCTAAAGGCATTAAACGACTGGATAGAGGAGAAGCTTCAGGCATGGTTGTCTTTATTTATTTCACAACACACAATAACAAAACCGATCCCTTGTTCTGTAAAGTAAAGGGTTTTTTTACAGAAGTGGTATGTATGACTTCATATCCTGACAAGAAATGTGGGAGTAAACCCATTAAGATCAGGTATCATGAAGATTTACTGACTAAATTTGAAAATCTCTACCTGTCATTAAGGTCATCGTGAACAAGAGCCGAATCTAATCCTAGACCTGAGATGCTTCATGAATTCAGGCCCTGGTCTGAATGTCTGACGTGATCCTGTATCTGCGGTACTTCGAGCGAATGTATCCATAACTATAAGCTTGGCAGACACATTGGTCCCTAGTGGGTGGCTGGTTAGCTGGCACGGGCGACACCAGACGGGGTGACAGGTGGAGCTGGACGCCCATGGAGGTCTGTGGGCGAGGTTCTTGTGCTGAATCCTGTTCCACCCAGCCTGGCCTGTCGGTGGCATCGCTGAGTCACAAGGGAGGAGGAGAAATCAGGACGAGAAAAGACATATGGCATCTGTTCCCTGTTGAACACTTCTGTCCCACAAAGCCATCTAATCTCCTTAATTCATTTTCCATCTACCCTCTAAAGATTAAACCAATTATGCCACAAACTTGTGTTAATGTAGGATCTCTTCCAGATCATCTGTACTCACTAATACATGGGGATAAAAAATTGTCGCCACAAAAGGGAGACCCTCCCCTCCCCTCCCTGGACATGATTCTGAGCGTGACTTTTCTCTAAAATCAGTTAATAAGTTAATGCACGCTAAAACAAACTAGTGATTGGCATGGATATATGAGGTGTGCATGCTGAGTTATGGATAAAAAACTATGGCAGCTTAAATCAGAGTATAGTCAGGCAGCTAGCCTAACGGATCATTTTACTGTGGTTTATTTGTGTCAACATGACGTGATGACTGTCTATGCTAAAAAACATCTACATATGGAGCCTTTCTCAGTGAAAGTCTGCCATCAGTTACCTCACATGAGAATGTATTTCTGCCAGTGACTAATATTCAGTTAATAAATGTATCACTTCATTCAGAATGGTTTTAAAGGGATGCCAGATATTTACAAATACTACCCTACATGTGAAAACTCAATTCAAACACGAAATTGATTATGATTTAATCTTCTTAAATTTTACTTAGGTCAGAATTCACACTGTTTTGTGTTTTATAGTTTGTGTATTTTAAAGCAGCAGTTTGGAAGATGATGCAACTCGCCAAAATACATACTTTAAACATATACAGGACAATATATCACCACTGTGTTCACTCCTGTTGCAAGAAACAAGGAAATGCACAGTCGTCCCTCTTCACCCCCTTACAACCTAGAAACAACTATGAAACATCATCCCTTAACTTGCCAAGGGTGTCTCCAATGGAAAGCATTACTACAGTTAACTCTTGTTTTGCTTCTATGTATATTGACACTGTCCTAAAAAGGTTTTCTTTTTCTACATCCTTTGTAGAACATGACAGCTGCCGTCTACATTGTGCAAATATTTCATGGTGAATAGACCAATAAAAATGCTCCAAATCACTTGGAAAAAATCTGGTTCCATTTAATTACTTTAAATGTAAATAATGTTTTTGGCCTCTTCTGTAAAGTTACTATTTTGGAGATGCTTGTTTTTCTTTGGGCAGCAATGATACATTACTGGTGGTGGTGCTTACTTGCCAAAAGATTCAGTCATTGTGGTTTTCCTTGCGCTACCTTTCATTAGCTACCTTTCCTTCAGTGACCAAAGCAGGAGCAGCACCTTCAGCAAGACTGAGAATAGGTTAGATTATATCATTGGAACAGCACCTCTCATGTTCGATTTGATTCATTATCACCTTGAGGTACAAAGTGATATTACAAGACAGTAACAGCCTGGGACTAGCTGGTTAGCACGCTAAGTTCAGTAGACATTTCTGCAACACAATACTACATACTGTCAAAACGGTTATTTCTTCACATGCTGTTTAAATTTTTTTGATTTTTGGTATGTTTAAAACTGAAAAACGTACAAAATGCACCTTTAAGATCACATATCCTATTTTGCATCTTATTGTTTACCCTGAAGCCTACTTACAACAGTGATTTTATGTATTAAATGGTGATGTACCACAAATCTCTGAATTAATCAATGAATAAAATGGGCATTTTAAATATTGGCTAAAAACACTGCCATGACAATATGATGATTTGAACTCTAGGCATACCTCTGCCTAGTTTTATGTTTACGTTGCTTTATGTTCCTCAACTAATCCCTCCTGACGAACACACCAACATAGCAAATCTGCACCACCAAGATCTATAAATACAGACATTCTCATAAATAAAGGTGCCAAGAGAGTTCTTTGGTTCGATGCATAGAAGAACTCATTAAAAAACAGTATCTTCCACAGATTGTGGAGATGTGAGCGTGTGAAGAACCCAAAATTTATAATGGTTAAAAATGTTCTAAAGTTTATTCGCTGAATCCTACATCCAAGCAAAAAACCATTAACAAACCCATTTTTTAAATAGTGTAGCAGACAAAACCTGAAACTACCATAAATCTCACAAACGTTAATGTCAGGTCTCCCCCTACACACTCTCCCCCTTTCTTTCTTTCCCCCGCTGTCTGTCTCCTGCTTTCTCTTTCTAGAACCCAGAATATCCATTACAAGTATCCTCTCATTCTTATCAGATTACCGCCCTCTCCCTCCTCTGCCTCCCACGGCTTGGACTGCAGTTCCACGTCACTGAGGAAAGAGCAGTGCGCAAGCACAAGCTTGGAGAGCAGTATGTTTCTTCACGTGTCTGCACGTGAGGACTGTTTTTGTCAAAGACACATATGTTCTCTAATTACATGCACTAATTTGGCCTGCATGTGGCACAACTTCCGTGGTGCATGCACTGTGTAGGAATACCATGTGGTTGCTATGGTAAGTTTGCAGTAATTTTACCATTATACTTTATTGTCTCTTAAAGTTCAGGGATCTTTGAAATCATCTGATAAGCACTGTTTACTAGATTGATCCTGCATTCAGAAACAAGCAGGAGTTTAAAAAGAAAAAAATCTGGGTAATTATCTCTCCTGGAAATGTGTTTAATTCTTATATCTTATATTTTATATTTGAAGTGCTCAGCCTTGACATTCTGCTTCTTGGTTATACATTTGAGGGCGTACATATCTCACACTCATCTTCAGCATTGAGAAGGTAAGAATGCATTAATTTAAATAGCTAGAAGACTGCTGATCTTCTTTCTTCTTCATCTGACTATAAAAAGCTGAATATCTAAAAATATCTTCTACTATGAATGCAATCATTGAAAACACCCGGAGAACAGGGAGCAGCTATTTGACTCCACATTGAGGATATGCTTCAAATGCCAAACACATTCTCTGAGGATTTAAAGATGTTGAGTACATCTCGGGGTGATCAAGTGTCCAATGCTACCCTAGGAAGCCACTTGCAAGCTATTCTGAGTTGCCAGAAAAAGCCTCTAGTCTCTTAAACCCCCACCAATAAGCAGGTGGAGTTTATTAACTATCACTGGAACTTTGATTGAAACTGGTTTCTATGGTCAGCCTGCAACAAAATAAGGCTTAGTAGCCACAGAGAAACGTGATGTGATGGAGTCAGTTACCACAGTTATATAGATGTTGCTAATGATGTGGTCTGCTTTTTGGATATAACAAAATGGGTGAATAATACGCTTCTAAAATGAGCCAAGTTCACCTCATTTGCACTGAGGAATAAAGAGGTGTTTTTGACAGCTCAGGAACATGGCCCATATTAGATCTATGTCACCTTACACAATAGTAAGAAGATGATTCATACCTCTCTCGACTAGACTATTGTAATTTACTGTATTAGCCTGACTATTGATCAGTCACAGCTTGTACAAATGCAAGCAATATTGTAAAGAACATTACATGTGTCTTTCCATCATTTGTGTTGAAATGTGTTTTTTGCCTTCAGACATTACAAGAGGTCAGATATTGCTATATTCCAGATATTAAGATCATTAAATACTGGTTTGTGGCTGAATAGGAAAAGTGTAGAAACATTCATATCTTGGTAGTTTAAACCCAAAACTCATTTGTTCTCTCTGGATTTTTAATTATCACAGAGAAAGTATTATTGCAACTGCAATTGAAACTGCATAGAAAGGAGACTTCAGATATATGTGCGTCACATGAAAATTATAATAATTATTCACCACATCAAAACTCAGAAAGCTCTGAATCTTGGTTGAGAAAAGCTTCCTGTCTTTTCTTCAGTTGCAGATAAAAACGAATGTTAATATCTTAGCAAATCTGATCTTGTGTGACTTTGTTGAGTTCTCTACTAAAACTCAAGAAGAGACAAATGTGGGGTCTTTTGTTCATGAGAAATAATGGAGCAACAGTAGACATCAGAGACATCTGTTGTCGGAGACAGTGGTTTTCAAAATTAAATTAGGATCGCTAGACTTGGTTAGCCCCTTTTACTGGATCAGACACAGTAGTACCACTGTCTACGCTTTTAGACACTTATACAATGCTGCTTCACCTTTTACATGTAAAGTCAGAGCTTATCTGCTGCTGCACAGTTTACAATGGTCAGTTTCTAGTGCTTCATCAGTGGTCAAAGGACGCTGCCCACAGGACACTGATTGGTGGACTATTCTCAGTCCAGCAGTGACACAGAGGTGTTTAAACCATTGAAGAACAGGTTGAAAGGGGTATGCAAAGCATACAGACAGAATCCAGACCTAAAATTATAGAACTACAAAATGTATCTACATGGTAAGTAGAGTTTACAATAAAATGGACAATAAAGTGACCAGTGGGTGCATATTATTGCTATGATAGTCCTCTGAATAATGGGACTGCCTGCCAATCTAGTTATGATATCTTTAAAGAATGCTGCAGTGTTCTGAATTGTACATTTATGTTCCCTAATACCAAAATACGACAGTAGTAGTAGTCCAAAATAGATTGTAGGGGCCGATAACAAGGGTGTATTTTGCACACTGTCCAATCACATCTACGAAAAAACATGGTTATTGTTTAAAAATGTAATTACTAAGTCTTATTAAAACATGATACTTACCAACCAGCCACAATTCACAGCCATTCCTCCCACACTAAATGAGTTATCTGTGATGTCTTAGAACAAGGCTGTGTCTCTATGGATATGGTCCTCTTGCATTAAGTGAAAATAATGACCACGGGTGAGGAGAGTGACACAGTGGCACTTACTTTCCACAAAGGGAGCCTTAGAATAAAAAGATTTGAGAACTGCTTCTTAAATCTTTTTACACTATAGAGATATACTATAGAGATATCTATAAAGATATTTAGAAAATCTCATTTTTGTTTTTTTTCTTTTTTTATGAGTATTGTTTTATTGCAAATGTCGACTTTAATAACTTTATTAACATAGCACAAAAACATGAAAAATGCTGGGTTCCTAGGACTGGGACTGGGAATCGGTGGCGTATTTGTGGGGTAAACCAAAGGCTTGAGAAACAATCTGGAGTGAAATGTGCCGAGCAAACTAACAACATTGGATTACAGTTTTCTGGGATCTTGTTAAAAGTGTTGGAGCTGATGTTTGCTTTCTATTCATTTACAGTTTACTGTTCCACCTTAAATGGTGCCATGGGTACATTCTGGCATCTGTACAAGCTGTAGCATTTAAGATGGAAAGAAACATTAGCATAAGAATAGGAAGCTAACTTCTGCCTCACTTGAAGATGAACATGAACCATCTCCACTAGCAGTTAGGTTTTTTCAGACGTGTACACAAAAAGCAAGAAAGAAAAAACTATGACATTTAGAAGAGATGGCGCAGGCTATGGTATCTTTTTGTCAATGTCACAACCTGGAAAGGTATGTTCCTATAGTCTGCCACTGCTGTTGCTCTGTTGTCCTTCTTTGTGTTTGAGGTTCACGATTTGTCAGTTCTAGAGTGCTACTGCTAAACTCTAGTTATCGAACTGTGACTACATAAATACAGATTTCAATCCTATGAAACGTTTAATACAGATACTTTGCAAATACAGCTTTCTTGTTTTCGCATATTGACTATTATTATGCTGGCTATCTGATCACCGTTTAAATAATCTTTCTTCATAATTCTCTGTTTATGATAAATGAAAATGGGGAAGAATTGCAGACCTTTATTTGACATAATTTGCAGTATAAATATCCTTATCTGTGGCACATTTTTTTGGGATTCTTATGGTTACAAGTGGCTTTAACACAGTATAACACATAGCAGAAGGTTTTTCAAAATGTAACTCTATTGCTTCATAAAGGCAGTGAAAGCGACAGCCTTTCCAAAGCTAGGAAAAAGGACTGCAGACTACAGCAAAATTGAATGTGATTGTAGTGGCATGAGAAATTTTGTCCATTAACAACATGAAGCAGGACAGAAAATCACAGAGAGAGAAAGAGAGAGGCGGAGAGAGACAGATATTGTGGGAGTGTAGGTGGTGGGCACTGTGGAAATCAGCATCATTGCTCAGTAGTCTTGTGTTTTTAACCCCCTCTCTTTCGTTCGTGATGTCATAGCAGCAAAGCAGCCAATCCGGTGACTGAAGCTTCTCTTCTCTCTTTAGCTCCACCTTCCCCTTGGCTCCTTATACTCCACTCGTCTCAACTAGAAAACATACAATGTGCTGCTCCTAACAGAGCACACACGCACACACACCATCTCCACAAACACAGCGAGAGAAGAGAGGGAGCGCGTGAGTGAGCTTCCTTGTGACGCTAGCTGGCTCCCTTCCCCTCTCTCTCTGTCTACATTCTCTGTGTGTGTCTCTCTCTCACGCTCTTTGTTCTCCATCTACTCTCTTATTCCCTCTCTCTCTCTTGTTCTTTACATCTACATCCTTCACTTTCTCTATTCCTTTATCTTCTCTTCCCCTTTTTGTTTCCCTCTCTTTATCTCTGACACGGATTTCTTCTCCCTTCCAGGCAAATGCGTGCACCTGACAAAGACGGCACGATAAGGCACGACCACCAGCAGAGGCATCTTCACTATAAACAGCATCAGCAGCAGCTGTGGCAGTCTGAAGACCAACAGCTACGTCACTGGCAAACTCTCCCCTGGCTTGCAGCTGTAACATGGGCTGCTCGTCCGGCCGCCTGCCCTGCCAGCCTCCAGCCCCTGCGCAGCTGCCCACCCTGGACCCTGACAGCAGTCTGGCCCAGGACGGGACGTCACCCACACCCAAAAGTCCAGAGAACCTCTCAACGCTGGAGCGGCTGGCCCAAGCCACCGGGGGTACGGAGAAGTCGTGGTACCGTTGTGTCTTTCCCTTCGGGGTCATCTCGCTTGTGATTGGCATGGCAGGCACAGGTGTCACCTTCACCTTCAACACTCTGCTGCAGACCAAGGTGGTGTCCCTGGTGCTGCTGGCCACGGGCTTGGTCATGCTGCTGGTGGCAGCTGCATGCTGGAGAGTCCACAGGGCCAAAAGGAGGGAGAAGAAAGAAGGGGGGTTCTTTTGCTCAGAGCAAGGGACCCTATGAGACAATTGTATGTGTACCTATCATCATTGTCCTACAACCTTTTTCTTTGAAGGACTTTCTTCTTCTAGCTGGATGGAAATTGATGAAACAAGAACTTGGCCTGGAAAGGTAAGTTTCTAACCACACAGCTAGAAGCACTACGTGACTGTTGACTCTGCTGATGGCCCTTTGGGTACATGGACATGTTCCTGCTCTGTGTATAAACAGTGACTCACAACAGCTTGAGAAGAGGGCGCTCCAAAAAGACGTCCTGCGTGTGCCGAGTCTGTGAGGACACGTCCTGCAAGGATGCTGCGTCGGTCCTCATTACTGAACCTCATCATGAAAAACAGCACAGTCTCCACGGTCCCTGACAATGCTGCAAGTCTTTTTCACACCGTCGTGAAAATTGCTCCCAAAGGAGTGGCAAGATCAAAGATGCGAGGAAGACCCCCCTGACGGAGGGAAATCTCCAAGCTGTTTAATAGCGCTGCCTGGAGGTCAGTTTCCTCTGGAGTAGAGACGCAAAGAGGTGCAGCACCTCCCTGATGGAGGTGAGCAGTGAGGGAGATTGAGGTCAGTAGGTCCTGCACCCAGAAAGAAATAACTGCTTCCCCATGTGGTTCTTTCTATTATTAGGATGATTAGCAGGAAGTAGCATATGAAAAGTCACCTGAGAAGACTTTCCCAGGGCATTTTGGGAGTGCCCCCAGAATTAGACAACATACCAGTCAGGTCATTCATTCTGTCAGTCTCTAATGTGATCTGCATGACTTTGGAGAAGAACGTTTTGTAACTAAGAATGGTACAAGTGGTGTGTTGTTATAGATGATATATATTGCAGAGATATAGAGATATATTTTTTGTAGTGCTGTGGAAAAGGTAAAAACGTGTGCGTGCACGAGCGTTCTCTCATCTGCTTGCATGTGTGTTTCCGCTAAGTGTTTGTGAAAGCACTCAGGTATTGCACGAGTTCCTATTTAGCTGTACAACTGGTGACAGACAGAAAGTGCTCTTTCACAAAAGGTTGTATAGCAGGTCTTTCTCCACTGCTGAGCCGTGAGCAACGAGACACATTGACGAAGCGGAGTGACGGAAACAAATTGCTCTCTTATTAGCCGCTTTGCACTTAGTCATTCTATTGTGCCACTGAATACTGAATCGTGTCACCCTCTGTGAACAAATGAATGTATTGATAGGTGATGAATTTAGTGCCCTGCTGTGTTGTGATTTTGATTTAACAATACGCAGCAACGTAGGACATTGATCAAAATCTGGATGTCACGTCTCTGGTTCCTCAAGCGCTGGTAATGTAGGTTATTTCAGCTTTTGTACGTGTTTTAGAAGGAGGTATGCCTGTGAACAGGAATGGCAGACTGTTTTGTATTTTGCATTTATTCTTTCAGTGCCTGTCTTTTTACATTGCATATTTTCTTATCACTGGGGTTCTTCCAGTGTTGTAGTGCCAGAAAAAAGAGTGCATCACTAAGAAGTAGTCAGTATTGTTTTACACCAGCTCATTGATCCTGTTTCCAAAAATAGCAGTAGCACCAGGCATCATGAGGGCAGTGAAGGGAATTCCTGAGCTCCACTGAAGCCGTATGTGTTTTACGGAAGGAAAAGACTGAACTCGCACACATGCGTGCTTCATACATGTGCCATCTACTGCGTGCTAGGCTTATATTTTGTTTTCTGAGGAAGATCTATATATATATATATATATATATATATATATATATATATATATATATATATATATATATATATATATAGAGAGAGAGAGAGAGAGAGAGAGAGAGACAGAGACAGAGAAAAGGGGAGACAGAGAGGGAAAGGGAGGAGGGTGAATGGTAGAATAAGGGAGGGGGGCTTTCATGAGAGTTCATTGATGAAAAAAGCAGCTTCCGGAAATAGCCCTGCATGCCTGGAATATAAATAAGCAGAAAGCCCAGCATGAGTACTGCATTATGTGACGTTCCCCCTCACAAATACATTACATATTTTAATGGTGCACTATAATCATGACTCATAAAATTTACACTCTTCATTTATGCAGGGGCACTCGATCATGGTTTTTCATCCTGACACTGGAATCCTGAATCCTTTAAAAATGGCTTCTGCATAGGCTCTTCCCACTGATGTGTTTATATTGTTCTTCAAAAACCCTTTTAAAATATGGTTCCAATTGCAGTCATTCTCAGACCAGTCTTCATGGACCACAGGCAGCCAGTTTTACAACTCTCAGTAGATAGGAACAGAATAAAAATGTGCTCCGTGGACCAGTTTGAGAATCACTGCTATATAGCACCAAAAGCGGTTCCACCCTAGCATTTGCTATTAATCGCTCTTAAAAATAAAGTGCCTAAAAGATCTCCAAAGGTTCTTTGGCGAGCTGCCACAAACTAATCACTAACGATGGTTCTTCTGAGATTTCGCTCCAACAAACTGTTTATTTTTAAGAGGGTGACTCCCAAAAGACAAATAAAACACACACACACATATATATATATATATATATATATATATATATATATATATATATATATATATATATATATATATATATATATATATATATATACACACACACACACACACACATGTCACCATGACATGAAGGGACATTCATTTGCTTACATACCTGAAAGTAAAAGCCTTCAGTTCTCTCTCTGATGGAAGTTGTCACATGTTGAGGGATGATACGGTATATGTAGCCTTTTTGCCAAGACTATACAGTAGGCACTCCCTGGTGCCAGACAGTATGTATGTAACACTGTGTAAATATGTGTTATTATTATTTTTTTAAGGTTATGTATGATTGTAGATTTCTACGTTTTTGGACTATTCAAAAACAGTATTAAATACAATGACGCAATGTGAAACCAAGCTGTTTTCCTGTCCTTATTAAGACTGCAAGTGGCTTCCAGAAACCCTTTATTGATTAATTAACCGCCAAATCTCACTGCCCTCTTTGTGGGATGCCATTAATTTGCATCCTCTTGTGGAAAAAGAGCTCTCTGCCTTTTTACTTGCCCATTAATATTCACATGGGCGTCACGACTGACGAGCCCACTCCCTCTCCCTCCATGGAGAACCACAAAGACTGTTTTCAGTGCTGCCTCTATCCCTTAGGAAGATGCTAAAAATAACTCAGAGACAGAGAGTGAGTTAGAGAGACTGCACGACTGTATTGCATGTCTGCGAACAGAGGGTGTCTCCAAATGCAACACTCAAGATCTCTCATCTTCTGCCACACCTGGAGATGGATTAGTGGACGACAGCGTGAGGGAATAGAGCTAACAGTAGGGGAGAACCATTTAGCTGCTAATGTGCCCAACATGTATGAGTATAACTTTAGAAATACCTGCAGATTGAGATTCTAGGTAGCATTAATTAGTGGATTGATTAGCATGACGGGCGACTGGGTCTGGCAGCTGGAGTCAATTTCAGCGTCATCAGGCGATGGACAGGTCGGCTGTTCATCACATGGCCAACACACACTCGTGCACACACACACATACCTATAGGCTATTTAGAGTGACCAATCAACCCGGAGGAAACCCACTCAAGCACGGGGAGAACATGCACGCTCCATGTCTTAAATTAACATAATGAAATAAGCAGAATTACAAGTAAAGGCCTACTCACAATAACAACTAATGCAATTTTAATGTGAAATTTTGAGTGTAATTTGTCTAAACGCACTGAAACTGCAGAGAAGAGGACAGAGGAGGAAGAAGAAATGCATTTCTTGAGTAGCAGTGGTCATGAATTCATTTTGGTTCTTTTTGTTGTTTTTTTTTATCACTGGGACCTAATAAAGCACACACACCACACAAGACCCCCTCATGCAAAGGTATTTCTGTATGTCAGTGTTCAAAAGAATTCAAAGTTCGGTTTCAGCCTCTTGCTCATCTGAGTGGAAAGGGAAACAAATAGACTTTATCTAAGATCCACCTAGATAAAGTAAAGCAGTCATTCTAAATATCTGTACACTCACTGTCAGCTTTTCAGATGGAATTTGCCATGTATTTTCTTTAACCTACACGTTTCTCACATTACTATTTGCTTGTATAAAGCTTTGTGCTCTTGTATAAAAGACTTGATTTTCAACACAAACAATCAAGCAAACTTGATGTGCTTTTTTCTATCTGTTAAAATGGGACTAGGCTCTAACTCCGTGATCAAATTGTCTGGACATGCACTAATTAAATAATCATAATCTGTTATTTGATTATTCAAATGGTGATGTAAACAGCATACTCCGATTTCCTAAATCTGATTTAATCTAATCTGTATTTTAGCTCAGTAATCAGATTTCTCAGTGCATGTGTACTCTTGCTCTAATTTCCCAGTCTGTGCTTCCCAGAAATATAAGAGTGTGGTACCAGAAATAAGCAAACAGCATTTAACACAACAGCTGCGAGATGCTAACAAATGACTTTGGAAAGGCACTGAAATGATGTGCTTATCGAAAAGATGGAATTAAATATTTTCTTATTAATTATTAATCTTTATTGTAAAAAATATCATAATATTTACAATACGTTCATGTCAAATCATATTCTGTGAGTTTGGCTGGTTGCAAAGAAGAAATCTGATTACTGATTTATGTAGACCTGCAGTTTCTCAATGTCTTGATTACTCAAGTGCATGTGAATGTGTTGAATAGATTACTGATGAAATCTGGTTTTCTTTAGTTTCTTACTGGATTACTAAGTGTGTATGTAAATGTTCTCTGTGTAAGCTCTCTGCATGGAACGTTGTTACTTAGTGTGGAGCTGCTGGAGAGCAATGGGCGATGGCAGTCATTGCTGACTTATGAAGACAAACATTTGGTGCGCAAACATTTCCATCTGCATATATACCCTCAACATTATTGAAGATAAAAAAAATGCACAGTTGAACTGAGAGTCCTCCTCCAACACAGGCATTTTATTCAATGGCTCCTGTAAAACAAGTTTAATTAAAATACAACTCAATAACCACCCAAGCTGGAGGACAATATAATAAGGTTATACACAAAGAGCCTTTTGTCTTTTATTAATTATTGTTTTTGAATGTCAGCTTGACTTTCTTAACTGATCATTATCCCTTGAGTTTCAATTATGAGCCAAAAACTTTATGAGAGCTCTGACTGAATTCCTGTATTTGAATTGCCTGCAGTGTTATCATCAGCACTGTGAAAAGCAGTAGTCTGTAAATTCTGTGCACTGATGCCACTGATTTATCCACTGATTTTTCCTTGGCTGGCAAAGGAGCCAACAAAAAACAAAAACCATTCCCTCCATATTGCTGGCAGCTCTTGACAATGAGGCCGTCTTTCATTTACATGTCTCTGGGGCAGGACAGTAAAAAGATTTTAGGAGCTTTTTCTTCTCTTTTTATATTGCTGTCACATCAGTTGAGGAACTGGCAGTTACTGCGCAGCATCAGAACAGTCGCACTGAGACTGAAAATGGCTCATAAATGGCATTTTCTGAAATGAAGGAAATTACGAGTGCTCACAGATGTGGGCAAAGAAACCCCCAGCATGCAATTCTTTTGCAGTACTCCAAATGCAAATTCTGTCAAAGACCTGACGGAATTCAGTTTCTGTGGGAAACTCAATCCCTGCTGCACCCGACGAAGACGAGCACGAGGCCAATAACACGACAGTCATTTTAAAAAAGCATTTTCTGTTGCTACATGAATAATCTGCGCTATTTCCTCCCTGTGCTTCTGACATTAAGCATAAATTCTCTTCCCTTGGTGAAAATTGAACTTAACAATGGCATTTAAAGGTCATGTTATTCAATATTACACTCACAACTCCCAATCTATCCACGGCAAAAATGTCAGAAAGCAGATACGGGATTAAACCCTCTTGACTTGATGCATACATGTAATTAAAAGTTCAACTTACAAATTGAATTAACCATGGAGCTATGTTTTAACCATGTGTGGGACTCTCTTTGGGGAAACTGTGTAATTGTATACACAGGAGAAGACACAAGAAGGAAAACAACGTTCAATCAATGCTAAAAGATTTTATTAGTACTGAGTGCCTGAGTGTTCCACATTCCACAGCACTCTTCTCACCACCCTTGTGTCAGCGTAACCTTCCTGCAGGTCTTTGCAGTCATAAGAGAGTGCATTTGGATAGTGAAAATAGATTAAGCAAGCTTAAAAAATGTGTTAATATGTATCATAGCCTTTCCCCCGCATTTTGTAGACATCACATAGTTCTATTTTCAGATCCTTAGCCTTAGAGAAGCCACTTCTTCAGCCAGCAGTAACCTCTGTGTCTGATCCACTCACACCAGCACAGCACACACTAACACACCACCACTATGGCAGTGTCACTGTGGGACTGAGAATGATTTACCTCCCAAACAACAACTGTAGTGGTCCTGTGTATATGCACAAAAGTGCAAAAATACTAAATAATATAGCAATAATTAAATGTGACCTTTAAAAAAGTTTTGAGGTTTTTTTTCCTCCTAGTATTTTAGAAACAGAAAGTGAGTAAAATATTGGCAATAAAGTCATATTTAAGTAAAATGAAAGCTGAAATATGTGTTCCTCTACTCTCTGAAACCCAGCAGCTTTAGTCACCAACTAGTTGCTACTGACGTAACTCACTGAGATCCTTTTTTTTTTGCATCTGAAGTTTAAATCACTGGTCCATAACTGGCATGATTGCCTGCATCTGTGTGCGTGTGTGTGTGTATGTGTGTGTAAGAGTGAGAGAGAGAAGGGGAGAAAAAGAGAAAGTTGCCCTGTTACCATGGAAAATCCACAAGTAAGGAATGGATTTTGCTGCTCTTCACGAAAGTCCTTCTGTGATGGTCTATGTTTAGCAGATCTGAACGTCAGCAATCGAACCTCCTCCATTTCCACCTCTACCTACAGACTTGTTCTGACAGGAGACGTGGGATATATGATACAAATTCATATTTACGTTTATTAAAGGATAATTGCTACTCTACTTACTAGTTACTCTACTATGAGGAAATATGTTGAGGTAGTAGATCAATGCATGATAAACGCTTAGTACAGTTGGTACAGCGGAAAGCTTTTTAGTGGTTAGGAACTGAGGATACTGATTATTGCAGTTTTAATCAGCAGTCTGTGGTCATGATTGTCTGATCCTCCTCTTCATTGAAATGCAAGTCATCCATACTGTGGGCAGTTAGTGTTTGTACCTTTTGCTGAGAAACGTCTGCACTGTCCTATTTGTCTTTGGCACAGACAAAAAATCCAATAACCAAAACAAGGACTTATCTGACCACAACACTGTCTATCAGACCATTCAGAGATAAGCTCAGGCCCAGAGAAGTAGGAGTTATGGTACAGAAAAGATGTATGACTGTCTCTTTGCATGATAGAGTTTCAAGTTGCATTTGTTGATGCAGTGGTGACAGTGTTAAGTGTTAAGAACTCCTGAGCCCGTATGTCTACATTTTTTTATTTATGTGACTATATGGTCTGTAATTTCCGGCCTTGGCCTATTTGGACTAAGATTTCTTCAGATTCCCAAAATCTTTTCACAGTATTATATGCGGTGGATTGTTTTGGAACTACTTGACAATTCACTCAGGAAGTTTGGCATACTTTACATGCAAAGACTGAATTTTGGTGGATGCTCCTTTCATACCCAATCATAATAACCTCACCTGTTACCAATTCTTTACAAATGTTTCAAAATGTGGTAACTTGAATTATCTATCAGTTTTCCACTCTTATTTTGGCTTTTTTGAGTGTACTGCATTATACATTATTTCTTTGTCCTGTTGTGAGTTAAATAACGGTTTTAGGGAATCACAGTCCTTTGTTTTTATTGTATTTTACAAAACTGGGAAATGGAGTTTGTACATTATTGTTTTACAGCATCTGTTGCTCAAGTCAGAACTGGTTACAATGGTTATGATTTAATGATTCTAAAAGCTCCCTCACATGAAATTATTGTATGAAATGGTCATTAATACACTTCCTGGTGCCTGAGGTTTTGGCCTACATCCAAGGCAATGCATTTGATCTACCACCAATATCTAAAAAATCAAATCTACCGCCATAAATGATCTAAAAAGATATGTGCAGGTTCAGTGTAGCTACAACGCAATTTTTGTGTAGCAAGTCAAATGGTTGTGGTATAGACATTATGATCCCTAGCTCCTACACTTTGCAGAAATGTACTTTCCAGGCTGTCAAGGGGATCACTGCGCATTTCAGACCCCTTTCAAAGAATTTGATCAGGCATGGTTGAAGTTTATCTTCAATAGCAACAGTTTTGATTTACGCAAATGTTTATTTTGTTTTCCCTCCAGTGTCTGTTTGACATGTTGCTTTTAAACCAACTAATCAGAGCAGAGCTCATAAAAGTATTTATGAACACACTGTAAAAAAGGAACACACTGAAACTGCTTGTTTTATTCTAGGGACAAATTATAGGATGTTCTTGGGTATGTAAAGTAGAATCTGGCTATTAATTGTACCCTGACCAAAGTCACATACCTTCTATCTAGACATCAAAGAACAATTTAAAATACTGAAAAAATGGCATCTATGGCACCTTTAAGGTAAACAGTTAGACCATAAAAACACTGTTGTAGCTTTGAATATACATTAACATTGTTTGTATTTTACTGAACCAAAAATGCTTCTTTACAATGAACACTTTCATATCACAACCCCTCTGAATGACTGTTTACATCCCAGTAATTGAATTATCCAGATATTTTGCTATTAACAGTGCCTAGAAAATAGATTGTATAGTCCATAAACTACCTGAACTCTAGGCATACTACTAAACACAAATGTTTTTCATCTAAAATAACCAAAATGCTGTTATTTGTGGGAAAGAGCCCGCAGTGTAGTGCAAGTATTTGTGAGGTAAACATAGAGGAGCTTTTTTTAGTTACCCTCACCTCCTCCCTCACACAGTCAGAGGCAGCTGGGCTCTGATGTTTCTCTAATCAAAGGTTTCATCAGCTGTGTGGCCTTTGAAAAATGGACCAGACCATTCAATTACACAGAGAAGCTGACCATAGTGCTGGAGAAGGGACGAGCGCCACGCACAGTGTCACAGAGACCCCTCAACACACACAGAAACATACACTCATTTACACTGGCACACCTTTTTGCACACCAGCCGCCAAATACTATTGAGCTTCACCTCTGTTCACACACAGATAAGGCCTGCGCACCCACACACACAGTTACATGGAAATGTTTAGGCACCTAAACAAGTTACATATTTTGATGAATTGAAAAGTTAACAGAACCAATATATTCGGCAATTTTTAAAAATTACAATCAATGGTATTAGATTAGCTTTAAAATGTTTAAAAAGTTTTCCAACTGTAGCGTTTCAGAACTGAAGTTTGCCCTTGACTAAATAGCACTAGGCAGGTCAAGAATTATCATTAGGCATTGTCAGCTGATAAATTCAAAGCCTAGCAAGTTATCTGACTCTTTAGCCCTTCTGCTAACACTTAATGTAGGCTTTTCAGAAGATCTAAATATGAAATTAATTGTTGCCTACAAAGCAGAGGAAAGCCATGAAATGATCAAAGCACTTCCAACTGAAATGATGGTTAATGGGAATCTTGTTTGCTGGGCATAAATACAAAGCTAACCCTCATCTGAAGGAAGGTTTAGCAGCCACAGGTGTGGTGGTGTATTGTTTTACTGTGCAGCATTGCTTATATAAACACATGATTGGCATGGAAGAGTCTTCCAAGTGTAAGCTTACATGCATCACACATCACAAAAGTCAAAGTATGAGTATGAAAACCAAAATCTTAGAAACAAGTGACATGGATAGACGAAGTAAAATGGAACTCTTTGGTCACTAAAGGTATGTTTGAAAAAAAAAGCATTAGATGAAAAGAACTGCTAATTACGGGGGTGGGTCTAATATGTTTTGACTTTGTGTGACAGCCAGTGGTAAAAGACTGTGTGGCTATATGGAGCCCATGGTTAGTGAAAGTTATCACAAGCTTTAAAAAGTCAGAAAAGAGTCCATGAGTCAATTAAACCCTAATGATTTAATTAAGTTGTCACTTGGCAACTACAGGGCTATCTGTAGCACATGCTCCCATTATAAAAGTTAATCAAATGTCCAGTAACTATGCATTAACTGTTAAATGGAGTAAAAATAAATTAAATATAGTATTAAAATAGTTTATTTCCTACAAAAGCTTTGCCTCAAATGTTGTTTTTACTTCTGTAATGTGTGAAGAGAATACATTCATACATGTTGTCATGCCCAACAGAATTATCCCATCACTAGTTTTGCGGAGGTTTTACAATCATATCTCATCAGGAATCCAATATTGCCTCAAACTGTTCATGTGCATGTCACTTATTCCTAGGTTTATTGCAATGAGGCTGATATTCGATTCACTTTTTAATGAAACATTTCCCACAGGAACCGCTCTACAGAGCTCATTTGGCCTTTGCTGATTTATGGCCGTAGCAGAAATAAACGAATGTCTGTTATGTTCTGTGTTTTATTACATTCCTTCAGTGTCTTTGTTTGTTTAATAAGCTCTGTTTGACAGGGGAGTGAGAGTTTTGGAGTTAAGTGACTTGGTGACCTTAAAGAAGCAGTAATGATTTTGAGAGGTTAAATGTTTTCATAGGAGTGAGAGTTTTAAAGAAAATGTCCTCAATATATATACACTGTCACTGTCCAAAGAAAAACAAGTATCTTCAAAATAGTAACTTTACAGAAGAGCACAAGTTAACGTAACTTTCAAGTTAATGTAAAGAGGAGAGAGAGAGAGAGAGAGAGAGAGAGACAAACAGAGAAAGAGTGAGAGAGAGACAGAGAGAGGGAGAGTGAGAAACAGAGAGAAATAGAGAGAGAGAGAGAGAGAGAGAGAAAGAGAGACACTGAGAGAAAGAAAGAGAGGGAGAGACCACCCTTCATTTATTAATTTTTCAGTAAATATTTTTGAGGCTGTCAGATTAAAGCTATTCTACTAAGGAAGCGGAATGTCAAGGTGAACCATCAGGAGCTTCCAAAACTTCATTTTTAAATAATTTAAATTCTAATATATATGTATATATTTATGATTGTGAATCCTGGCTATCATGCAACACCTGGTAGACCAGGTGCTTTCACCACAGGACAAAATCAAGTTTCCTTTAGATCACTCTTGCTTTACATCTATTTCTGTCCTTCCTTGAGAAGACAACTCTAAAATGGTGTGCGACTAAAAGCAAAATGGAAAACAAAGCAAAGAACAAGGAGAACATTTGCAAGTCAAATAAAGAAGCTGCTGATGTTCTCAGAACAATGTTTTGACCACCGCAGAGGCCAAATCTCAACATCATGAAATGTGCTGACACGTGTGGAGAAATATTCTTGCAGGTAAACACCAAAAAGAACAAAAACTGTAATAAAGATAAGGATTAAAGACAATTACTACTAAAATAATATAGGTAACACTTTAGTTTGATGACCCACTGCAGATGCTTTGTAGTCTATCCCTAATTAATATTTAACTAAACTAAGCATCTATTAAATGCAACTATACTTGAGGTTGAATCTGAAAGAATCCTCATTAAATTATTAAATTTACCTTTACCTCAAGATACAGCCTACACCTATCTCTAAACCTAACTCTAACTCTAAAATGTTAGTGTCAACAGAAGGTTTAATATTTAAAGTATCTGTAAATAGTTTACAGAGGACCATTTGAATAAACTGGGACCAAAATTTCACATAAACAGAATAATACAAACTTGTGTGGTCATATATGATTGTGTGTGTGTGTGTGTGTGTGTGTGTGTGTGTGTGTATGTGTGTGTATGTGTGTGTGCAAGCTGTCAGAGCAGTCAGAGCCTCTGAGCTTTTTGGCCTCTGTGCTCTCCTGTGCTCTCTTATTCACCTCCCTGTCTCCGTCTCCTGCTTTAGGTGACAAGCGCTGTAGACCAGCAATAAGGTCACAGACTTATAGGACTTTGTTTGTTTACTGCATACCAATTTCTAACTCATTAATAAAGAAAAAAAAACAATTAATGTGAAACTGTCCTTGATTTAACAATGTTTTGTCCACAATGATAAACAGACTGAGGAGTGATATATAGCCAAATTAAGACTATATATTAGATTTTTATAGGGCTTTAGGCTGAAATAGTACTGATGAGAATCTTGCTTCTCATAAAGCAGCTTTATCAGAATAGAACATTTTGTGACATCTATTTAGAAATATCTGACTCACATCCTATAAACCTGTCAATGATCTAAGTTTTGAGAAGAACAGAAACGTATAATTGTGTGCCATGCATATAGCTAAGAGAAAAGATATTTTATGCTTCCTAAATAGAGGTAACATGTGGAAAGAGAAAAGCAAAGGCTCTAAAACTGAATCTTGATGCACTCCACAAGAAATTTGTTTTTCTGAAGATTTACAAGTGTAAAGGTTTGGTAAGCATGAGGTTAATAACAACATAAAACAATGCTGTCTCAGTACTAGGGTTAGCATGAAAGCCTGACAGAAACTTCTCATACGACCTGTTTGACTTTAGATAAGCAGGTAATTGTTTGGTAACATTTAAACAAAATGTAAGATTTGAATTTATAAAGGCTGTTTTAAAAGCATCTGGAAAAACACCTTTTGAAACAGACTTTTCAATGCTATATCATTTTGAAAAATAGAAATAAATAAATAAACAAGATTTCTTTGAATGAAACACAGGAGACATCAGAAGATATTTCACCTTGAGACATACTAGCAGAAAGGTTAGAATTAATTAGATTGTAAATGGTGGAGAAAAGGACTTTGCTATTATTTTTGTGTTTATTAATTCCACTAGAATCATATACCTGTCTAGCTATCTTCTTAGCTTTATTGTATGTGGGTATCTGCTCTTTGAGAATATCATAATGTACCTGCAGAAGAATATACAGAAATGGTCTGATGGTAAGGCCACTGAAGAACAATGAACTCATTATGTTTATGAAACTAGTTTGAGATGACTTGGCTTTGTAATGTGGTGTATGCTGGGAGTATTAGAAGGTATACATTCTCAGCAACAATACTAAAACAGGCTGTGGCATTGAAGCGTTGCTTGATTGGGATTAATGAGCTAAAAGTGTGCCCTCCACCAGCCTGGACTACAGAAACAAGGCAGGTTGGGTCCATGGATGAATACTGTTGGTGCCAAATTCTAACCCTACCATCTGTGTGCCTTAACAGACATGGAGATTCATCAGACCAGGCCATGTTTTTCCTGTCCAGTTCTGGTGAGCCTTTGTCTACTGCATTCTCAGTTTTCTGTTTGGCTCACTGGAACCTGGCCTAAAATATCTAAAAAAAAATGAATAGGGACATGGTATAAACTGACAACACCCATCACAATAATTACTTTACAAAGGACGTGATATTAAGCTGCAGAAAATGATATCATGCCCATGTGATGTCAACTAATGACTGAACTGAAAGTTCATGTTTAGCTAACTGATAGTTAGCTAAAGAAAAAATACCCCCCTCTAACACTGATGGAAGTGAATGAGACAAAAAAGCCAGATGCAAGTGCAAGCTATGAACTTTATGGTCCATGTTCAACACAGCAATATAAACACAAGCAAAGCACAAACTAACTAGAAATGAACTGGAGCCAAAGGAAAGATCAAACTTCTGGAAAGAGCTACACTAACCCAGAACCAACAAACAATACCAATCAAGGAACAAGACAAACACTAGGGGTATGCATACAAACACTAGAGGACACAAACAAAGGACACCTGGGAACAAGTGCGGGGCAAAGCTACACATAAGACACAGGTGAGGGGCAAGGCAAAGTGGGGGAGCAAAGACAGAAGCAACATTGCCAAAAAACAAAACACATGAGGGCAGGTGGACAAAAGGGAAAACACATTAAGAGAGAAGCATGTCGAGACAGGATGTTGCACCCCTACAATTTTGCAGTATACCTTTTCTGTGAAAGACTGAAAAAATATGAAAAGAAACTACAGAGAAAGGCAGATATACAAGAAAGGCAGATATACATGTTTTTAAAACAGTTTTATTTTATTAATTTAATGATTTATTCATTTTCTGTCAAACTTTCACATGTGATGTCAGATAAATATAGCGACTAACACACTTCAGTGGCTGATAGATGCTGGAAGAAGTTCCACTCAGTAATTGAAGAGTTTGTTGACCTTATATTATTTTACTCAAGCTGTTTGTTGCTAGGCTACACATAGATCTACAGAGTCTTTTTGATGTGACATGACTTGTACCTGCATATGTGTTCAGGTCATTGTGTGCTCCTTGATTTAGATACAATAATGGTCTTAGTCTGCCGAAAAAAGTAAAAAAATACATAAATCTCTACTAAATCAAACAGAGCCTAAGTGCAGAGCATTATCAGTGCATAATAAACTGGTGCTCGCTCAATTACAACAACACATTACAGCAGGCAGGAGTGAGGCTGATTGCCACACATAGAATCTACCACCGATCATTAGACTGTACTTAACTGCACTCTATCATTACAGTCAGCACTGGGTGAGCATGCACATGTATGTTTGCCTCTCTCTTTCTCTCTCTCTCTTAATTAGTAAGCTGACTAAATGCTGGGCGTTACGGAGGACATTTCCTATTACACACAATCTTCTAGGAGAATTGAGGTTCGGTAGATCAAATGCTGACCTAGAATTTGGTTTGCCTTGTTGAAATAAATATCCAAGTTCATTTTCATTCAAGGGGGGCTACAGAAAAGGCACCAGATTTGCATTTCATTTACAAAAATCAATATAGTTTGAAGTGTCCACTGAAAGGTGGTTCTTCTTTGGCTTCACATCATGAATTTTTTGGGGCATCTTTATTTTTGAGAGTATATTTCATCTTATTAAGAAGTATCACATAAATGATCGAATTTAAGTGTATACAGTGATCCACGCTCAACAAAAAAACTAAGCGCATGGTTAAAGCTTTTTCAACTATTTTACATTGCACATGTTGGCCACTAAATGCTTCCTGTTATAAACATCAAGAGTACCTACAACTCTATGCTGCTTGCTGAGGGGAATTTTCAAATGAAGTGTGAAATGTTTTTATGTGTCCATTATAGCCCTTAGGAGGTTTAGAGAAAGACAAGACCAAGGAAGTTGGTGCAGAGTCTCAAGACCGGCCTTGAGCACTACAAGACTGCCTGCTTCTTCTTCCAAGCTTTACTGTTTCTATACCAATCTAGTTAAGCTCATAAATACTGTGATGTGCCAAGCCATATAGGAGATATAGCTCTTATAGTGATATAGCTCTTATGTTCTAGTAATCTAGTTTTTAACAGTCTTTAATAATCTTATGGAACATCTCATGTGAGTCTTATTTGTCTTAATAAGTCTTTTCCCATTTCTTGGATGTCTAAAAGAACTGCTTTTCACCAGATTATTACATGCACCACACTAAAGACAGGAGAAATAGTCTGAAGTAACTGGAGTGAATATAGATTGTTTCTCACAATGAATACATGCATCTTTATTTGTGTTTAATATAAAAAGGAGGGGGCTTATGAAAAAACAGTGAAAATTTAGAATTTGTTTTTAATATATGTCAGTGTCACTGAAAAACTCATCTAATTGCACTCAAGGTCTTTTTTGACTGAATTCACATTTACTCCAGGTATGACTGAGACCAACTTAATTACTTAAAATGATTAAAATAATAATTTTAAACTCTTTTAATATGATAACTGAATGGTAAACCTCTGGTATACACCTCCTATAACACATCTACTATGTTAGCAAACTTCATAGATGTGCAGTCAGAGACTACATAGCTTCAGGGCTTCCACTGACATATGTGCAAACCAAAGACCATTGTCTGGTGTTTTATTCAGTGATGAACACATGCCTGGTATCATTTAGTGTGGCAATATCCCACAATCCAGTCATCATTGTTTACTAAATCCATTTTATCTTGTGTTGGTAAAACAAAAACAAGAAAATCAGCAAAAATGCTCAAAATGATCAAATATGTTACAAAAACAGCTGGAGCTGGAGTTTCTTTCTTTGTCTCAGCATGTTAAGCATGAGCAGACTGTAATTCTGGGTCAGCATTTGATCTACCAGCCCTTCTCCTAGAAGACTGACTAAATGTTCTCAGTATTGCCCCAGCTTTATCTACAGCTTCAGTAATCTCACTAATTAAGTGAGAGCAAAAGAGAGAGAGAGAATGCCAAGCACTGCAGCATGCAAACACACACATATGCAAATTCATCGTCTACAATTAGTGAAACCAGTGGCTGTTTTTCATGAGCTTATCAGGCCAAGCTTGTTGGACATGAACAAAAGAAAGCATTCTGTCTCTCTCTGAGCAGAAGAACGTAATTAGCATCCTTCGTTCGGCAACAGTTCTATTTTTTCCTGTTAGTATGTGATGGTTCTTCTTTGCCACTCTCCTCTTCATTGCAGTATTCCAGCGTCCTTATGTGTTTTGTGTAATTATCAGGCTGTGCGCTCTAAAACAGGACATAGGTACACTCGTAAAAATAAAAGTGCCAAAAAGGGCTCTTTGGAACGATGCCAGAAAGCTAACACTTCTGGTTCCCTAAAGGGTCTTTCAGTGGTTATTTGGTAAAAACTAATGTGCAGGTGTGAAAAACCCTTTTAAAGTGCAGCAGTGTTGATGAGGTTTTAAGCGACCCAGCGTCCCTGCTGTGTTGGAAATAGACGGTCAACCCATAATATTCAGCTAAAAGCGGCCCTTTGGTCTGAAACTGACCAATCATGAAGGTCCAGAGCAGTGCTTATGAACCCTGGTTCAGATTTTCATTGTTCTCGCATTAGTCGTAGGGTGTCTTGCATTGCTTTGTGTCTTTTAGCTCTCTCCAAGGAATAAAATCCGGTTTAAGATTTATTTCTGCCAGTAGCTTACTCTGTCACTCTCTTTTTCTTTTTTTCGCTTCCTTTGGCAATGTCTTCCTCAGTTTCTTCTCCCCCCCTGCCATGATGTCCACTCTAGAAATACTGAGCTAGCTTTTCCTTATAGATTGCTGAAGACCCATAGATGTTGGTGTGTGACATGGTTCTGTAAAGAGTTATGCACTGCTCAAGAGGTCTTGTGCTCACTTCTCCAAAGATACACAGCACTATAGGAGGCGTTCCAGGTCCAGAGAGGCAATGACAGAGATGCTATTACAAGCCAGAGTGACATCAAAAAGATTTTGAAGCTGTTATTTTAAGCTAAAATTGTTTCAAAATGTTGTTTAAAAAGTGATTTTTTAGTAAAGAAAATGGTATAGAACCACAATAACTTAAAAAAGATCTGCATGCATAAATTACTCTTTTACAAGGTTATATTATTCTTCTTTACAATGGGAAACCTGTAAGTATGGGTAAGAACCATAGTGCTCATAGAAAATAATCACACCCCATCAAAATTGTTCCCTTTTGTCACATTATAGCACAAAAATGACAATAAATAAAGTCTTACCAGCTGTAGTTATACATCATAACCCAAAGTGAATATTACATTTAAAGATGATTTTAATTGAATTTGTAAAATAACTGGATTAAAGGTATGGAATCAGCCCTTTAAAGTAACCATTATAACCTTGCTCAGGTGCAACCAGGCACCTTTCATATCACACACCAGGCTAATTGACCACCACCTATATGACATATATGGCTCTTTAACAAATGCTTTTTTTAAAAAAAGGGCTATAGGTGGGGCCATGTAACAGACCCAATGTGCTTATTGTAATAGTGTCTATACAATAATGGTCAATCTGTGCAAGACACAATTAATTTAATGCAGTTCTCTGTTTGTTAAAGCCGGTTAGCTTTCCATCCTAAGTACATAAACGGTGCATGTAAATAAATATCACCAGAGAAAACAGACTGTGTCGAATGTGGCAAATACTTTCATCATAAAACGAATCTGCACAGATAATTTTAGAATACAAAAACATAACTACAAGAACACTCTGCTGGGTCTGGAACAGCACATATTTTACCATGTGTTACATACAACAACTTTGCTAAGAGTATACTTTCCCATGTTCAACCTGCCTCACCTTCACCAACTAATGAACTTCTGTGGTCCTCATTGGCCGGATTAGATGCATTAGCATTGCATAATAATGTGAAGGGGGTTCTGTTAGATGTAGGCTAGAACTAAACTCTACAGAAAAGTACATCTCATGAAGAAGTGTTTGTGGTCACTGCTCCATTTATAAAATGCTAATAAGTGTATACTTTATGTTTTACAGTGCTTGCTACGTTACTTTAAATGAAACCTGATTTTCATTTCATATATTAATATAGCAATATGCTATATTGGTTAAACATATATACTATACTGGACCCAAGCTCATATAAGATGGACTGGGAGAGCGGAGAGGTGTCCTGTGGTCTGAAAAATCACCTTTTTTAATTCTTTTTGGAAAATTATGTATGACACTTTCTCCAGGCTAAAGAGAACAGGAACAATTTGGCTTGACATCAGTGCACAGATTAAAAGTCAGCATGCGTGATTGTATGTGGGCCCATTAGTATACAGGATATAGGTGATGTGCACATCTGTGAAGATACCATTATGTATTGGCTCCAGCCCCCTCTGTGACCCTGACTCCATAGTAAAAAGGTCCTGGTGCTAAACTGGTCTGGCTCCAGTCCAGCCTGCTCACCCATTTAAAAGATTTGACACATTATACAATGAAAGTGTTGAGTAGTTGAAAACCTATATTAAGCAAAATTGCTAAAAGTAGAAGTGACATAATACAATTCATTATATTCATGAATTCATATATATATATATATATATATATATATATATATATATATATATATATATATATATATATATATATATATATATATATTATCAAACTGCCAATTCTTACATTTATATACCAATTCTGGAACAGTATCTACAAGAATGTTTATATCGCACAAGAATGCTCATCTTTAAGGACCATCTGCAAGGACCAGCACAATGATAATGAAAACTGCTTAGTTTTGTGTTGTCACTGTATTATGGCCTGTATCAAAATCTCTCTACCAAAATCTTGACCAAGTTCTGTCTTATATTCTCAGACCACCAATCACTGCTCAACAACTGTCTGCCCTTGCCTCAAGCCTTTATTCTGTTAACAGTGAGCCAATGTTTAGCTGTGGTCAAAAGTGAGATCCTGTGCTTCAAAATATGTTGTGTTCTACACATCCAAAGTCCAAAACAAAATGTAATAACATTGTTTCCGTCAGTGGTCTATGAAACTGCTGCTTACAATGCTTGTTAACTGCAAAGGGCAAAAAGGACTGTGCCAAAATGTCAAAGCAAATGACTACTAAAATGCAAACAATGAAAAGTTTATTCACACCGCCTATGTCAGTATGCTTTAGCCTAGTATAGGTAATGAAGTTACATTCCTAAGAGAAGTGACTGCAGTGCATGACAGTGTCACTGAGAACAGACGGTAAGGCCACCATGTAACAACATGTTCCGTACTTTTCTTTTTTCTTGTTTCTTTTCTGCCTTCTGAGTAAAGCAATCAATCCAGCATGGCCTACACATCAGCTCTAATTACTCTCTAATTCTGTGCTCACGCTTTCTCTCCCACACACTCTCAGATTTGTATCGCTAAGCCACTGCTATCACATGTGTGGCTGCAAGCTGGGTGGGCGGATGAGCTCGGGGCGTTGGGCAAAATTGTCACTGGGGAGAATATTATTGATATTCTCCGGTTCCAATCAAGTGAGAAGGTCACATTTTTTCACATTTAGATAACACCTGGAGATCAGAATGAAAGTAGGTGTCCTACTACTACAATGAGTTTGCATATAATGACCTTTGAGATTAATTTCTCGGACGTGGCCACTGAGGTGAGTGGTGTCGGTTCTGGGCTCATTTCCTTCCACGTTCTACAATAACCTTGTTAAATTAAGTCTTTCAGTTACTTTCAGAGGTGAAATAAGAAACCTACATAATACAGATTAGATACATCACACTGTCCCTATGAAATACATTTGCATTTGGAATCACTGGTGATCTTAACAATTGTTGTAGTTTTAACAAATTATTTGAACTAAATCATTATAACCCAGACCAAAAGTAAATTAAATACATTTTGCTAAATATACTTTTGGAATAGCAAGCAGTTATTAAATGATAAATAACACATTGAACATATTTATTTTTTAAATTTACTTAATAAGTTATCTGCTTTTTTCATTTGTGCAGTCAAAAATATATATTGTATATATTGTATAAAACTGCACAGCATAGACTTTGTTCAAAACAAAACTTATCCACAGCCTTTCAGCAAGTTGTTTCATGTCACCCCCAACACATACACTGGCGTGTGCACAATATGTCTGTGGTGAGTGTGTGATTTCAATCAGTTTTTCTAGAATCCAGGGCTCCCAATCAGGCACCTTTTCTTTCTCTGAAAGCCCTTGAAGCTGGAATGTGCGTGAATATATATATCTGATGTATTCATTTGAACTGAAGCCAGATTCCTGGCTTAACCACAAAGAGCTATTTAATGAGTTTGAAAGCCTTTTAAGCAGATCACCATCCTCTCTGAGATCCACTTCACTGAATCAATCAAATAAATTCTTTGCTTCATAGCTAATGTTTGAGTTTTATTTCTGCATTAATGGAATAAAGGTTATTTCAACCTATTCTGTATTTTACAAAAAATCACGACACATACTTTTCTATTGAATCCAACTCGTATGCAGTCATAACAGATTTTAATCAGCAATATAACAGTATCATCATGTTATTAAATTATCTGTCTGGATAATTACCAGTAATAGTAACATGACACTGTTACATTACTGAGCAGAATCATATGACAGCATACAACATGTTTATGGCACAGTTATGTGAATGAAATATAGTAGGGTTCAAGTAAGGTGTTACGTAAGTCTTTTTTAGAATATATTCCCTTTCTTTTATTCACTCTATTTTTTATAACTCAATCAGGTTTCATTTACAGCAACGTACCAAGCATTCTCAGATTTAGGAAAACGTGTTCAGAGTATTAATGCTAATGACACACTTATGGCATATCATTCCTAGTCATAAGTCTGAACAGTAGCTTTTTGGTTTGCATCTCAGGATAAAAAGAATAAAGATTTTTCAACCTGTTCTACCGATTGATTACTACAAACAAATGTTTCTCAGTATTTAGAAAAGAAGACTTTGTAGGTCATGAAGTAATGAAGGTCACTTTGCAGGAGCTAAAACCCCTCAATAAAAATATAGATATAAACCATACACTGATTAGCCATAACATTAAAACCACCTCTATGTATCTACACACATTCTCCATTTTATCAGCTCCACTTACCGTATAGGAACACTTTGTATTTCTACAATAACAAAATGTAGTCTATCTACCTAGTCCATCACTGCATACACTGTTTATCTCCTTTCAACCTGTTCTTTAATGGTCCGGACCACAACAGAGCAGCTATTATTAGGGAGGTGGATCATTCTCACCACTGAAGTGACACTAACATAGGGGTGCTGTGTCAGTGTGTGTTGTGCTGGTATGAGTGGATCAGACACAGCAGTGTTTTTAAACGCCTTAGTGTCACTGCTGGACTGAGAACAGTCCACCTACCAGCAGCATCCAGCCAACAGTGTCCTGTGGGCAGTGTCCTGGTGACACTGGTGAAGCACTAGACTGGTGACCAACTGGTGGCCAACATAGACTGTGCAGCAACAGATAAGCCATCATCTCACAGTGAGTGGACACAATAACACACACTAGCACATCACCACCATGTCACTGCAGTGCTGAGAATGAGCCACCACCCATATAATATCTGCTCTGTGGTGGTCCTTTAAGGGCCCTGATCATTAAAGAACAGGATAAAAGGGGGCTAACAAAGTATGCAGAGAGACAGATGAACTACATTCTGTGAGTGTGGAGCTACAACGTGCACCTGTATTATATGTGGAGCTGATTAAATGGACAATGTGTGTAGATGCAAGGAGGTGGTATATGTGTATGTAGTTGTATGTAGTTTTAAAAAACTTTTTCTTCAATCCTTTAGTCACAGGAATTTGAAATCTGTGTGATTCACCCTTTCAGAGAGTTAAGAATGTGTAATGATTTATTACTTGTGTAGTGATGTGGGCAAAGTTTTTACAGGTTCTGACTGATTGCAGATTGAATAGTGGCGGTGCTAGGCCCACCCAGTTTTATCACTGACCCTCTTAAAATAAATGCTTACTCAACTGCACTTACTAACTATATGACATCCAAGTTTTGTTAGAGTTTAAAGAGGTCTAAATCTCATCCATCTGGTGGGAGAAGTATGAGTTTCTGCATTATCAGTAATGTTGTCAGAAACAGAGTCCAACAAATAGCTTCTGTTCAAAATTACTGTCAACGACAATCAATTACGAGTGACAGGCACAGCAGGTACAGCTCAGGTTGAAAAATGCTTGATTATTTATTTTAATTTGCTTTTTGAGACTGCATTACTTTGGATGCCAGCTGACTGATTTATAATTCATGAATATCTCATGTTCTTAATAAATATTTGATCCCTTGCTGATTTTGTAAGTTGAACAGTCTATAATTTCAAGGGCAGGTTTATTTAACACTGACAGATGTAATATCAAAAAGAAAATCAAGAAAATTACATTGTATAAAATGTATACATTTAATTGCATTTTGCAGATTGAAATAAACTTTTGATCCCTCTAGCAAACAAGACTTAATACTTGGTGGCAAAATATTTGTTGGCAAGGACAGCAGTTAGACGTTTTTTGTAGTTGATGATAAGGTTCATTAGATCATCTCTAAATCATTAAGATTTGAGGCTGTCGCTTGGCAACTTGGACCTTTAGCTCGCTCCATAAGTTTTCTATGGGATTAAGGTCTGGAGACTGGTTAGGCCACTCAATGACCTTAATGTGCTTCTATGTGAGCCACTCCTTTGTTGCCTTGGCTGTATGTTTTGGGTCATTGTTGTGCTGGAAGACCCAGCCACGACCCCTTTTTAATGTCCTGGCGGAGGGAAGGAGGTTGTCACTCAGGAGTTTTCGATACATGGCTCCATCTATTCTCAGCTGCCTTAAGATCATTAACAATGATTCCCCGTGTAGTTTTAGGCTGATTTCTCACTTTCCTCGTGATCAAGGATACCCTTACGAGGTGAGATTTGGTATGGAGCCCCAGATTGAGGTCAATTGACAGTCATTTTGTATTTCTTCCATTTTTACCAATGGCACCAACAGTTGTCTCCTTCTCATCCAGCATCTTACTTATGGTTTTGTAGCGCATTCCAGCCTTATGCAGGTCTTTGATCTTGTCCCTGACATCCTTAGAAAGCCTTGGTCTTGCCCATGTTGGAGAGGTTAGAATCTAAATGATTAATTCAGTCTGTGGACAGGTGTCTTTTATACAGGTGACAATTTAAGACAGCTGTTTTAATGCACGTAACGAGTTGATTAGAAGCGTCTGTAGGAGCCAGAACTCTTTGGTAGGGGATCAAATATTTATTTCTCTCTGCAAAACGCAATTAAATTTATATAATTTATACAATGCAATTTTCTGGATTTTCTGTTTGATATTCTATCTCTCACTGTTAAAATAAACCTGCCCCTAAAATTATATACTGTTCATATTTTTGTAAGTGGGCAAACTTAAAAAATCAGCAAGGGATCAAATATTTATTTCCTCCAGTGTATATTCTTCCTGCACTAGCTCACTCTCGCAAGACAAAGTATTGATCCCAGACAAACATGTTTCATTCTTCTACTAGCTTCAAATGCTTTTACATGGAGGCGTCAGGGATCGTAGGCAGGCGATAGAGATAAGAACAGGAACCAAAGGTGCTGTACATGTCTGGGAGCACTGTCTGTTATATGAAGTGTTGTTTTCAGGGCTCTGTGCCTTTACAATTCTGTTCTTCATTTAAGTTTAAAAGCAATTCGCTCACCTTTCCTTTCTCAGCGCAAAACACAACAATGCAGCTCAGAAGATTCTAATAGCGGTGATGCTGTAGAAGAGTTTTTTCAAAAAGGAA
Organism: Megaleporinus macrocephalus; assembly: GCA_021613375.1. Lineage (NCBI taxonomy): Eukaryota > Metazoa > Chordata > Actinopteri > Characiformes > Anostomidae > Megaleporinus > Megaleporinus macrocephalus. Next base: position 18,350,122 of record CM038715.1, read on the forward strand.
AGGTAACAGTCTTGAGGAAAACAGTGTTTTTGCTGTTATGTTACTTTTTGCTATTTTTTACTTGTATGTTTGTAGTAAATCTTTTCAAATCTTCAGTAGAACTGAGAGAATGGATTACTTAACTAAGAAAACAACAAGCTAAAACTTGTTGGCATATTTACGCTGGCTAAAAGTGTAATCGCATCTGGCATCCATCATTCATTTTGTGCTAAATAAAGACAAAATCACTGTCTCTTTTTTGAGTAATACATCGCTACAGAGTAATACATCGCTCACTTGCCTGAATTTTTTACTCTAAAGATCAGTGGGTGGGCTTGGCCCAGGATTGGTTGATACTACTGAGATTCCCAATGGCCATATGAAACATTTGCATAATACTTGCTGAGTATCGCTAAGAAAACAATAAAAACATCATAAAGTCATGGATTCTATCAACCTGATCAAGCTAAGAGATACAGTGTTGCACTACAGATAACACAATGGAGTTGTTTAATAACTGAAATTTGTGTGAGGAACATGACTGACATCCCTCCTTCTTCCCGTCTAACACTATACATTCACATCTCTACCCTCCACTCCAGTGACAAAGTTTTCACAATCTCCACTTCCACTCCATCTCCTCCCAGGTACCTGGTCCTGTATCAGTCTTACCACAGTCACAAGGTTGGGGGGTTCGGCCTTTTAGCTCCAGACAGAAGCTGCTCAGAACCCCAGCCCAAGTTCTTAGAGTTCTCCTTCTGCTTTAATCAGCCCCAATCAAGCTTCCCTCGTACTACTACTAAACACTGAAGGCATAGCCTGAACACGCAAACTCAGAATGTCCTGAAACGCATTTAACCAGTTACTATTTATTTTTATATTTTACAGTAATAGAAAAATCTGTAAATCCTTTTCTTTGGAACAAATCGTGTATGAGTTTTTGCCAAGGCAGTGAGTCTACCTTAGGGCACTTAATGCTGCATAATACTGCAGTGCCAGACAATATGTAGATTATTTACAGTAACAGGATCAGCATGGTTTAAATACATTATATATAATTTACAACATACCATACATAGAATAAATAATTTAGCTAGCTAATGTGCATCTGTGTGTACACAAGGGCAAATCAGTAAGTCATGACTTCTGTAGGCATCATGTTAGAGGTGTTGCGTTTTTCCACCTCTGCTCAATCAATAACAAACAATGCCACTGAGCAATGTGAATACTGTAGATTACATCAACAGACAAGACATAGTTTTTAAATATAACTACTTAATGGCCATCATTTTCATTATTGTGTATTGTGAGCATGGAGAAAAATGCAAATTGGGTGCAAATGCAATTTGCATTTCTTAACTATTGTTGGTTGGTTTAATCACATTTTCTTCAACAAAATGACAAATTGCAGTTGTCAAAATGTGATGGCTGAGTATAGATCTCCACAAAAGCCTGTTCTTTGAGGCTCTATAAACAGCTGCGTGACTCTTCCTTTATTTCCTCTCTGCCCTTTTCTTTGGTTGGTATCCAAACTCGTAGCACGTGCTTCAGGTCCGGCCCTTTGTGCTGCTCTGTTTACTGAAGACACCAGAAAGTTCTACTTTTACCTGCTTTAAAATTGTTTTAATGATTGGTTTGCAGAAATGTACTTCATTACTGAAGTTAAATAGTTTTTCCCCAGTAGGATAAACTGTGTGGGTTTTAGATTGAAGCTCTTGCTGATTTTTGTAATATCCTATTAAATTCAAATGTAAACAAATTACAATGTGCCTTTCCTTTTTGTTTACTTAAATTATATATTTTTACTTTTACTTAATTGCCATTTCTGAATAAAACAGGGTATCAGTAAAAATGATTTAACGGTTATCAATAAAGGGGAAATGTGCAGACATTAATTTCACTTTGAAAATCTATAAAATGTAATTTGACCAACTTTGTCAAAAGTTGGTCAAATTACAAAAAAAAACATTTCATATTTTGTTCTTATGTATAAAAAAGCAATATAAAGTATTGAAGAACTTCTGTTTAATTTTACAAATTCAAAGAGTCAGCCAAAGCTTATCATGCTCAGTATGTTTTCTTATTTAAAAAGAATGCTAAAGTCATGTAATTCACTGTTGACATTATAATGCAAGCATTCCTGAACACTATTTGCTCCTTTAAGAGAATGGAAAAGTAAGTAAATCTGCTGTAGGAATGGTGGTGGCAGTAACAGAATTATTAGTCTAAGAGATGATTAAAAGTGACACTGATGAAAGCCTATCTGCAGATATTTCAGACATGCATTCTCCTGATCGTACGGAGGATGCAATTGTTTTATCAGTTTAAGGTACAATTCCTTACACTGAATTGTTCTGGATTAAACTCTGTGGAAGACTGCACTCAGAGTATAAACAGGCTCCAAGATACACATACAATGTCTAATGGTACAGAAAAATGATTAGTTGTTGTTCTTAGCTTTGTCTGCAGTTAACTCTATCTTGCTTGCTCAAATTAAACAGAACTGTAGAGTGTTCTCTTGCCGCAGAGTGCCTATACAATTTCCTTGGTCAGATTAAGTAAACAATTAGTTTTAATCATACTCAGCAACAGGAAATGCAGTAATGCGCACATTACAGCCAACAAAAACAAGACCAGGCACTTCACCAAAATAAGAAATGTAAGCACACACTAAAGGAAATGTAGTCTTGGAAAAAAGGGGGGAAGGATATGCCAACTATGTAAACAGAGCAAGTTAGGAGCCAAAGCTTGCTAATAGCAACAGACTAAATTAAATTCCAACTTAAAGATCCCATAAGACTTGGAAAAACAATTAAGTCTCTTTTATTTGCCTAAATTGACTTTGACTGATTTAACACTTCAGTGCTAACAATTTAAGCACAATAACTTTGCTTTTTAAACACATATGAGGGCCAGTTTTAAATTTTTTGAGTGTTTTAATTCCCACACCCCAACAGCAATCTAGATTTCTTTTTTTTTTTTGGAAAAACATGATTTTTGGCTCACAGACGCTGGTAAAACTGGCTACTTCAGTCAATGTCATTACTTTACCAATACCCAGTACTTTTTTACCTCTCTGTTTAATTGAATCCTGTCATGCTGCAGCTGAGATTAGGTTTATTAACCAAGCTCCAAGATAAAATATCTTGCACTGTGACTCATGATCAACGTTCACTTACACAACACAAATCCGCTGCCCACAAATCATCAAAAGTGCTGCCTGCAGCAGATGTGTAGCAGCATTAGCCAGGAAAGAGCAGGCACAGGCAAACGTCATACAAATAGAGAAAGAAACCTCATACATTAATCACGTCCCTAACAAACACTTCACAGCTTGTCCAAGCAGTCTGTAACATTCTCAGGGCCATAATAAGGGCTGATGTTCCACAGAGCTTAAGAGTGGTTTAAAGAGACAATCAGCTATAAACAAGCGGATTATGGGATAAATTAGCAGAATCTGTGTTAAGGTCTTGAGGTATGCAAAAAGCTTGTGTAATGCTGAACAGCTAAACACCTATCTGAGAAAGTGCCTGTAGCATCAGCTCAGCCCTGAAACAGCAAGAGCTGTATTCCATTTTAATCCAAACCTAATTCCACTGCTTGGACTCATGCAAAATGCAAAAGCCAATGTCAAAGATGGGGACTTAAGTCAGCGACTGACTCACGACTCGACACAGATTCACCCTTAAATAACTCACTACTGAAATTCTCAAGATATTCAGCTCACGAAATTTCAGCCTCGGAAACATGTGTGATGTTATGTGTAGGGCTATGCAGTATAACATAATAAATATAAGAACCAGAAAAAACATAGAAAAGCTAAGCATTTAGGTCAGTGACGCCAAACGGCTACCTACCACAGAACATGTTTGTGTCCTCACCAGTCCGACTTTCATTCTTACAGTCACTCAACACTGTGCTCTCATATATCCTGTAAACAGATGTCATTTTACCATCAGTTAGCTGGAACCAAGCTGTGCTGTGTGGTTAAATGAACTATTATTGGCTTAGCCCAAACACTGTCCTCCCCCACACCAGCATAGACCAGTATAGCTGGACATGAACCAATCCAGTGACTTCGGTATGATGATGTGGGCAACATAGCACATTAAGCAAGTACTCTTTAAGAGCATACTCACACTAGGCCCGGTTTGCTTGTTCCGTGCAAGTCCACCTTTAAATCATCGTGAGGCAGATCTGCATGTACACACCTCTTGTGTACCTATGGTCAGTAGCATGCTGCTACATAGTTCCTCTTGTCAGAACAGCTGTCTTTGTGATCTTAGTGTTGGCGTCACTGGAGGGCCTGGGTAAATGGCACCACGCAGCCCTGTTGGCAGGACCTCTAGCCAGAATCCATTGACAAGACTCGTCACATTGTCTGTAATGCTTATCCTCACAGTGTTGTCTCTTCCTCGCAGTCCTTGACCGGGTGTGGTCCTGTCCTCAGTTTTGCTTCTGGGTTCGTGGAAGCACCATTCTTCATCAGTCTCTGTGGCGCTATCCCACTTCTGACACCATTGTGGCAGGTCACTTATCATACAGCCAAAGTTCATGATAGATACTCAGACCATTGATCAAACCCACTGCCCAGCACTAAATATCACAAACAATTTTGCTGCATTAGTAACGTCCACAACATTAACTTATTTACCAATAATAGTCTCTCTTACTTTGAGTCCAGCACTATTGTTGCGCTCTGAATGATACATTCATGGCCAGTAGCATGTCACTACTGTATGTTGTGTTTTTAATACTGATGCTGGTTAACCAGTGTGACCATGCTGAGCGACCAGCTAAACCCGTGCCCGACCAGTATAAACCAGCTTAGACCAGCATGGAATTCATGCCGGTCTGGGATGTTTTTTGACTAATGCTACTGCTGAAGCTAATTCATCACCCCTCAGCAACAATTATGCATATAAGCCAAATAAATAATGTAATCAGTGGAAAAGTTGTGAGTCAGCACTTCTATTAATGGTGTTCTTTGTGTTGTTTTCTCCACATACCTGTCAGACTTCCTGCCCAGCGCCTATGACATAACTTTCCCCTGCCTGAGTGTCAGAAGAAGATGGATGGTGGTGGGGAGCACATCTTCACAAGCGTCACTGGCTGCAGATGAATGTGGGAGATGAACTGTGGGTGGTGAACCTACGCAGGCTCATATCTACACTATTGATCATAAAGGTTCAGACAGGCCCACTGGCTACGCTAATCAGACAACAAAGCTTTTAGTGAGTAATCTAAACAGTAATCTGAATTGAATGACTCTCACTAAACCACTCACATAAAACTTTTTTTTACCTAAGGCAAGAGTTTGACGTAGAATATAAGCATTGTGAAAAGATTAAAGACATACTTTTCACTACTAAACATATGGAAAAAACGTTATGTTTTAAATTCCTTTTTACATATATCCTTGTTTTCATTGAAGATATGATGAGTGTTTCAGTCTGGACTGCTGTTTGAATGAGGTGCGATATGGTGCAGCCAATCAGAATTGAGATCATTTGCATATAGCAGTCCTGCGGGAACAGTAACATATAATTTAAAAAAGAATAGACTTTTGTATGTTAAATGATAGGGAGATGTTGGAAATAAGATGAACTTGGACTGTTTTGTTTAATAAACTGATACAAACTGACCTAAAAATGGAGAACACAATGCAAAAGATGTGTGATATGGCTCCTTTAATTGAACCAGACGTATTACAGGAAGCACCAAAAACAAGTTTTGCTTCTCTTTATTATGTCAGTTTCCATGCCATTAATTATGATCTATGTTTTAGATACAAATAGCCCCAGTGTGAGTTGAGAATGTTAACACTTACTAACCCTATCATATGTACCCTCAACAGTCTCTTCAGTAACCTCCAAACATAGCTTCACCCCATCTGTTACAATCCACAGACTTTGGAGTCACAGCCTTTTTGAGGTAAAACCAGCACATCTGTGGTTTCAAAGGTCACATTTTAAAAATTCATTACTCTAGAGTTCTGATGTTGGTTGTACCTTGCGGGAAGGGCACGGGGTGCTCAAAAAAGGCAGGATTCTGGAATTAAGAGATCAATCATCGAGAAATGCATTCATTATTAATGGCAAACCAAGCCAACTGCCACGTCTCCCAGCCAGGTAGAAGCATCTGTATGGGATAGAGTGGTTTTCTCTGCTGGATAAACAAACCCAAAATATTGGCCATTTACGTTTATGTCTCTGATGCATAATAAAACCGTGAAAATGCAGATATTGTTGACTGCAGATGCCACAGTTGCTATACCAACGCAGTCCATATACTGTTCTCAGTATAAATCACATTCAGCTCAATGATTCACAAGCCGTGTACCTGTGAATTTTTCATTTGGAAAGCCATCAGTATAATCATGGCTGTCGCTGGAGACATAATGTTTTGATGTTAAACAACACAACCCTGCAAATAACAAAATGCACACTGCTGGCTGGCACACAATCATATCCCAGGGGGCGCAGGACAATAAAAGATGCTTTTTCACACCTGGCTGGTGTTTTTACCTCACAGTGGGTGACAGAAAATATCTGATATGTCTAATAGGATTTTTAATACACTTTAGAAGCAGCTGTATTGTATATGTGGAAGCATATTAAACATAGGCATTATATTACCTCAATATAATAATGTAGTAAGACTATTATAGACAATTCTGCTTATTTATGCTTCTCAAGATAAATGTTATTACAGCATTCTTCAAACAAGCTCAATGATCTGACTGGGCATAATGTATATAAAGTAATCCAAACTGTTGGTAAGCCATAAATGTAAATCTCAGCCAAAACATGAGGTAAAACTTACCTCAATGTCAGTACTCACTACTCACTACAATAGTTTTTAATAAGGCTGTAGTCAGCTTTTAAATCAAATGTTCTATTCCACCTTAAATGTGCCATACTGGTGGACTGAAGTCTTGTTTAGACTGCCAGCCCAAATATGATTTCTGACGTATCCTGATTGAATACAGATTCATTTTTGACAGGCTTGGACAGCAAAAAAAACCAAAAAACATTAAATCCAAACCACATTTGGAGGTGGCTTGTAATGCGGTTCCAATTACGAATGGGGTTCAGTCTGGCCACTCAAACCAGATTTCAAAGTTTTGCGTCACTTGCAACGCAGCAAACGATGACAAATCCTGAGTGACAGAAGTGCGGGGATTCGAGAAGGGCACCTCTTGTTTATGCCAAAGAATTTCTACTCGCCCTATAGACCAACCACATGACAGATGATGCACATCCACCTCTCCTGCACCCACGCTTGAAGTCCACGTCACCAGCATAGCTACGTAGTTACTGACATCTATGGCGTCACCAAAGCAACCCATGCAGACAGGTTGGTGACATCTAGACACACAAATCCGATCTGATCACTTGCAAATAGCAGTGTATCTAAAAGATCTGATTTGAGGAACAAATCTGATTTGCCTGCAGTCTGAACACAGCCTTAGGCACCAGAATGTAACTGCTGCCCCGTTTAAGCAGGAATGGAAGGCAGTTACAGATTAAACACAGACACATATGAAGCTTTCAAATGATATTGTGTGTTTGACTTGAAGCTTGTGACAGACATACTGAAGTGTATTTTCTTCTAGCAGCTTCACAGTTAGTTTTTCAGTAGAGACATCTGTTGTAGAGCTGCATTTCTGTTTCTAATGGCCTGCTGATTAGGCTGCCACTCTTATTCAGTCAGTGATGTATCTGAGAATTCCAGAAAGCCTGTTTTTTCTCTCACAGACTGGGTCCGGCCAGGAAATCAAAATGTAATTTTGTTATTATGTTGATGGTGAACCAGACACATTTTACAAGATAAATACACAGATAATATATCGTTGCTGTCTCCAAAACGGCAGCTTTTACAGGAAAGGACAAAATTTCAAAATTTCAGAAAAGGACAGCATTTCTATTGGTCCAATTATATTGAAATTGTCACTCAATGTAAACGTCAGCTGTCACATTTTAAATGACATTGAAAATCAAAAATACAGATACATGTTTTTCTTTGGAGAATGCCTTATGTATATGTACAGTACATAACTAGTATAAAAAGAAGATGTGTGAAATGTGGTGAAGGAGTACTAGAAGTTCAAAAGCACATTCTACAGTTTATCAACATAAAATGTCCCTATTATATTTTACCAGGTGTTAGATTGTGCCCTGCTCTCCTTTATGTATGTCAAAACATTAGATCGTTATCTAATAGCAAGTATTTGAACTGATCAGAATTATTTAAGTTGTTATCTACAACAATTCTAAACTTTTACAATCAAATGTTTACAGAATGTGTATTGGGTGTGTTTTCATCTGTTATTTTGGGAAAATATGTGTAAAAATAAAGAGGCAGCAAACATATTTACTGAAAGACGTATCAGATGTCCACAAAAGTTGTACATAGGGTGGTGGTGAGTAATGTTTGTTAATAACACCTTTAGGGGGCAGTACTGAGAAATGTTTGTTTACATGATGTTTGTTAATAACACCTTTAGGGCGCAGTACTGAGAAATGTTTGTTTATATGATGTTTGTTAATAACACCTTTAGGTGGCCGTGGTGAGTAATGTTTGTTTATATGCTGTTTGTAAATAAAGGGTGTGTATGTAATGTCACAGGGAATCCCTGCAGTTACACCCACCAAGTGACAGAAAGACTAACTGAGTGGCAGTGTTAGTGTTCAATGTAAAAACATGAAAATACAAGAACATCTATAATGGGAAAGAGCTGTTGTGCAAGTTACTGCAAATTCTGTAATCATTTGAAGCTATGTCTTTACAAACTGCCCAAAGGCAAATGGATTGCTGCATTTCACAGAAACAACTGCAGACATTACTACATGCATTAATGCAACTGCATGCGAAGATGTCTCATCAAGTCCTGCTATACATGCACAATGGGCTGTTAAAAAGGTTCCTGTGTTCTATGCAGATATTAGCTAGTTTATAGTTTTCCAAATAAAAGTTGTAAATAAAAAAATCAAATATTTGTACAAGCCTATACACATGCAATCTATTGGTATATCTATTGTTTTTTATTGTTTGGTATGGGTGTCCTCATCAGTTCAATTTTACCAACAAATCCTTATGACCAAGTATGACCAAGGCGTTTGTATGCCTTCAGGCTTTGCTTAGTGTATTTCCCCAGCGTCAAAATCAGATACATATAAATGTCAGAAAACCCAATTCCTAGCCTGAACATGTCAAAGTTCATAGACCACCGATTCTTTTGGTTATTTGTATGGATACTGCCTGCACTTAAAAAAAATAATTGCTTGTTTCATGGTTTCACAGTTTCTCTTAAAATATGCAGTCATGTGACAGAATGTTTTAGAATGTTAATTACAAATGTGGGCAGGGCAATTAATCAGAAGCTTCACTTGCCAATATATGACAGATTTTTGCATTGGCATTCTTTCTACTCTTTTGTAGCTATTGTTAGCAAAATGGCCTCTTAAAAATTTCTTTCAGACACCAGAGAGTTCACTCCAAGGTCCCACCATTGCAAATATCATCAAATGATATGAGGCTACAGCTCCAGTTTATGCCGCCCCAGCAAGCTCTCTATAGATTTCTCCAGTGGACATCACACCAATACCAGCGTCTAGTCATCTTCCAGCTACTGACCGTGATAACTAAACTTTCTGTCTGTCCCTCAAGTAAGTCTTGAGCTGTAAACAGAACTATCAATCACTTTATTTTCCTTCTGTTTCTCTCTTTCCTCACACATGATGTCTGTCAATCCTTGTATCTGTCTGTCTACCAGTAATTGATTTGTCGGTTTCCCTCCTGAAGATCAATATTGCAGTTGATTTGCTTCTCGCTCTTGGCAGTCACGCTTTGAAGTGCACTCGTTCTTCAAACCCTTCCTGAAGTCCCATTACAACAACAACACTTCAAAACAGGACCGGCCATGGCCGGAAAAAGTGGGCTGTGGAGGCAAAAAACAAGCCATATAAGTCTTGTTTCCGGTAAAGAATCTCCAACCACAACCCCCCCGCAAACAGTGCTGAATCTGAAATGACACTGCTAGCTACTTGAGAATCTAATTAGGCAGAGAACTGTCTGCACATTTCCAATTTATGGAAATTAAGATGGTGCTAACTGTAGAGCTAAAACTGTACAGAGGAGAACTGATAGTGGAAAGCAAATGGGTTTTAAATCAATTTCTAAGGGAGACATGATTATGCCACTAATAACGAGAAGTGTCCTCTGAGGCAAAACATTTAAAATATTAACAGATACATTGTCATGTATATCCCCCCTCACTTTCCTAACCGTCTAGTCCTGGAAATTTAACAGAAGTAGATGTATTGTGAGGGGTAACAGGGATTCTATTTGAGACTGTCAGAGTGCGGTCCTGGTTCGTATCCTGCAGTCACAGTTTTGCCGTAACAACATGTTTCAACTTCTCATGTTAGTGTACATGTTATGTAGGTTACTGAGATGCATTCTTTGTATACTTTACCTCATTTGAGACTTCAGCATATGAACCTAGCTGCACTGAAAAAGCTGAATTGACTTGTAAATCATTCCACCTTAACACAAATGTATTTTCAGTTGATATTTGGCATACAGTACTGCACAAAATCAGAGACCAAATCATTTCCAGTCAAAATGATTATTATGTACATTATGTATTTTTTCAGGAGATATTTCTGAATAGAACTCATATAAAACAAGCCACTTGCACAAGGAAGGAAAGTCTAATAAAATAAGTTAAACAAATAGGAGTTATCAAAATTGGAGTTCAAAAAATATATAAAGATCAAAAAGAAAATGATCATGCAAGGCCTGGATGACCACCAAAACGGTCCCCAACAGCACTTAAAGCTTTCATCTTTGAGAGGAGTGAGAACATCAAGCCCCACTCCTGCTTCAGATCTGAAAAACACAGGTATTTCTGTTCATCCTTACACTGAGAAGAGAGCTCAGCACAGCGGGTGTCAAAGGATGTGCAGCTGACAAGAAGCTTCTCACCGAAAAAAGTACATCAAATAAGCTGCTGGTGTTCTCAGAACAATGGACTGGCCACCCCAAGGTCCAGACCTCAAAACCAATGAACATGTTTAACTGAATGTTGAGAAACTGAAAAGGCAATCAACTACCAAGACTGAACTTTGGAGGGTTTCTTAAAAAACCTGAAAGAAAGTCTCAAAAATAATGGAAGCCCATCAAAAGTAGTCACACTACATACTGCAAAAACTGATATTATTCTTAGATGTTGAGGCTTCAATGGAGTTATTCTCAAATATATATTTTTTAAATTATTATCTTTATGCTAAAAAATAAATAACCATTTTAACTAGAATGAAAGATGGTCTGACATTTGTTCCTTACTGTGATGTGCATGATTGATGCTGAATAGATGATTCGCTTTTGAATCTTGTAAATTCATTGCTTCACTCTTTTCAGTGCAGGCCAAGTGCGAGTCTGTGCCATATGCTCTGTTAGTACTGCAGAGATTAGAAGGCTTTGGCAGTACAAGGTCACAACACTCAATGGTGTTCTTTTAGGTGCGCTCAGTGTGACAAAGCCCACACAGTTTTCTAATGAGAAAGGGACTTCAGCGGAGTCCAGCTCCCTGAAGAGATCATATTATGAGATGAGTAGTCTATCCAATAGCAGGAAATAAAAATGGCTGCGTGGTTGTGCGTGTTTATGTGTGTATGTTTAGATCATTTTTCTGTACAGATGATTGTCAGTAACGTTGTGGCCAAGCGTAACATCACTGACTTATTTGCCTTTGTGGTTACAGTGAGTACTAATGATAATGGGGATTCATTATTCTCTGGCTGACTCCTCTATTTACAGCCTTCTGTAATGTGTGCCATTCTAGTAATGGGCAAGCACTGTTGACCGCATACTCTTCATAAGTATTATGAACACACAGAGATGAAGCAAAAAAATATTATAACCACTAACAGACCACTAACAGATGAAGAATAAATAATAATCTTGTAACAACAGCACATGTCAAGGTCTAGGATGTATTAGAAGGTAGGCAAACAGATGGTTTTCATAGTTGAGACCCGTACTTCTGTAATATACTACCATTTTTACAAAGCGAACATATGAATAACGATATACGTCACACTTAAGTTGTTATTACACTGATTAACCAAATTGGTAATGAGCCCATAGTGATCTGAATTCTGTTCTGATATTGTAAGTTCACGCAAAAAAAACTGTCACTGCATTTACCAATAAAGGGAGCACAAAACTTCTTTTATGCAGTAATAGGAAACAGTGTAGCACACAAAAGCTCCCATTACTGCCCAACATGGACATGTACATGTCCCAATGAGCAGCTCTGAGTGGTGTCTAAAAATTTGTGAACACTTTAGAATTTTCAATATTTCTGTATAAATATAACCTAAAAGTCCTAAAAGTAGCTGAAGAAAACTCAAATTCTACTTAAAATGTATTTATTGAGCAAATGATCCAATATTGCATATCTGTGAATGGCAAGTATGTGAACCTTCCACAACATTTCTATTGGACTAAGGTCAAAACTTAGGTAACCAAGGTAACCAGCCTTGTGACTGGAAGGTCTCCAGTTTGAGCCCCTGAACCAACAGGATACAACTGAAATGCCCTTGAACAAGGTACCTAATCCCCACCTGCTCTTTGGGTGCTATGGATATGGCTGCCCACCACTCCAGGCAAGTGTGCTCACTACCCCTTTATGTGGAGGTCAATGTATTCTATGTACACACAGTAGCAAATAATTCTAAAGGTTTTTAAGCACAATTGTTGGTAAGATAACACAGGAAGACCTAACCCTAACCCTAGATAGCAGAGTAACTCTCACATTTCTAAATAACACATCAGAAACATATCTGTATTGTAACATCTGTCACTCTGTTCGCTACTTTAGAAAATCAATATCTTATTTTAAACCCTGGTCATTTTGTCACACTTGACCTTTTGACCTATCAGTAGTAAAGCATAATGGATTTTTTTTGCAATCTTCAAAATGTTGTGCTCTCAAGAGAGAAGATTACACATTATAGGGATAGACAGATATAGAGGGTACATAGGCAAGTGTTTAAGTTTGAGCAAATTGGACTTCACATTTCAACCTTCTAACACATCTAATCGTTTGGCATACATAGTGCACCTTTATTACAATCTATCACTCCAGTTCACTGTAGGATAACTTTATAGAGGTTTTAACAGATAAATATGTGAAGTGGTTGCTTGTTTTTGCTTTGTTGCTACATGTATTGTTCTGCAGTGTCCTGAAGTGCTAGTATTAGCTTAGAGGGGATACTCCACTACAAAGGCTTTTATATATATATATATATATATATATATATATATATATATATATATATATATATATATATATATATATATATATATATATATATATATATAAATTCTGACATATGAACTTCTCTCTTACCAGACTTTATAGATTGCCCTTGTTATTGCTTCTCTTTAGTGTGCTTGTATAACACCTACTTGTTCTTATGAAATGTTCTTTTAAAAGAGGCATGTTATGCTTATTCATTATTTCATTATTTTATTTTTATTCACACGCTTTAATTTTCCCAAAACCCTATTTTATCATACTGTATATTCATATTCACCTTCTGTCTGAAACACCTGATTGGAGCTCCGGTGTGTTTAAGGCCCTCCTCCCAATAAGCACAGTGTCACTTTGCCCACTCTGTTCTAATTGGACAATCAGCAGAGTGGTTGAAATCAAAACATCCTGCCAAAAGTTCCCACCCAGGAGTTCAAGTAAAGTTTATACTTGTTAGACTACCTGTACAGCACTCATAATGTCTACATGGATAAGCTAGTTTTGTATTCATTTTTGTTTGTTTATTAAAGGTAGAAGTATGGAATTAAAACTTCATTTTGATGGTCGATCAAAGATGCTGTCTAGATGCTCAGTGTGTCTTAGATTGGCATTGAACTAAACATCTACTAAATGCAACTGAAATTTTAAGTTGCGTTGTAGAATGTAAATTAAAATATATCCCTAAAGCTAACCCTAACCTTAACCTCAATGTAAAACCTACAAATATTCCTAAAACTAGGCCTAACCATAATGTTGTGGGTAATCAACTCGCCAGAATGTTTGTTATTAATGTACGTAGTTCTAGATCATCTATAGGCGCCCAACTAAATCTTGACAACATGTAAATTTAGCAGCATTGTAGTATTCGAGTCTCAACATCTTGGAAATAGTTTCTGAGACCAGCTGAATGCGATGCCTCCAACCGAAGTGACTGAAACTGAATTTTTTTCTATCAATACTGATTTTTAACAAATAAAACAAACAATGTTTGACTTATTTGGGCCAGAACCGATTGTCATTATTATTACATTTTTTTTGTTTTATTATTGTTATTTTAATTTTAAAAAAGGATATGCACCACTTCATTCATTACACCTCCTTGTATCCACACTCTATTTTATGAGCTCTGCTTACTATGAAGGTGCACTTTGCAGTCCTACAATTCTGTTTCCTACACGGTAGCCCATCTGTTTCTCTGTATACTTTGTTGTCTTGCTATTACTCTGTTCTGTTGTGAGTGGATCACCTCAGTATCACTGAGAACAGTCCACTAACCAGAAATATCTGGCCGATAGTGTCCTGTGGGCAGCAACTGTGACCAATAATAAAGGACTAGAGGATGACCACCACAAACTGGGCAGCAACAGACGTCTCATACTGTCTCTGACTTGACATAGTATATATTATCTAATGTCCAACTGCACTGCTGTTTCTGATGCAATCATACCAGCATAACACAATGACACACCACCACCACATTAGTGATACTGCACTGCTGAGAATAATCTATCAGCCAAATAATATCTGCTACGTGGTGGTCACTTGGGGGTCCTGACTAATGAACAACAATAGAGAGGGGGCTAACAATGTATGAGGCTCATAAGATGGATTACGTGAATAATAATAATTAGGCTTTATAGCTTTTGCTGTTATTTTATAGAAAATATATTAAAGAAGTACAATTAATTTGGAATTGCTCTTCTTATTCTATTGATGTTCTAAAAGAATGTTAATCTGGTCTTGACTCAGACTTGCCTTTAGTGGTCTTGACTACAGCACTAATAGTTTGTTTGTTTGGGCACAAGCTTCTCTATAAAAAAACAAGAAGAAGTATTAAATCTGTTTCTATATTATTCACATCACTGTATTCTGGACAGGTCATAAATGTGGTCATTTTAATATTTATCTTATAATAACACCCTTGACCCTGTCCTGAAAACATTTGAGAGGGAAGCTGGACTGCGGCCCAATGACTCATCTTGTTCTACATTTGCTGTCTTTTTTTCTACATCTGGACAGATTTATATTTGAAAATAAACTAAAGAAAGGTTTAATTCCACATTGCTTACTTTGAATTGCTAAACAGAAATGGTGTGCTCTTTTTGAATATTAGCACATTGTCAACTGTTCAAACCACAAAAGCATGTTTAAAAAAAGCTTAAGAACACACATGCAGCTGACTGTGTATTACTGTGTATTACCGTAAATCCCTGTGTTATTGCAATGACTTAAGCTGCCAGCCATTTCATTTCTGGACATTTCAACTGGCCAGGCCAAATGATCATGCATATTTTCCAGTCCTATCTTGCCTCACGTTACTGGTGCGGGTCCGTAAGCAGCTGTGCATGCTTCCTCCCCAGAGTCTTATTCCAAGTAACTCAGAAAGCAGTATCCCTCATTACAGTGCCATTAACAGTGTTAGTGGAGCATGACATTTCTCCCCAACACTTCTTTCATTGCGTTTTGCTGAAAACTCTAAAAAGTTGGCTTGAGGCTCAGGAGACGGTGTAATGATGTCCCCAAGTATGAGTCAGCGCACTAGTGCAGCCCACCTTTCACTGTGGTTCTGAAAGCTTCAAGCCCAGACAGTCCACCAAGATTTCACATCGAGCAGAAGCCAGTGACAATCACCAAGCTACGTCGGTATAAACACGGCATACTACTTGCAAGTTTTGAACCCATTTCATTTCCCACCTTTCTCCTTTCTGATGGGAAAATGAGGTTGTAATACGTGTGAAGATCCTGCCAAATTACTCCCGTCACAAAGTGTCAGGGGAACAGAGTCACCTTGTTCTCTTTCTGGAGTTACGCTGCCTGCCTTCCACAAAACACCCTGTCTTGTGAGAGTGGCATCATCAAGTAACATTTTTTCATCTTCTGTCACAGGCTTATTTCTTGGGGAGCCCGAAGAAAGTATCTCCAGGGTCTTTGCACTGCCTGTTATTTTAAACAGGCCATATTCTACATTTTCCTTATACCTTTTTACAATTTTCATGTGTTTTTTTTTTACTTAAAAACGGTTGTAATGCATATTTTACATGATCACATACTTTCCTGACCTTTCTTTATCCCAGTTTTTCTTATGTGGAGTATAGAATGTGGTAGTTATAGGTCAGCCTGGGCACAAGCAATTGAAATTGTATTGTAAGTCTTTGGGAAAGCTGAGTAAAACAAAAAAAAATTTTGGTTGCTTGATATTAAATGTGACTGTTACATTAAACAGGTTTAAATGAAAAATAAACTATATAAATATAAAACACAGCTTGAAAATCTCTAATTAAACCTGTATGACAGGTATCTATGGCTGTGACAGGTAGTTACAGACAGGGGATCTAGCTTGCTAGATCTGGTTTTTGGGTTACCTATAGCTCACTGAGCTTCTCTAATTTTAAAACTGTTTTGTGTGGGCGAGGACAGAAACACCAGTCTTGGTTGTGAAATGCTTACGGAAGTAATGACCTTTAATTCTGGTGAAATATAGCACATATTTATTATTTGGGGAAGACGTGAATTTGGTATTGTATTTATACAACATACCTGTACATGTATAATGCGACCCAGAGTAACAAGATTAACTTATTTAGAAAGAAAACACATATTTAGGTTCTGTATTCTATGTAAGAACCTGGTTTTTGTATAAACTGAGAGGCTAGTGAGTGTAATGCATTCATGTCAACCACCTCCTCCTCTTTAATTCTGCGATGTGTGATTTCCACACTGCCACATATCACACTTTCTTTCCAAGAATTTGGACAAAACAGTTGTCTATTTTTAGCTGCGCGCTTCATACTTCAGTAGGCATATCTGAATAGTCTCCTTATCTCAAATGTTTTTTTCTTTTCCTAGCGTTAAAAATTTAATTCACATCCATAATACAACATCAAACTCCTTTTAAAAAAAGCAAGGAAGCTGGCGTTTTAGGAAGCTGGCCCCTGAAGTAAAGCTGGCCCCTGAGGTGAAGCTGGCTCCTGAGGTGAAGCTGGCTCCTGAAGTGGTCATTCTGAAGTCATTGTAGGCTGATGGGTGCAGCAAAAAAGTAACTACAGCAGATGGCAGAGCATCTACCAGAAATTGACCTTTTCTGCAGAAATTGGGTTCTTTTAATTAAGACATAACATCATAATGTGAAGCACATGTAAGCCTTTATTTGATTTATACTCTGATATTAGTGTAAATATTTGCCTTGCATACAGTACAGAGTAGGAAGGAAACAGTTGGCTTTTAAAGTTGGAAGAGAAGCAGCAGAACAGGCTTCATCATCTGCTGGTCCACACCTTCTAGCTCCTGCTATCACGTCATCTGCTGGTAGAGCACTGGCATGCTGAGGGTGACCTTGTTCACATGAGAATCAAATGCAGTAATAAAGTGCTAAGAAGTTCACAAGCGCTGCAAAGAGTGTCTTGAGGTTACACTGCCACCTACTGGCAAAACAACACAGTACATGTAATACAGTTCATTTAGAAGAGGTACGATTTAGAAAGGATTGTCTTCATGACAAATACAGAGAAAACAAAGGCATCCAGAAGGAGAGGTGGAAAGCACTCTTTGGTTTAAGATAGTGGTTACTATATTGTACAGTTTCTTTTGGAAAGAAAAAAACATGTTTGACATTAAAATACAGTTCGTTTCTGCAATAAATAACTTTTAAAGTCAGAATAAATTAGTACAGTCATCTTAAAGGCACGGCATCCATGCATATTATCTTAAATAATTATCTTTTAACACACATTTATTTCAAGTTTTTTTTCAACTAATAAGTCTCCTCATGTTTACTAACACAGAAAGTCAAACCGTTTCATGAAATGCGACTTACAGCAACATGCAGCATTATACATAACACAGCAAAGTCACATAAACTTTTAAGGTCTCAGCATAAACAGCACAGCAACAAAGTTTGGGCACCCCATGTTAAATCACAAATGTGTTTGATTGACAATAAGCACACATTTTAATGCACTGTTTACTACTAAGGCAAGGCAAGGAAGGAGAAATGTGAGAAACCTGGGCTGGAGTTCTGAGTGGCGTTGGCTGCTGAGACTTGATGCCATGCAAGGGAGGAACTTAATGATCGTGCTACCTCTCCCAAACTTAAGTTATTTCACAACTCCATTTACTGTTTATTTGCTGAATTTAACATATTGGGAAAAATATAACATGTGACCTGAGCAAAAGTTAAGGCACACTTAAGTTTTAGTTTTTTCCAACATGTTAAACTCAGCAAATAAACAGGAATTGTGTTGTAAAACTGAGATGTGTATGTCTGTTGGTAATGTCTGGACAGTTTCATTTAATCATGCTTAAAAATGTATAAAATGTGTAACATGACTGGGAGTGTTCAGACTTTTGCGTGTGACTGTATACAGATACTTTCACTACAGGAATAATTTTGCTGAAGGATGATTCACAAACACATTAGAAGTACACAGTTTGCCACTTGTCCCAAACATTGTTGATCAGCCACAGCATGTTTGATGTCTTAGGTCTGCTACTTTTGCTTTTGCCCTGGAGTTCTGAGGGCTAATATAATTTTACAAATTAGATTTTTTGGTGAACCACTTCTATAAGTATCGTATCTGATACATTAGCTTGGATCAGTTGATACTCAGTCCTAAATAAAACATAACCCTTACAATATATGCATACATTCATTCTAATAACATTAACAAAAATGTAATTATAAATTAAATCTTGAGTGTTTCAGAGTGGCCTGATGTGAAATGGTTCCATACAGAGAAACTGATTTCTTTTTACAGTGGAGGTGATGGGAATATAACCATTTTCTTTACTATCCATTGAACATAGAAGAGATGAGTCTTCTGAGATTTAAATGAAAATAAAATGTTGACAATGGTAACATAGTACACCACCGTACAACTGTTTTCTTTGCCCTGCATGTATCCCTAGACCAAATATAAGATTTTACGCCTAAACCTTATTCATCTTTAAACTTACTGAGGAGCAAGCAGCAGCCCAATCTTCTGATAAGCAAGTAACATGGATGCTATGGATGTGATGAATTCCAAATGGCGGTATTACTGGATCTTTGGACCTCCAGCCTCCTAAAAGATGTACAAAGTGTAATAGTAAATGTGGTCATTCCCACAAAGCATCATGCCCCTATTGGCCACTATGATGTACAGTTGATGGTGTAGGCTTTGGTCAGTCAGCAGTGCCCAAAGTGATTCAAAATGAACTTTCCCAGCTGCCTTCTGCTCTTCCAGTATCTCCTCCATCTCAGCAACAGAATCATCACAGCCCCGCAGGCGGGTAAGTGCGTGACTCAGGCAGCATATTCGTAGGCATTTCATCAAAAAGCTTTCAGTGAGGTAGCTTTTAAAGGTTTCAAACACTTCAGATGTCTGGTTAGAGATCTAACTCAAAAGTTTCTCTAGAACAGAGCATTTCACATCAAGCCACTCAAAAAAAATAATAACAGCCAGCATCACACATTCCAGAAAGAAGACCTGTGTGTACCTTAACCATACAGACTGCTTGTGTTATCTCACTGAGTGTGTTTACACGTAGTAATTAATAATTAGATTTCTGCAGTTATCTGATTATTCAAGTGGCCATGAAACCGCATACACAGATTTCTTAGATCGGATTAAGGCTTAGAAATCTGATTATGAAATCCGATAAAGAAAGCTGAATCTTAGCTCAGTAGTCAGGTTTTCTCAGCATGTGTTTACTCTTACTCTGATTTCTCAGTCTGTGTGCAAATGAGCAGCAGTAGCAGAAATGAGCAAACAGTTTTAACAAAGCAACCATAAGATGGTAGCAAAAAAAAAGTAAAAGCTAAAACTTGCTTGATGAAATTGAGGACGTAAACGTTCTATGTATGTTCATATTTTTTGGTAAAGCGACGACATAAAGAATGAGCTTTTTGTTATGTTTGCTTCAGGTGTTATTCTGCCAGTTTATTGGCTAGTTGCAAAGCAGAAATCTGATTACTGCCTGACTCATGTTTCCCCATTACCTGATTACTCAAGTTTATGTGACCGTGTTGGATGGATTGCTGACAAAATCAGATTTTCAGCAGTTATCAGATTATTAAGTGCATGTAAATACACTCACTCATCTTAACCCTTTAACTTCATTTTTAGGCTTCACTGTGTAAAGTGTTGCCATTTGAAGACCTCTCTGGTGGACTTCTTATTTTTGTAATTTCATGCAATGTGCATAAAAACATCCAGTAAGAACAATGTGAGTCATAATCTTGGAGCCTGATCTTCCGTTAAAAAGTGTTAAAAAGTGAGGATGTATATTAGGTGGGTAAGGATACTCCTATGAAATCCGAACCAATGACCTGAACTTTCAAATGACTGTTTCAGGCCTTACAGGGAGACTTGCAGCAACACATGCAGACTATAAAGTTGCAATTTCAGAGAACCTTGGTAGTGACAGTGGTGATATCTTAATGTTGGAGCAGTTGGTGCCAAGCACTGAAGCGCAATACACTTTATTATCCCTTTGGTTAAACCTTCTCAGCCTCCAGATGCTCTGAAATCAGGTCATTGACATGTTGGGTCTCCTGTAGTTGTAAATGCTTTAGTGTTGCATTGGATGAACTTTTCATATCACGCTTATCAAACTCTTCAGTGATTTCAGCCAGAGTCTTTCCTTTGGTCTCAGGCAGAGTAAAACAAATAAAGATGGCTGAGACCACGCAGACCCCACAGAAGGGGATGAAACAGTACTGTCCCAGACCGTTGACCATGAAAGGGAAGATCATTCCCATCAGGAAAAGGTTAATCCACATCATTGAGCCAGCCATCATGTAAGCTGCAGGTCGAGCCATCTGGTCAAAGAGTTCGGTGGGCAGTATCCCGGTCACTCCTGCAGGACCCATGCCAAAGCTGAGGATGTAAGCAAAGACACATACCATGCTCAGGTAAGGCATGCTCGCCACTTTGTCCTGCAAAGAGAGAGCCACGGTGAAGACCACAGCCCAGACAGACATGAGGACATATCCCCCTATGAGGAGCATGCGGCGGCCCAACCTTTCAATCAGCAAGTTAGACACTATGGACGCGGTCAATTCACAGGCACCCGTGCCGATGCTGGCATACTGGATTTTATCCATGGGAATCCCAGCCTCCTGAAAGATGTATGAAGCATAGAAGTAGATGGAGTCATTCCCACAGAGCATCATGCCACTGCTGGCTGCCATGACAACGTACAGTTGACGACGAAGGCTCCTGTCAGTCAGTAGCTCCCATAGTGATTTGGCATGTACGGTTCCAGCTGACTTCTGCTCTTCCAGGATTTCCTCCATCTCTGCATCAGAAACATCACAGCCCCGCAGGCGGGTAAGTGCATTACTGCACGCCTCCTTGTCCCCTCTGTCGATAAGCAGATAACGAGGGCTTTCTGGAAACCAAGGCAGAGTGAACAGCTGCAACAGGCAAGGGACGGCATTGCTGGCTAACAGATAAGGCCAAAGACCCTCACTGCCCAAGACTTCGGTCAGGCCGATCACCTGTCCCAGAAAAATTCCCATTGCGGTGAAAACAGCAGAAGAAAAAGCCACGGCGCCCCTTAAGGCCTTAGGAGCGCTCTCCCCAAAATACATAGGCTGGACGTTCATGCTGACCCCTGCATTAACCCCAACAAGCAGCCGAGCAGGGATGATCATCTCAAAGGACCTAGCTGGGCGGCTGCTCAGGGCCATGACAGCACTAATCAGAAGGAAACAGTTGTTTAGCAGCAGGGTTTGCTTGCGTCCAAATCTAATTGCCATTGGACCAGCCAACAGCGATCCCAACAAACCGCCAAGGGAGAAGGCTGAAACGATGAGGGTCCATATCAACATAACCTGGTTAGACTCCAGAGGTGTGCCCCACCTCTCCACACACGTCTCGTTGATGAATCTCTGGATGTAGGCAGTAGGGGCGTTGATGATGGCGAGGTTGTAGCCATACTGTAGAGTCCCTCCAATAGCAGCAGAGCAAACAGTCAGAGCAAGAGTTACAGAACAGCCCTTTCTGTCCTCACTACTCTTACCCATCTTCAGTAATGACACATAAGCCTGAGTATATAAGCTGACGAACAAAGCACTAAGCTACATATAAAAACGTGTGTCATGCTGAATATGGATACACGTGCCTAATGACCAGTACACCTGAATGACTGAGGGCAAAGACCGGTAGCTAGTCAGCTCACAGCTTTCTCTGACTGTATAGGGCGTGAAGCCAGACGCAAACATCCGTCCCTTCCCCTGCGCTGTGTGTTCAAAATAAAAGCCCCATCATATCTTGGCATGCAAATAAAGCTCATTCATGAAAAAGATCTTTTTTGCTGAACATATCTGTCAACATTTAACGGGGTTAATAAGAGTTTACGAATTTCACGACGCCAGAGCCGTAAAGTTACATTCTACGTTCAAAACATGTTGGCAGCGGTGGGATTCGAACCCACGCCCCCGAAGAGACTGGAGCCTTAATCCAGCGCCTTAGACCGCTCGGCCACGCTACCGTGAAGGGCAGTGTGTGTTTAATGTGATCAATTGCCAAAAATCCACAAATATGTGCTTATATTATTTCATGGATTTTATAAATGAATGAGTATTTAATGGTGAAACACTAACTACTTTCTCAGATTAATGAGTATTTGCCAATTTTACATACAAAACTCAGAAGATAGTAAGTTCATTGGTGGTTTTGGATAGTAAACAAAATGCCAATATTATCATCAATGTAAGGAAACCGGAGTCTGTCCATTTCTCCATGACCATTTCACCAAACCGCTAAAGTACTAAATTATTTTTAAAATTTTGATGAATTTCTCCTTTAACATGCTCGTCTGGCTCTCTGTCTTTCTACAACACAAGAATAATCTTTCTTATTTAGTTTAACAAAAGGTGACAATGCCAGCACAATAATAAATATTAAAAAAAATAATAAAATAAATATAAGCTAAAAATGAACAAATGTTTTGCAGCTTTTCTATTTGATGAATTTTAATGTACAGTAAAGTTCGTGTACAAGGATCGTGAATAACGTCTTGATCATATTGATCAGATCTGACCAAAACTCAGTGCTAAATAAAACCAGACGTAAATGAATACATTTTTTAAATAATTCATTAATTTGCACAAATTAAGAAAGTACAGTCAGAGAGAGAGAAAAAAATAACTGAAAGAAGAATTAAGTTAACAATAAAATAAACGGACACACGACAATATCAATAAAATAAAGGAGACATATAATACAGTAGATTATACAACAGATTATTTATACAAAATACTAAAATCCGAGATTAAAAACAGATTTTAGGTTTTTCGTCTACCAGGAGAAAGATAACGATTTCCAATAATACTACACTACATTGATAGAGTGATGAAACAGAGGTCTAGTCTTTTGCACCTTGTACTGTACAAAAATATCATATTTTAAAAACGAGCGCGCGTGTAAGATGACGTGTTTCAAACGTGCGCGCGGTGACGCGTCATGTAAAGCGCGACGAGGGAAAACATACTGGAGAGAAATGTAAGTTCTTTTAAAATCTCCTCTGATCTTTCGAGGCGTTCGTGTCAGCGCTGGTCTTATTTCTTCTTCGCCCTCAGTGCTTTGCTGTGGTGGTGAATTCGGAGACACTGAGCTGCTATCTCGGTTTCTTCACTCAATTCAGCTCTCTGTCCAGCGACGGTGCTGCAGCAGCTCCTGCATCTAATCCCGATATAAGCAGTTAGCTTTCTATTCGCCACCTTTTTTTTTCCTGTTTAATCTTAAATGGTGCAGCAGTTACGACACGCCAGAATGTTTTCCAACAAGAAGCGAACGAATAGGAAGCTTACTTTAGCTTCAGCTTCAGTGACAGAATCCTACAGCACAGCGACGATACAGCATTTTTGCAGGTTTGCATTAATGGCAGTACAAAGTGACTTAATGGTGACACGTCAGTTTAGTTCTTAGACCAACTGCAGTCCTGCACATCAGTCCTATCCTATTATAGCAATTAATAAAGTTTTTCTTAAAGTGACAGTCCATCCAAATTGAAACAAAAACAGTATCCACTACGGATATTGTGTACATTTTCTTACTTGCCCCTACAGTGGTGCTGCAGTAGTGGCTATCAAGGTTTTTCTATTTGAAAGCAAGCAGTACTGGTTAGAGGTGAAGAAAATATTGAAATATTGAAATATCGAATATCGCTTATATCAGGATGTTTTGTGATATTGTATCGATTCTCAAAAACACAGTATTAATGAAAGTGATTCAGTGTGTGTTGTGTTTAAACCTCTGACCACTAGATGGCAGTGTTGTAATCCCTTTTCAGATCCACTCCAACATTAAAAAGGGGTACAAGGGCGCAATGCTATTGTAAGCATTGTAAACCTGTTCATATAGTGGTGTGTTTTAATAGTAGGATTTGAAAAATTGCAATATATCACTTTGCTTGCAATATTGCGGTATATCGCCATAGATTGAATTGTGACCGCTGTATCACAATACATATTGTATCGCCAGGTTCTTGCCAATACTAGTACAGTTGAACTACAGGACTCCGGTTGAGCATTAAATTGTAAATAATGAAGACCCATGACTTGGGAGGTAAATCAGCTTTGATGGCTCTCCAAATGCACCAAATCTTAGACTTAGATTTGGCATTATTTTGCAGCATGGTCACATTTTGCTTCCAAGCTCTGCCAACAATGTCTATATTTTGGGGACAGATCTGATGGGTCCCAGAAAAAGGCAAATTCAAATATGATTTAATTTATCTGCGATTAATCTATTGATTCCAGATAGAACTGGACTAAGAAGTGTGCTCATTGTCACCTGGCATTTGGCTTCTTTCCACAAGTGGACATGTTGAGATCACAGTGTTATTTCTTGAGACACGAGTGGTACTTGACCTGACATTTATAATTAAAGCTGATCCTTTGATGGCATTGAGGTGTCTGGCATTTTCCTCTCATCATTTTTTCCAGGGCTCCATCTCCGACCAAGAGGAAGGACCGTGCTGATGATAAGCCTAAAGAACGAGGCAAGGACAAAGCAGGCACAAAAGAGAGTGCGGAAAAAGAAAGGGGCAGGGAGAAGGCCCGCAAACGCCGAAGCGCTTCTAGTGGCAGCAGTAGGTTGGTCTTATGTTTCCATATTTCTGTCCAGTCAGAGTGTGTATCCCACATGACAGTAGCTGCTCTTCTTTCCTCTTGTTAACACAGCGTGTTTGCAGTGGACCGCTGTAAAGTCAGGCAGCAGTGCTCTGATTCCTCATCTCCTGTCGGTTTGATTCTAGCTCCAGCTCCAGCAGCAGCTCTGCCTCCAGCTCCGGCTCATCGAGCGGCTCCAGTTCGTCCTCTGCTTCCAGTCGCTCCGGCTCCTCCAGCTCGCGCTCCTCCAGTTCCTCAAGCTCGTCTGGCTCGCCCAGCCCCAGTCGGCGTCGCCATGACAACCGTCGACACTCACGCTCCAAGTACGTCATATCCTGTCTAGGAGATTTTATCCACAATATTTCTGACCTGCATGAGGCTTTGCAAAAGTTGTACAGTTCCACATTTTAGTCAAATGTAAACAACCAGCAAGCATCATGCACAGATCATTTCTGTACAACATGTACAGCTGTGAAACAGCCTCTTGAGCCAATAACTGATATTATCACATATTATAATGTTTTTAAAAAGTTAAAACATTTCTAGAAATGATTTGTCTTTCAAACTGAGGTTACAGTTACTTCAGCACGCATCATTTTATACAAGCACTTGAATCAGACATGACTGGGTGCCTTTCTGCACCTACAATTAGACATTGCTGTAACATTCATTAAGCAGATAGTGCCCACATGATTCTTAAATGGTAGAGTGAATATCACACCAAACACTGTCTCTGCCAATTAGGGTGAAGTTGCTTTTGGGAAGTCCATCTTGGGTTGGTTAAAAAGTCGTCTGAGTTTTTATAATATCTGAGTATTAATTCCTTTAATAGCTGCTAACCGTTAGCCATATTTAATACAAATGCAAAGTAACAGTAAAATATATGTAATTATATATGTACAAATATATGTATTATTTAGTAACTCCCTTTGTACAATTATTATAATAAATGGTCATAAATGGATACAGAAGACAGCTAATAAGCTGCACACATGCATACCTTGAACATCACTTGGAACTATTATTATACCAACTTTCTTGGGTAAATGTAAATAATGCAAAGTAACATAAAGTAACATAAGAGCTGCTCTCTGTTCAAGAGTAAAGTGAAGAATTTAGGAAGGGTGCTAGCGTATCAGTTTGGCAAAAGTTTGTGGACACCTGATTATCACTTACAAAGGCTTGTTGGACAAGCTGTTCAAAAATCAAGAACATTATTATGGAGAAAAACACTGGAGTCCCTCCCCACCAAACTAGTTAAACCATGTCTTTATGGGCCTCGCTTTGTGCACAGGGTTGCAGTTAAAAACAGCCCCAGATCATTATTCCTGCCTCAACAAACTTTACTGTCAGCCCTGTGTATCTTGGTAGGTATTGTTCTGCTGGCGTCCACAAACTCAGATTTGTCCACCCGACTGCCAAGTAGTGAAGCATGATTCATCACTCCAGAGAACATGTTTCCACCGCCCCGGAGTCTAGTGGCAGTGAGTTCCAGCGAGTGCCTGGCATTGCATAATTAATCTTAGGCTTGTGTGCAGCTGCTCAGCTCTGAAATCCCATTTCATTAAGCTGTCCCTGTGTTGATGTTGCTTCCAGAAAGCATTTGGAACTTAGTAGTGAGGGTCAGATGCAATAGTGGATAGTGCTTTAGCACTCAGTGGCTTTGATCTGCAAGCTTGCATGGTGTACCTCTTTGTGGCTAAGCTGTTGCTGCTCCTAGACATTTTCATTTTGCAGTGGCTTAAACACCTGAACTCAATAATTAAGTGTGTCCACATACTTTTTGCTGCATAGTGTATGTATATACACTACTGCTCAAAAGTTTGGGATCACAGTGAAATTTTCTTGTCTTCAATGGAGTAGCCTTTCTTCCTTAACGCAATTCAAGAGTTTTATTGTCATGTTTACAGCAGAACAGACAGTTACACTGTACAATGAAATTCTTACTTTGCTCTTCCTCCATTCACCAATAGATAAAGATAACAAAAAAAAGAAATAACAAACATATTTTCAAAATATACAAAGTATAATAATATAAGTTGAAGTAAATAAATGTATTTTTTCATATAATTAAAAAAATACAAAATAAAAGTTACATGTGTTTTTATGTGCAAGTATGCAAGAAACAAATGTAAACAATAATGTAACACAACAATGGACTGACGGGTCTCTAAAGAAAGTTGTTTCTTTCTGGCCATTTAGAGCCGGTCAGCAAGCCATCAACTGCTGATGCTTCAGATACTAAACTAACCTAGAATGTTGTTCTCTCTTTTATACTCACTTATTAGTAGAATGTTTTTCAGCTGTGCGTCACAATTGAGCAAGAGTGTCCTAACAACCAATTAGCCCAATAACATCCTTAACTTTGATTGGTGGCCATACCAGGAGATTTAGGCAAAAATAGGCTTTAATACAAACATTTTTATTCTTTAAAAATCATCTGATACTCTTAAATTAATTGTGAAATTAACAGTAGTGTTTGTGAATTGCATGAAAATTGCATCTAACGTGATCCTGTTAACAGATTCAAGGTTTTTTTTTATTCGTTGTTATTTCGTCTTCCACTTCAAGTGCCTTCTAGGCATTTGAGACTGACTCTGTAATTGTGACTCTTGAATAGATCCAAATCCGTTAAGAAGGATGAGAAGGAGCGGCGCAGACGAAGCCCGAGTCCACGTCCTACTAAGGTTTATTTGGGCCGTCTGACCAGAAATGTCATCAAAGTGAGTGAGAGCTTGTCTAGTCCAGGTCACGTTGAACATTTTGTTGGTTTGGGTCCTGTGAGATATCCGTGCCAGAGCCACTTTATTCATTGTCTGTTAAGGAACACATCCAAGAGATCTTCTCAACCTATGGAAAGATCAAGATGATCGACATGCCAGTGGACAGACTACACCCTCATCTCTCTAAGGGCTACGCCTATGTGGAATTTGAAACTGCAGATGAAGCAGAAAAGGCACTCAGACACATGGACGGAGGTTGGTTGATACCAAAAGTCTTTTCCTCACGCGTATTGATTTAAACAGCAGAGAGATTTACTCCTAGGTATGTTTTTTTAGTTCTTTTAGTTATTGTGCTTGTGTGGTTTTCTCAGGTCAAATCGACGGCCAAGAGATTACTGCCACAGCCGTCTTGACGCCCAGGGTGCGCCCAGCCCCACGCAGGCTCACCCCACCACGCAGGATGCCACCTCCACCGCCCATGTGGCGACGGACCCCGCCTCGCATGAGGCGCAGGTGAGCAAATACGCCTCTACAACACCAGGTGTGTCTTTTGGAAATGTTATTTGATTACATACTCCCGCTTATGTTCTGTTGTTGTATTCCATAACATGCTGTAGGTCACGTTCTCCACGGAGACGCTCTCCACCGCGCCGCAGGTCTAGATCCCGCTCACCAGGGCGACGGCGCCACCGCTCTCGCTCCAGCTCCAACTCCTCACGGTAGAGGGCAGCATGTCGCTTCTGTCTCTACTCCTTCTGTTTAGCTTCTCTGCACCAGTTTACATGTAGTCTTCATCTCCTTCTGTTCAAAAACACTGTGTTGTGTTTATTAGTGAATATTACTGCCTGCTGATATTTGCAACCTTTATGTTTTAAACTACATGTTATTTAAAATGTTATATTTAAAATACCCGGTGACTGTTAGAGCTTCACTCCATTATTGTTTTAGTTGAGCTGCAAATATATACATTATTTGTATATATTGCATATATGTTTATTGTACATGACCTGTAGTCAGTGACTCTTCGTATCCTCTGACATTAATGGTTGTGCAAGTGATTGAGCGTAAGTATAGTCTTAATACCCAAAGCCTGATATGGTCTTGGATGCATTATATGAGGCAGTAAGTTTTCATGTTTGTGCTTCTCTTATTAAGTTCTATATGTTTTATGGAATATGACGTTGACAAGGCAGAATTGTGGTTTAGTTTGTTCATTACTAGCCCCCTGCTGTCCAAAAAGATGAATTATCTTGTCGTGACCAAATAAAAAGCAAAAACTCAAATCTGTGTAGGATCATCAATAACAACACAGGCAGACCATTTGTTCAGCACGTCTTATTCAGACTGTAACCAAATAGCTTACAAACCTGAGCCACAGTACCTCTGAGTGTATCCCAGCGAATGGCACTGAAATATAAGAAAAGTTTAAACTCATGTTCATCAGTTTTCACATTTTAAAACGACGTTGGTGTGTATTGTACAATGCCTGCTTCTTGAGTAAAGCACAGAACCCACACACACACACACACACTACCTCTTATAGGTAACCACAGGGCATAGAAGTGCATTCAGTTCTTGTCTAGTCTTACGTAAGACCAATTCAACAGTGTATTCTCAAGATTATTTAGTAATTTATTTTTAATATTAACTATAAAACTTTAGCACAAATCTTTAGTACTAGCTATGTTTTTCCTAAAAAAGCCTGGGGGGCATTTCTTGTGCCATTTCTCCTTGAAGGGGCAGTCTGCCCTAAAACTAGCATTTAATATTGTTACACTTTAATATTGTTACAATGTTACACAGCTTTGCGTCCCCTAGCTTCATCATTCTAACAGAATTCTAAACGCTGTGTCCTTTTGTGTTTTTATCCCTTTCATTACACAACCCAATATGCACTACCCAATCACATTACACAGCGACTGGGAAACCACTGACATAGCAGCTAATAAATACAGACACTTGGCTTCCTAGAGAGAAAAAAAACAGCAAACGTTCCTCCCACACTTATCCACACCAAAGCGCTTGTTGTTTTTCAAAGTTCCTTCCACCTTCAAGATAAGATCATCAGAGGGAGGTTTTCCTAGTCTTTGAACCAGAAGGCCTCACTCTAGAGACTACTGCGGTTCTGCTGTAGGAGGCGAGTGTGGGAGCGTGTTTACAACAGTGGGGTTGGATACATTTATCATTTTGGCCAGACTGTCCCTTTAGGAATTTTCCTTCACTATAATTTACTATACTACATTTAATAGACTTCAGATATTCTCCCAATGAGGGTTATTAACCACACAATCAAGAGAAAAGTAACAAATCAAGCATTTTTATATTTACATCATTTACATAGCATTACCAACATCACACATTAAATAAACTAAAGGAGCTGAAAGCGGGAGAGCAAGAAATCACTTCAATCACGAGCCTTCTTCAAGGTTTTGCTTCTGTGTTCTCCGCCTGGGGCTGGTCCATCAAATCCTTGAAGCCAAGCTTGTCCAGAGACTCCTTAGCCATCAACTGCCTAAACAATGGGACAAACATGGTGCTGTAAGTAACGTTAATGTTCATAACTTCCTTATCATTTGGTCCTTACGATGCAGTCACTCAAGAGGGGTTTGGTGTAATATAATTTATTATAGTGAAACTTAGTCAGATTTCTTTACAGCGGTGATGAATGGAACCATGGGGTTACCATGTCCACCACACTAACAAAGCCATTTTATTTACAATCGAAAACCTGCTATATGTGTCACAGTACACAGTTTTATATAATGTTGATGACAGTAATATAGTCATACATGTAAAAATTAAGTTTTGTTTGGGTACTCTTTTGCCTTACATGTCCCATGCACATACCACTCTGCCATAACCGGATTAAAATGAAATGGTATAAAATCAGTTTTAACCCAACACATTATCACTAAACTATCCTAAAACAGTGTTTCAGACATCAGGCAAGATATCTTGCTTTCGAATGCATGGAAGAAGAGCGCGCCCACAATAGCACCCAAACAAGCTACACTGGATGTTCATCGAGCGCTTGGAAGGAAGGTAACAAGTACCAGCACCATGTAATAGGTTTAAAAAGAGCTCCCTGAAGATCTGAGAACTTATTTTATTATTATTATTATTATAAAGAGATTATTTTTGTGAATTATACTTATAATTACAGTTAACTTATAATCTTATACTCAGTTCTTATATGCCTGTCATGAAATGCTGACATGTTAGTTTTGTTTTACTACTAAAGAAAGATTTATTGGACTTTATTTTTCTATTGCTTAAATACACTGACTTGTTTTGAGGAAATAAGTAACACCAAGTAAAGTGAAGTCCATTTTAAACACATTAAGTACTATTGATACAATCTGTTCCTAAATAAACTATTAAAAGATTAGGTGATTTTTACATTCCAGATATGTTTGTAGATTTGATTCCAGTATACTTGAATGGGTTTTAGGATGTAATTTAAAAGTAATGAGGTATTAGATTAAATATTTCAGGACGTAATTAGTAAAGTAATCCAATTACAATTTTTAATAAGTAATCAGTAATGGATTACTTTTTTTGAGTAATTGTTCAACACAGAAGTTGGCGAGCCACAACACGTTACCTCTCCATTCTGCACTCCAGATACTCTTTAGACTGTAGTCGACACAGCGAGTTGTCGTAGCTGTTTTCTCTGAGACACCTCATAAATTTCTCTTTGAACGCTTTACATTCACCTGTAAATATAAACACTGCTATTACCGCTCAGTGAGAGAAAAGAGCGCTGCATGTGAGCAGAGCTGACAGCTTTCAGAAGGACACAGTTAGCCTTAGCTTAGGAGCTACAGCGAGCACTGAAAAGTTTGGCAGTTACATGGTTACCGAAATGATCTAAGGGGAAGGATCCTTTATCCGGTGGGCGAGGTTTGAACGACTTTGTTCCGAAATTCATCGCCGTCGACATAGTGGCTATTATTTGAAGCTATAACTACATTTGACCGAAAATAGGGACCCGGTTGTTTTGGGAAGCTCACCACCAAAGCTTCAACATGCACTTCAAAATAAAAGTCCTCGTAGGCGTCTTACGTAAATGTAAAAAAGGTAAGAGTGCATATTATTAAATCTATTTAATAATAATAGTTTACTTTAGTGAAAAAAACACTAAAGTAAACATTAAAAGTAAAACATTAAAGTAAAGAGATATGTTCTTTTTTACTTTTTAAAAACGATTGATAGAACGAATATGTATCAGGAATGTTTATTGGTTAAGTACCAGAACGCTGCCTCCACGCAGTTTCGGAGACATGGAGGAGACCAACACTAAATGATCTTAAAACATGGTTTGAAACATAATCTATTATTACGTGCTGAACCATTATGGATTTTTGGAAACTGGTAGTAAAACGTTATAGTCAATTCTAAAAGAAACAGGCAGCTACTGGACACACTTAAATTCGACTAAAATATGATTTTATTTAAAGCTCTCAGATTTGACATAACCACTAAATTAAATCTAAGTGTACATTTAAGAAATAAGTTACTAAATTCTCTTAAAATGCGCAATTAAATGTGTATACCTTTATTTAACTAATAAAAAATTATAATTATAATAATGATTATTGTTATTAGTAATAGTAGTAATACTTCTTCACATTATTATTATTATTATTGATGTTGATGTTGTTTCAATTCTCTCTGCGGATTCATGACTTTTAAGTATATTATACTGTAGTTAAACATGATTTTTTTTGTCTTTTTATGCTGCGAGTGCTATCATGTGTAAAACAAAAGATGACCAACTTTAAACTTTCTTTTTTGAAAAGAAGAAAGAACACAGTTTAAAAGAATAAACCTTTTTAATTCATATGTACAGTTTACAACTGGTATATACAGCGGCTTAATAAATAAAGTCTACAGTAGTCGGTTCTCAAAGCTTCGGAACTTGGCAGGTCCAGCTGGATGAGTCAGACTGATACACAAATTCTGTCCTGTGGAGCAGAAACAAGATGTTAGTTTAGATCAGATATTTGTTTATTATTATTAATCTGCATCATTATGGAAACAGGTTGTATAGGAGTACTTCAGATTTTTAGAGATGGATGCGATATTCTGACAGTAACCTCAAGTAAAATAGTCAAAGTAGCCAAAAGCAACGTTATCAGTTCTAAACCCTCTGCACGTTCCTTATAGAACTGCAGTGGAACTTATTATATTCAGTCTATCATCATAGGAGAGAAAATATGTTAGACTCTATACTTTTTTTTTATCCTTTTGGTCCTTTCACTGCAAGAAAATGCTGACGCTCACAAGAGTTACGAAACAGCATAGAAAACTTAATATTTCAGAGATGTTATTATTATAGTCCTGCATCCAAGGTTTTAATCTTTTTAAAGAGATTTTAATTGACTGAACTAAGAGAAACAAAAGGAAAAGTAATGAGTAAATAAATGTTGCTGACTCTGTGTTTGGTTACTGCTGTTTAACCAGCTCTGTTTATGTTATTTGAATTGATAATAAAATGAAGAAATTAAGGAAAAATAAGTAAATTGGAATTTGACCGGCCAGAAAAGGCTGAGCAAAAAGCCACTGGGCCAACAGAGGCCTGCTAACCTCATTCTATCAGAGAAATGTAGATTGTTTTCCTCATAGTTGTATTTAAATAGGATTACATTTTTCTTAGAGAAGTACAAAACTGTCTTAATTAAAAGTAATGTAAACACTAAAATTCTGAATTAAATTAAAGTTAACATGCTAGTCACAATGCAGCGGTACATTGTACGTTTAAGTACATGGAATTAAAAAATGAAACAGGTTACTATCCACTCTTAATAATCAGATTCTCCTAATTTAACTTGTGTTGTAAGCAAAAGTAAAATAACTCACTCTCTTTTTTGTGGTTGTCCATTTCCCCGGCACAGCAGACCTTCATCACATGGGCAGATCTGGTTGATACTGAAGGCCAGTCCTCCATCTGGCACAAAGCAGCTCTCGCCCAGGACCAGTCGCCGCTTACACACCATCTCACCATGATGGCGAGCACAGCACATTGAAGACCCACACTCTTTATCTACTTTACACCGAGCACCTGAGAAAAGAGTCACAGAGGCAGGTAGAGTTTACATACCAATCCAATAGTGCACCAGAATTATTTCAAGGTAAATATAGTTCACCATGATCCAATTTGTTTGGTCAAACTATTTCTACAGCAGTGAAATATAGACAACAATGTTTTTTCATGTATGACAGTAGATGATGTCATATCTATTGTCATATGTATGGCAGTTGTATGCAAAAGTTTGGCACCACTGTTTTGTGAACATAAGTAAGTGTTAACCAAATGTTCATTTATCTACTGAATTTAACAATCATAATCAGTCATAACACTGAGACTATTAAATTAAAACTAAAATTAAAATTAAAACATTGTTAGTGTTTTTATTTGTACATCCCTGCTATTCCTCATGTAATGGTTCTAATTGTGTGTATAGCCTGTATAGTTCTTATCACTTCATAAAGGTGTTGTCCTTACCCTCCTGTCCCTCTGGGATGCTGCGGATGCATTTGCCAAACATGCAGCTGAGTCCCCGCACACACTGCGCGTCTCTCCGGCAGTACTTCCCTTCCTGTCTTAGAGGAACACACAGGCCAAAATGGCGATCGCAGGAGAAACCCTTTCCACACGCACGATCATGTTCACACGCCACCTAAAACAAGAGAGGAGAACCAGAAACAGAACCTTTTTATTAGCTACGTGTACTAGAAAACAGAATTATACAAAAAATAAACGTCTATTAATATAAATATACAGTATCTACAACAACCAGTTAGGGACAAAATTTTAAAATGCCCATTGCCCTTTAAACCTTGTTGAATTTCATGATGAATGTACCAGAAGCGACTCAAAAAAGTCTGTTCCCCAATAAACTTAGCATTTTGTTGTCAAACTGTACAAAATACAATAAAAATATCATCAGACAAATTTACAGCTGAAGAAAAATAAAAACACTTATAAAAACACTCTTGGACCATTTCTGTTGAGCTGTACAATGTATAATATGTACAATATATAAATAACATAATGAGTGTTTCCTACAGTTACCTGATAATTAAGTATTAAGGTTGGATTCAGTATGCAAGATATTAATGCACATGTTTATCACTGTTGTAACTGTATTACTTCACTGTATTACTGAATAAGGCCTCTTCAGTAGCTATTCAGCAAAACTGGTAGTTAATAAGTGAGGCCGTGTGCCATGTAACTGCACCAAACTCATAATATTGTTATTACTTGTGCCCATTTTATTTGTTTGCTCATTTGCCATCTAGTAAAACAGACAGTTATGCATCTCAATTAAAGCAATAGAAGTAACTTACAGTGTTAGAAATCCACTTCCATTTCCATTTGTTTTACTGTCTGTACAGCATATTACCTGCAGTGCTAGTAATGATGTCCTGCAGTCTATGCTAAGATATAATACCTGCATATCAATTCAGCAGGTAAGAATAAATACTGCTGCGTGTATTTATATTCAGTACAAGTTCAGCTAATTTCGTCCAACAGGACAGTCTATCAGATAGTTACATATATTTTTTGCAAATTTGGACGTATCAGCAATTTTTAAAATGTACACATAATTTCCTCAGGAATAAAATATCACACTTACACAGATTTACTTGTTTTAACACAAGTCGCTATGTTATATTCTGCTTGTGTGGGAATGACGCACATGTTTGAAATGCATTACACAGTAAAGTGACCAACTCACCATATCTCCCCTCTGGCTGTCTGGGTTTGCCTCTGTCTCTCTGTCTCTAAGCCCCACAGGTCCTTCTTCCGGTGGGCTGTAGGGCATCGAGAGCATCCAGGCCCAGATCCGTGCCTGAACGGCTGACACAAGCATACACGCACACAGCATGCGCAGGACTCTCGCTGCAGGCCTCATTTCTGATTGTCCAGAACAAGAGAGGCTGAGCGTGACCTCCAGAAATAGCTGGAAAAAGCCTGCTAATGTTTAATTCACAAAGCTTTAACAACAGTAACAGCCAACAGCCCTATCTGTGATGCTTTCTGTTTGAGGCATCAGTGTATTATGGCTGTCTCTCTCTTCCGTGGCTTATATGGCCAGATGCAGCCGTCCTTTCTCTCGTTCTTCTGTTTGTCAAAACAGCAAGATAGGAGGAGACAATTAGTAGTTAATGGATTAGCAAAATTGCTTGCCCCACCCCTTAACCCCCATTGCACTTACGTACTTTTGACAAATTCATCAGCCGCAGAGGTTGTGAGTTGGGGGGCGTGGGGGGTAGTGGTCGTCTGGGCTAATGGACAGATAACAGGCTCCCACAATGGGGCAGGACAAGCACCTCACCTCCATTCGCAGGGTGAGGGTCTGAATTGCAGACAAACAGTCAGCGGAGAGACAGTGTGGAGGGCCGCTTGCTGTTGACCTCGGCCCCCTGCCTCTGGACAAACAAACCAGCCCCCCCGAGCCCTGCCCCCCCTGTGGACCCCTTAGCCTCATGCTGGGAGTAATTTGCAGTAGCGCGTTCTACAGACGACAATGGTCACCTCATTAAATATAATTACCATCAGTGTTCAGCAGCACCCAGTGAGTAGCACGACGCTGCCAAAAGCCAGGAGGCTGCTGTTTTCTCTTCACCTTTCTGTTTAAGCAGAGAAATAAATTAGTAATAATAGTTCACTGTATGCCTAATACTGAAAATAAGGGTCACAAAAAAGGTTCTTTAGATCGGTGCCATAGAGGTACTTCCTTTATTTCTCTATGTATTTTCTGATTTCTGAATAAGCTACTTTTGTAAATGAGATGTGCTAGTTTTAAAGATTTAAAGAACCTCTACATAAAGGTTCTACTCACAGAGATAGTCAAAGCCAGTTCTTTTAGAACCTTTGTTTTTAAGAATGCAGTACCTTTCTTATCCCCAAGACCAATTTATGGAAATAACAACAAAAAGCAAAGCCATTCAACATCAACAACAACTACAAGTAATAATTAGATAATATACCCACAAATCAGTGTCATCTATGGGTTTTCAGAAAAAAGGTTTGAAATGTAAACAAAAGGATTCAAAGTGGTTCCTTGTAAAATTGTTTACTGTAGAGAATCTTACTGGCTCAGATTTCTTTACAGTAGTGGTGATAGGAACTAGGCATCACAACATCCACACAAATATAGCCTTTTTATTTGCTATCCAAAACAACCAGTGAACCCACACTGAAAACATAGTACCTGATTCAGAAGTGTACATTGGTTCTATTTGAATAAAACAAACTCAATTCTCACCACATACAAGTGAGTAATATATCAATATTAATATATCATTGCTGTCCAAAAAAACCCATGTATCTCTATTTTTGTCTATTTTTATTCTTCTATATTATTTAAACAGGTAAGCTGTCGTGTACATTGTGTGAATTCATGATAAATAGACCAATAGAAATGCTCCTCAATCACATGGTAAAAATTCTGATTCCATTGACTTACATTGACAGTGTCCTCCCCTGTAAAGTTTTCATTTGGAAATACATGTTTTTCATTGGACAGTGACAATATATGATTTATGTGCAACCCATATGCAATTTGAATTGATATGCTCTTTTTAGTGTAAACGTGTCTCCTAAAAAAAGTTATCTTTGGGTATTATTTTGTACTCTTGCATATGCATCTATGCAATATTAAAAAATAAAGCACATCTAAAACCTTTCACAAAGCTGTCATAAAACAATGTCTCAGGCAACCAGCAGTGTATCTGATATAATTTTATGTAATAATCATCTATGAGGGAGTTTTTAGAGGCATTTAACTCTTGAGACATCTGGTTCCTATCACCACTGTGAATAGATCCGACCCAGTAACTTTCTCTAGAACGGAGCACATCAAACCACTCTGTTTACATCTTAATATGATTCAGTTATGCAAGTTATTTTTATTGCTATACAGATGTTCAGGGTTTTTTCACTGTGATATGCTTTAACAGCAGTTACTGATTTTAACTGTTAACGCTGGTGGATTTTCATAGATCTGTATGTCAGTGTTGGTAGGCCTCTAAGAGTAGTCATTGGTTATCACTGGTTAATCTAAATACTTGTGTGCTATCACAAGTTGCTTCCTTTTCTTTTCTCT
Source organism: Megaleporinus macrocephalus (assembly GCA_021613375.1). NCBI lineage: Eukaryota > Metazoa > Chordata > Actinopteri > Characiformes > Anostomidae > Megaleporinus > Megaleporinus macrocephalus. Next base: position 18,388,366 of record CM038715.1, read on the forward strand.
GTATTTAATACTGTATGTTAATTTTAAAATCTTATACTTTTCTATATTGATTCTGTGCTTTGTTTTGGTATACGGTGTTGACCAGTGATGGATGGGTTGCTCTAAGGGAGTTTTTTCTTGCCACTGCCAGCCATGGTTTGCTCACTGAGAGAGCTAGGACCCAGGTTTTTCTATGAAGTTGACTTGTGATTTGTTGTAAAATGTATTATGTAAATAAACTTTGATTTGACTTGACAAATTAAGCGCTTACGTAATAGTTTACTTTTTTCCCATATCTGATTTTAGCCAGTGTCAATATTAGTGATTTTGGCCAGTGTTGGACCTGTGTATTATATTGGCACACCTCTAATATACACAATGCCTCAGGCACCAGGCAGTGTATTTATAACCTTTTTATGTCATAACTTTTTATGAGGGGGCTCTTAGAGGCATTTAACTCTTTAAACATCTGGTTCCTATCACCACAGTTCTGACCCAGTACCTTTCTCTAGAAAGGAACATTTCTCATCAAACTACACTGTTTACATCTTATTATGACTCACTTGTGCAATAACTTTAAAATTCCTCTTTTCAAGTTACTATTTTTCCGTGTGGAGTTCATTCCTCTCTCTTATATACAGCTTTTCAAAGTTGCAGGACTTTTTCTACAGGAACTTTTGTATCGGATACAGAAGTATCAGAGATGTTATTAGTCATATACATTGTTGCTTTGTTAAGGTGGGATCAAGACAGCTTAATGGAGGTCACTGATCCCTTAAACTACAAGGAGCTGAATGTGGACCCACAATCAAGGTTGTTACTGAAAACTTAAGTTAATAAATGAGTAATGAACCTGGAGTTCAAGGGGTTAACCAGTTTGTTGATACATCAGCATGTGTTCTCTGGATGCACTGTCTATGGTGAACAGATGAGTCTTTGGTATCTTCTGCATTCCACTTCCTGTCCACATTGGTGAATACCAATGTTGTGACTAACCACTTAAGGTCAAAACTCTGTGAGACACTGTGCTGACTTTTGACTCCTGTTTCTCTGAGCAATTATCAAATCTAAATCCAAATGTAATTGTTTTGTTCCATATTAGTTATTAGTCATATTAGTTAACTTGTTCTGCACCTAAACACATTGAAAGAAACCATCTATAATAAAACTGTTTTATCCTGAAAAGCGTTGATCCCAGTGGAGGTGATGGACTTTAAACTCCAGGCTTGGTCAGATTTTTGTCTTAAGATGTCTTTTTTAGTAACTACTATGAATTATTCAGTAAGTACGATGGAACTAATTATGTAGTTATGTGAGTAAGTGAGGAATGTGAGCCCACATACAAACCCTGTAAATGTCTAAGGGTTAACTGCTTATTTCTGTTTGTTCATGTTGTGGTGTAGGTTAGCAGCTGTGAGTGGATAAGATCTCTCAGTGTGTCTGGATCATTGTGGTGGAAACGCAGGAGCATTGTGTCCTAAACCTCCACGTATACACAGCGCCTGTCTGCACTGAGAGCATCGTCTGCCGCCTCATTACGAGCCAATTAAAGGCTCTTATCAATTAATGATGGCTGCGTTGATAATGGAGGAGAGACACTAGAGAGAAATGTCATGAAGAAGCTGTGGTCCTTGCTTACCACTTTGCATAACCTAGCCATCTAAAGAACAGTATTCTTAAACTGTGACACAAATATTCTACTCTCCTAAAGGAAGAAATGCATATCCCACAGTATGACTCAGATACAGCAATACTGCTGTTTCTTTTTATCAGAACTTTTTCCCTCACAAAACGTTTAGCAGCATTTTTTACTGATCAGCTCCGAAAACAACACATAAAAAGTTTTGTCTCTACAGTGTTAGATAGATAGATAGATAGATAGATAGATAGATAGTTAGATAGATAGATAGATAGATAGATAGATAGATAGATAGATAGATAGATAGAGAGATAGATAGATAGATAGATAGATAGATAGATAGATAGATAGATAGATAACCGCTAAGGTTAAAGTAAGATTAGGGTTAGATTAAGGTAAGGGTTAGTGTAGGAGTAAGGCTGAGGTTAGAGTAAGGTTAAGGTTAGATTAAGGTTAAGCTTAGGGTTAGGGTTAGAGTAAGGTTAGAGTTAGAGTTAATAGTAGCTCTGGTTAGGGTTTTGGTCCCCAGTCACGGGAAAAACTAATTAATGGAAGTCTGTGTAATAGCCCCACATAATTTATTCAGAGGAGAATTCCTTTAAATGTACAAATATGTACATTTTTATGTCTTTAATGAACACAGGTTAATAAACATGAGCTGGTATAAACACTAAGATAGTGTTTTGGCACTAAGATAGTGTTTTGTAAGATCTAAGATAGTGTTTTGTAAGATCTCAAGTAGTTCCTGAAGACATAGCACATGTACTAAGAACAATGATAATAATATGCACATCTTTATGTGTTATTGTATGTTTTCATGAATACAGGTTAATGAACATTATGTGGCATAAACTACAAATTATAGATATTTAACATATTTGCATGTCAAAAGTCTGTAATAACTGTTTACATTAATGCACACTGGTGAAAGATGAACTGTTCTTGATTCACTGCAGTTGACTGTGATCATGGTTGCACATCCTCAGTATTGACAAAACCTTTACAGCAGAAGCAAAGATTTTGTAAAGATGTAGGTTTCAAACAACTAGTGATGACCAACTTACCAAAACCAACCAAACAAAAAACAACAAACATAAATGGGTTTAAGAAGTTTGACTGAGATTGTATTATCTTTTATGTATGTCAAAGGCCTGAACTCAACCACACTGACACTGACAGTGAGCATTCCAAACTAGCATGTCTTGGAGTTTCTTACAGTCTCTGAGCGGAGCATGAATTTCAGAGGTGACATGCACTTCCTGAACAAACAGATGTGAGAAGAGAGGCAGTAAGCATCAGGGAGCAGTGTGTGAACGTAAGCATAATCCAACACAGACTGTTTATTTGGATGGACCTCTATTGGTGTCCCAACACAAGACAATATATTGACATGAAGTGTCTGTGGTATTGGAACCGAGTGGAGATCTACCCCACCCTGTTTACTTTCCCTGTTAGGCCTCCCTGATGCATTAACACTCTTCTTTACAAACACACCCACACTCTATCACCATGTTTAATTAGGTGCTGATCAGCCCAGCAGGGGGTAAGTCACTCTGCAGTCAGTGTTACGTTAGTGATTTCCAAATAAATCGTAGATTTTCCCATTGTAACACAGTTGGAATCCATTGTGTGGATGAGCAGACTAACGTGCGTATTGAGTGTTTGTTTCTGCATGCTTGCAGGTCACAGGGCGTGTGAATGTGTTTTCATTTAATGAGTAATGCCTCGCACATTATCTTTGCTGTCATTGGCATGCATTATGTTTCCATCAAAATAAATCTACTAGAGGTTATGAAAGTGAGCTGATACCGAGCAACGGAGTCTCATGCATGAAATCAATATTGTGAAGGATGTTCCACAACATTTCAGTAATATGTATTGTTACTAAGCTAAGGTTACATTCTCTCTCCCTCCTTCTCTCTCTCTCTCCCTCCTCTCTCTCTCTCTCTCTTTGTTTTCACTTATTCCATGTTACAAATTAGAATGGGCGCTTGTTGGTGGAGAGTTGTCAGAGTTGATTTAATCACTGGTTTTTCATTTCTTTCATTGTCTCATCTCTTCACCGTTCTTTTCTTGTCTTCTATTTTCTTTGCTTCTCTTGTTATTGTCTCTTCTTCTCACATTTCCTCTCTTCTTATCTCCTTTTTTTCTTCGCTCTTCTTTTTTGTTCTCATCTCTTCTTTTTTCTCCTCTGTTATGGGCTGTTCTCCTCACCTTTCGTCTCTTCTCTTCTCTTTGTTTTTCTCTTCACCTTTTCTCTAGTTCTGTTCTCTTCTTCTTTCTTCTCTTCTGCTTTTTTGTATAGTTATTAAGCACTCTTTCTCACTTCTTTTCTTTCTGTTTGTTTATTCACTTATTCCATGTTACAAATAGAATGGATACTTATTGTTGGAGACTTGTTAGTGTTAATTGTTAATTTTTTAATGTTCTTCTCTTATTTTCTTTCATTGTCTTTTCTTCTTTTCTCTTCTCTTCTCCTCTATTCTCTTCTCCTCTCCTCTTAGGCACAGTTAAGCACAGTTAGGCTATGTCATGGCAGGTTTGAGGATAAAAACATGCATTTCCCAATTAGCTACTCTTAAACAGCAGTCTTCATCTGTTTTATGTCTGAGTGAGCTTACAGAAGACACAACACATAAACTAAAGGTCATCACAGTTTAATTGTTTACATGATGCCAGAGCAGATAGTAGATTAGAAAGTATATTTTAATCTGTAATGTACCTTCCTTAAAGAAAACATACATTATATTAATCATAACATTCATTATATAAATATGCAAAGAATAATGTAAAAAAACAAAGAACATGATTGAACTGTTGAGAAAAAACGGGAACCATAATAGAGGACACATTGCCTCTTTGCTGGACATCCCTCTTAATGAACACCATTCCATGGATGAAATTTGGCAATGCTGCTTCCTTATTAGGAAATAAAAAATCTTCTACTTGGCCAAATTTATATTTTGTTGGTTCTTAAATGTCAAAAGAACATTTTATGGAGCTTGTTTGTTTGAGGTTCTCTACTGGGGGCTTTTAAAGCTTCCTTCATTACTTAATTTCCGTCTTCACTCTCGGAGTCCTTGTCATAATTAACCCTGAAAATAACTCCGGGACGACAAATAACCAAAAGAACTTTCATATTTTTGGAACTTGTTACAATAACTGTGTACTCTTTAATAAGATAATTGAAGCAAACTTTTAGAAGTACCTTACAAGTTACTTTCCCTAATAAGCAATTACTTTGTAATTGGTAAAGTAAATCAACTACTTTTGGAAGAAGAAATTAACTGTAATTAGTTATTTTCATTACCTTGCAAAGCAAAAACTACATCATAATTACTGAGGAAAAAAAACCCTAAGTTTTCAGGAAAGCCTATTGTTGTGCAAACACCTACTATCACAGTATTCACTGAAACTAAATAAAAGCTAAACGGTTACTTTAACATAAAAACTTAAACTACTAACAAACATGGAAACTAAACTAAAATCAAAAACCAGTATAAAAAAATATTTTTAAAAATTCATTAGAAAACGAATAAGCCTTGTTAGTACAAGTGCTATGGATGCTGCCAGGTGGCCTGAGCTGAATGTTTGACAGACATAGCAACAATAACTAAGGGAGGCGGACCTGTCAAAACAGTTAGTTTCTCATAATGTTGAAAGGTGGTTTTTTGTCAACATTCTGTGCAGCTCGTTCAAGCTAACAATAAACGGATGTGTTTGCAGGCGGAGCGTGAACAGGTCAGTTATGCTGACTTGAATCTGGCTCTTCTCTGCCAAACTAGCACTACATTCTATAAGCAAATTAAACGCGCTGTCACTTTGACATCACTGTAGGCTACAGTGAGAAACTGCTATGAACCCAAAACAGGAATTGCCATGAAATGATAATTGATTTCATCAAAAAAATAAACACATCAAGGAGGTGACTGTGACAACTGCCTGCTTCCAACATTTTTTACATCCATAGCACAGTCAACCAGAGGCCAGAGACTTACTGCCGTCCTGAAGTCATTATAGCAGGCCAAGACCCTCTGCAGCGTGTGCTCAGCGCTAACGAGGAAAGCACACAAGACGAAGCGGAAAAGTGTTAGGGTTAGTGGAAAAGTGTGGCTCCAGGTTTGTTTTGTTTTGTTTTGTATTTTCGAACATGTACAAGGTGTTTGTGGTAGTCTATTATTAAGTTGTTTGGACACGGTTTGATGTTTATGGGGGTTTTATATGCTCTGATTGAAAGCTGAGTTTGTAAGTATTGGCGTCATCTTACGAGAAGCTTGTACCGCAGTGTAATACAACAAACGGCTGTGTAATGGAAACTGCTCCATGGCACTTTGGAGCATAAAAGGTGAAAGCACACAGTGTTTCTGCTTTATTCAGCTTTCTGAGATATTTACAGGTGAAATTACACACGACATCAGAAACACATTCATCCAGGGCAATAAAGCTTGCAGGCACCGCATCATAAATATCTGAACAGCTGGCTTGCATCTCCTTTTGCAGCATCTGGGTTGTTTCAATTATGTTATTTCTGAAGGATGATGTAATAGTATGTTTGGTAAAGAGACCTCTCTCTCACACACACACACACACTCTCTCTATCTCTCTCTCTCTTTTGCTTGATCTTCATTTAAAAAACAGGACTGGTCTGTTTCCTTTTGTTCAGAAGCAGCTGATAACCTTATGAATGTCACTTAGAGTGCTTTTATAATCCCTCTGTATTTGTTTTCTCTTCTTCTGGGATGGTCACCATGCCATTACTCTGCTGCCTGGACTGAGATTACAACTTCATCATTTAGCGGCCTCTTTCATGTGACAGACGTATGGCTGTGAAGAGATGAGTGTGTCCTAGTGTTTTTTTCCTCTCTGAACTGCAGCCGCATTGCTGTCTTATGCACACACATACACACACACACAGACAAATTTTTCATACATTGTCAGAACATACAGTTCTGTGCAAAAGTCAGGGGTGACCCTGTTGTTGATTTCATTTCCAGTCAAAACAGCCAAGAACACTTTAGTCATTTTTCACTGTCAGAAAGAATTCGGGACTGCCCTCCAAAACATCCAAAACAGGGACTTATGAAAGTTGTTAATGTCCATATTTGTTAATTGAAATGTGGCATATATATATATATATATATATATATATATATATATATATATATATATATATATATATATATATATATATATATATATGCTGTGCTGCACATGCAGGGACAGCGCTGCAGGACAGCAAGAGCCCGTGTGTGATGAAGCTTGCATGGGAAGGTTCAAGACAAAACCAGAGCAGCATGACTTAATGGTGAGGACACCAGTTGCACAAGTCTAGACCAGCAGGTAGACAGATGCTCAACTGGAGGTTCAGCGACAGACATGGGCTGTGGGTCAGGGTAGAGTACAACATGGATGGCTCATTGCACGTGCCAGCATGGGCTTGTCGAAATACCTACTGCAACCAGATGTGCTTAGACACACCAAGAGGGGTACATCAGACAGCCAGAAGGTGACCTATATCCAGTCGCATCATGTGTATGGCGTAGTGGATTGCAGGGAAAGAAGCACTTGGCTGACAGAACTGACGTTGCTGCTACTGCTGTTTAAAATACTGTGGCACTGAATGTGGTGAACTGTGAAGAGTTCAGGTTGATAGGCCAATGGCCACACAACCTCTAAAGGGGGAGCTTTTTTGCAGCAGGACCCTATTGACCACACTGCCTCAGAGTAGTCGGGGAGGTGTGGCCATGTGAAGGACCATTAATGGGGGCTCATGGTAAACATACACTTTCTAAAAAACAGTTATTAACATTGTTTATTCATTAGTTAAAGTAGGGCATATGTGTTGTTTATGTGCTTTTGTGTTGGGATGTGGGGTTATTTTTGTTACTTGCTGTTTGTGTTAGATGTGTAATATGTGCCTTTCTGTTGAATCATGGCCTCCTTTGTATATTTACACGAACACCACACTTACACAAAAGCAAATTACACAAAAGCCGGGAAAAAAGTCAGGATTTAATGTGTCTATTGTTTATTTTTATGCACGTCACTCTTCCATAGTTAAGCCTAAGTCTGTTCTTAAAGGAGTCACTGATATTGTGTTCACCTTCAAAGAAGATTACATATAGGGATATGCAGAAACGCCTAACAACCATAGCAGACCTAGTAGACTAGAGAGACTGTCACCAAGAGATAAAACTGTAATTACAGCTTAAAGCTTTCTTCATTGAAAGAGAGGAGAAAATCAAGCTTTACTTTATGTTCATCCCTCTACTGTTAGAAGACAACTCAACACAAGAGGTCTGAAACGATGTGTAGCTCTCATGGAACTACTGAGAGAAGAAACTACACAAAAAGGGGTGAAATTGGAGCACTAGAACACTAAAACTGAAAATTTGATGTGTAAAGTAAGTATTTATAGTATTTTGTTTTATGTACTGTGTGAGTTTTATGTGTTCTTTCCTTATTTATTATTTTTCTCTCTTCCGCAAGTAGTTTTGCTGCTTGCCAGGCCAGCATTGTAAATAAGAATTTGTTCTTAATAACTTACCTGGTTAAATTAAAGGTTAAATACATTGTAAGCACTTCCTCCCAGCGCCTGCAGAGATCTCAGTCTCCAGAATTCTTGTCACAGGCCAGCATCTAGCCGGCTTCCCAGTAGGTCCAGTATAACACCTTTTCTCCACAGCGGGGTCCTGCCGTCCTCCCTGGAGCTCACAAGGCCACGGGATTCGCTGATCTGCCTGAATACTCACCTCCTCTCGTCTGAGCTCACTCCCTTCGTCTCTTCCCCACAGGTCACCACGCTGTGAGGTTTGTTTGGCCATCAGACATTGTCATCTCGCTCAACCCCCTTTTGTTTGAACTGTCCAGACAGGAACTTGTTCCTGGTTTTCTCCCCAGCGCTCGAGGGGCACATTCCACTGCTCAGACAGGAGATCTTCATCTGGAGTCATCAAGGCTCTGTGGCTACCATTAGCGGCTACACCAACACCACCTAACCCACCTGCTCCAGTAGCCGCTCCCCCAGGCTGCCTCGGATTCCAGCTCACCAGGACTCCCCCATCTCTTGACCCAGCTCTGTGCCTTGTGTTCATATTTTATACCCTTGTTTGAGTTAATAAAGCCTTGCATATGGATCGTAACATCACGTCCGAGTCTGAATCTTCACATACATTTGTAGATTATTTGAGAAATTTAAATATAAGTTGGGACTGTTGTTTAATTTTTTGTCAAATATACAGTTTTTTGTGCAAGATGTTATTTATCTGGGAAATAAGCATTTTTATTAAACAAAAAAACACTAATATTAAAAAACACAAAGAACATGTCATTATTTTATGAAAATCTGTTCCTTTAAATCTTAAAAAAAAAATTATTGTGGCCGGCAAGTATTATTGTAGTTATCATCCATCATTTTTTGGTTAATTACTGTGTTAAATCTAGTGTGCTCGTTATAGAATATTGGAAATGACATGTAATAGCTGGAGGCGTTCAGGAGCCATCTGGAACCAAACGTTGTTTAAACTAGCTCACTTTTTCAAAATAGGACATTCTTCTTACTTAATTTAGTATTTATATTTCTTTGCATCTATTCCAATTCTAGCTTATGTTTTGACACTTTTTACAAGCACATATATTCTCTTCTGAGACAACTGGCTTAGGTGTATTCAGATTGGCGCCTATTGCTAATTGATAAAGCTCTGAAGCAGCCATATGTGAGCCTAAGGTCACCACAGCAAGCAATAGCTAGAAGAATAAAGACCCCAGCATGGGTTGAAGAGCAACAGAGCTGTATATTCTGAAAGAGCTCTACCCAATACTTTTGGGATGAGTTGCAGAACTAATCATCAGGTCCAGAACTAATCATCCAACATTACCTGACCTCACTAATGCTCTTATGGCTGAATGCAATCAAATCCTCACAGTGATGTTTCAACATCTAGTCTGAAGCCTTTCCAAAAGAGAAGAAAAGTATAAATTCCCTATATGAACCATTTGTCCCTATATGTAATAATAATATCTCTCAATATGTATTATCTTTATTATAGAAATGTGATTCTAACTTACTGAGTTTAATCTTGAACCTAATGTTAACCCCAGTAACTTTCACTTAACAAAATGTTATATGTTAGCCCTGTCTTTCTGTTTTTCCTACAAACTCTATTTCCTTTAAATATTTATAAAAACAAACACACACACACACACACACACACACACACACACACACACACACACACACTCATCTGTCTATAATCCAACGTTTGTGGCTTTTTTCCTTGCAAATTTGCTTTTTTCTTCTTATTTCTTTTTGTATTTCTTTATAAATTCCAATCTAACAGTGGTTTGCATCTTGTGGTATGACCTCTATATTTCTGCTCTCTAAATGTTCTTGTTGGTGATGTAACTGTAACTGTTGTTTTTCTTCACAGCTTTGACAATGTTTCGTTCATCAACTGCTGTTGTTTTCTTTGGCCAATCTGTTTGATGTCTGGCTGTTAGTATACCAGTGGTTGCTTTCTTTTTCAGGGTATGCCAAACTGTTGTGCCGGCTGTGCCCAATGCTTGTGCAATGACTCTGATTGAATTTCCCTCATTTCTCAGATTCCAAATGGCGTACTTTTCTCCCATTACAATCCTCTGGTTTTCATGGTTTATTGTTTTTAACAACAAATGTAGTCTTCATAGGTAATGGCTAAACCCAAGAGTAGACAATCAGAGCTATTAAGTGTTTAAACAGTCAGTCTTAGGCAGTACAACTTTATGGATGATCTAGAAATATGAGCCCACACCCCCTCACTCTTACAAGTACAGTACTGAAAAATTCATAGTGTATTTAGTTTTTACTAAATTATTAATTGTATTATCATTGTATGATCATTGTATTAGTTTGACATCTGCCAAAAAGCAAAAATTGATGTATCGTTAGCGGTTAGCAGCTGCTATTTATAGAGCGCTTTTAAATCAGTCAGATTGTGTGGTTGGAAGGATAAGTAAAAAAAAAACTGTCCTGGTTTATGACTGAATAATAAGCCTGAAGGTTAAGATCATTTTAAATCATATATTATATACAACCCTATATATTATATTATATTATATTATATTATATTATATTATATACAAAAAACACTTTATTTGACCACACGTAATACATAAACAGAAATTAAGGCGTACATGTATGACATGGAGGATACATTAATTGCAGCACCTGACTTCACTAATGCTCAGAGAACACAGGCTAGTACAAAAAATAACCAAAAAAAATAATAAATACTTGTTCAGCCAATCACATGGTAGCAACTCAATGAATCAAGGCATGTAGAGCTCCTGAAGCAAACAGAGCATCAGAGTGTGGAGGAAAGGTGGTTTAAGTGATGTAGCATGGTTGTTGGTGCTAGGTGGGCTTGTCAGAGTATTTCAGAAACTGCTGATCTACTGGGATTTTCACGCATTTTCATCTCAAGGGTTTACAGAGAAACAACCATCTTGAGGCTTTACAGAAAAAAAAGTGAGAAGCAGTAATGCCAGAGGTCAAAGAAGAATATCCATACTTGTTAGAGCTGATAGAAAAGTAATAGTAACTTAAAACAATCGTTACAACTGAGGTCTGCAGAACAACATCTCGGAACAACAAACCAAAGCTTGTCAAAAGCAGAAGGGCTACAGCAGCAAAAGACCACATTGGGTGTCAGCTGAGAACAGGCAACTGAGGCTACAATTCACATAGGCTCACCAAAATTGGACAATAGAAGATAGCCAAACACGGCATGGTCTGATGTGTTTCAGCTGCAACATGCTATGAACATTTGTCAAAATTGACATCTTTACTGTTGATGTAATGCTATGTTACAGAGGAGTTACTCTAAAACACTAACCAAACAAACCTCCTTTAAAGTAAGTTTAAAGGGTGATGTGTCTACTGTGGTTAATAAGCGCTACAGCTAAAAAAAAGCTGTTGGCATGTCTGGTTATGATGACCCTGAGTCTTCTTCCAGGGGGGAGGTGTTTGGAAGAGCTGATGTCCAGGATAAGAAGGGTTAGATGTAATTTTGCTAGTGTGCTTCATCGCCCTGCTGTTGTAGATGTCCTGAAGCGTTGGCAGATTACACCCAGTGATCCACTTCGCTGCTCTGATTATACACTGAAGTTTGCATAGCTCTTGTGGAGGTGGAAGAACCAAACCAGATGGTTACGGATGCTTTGAGGACGGACTCTGTGTAAAACTGGATCATATGGGCCTAAGGCAGGTTACATTTCTTCAGCTGTCACATTCCTTGCTGTGCTTACTTGGTTATGGAGACAATGTTCCTCTCACATAATATAACATACAGTGAAAAAAGCATGCGGTTATCAGACATATAGAAACCTTTTAAACTAACCACACTCAGATTGTGTGGCTAGATGTAAGTGTTGTTTAATGAATAAAATAGTAGCCTGGAATTCGAGAGGATATATTTTATCGTCACTGTCTAATGAAAAATATGTATCTCTTTTTTTGTTGATGAGGTTTCTACATCATTCTGAATTTCATGATGAATGGACCAATAGAAGAACTCCAAAATAGCTCTGAAAAATTTCTGGTTCCATTGACTTCCATTGAAAGTAAAGCAAGTTTTTGGTCTTTCCTGTAAAGTTGCAATTTTGGAGAGAGACATTCACATGTTGGATTCATATGTTGGAATCCACAGTCCGTGTAGAAGAGAGCAGTCATACATTTTTATATAGGATTTAAGCCAGTTATGTTTGTGATATGGATGATTTAGTCTAAGTAGGCACAAACATTTGTGTACACTCACCCCCCCCCCCAAAAAAAAACACACACACACACACACACACACACACACACAGTCATAACAAACACGCAAATAAGTCCATGTATCTCAAAAGGTAAAAGAACATGTGTGGCATCAGCACATGCCTGAACACAAACTCCATGTAGAATAACATGTTTTACATTAGATTTAGATACAGAGCCTTCACAAGACTTACATAATCTTAGTTGTTTCTCTTTTTGTTTGACTGCTCTGACGCTGGTGTTGGCTTTCTCGCATGGTCCTCTCCTCCCCACCGAACCTGTTTCTAATAACAGTGGGGCGAGTGGGATTCCTGCTCTAATCAGAACCATGCTGCTGTGTTTTGTGCCAGGTGGTCAGAGAGAACGAGGGAGAGAAGGAGATGGGCAGGAAGATCTAGGGCAAGGGTCAGTTGAGAGCTGCTCTGATAGCCACTAACCGCTGATCTTTAAGGTCGCCAACCAGTAGGGGTGTAAACCTCGCACCTTAGTTAAATCTTTTGCTAATCTATGTGTCATCAAATTTCCATGTACACTATGATTTAGTTCAGTTAGTTTATTCTGGCATGGTTCAGTATAATTTTAATAAATACATGACCTGTACATAAATATATAATAAATAATACACAAATGCACTAATCTTTCACTACAATTTTTGAAAAGAAAAAGTAAATCTTATTGAATGGCTTTTCTCCACCAAAATAGATAATGTTGAATATTATTATATTGGGTTATAATTGATTCTGATAATTCTGATCTGAAATATATATTTTAAAACCCAACATTCTGTTTTTTTAAGTAATTTTTCTATATCAGATCTAAGGAAAACAAAACCACTGAAATGTGTTCCCCTTTTAGACACACACTGCTGGCAGAGGCTTAAATCAGTAACAGTTTTTTTTACAATTTGACAAAATATATAAAATATGGTTAGCTATCTATCTTGAGGACATCCAGGAATTTTATAGTAAACATTTGGAAAACAGGATTGATCACTGAAAACAAAAAAAATAGTAGAGTATATTAAACAAGTACAACCAAACTGAGTTGGTAAGTTCATTAGAAGACGTCACATAAAAACACAAAAATAAATGAATAAGGAACACAATAACAGTTAAATATTTGTCCTTTGTGTGCAACTGTTCCAGTAAAGTGACATCAGCACAAACAGTGTCCAGCAGTACTAAGTAACACAACAGCCCAGATAAGCAGTGTAGCAAGAGAAGCAGTACAATGTGAGAATGAACACATGGATTCCTAAGAAAAATAATGAGAACATGTACTGTTCTTCTTATTATGATCTTCCGGAAATTTGGATGAAGCAGCTTCCCATTAAACAGGGTTTTTTATACCTCCCAGAAATGTAACTTGGTATGGTCCAATTTAGTCACACTCTTACAGTACTGGGCAAAACTCCTAGGCATCTAACCACACAGTTGAAAACCATCTATCTGGGCTAGAACTGTGTTTCTGCTTGTAAAATCACTGTAAACTGTATTTAAAATAAATGAGAACAATAAATAAATAACTAATAAATAACTTTTTAAGTATAATTTTCTTAGATGCCTAAAACTTTTGCACACAACTCACACTCTTACAGGGAGAACTCTATAACACAACCTGCTTATCATCAACTCCTAAAGCTTTGCAGTTTTTTAAGTAATAATAACCTGACTTAAACAATTTGGGAGCATGTTAGTGTTTCTTGACAGCCTGAACTGAGGCCACACTGAAAAGGCCTGTCTGGCCTCACTCATATAAGCCTGATTCCCTTAGATCAGAAAGCCTCGTACAGCTGTCTCTATTTGGGACACATTACATGGTGTAAATACACCACACCAACGGGACGTCCATCTGAACTGAGTTTTCACGCATCTCTGGCAGCTCTTTAGGTTACCACTTAAATAGGTTTCGACGGGAGACATACAAATAGCAGACATCCTTTTTGTCATCTGGACTTAAAAGAAAGAATGTGATTAAAAGTGCAGTTCTTTCATTCAAAATCAGCATCTCGCTGACTGTCAAACAAGCTCCTTGTTATTTAGACATGTTTCCGTTGAAGAACTTTTACTGGCACAAGCAAATGGGAACAATCTACATGATCACGACCTCTCCTCTGTTGAGATTCAACCCCGAGCTGTTCAAGCTGTTTTATCAGTTTATTTAGACCCATAAAAGTGCTTATAGCAATCTCTCACACAAACACTACGTCTGTCCGGTGGAAAAAACAAACAGAAATTGCATAACCTCATTATTTGCGCCGTCTCAGAACATTGCACACAGTGCCCAAGTTTTATACTAGGCTGGTCCAGAACCAAATATATTTTCTCCAGGATTCCCCCTTGCTCTGATCTGCAGAACATTCAGAATCCCATGTTTTCTGACATTGCCAGACAGACTGGTTAGCTAATCTGTGAATATGAGGTACTGGTAAATGTTGAGATCTGAGAAAAGCCTTTTGTTTTCTTTGTCCAGAACATAATGAGTCAGTGTTGTCCAACAAACCCACTGGCTTGGTGTCTCTAAAATGTTCCCCCTTATTTATATTTAGACTTCTAGTTCTAATTCCAGAGAACCATAAAGGAAACTACCAACATTACAATATTGTTGTTTGTTGTGTAATGCTACGTCAATGTACCATGGGCCTAACTGCAGCTTAGAACTGGGTTTTAGGTACACAGACCTGGGCCTACATCAGCACCAACCTCTTTACTTCTATAGACTTATTATTCAGTTATTCGCCTTAATATTATTTAAGGATGAGTGAGTTATGTCATTTTGAGCAACGTTGTATTCATGATCACAAGAGCAAAGTTGGAGGCAGACAGAGAAAATGAAAGGCAAATAAATAGAAATAAAACTGAAATATGTTTGTAAATATGTAAGTTATTAATTATCATTGATTACAAAAATACTAACCAAGCACTTTATTGGAAACATATTGTTGTATCTACATTCGCCGTCCATTGATTCATCAGTCTACTCAGGCTTTAACAGATGTCAGTAACACTGAGATTAAATCTGATCATCACATTGATTTATTAGTCAATTCAGGCTTTAAAGGGAACCCCGACTGGCCTTGGTGGAAAATAATACTGCAAGTGCATTAAAACCACAGGAAGGATTATTTGATCGTGTAAATATGGTTATAAAACAGTACCCCCTGCTATTTTGTCCTTGATTATGAGCTGTCACGAACGCTTTTGGAACAGCCAAGCAGACAGTAACATTAGGCTAAATTTAGATAACAAGCTTAAAAAACAATCAACATTAAAAACGTTAAAACATTATAAACAAGGATAAAAGTATGCACGTACGCGCCAACCATCGAATCTTGACGTAATCGTCATGTGCGCGTGCGCAATAAGCCTTGGTAGGATGAAATGATAAAACACCTGGCCGTCGCGCTTGAGCATAGTTAGCTAAACACGGCTACTGCTCAGCCTTTGCAGTTTGAGCCAAAACACATTATTTCTGACATCAGCGGCGACAACACACACCTCGTAAGTCAAAATGATGATGAACAGAGAGCCGTAAAGGCGAGAGTGGGACAGAGTGGTGGTGTTGTGAAACTGTGTTGATGTTGAGGGAGAAGCAGAGTGTCTGTTAAAGAAGCTACACTTTCTAACAGGAAACATTCACGGTTAGTATACAGCTAGATAAACTGAACGGGAGTTTCACTTAGCTTCGAAAGTTGTTTTGTTAGTGAAGTAGTATGTTGACTACTAAGGTTGTACGTTCACGTTCAGGATTCGCAAACGAAGGAGAAGCAGCTGCCGCTAACGGTAAACGTTGTTGGCGGGACGCCAGGAGAGAGTCCAGCGCATGTTCACGTTCACGGTTCTTCGCGCGGTTCTCGCTCCATAATCCGGGGGTTCTGGACGTCCTGGGTGGGAAAACTGTGGCACTGCATTGTGTTTTAGTCTACGCTTAAAACCAACAGCATCCGTCAAGACTCTTGCCAGTGGTGGTCTACTGAAAGACTCAAACGCATCGAGACTGAAGTGACTAGAGCAGAGCGGCGAAACTATTCTCCTTTTTTATCTTTGTGACAGCTGTTCATATGTTAAATATTCAGAATAAAAGCGCTAATTCATAAATAAATCTACTACTTTTGTCTTTTTTTTTTGCAATGTGTCTTAAAAATATAGAGTCATTACAATATATTAAGTCTTACAAGTGTTACCAGCTGGGGTTATCTTTAACAGACATCACTAACACTGAAATTAATAACTGATCACATTGATTTGTCATTCTACTTGGGCTTTAGCAGAGCTCAGCAACACAGATTAATTCCTAATCACAGGGGCGATTGGTCATTTCGGACTATAAATCTGAAATCAGTGTTTGGGAAACACTGTGACTGGAAAGACACCAACAAATCTTAACCTGCCTCTTTTTTCTGGAAAAAAATGAATTGAATATCCATAGCTGACTGGCTGAACACATGCACACAGTTAAGTTATAGTATCATCTCTTCATATCTTATCATTCTGTAACATTTAATTTTCTAATATACATACAGACAGCACTACTTTAGCATCTTGGCTTTAATAACACACAGGCTCACCAACAGCACAGCAGCTATAGCTTCTCTCGCTGCGTTGCGTCCGTCTGGCAGCTTGTTGCCGTATGTGACACAGACTATTCCAGAGCGTTTTTTGTAAAATCATCGTGTCTCATTGGGGAACCAATACAAAGACATTTAACACTACTAATCTGATACGGTTTTTAGAGAACACCCGCGACTGAATACAGTGCGTATCAGCAAACAGCAGAGCTAGCACGCGCAGCTAGCGCTAAACAGATAACCCAGAAAACCGTGCAGACAAGGTACGAACAGTACAGCAGAAACAATTCAAGATCTCCATTTAATGATTGTAGTTTTTTATTTAAAATAACCCAGAGTCTGCGTTTAAGGACTGCAGTTTTGACTGCATTTATTTAATTAGCTTTTTTCGTTTTAAATTAAGGGTCTAAATTTAATGATTGTAGTATTGGCGATATTTGTATGATTTACTTTGTTTATTTACTGCTAATTTTGTTAAAAATATTATGTTGTTTTACATGAGCTTGTTAAAAATTGTAATAAACCAGTTTAGACCATGTTTCATGACCTGCTTGCGCTAATAACTACATGTAGCCCTGCCGTGGCATATGGCCCCGCCCTCTATCGGTATTGGCTATCGGCCGATCGCGCTAAAAGGTGATCAGTGATCGGAATCGACCTCAAAAACACTGATCGGTCCATCTCTCGTTTAAACATTACTCTCTATGGTTTTAACATTTCCAGCTCATCAGAGACATGTTAACGTTAAAAGAAAAAAATTGTTTTCTATAATCTTTATGGGTGCTGGGACTAGGGGTGAGATTAAAACTGATCATCACATTGATTTATTTGTTTTTAGCAGAGCTTGGTAACACTGACATTAATTATTGATCACATTGATTTATCAATCTACACAGGGTTTAGCAGAGTTTTAGAGTTTGCAAAGAAGCTGATTGTTGAGTTCTGCTTAAATTACCTGGTGGGAAAGTGTGTAGGTGTGGAATTAACTCATAAACTCTACATAATCAAAAAAGACTTGTGACTTTAAGACTTCGATTGGAACACCAGTGACTCAGACTTTGACTTGGACTTGAGCCATATGACTCAGAAAGACTTGTGAAGAGGTGTGTGACTGCGGATGGGAATCTACATAGTCACTAACTTTTCCTGTGAATAGATTAATTTCTGGTAAAAACATGTCAGAACTGCATTGCTACATCTCATCTGTTATTTTGGAAGACAAGTGTACAACTTTAAGTTCAGCTCCATAAGCTTAAACCAAGCAAAGCATTGAAAGTATCTATAGGGTCATAAGGGTCATTGCTTATCATTTAAACTCCAGCCTTACTAGAGAAACAAGCAGGCTAACTTATTATTTTAACATTCCTCATAACATTTAAACAAAATAAACAGAGCTGGGCTTGAGCTGATTGATGATAGTATTTCCACTTGCTGATAATTTCCATCTATTCCAACCGGTCAATCAAGTGGGACAGTTTAAATGTCCAAAACCCCTCTGTCCACAGCTTTAAGCTGCAAAGATTGTTTGTCTTGTGATCTGCTGTCTTTCACAGAGTTGCAAGTTGCTTTATATAATGCAACTTAAGTGCATAATATAGTTACAAATTGCATGTGGATTCAAAGCTATTAAAGTTACACCAAGGTTTTGAAGAAGTTGCTGTATGAGTTTAGTTTCATGGGGGTTTAAGCAATTAAAGTTATACAAAGTCTTCAAAGGTCTCAAATAAATTGCTTTTAAAAGTTGCAAGGTGCTTTACATTATGCACCTGAAGTGCAGCATAAATTTGAAGCAACTAAAGTTTCTCAAGCTAACTTTAGTATTTAGGGATTAGAGAAGAGATTCGATTCATAGAGGGAATCTTCTGCAGCTTCTGTTTAATTGAGATTTTGTACAGTGACACTCCTCACAGCAAAACGAGTGGGAAGCAAGCAAGGCTGCCATTCGTTAACCGACTGATCTATAGTCCGCCTACCTGACAAGCTGTATCCCTCACACTCCATTCACACCAACATAAGGACACATGGGGAGCTTGTTGGCCTTCTATAGCTCATCGAGGCTCAAGTGTCTATTTTTTCATTATTCATTATGTCTTTTACTGCTTCAAGGTTTCTACTTACTGCTTCGAGTATATTCCAGTCTCAGATCTGATGGGTAAAACAGGCTCTGCTGTATGATCCTGACGTTTAGCTGGGATGTATTATTTTTACCAATGCTTTGCTTTAAACATTTTCTTTTCCTGTAAATCGGATTAGCCGTGCAAACCAATGTGCTGGCTTCGGCCTTGTCGGGGAGTCGCCATGTCTGCCAAGCTCTGTTCAGTCACCCTGACAGTATCGGTGGAAACACAAGCTTGAGTGTGTGTGGTGTGTGTGAGTCCTCACTGGGTTTGATTTTGGAGAGCTGATCTGTGTGTGGGTGTATTGGCATCTGATCATGTTTAGCAGCTGTGTGGGATTTCTTCAGCTTGTTCCACTCGGTTCCCGCGCTGTGCCAGTGAAGCTGTGCAGATTTACACTGCTCTCACCTGTCGCCATGGTGACAGGCCAAGGGTCAGCATGAGCGTGGGTAAATATTATGCTTGGCCTTTTGGCTCCGTTGCATGTAGGTCCAAGTGATGAAGTTGTTAAAGTTTTAAAAAACTGATGCTGGTGTAACACGCCCAAACGTGTGCTGAAAGTGCGTGTGCGTTTGTGTGTTTTGGGTGCTGACAGCGTTTTAAAGACATTTCACTTTGCAGGACCCCGGTGTACCCATTCATCAGCAGGCTGGGGCACTTCTCTACACAGTGATGACAAATAGACGATCTGTTCTGCATCCTTTCCACTAGGTGGAGCTCTTTACAGCTCCAGTCCAGCTTGTTTTTGAAAGAAAGGGAAAAGCAGAAATATATAAATATTTGTATGCGGGGTAGACTCAGCTTTCCCTCAAAACCAGAACAGTTCAGAAAGAGAGAGAGAGAGAGGTAGATGGAAAGAGAGAGAGAGATAGAAAGAGAGAGGGATACAAGAGCAGATTACAAGAAAGAGAGAGAGAAACAGTGCAAAGACAGACATAAGAAAGAAAAGCAGAGAGAAAAAAGTAGAGATACAAAAACAGACAGAAAGAAAGAAAACCAGACAGAGAAAAACAGAGTGAAGAGAAGGAGAGAGGGGCAGAAAAACTGAAAGAAAAGACAAACAATTGGAGAGAGAAAGGAGAGGGAAGTAGAGCAGGAATAAGAAACAAAAACAGATAGAGAGAAAGAAAGAGAAACAGGGTAAGAGAGAGAACAGATCAAGAAAGAGACACAAAAACAGGTAGACAGAAAGAAAGAGAAAGAGAGAGAGACTAAGAAACAAATAGAAATAGGGAGGAGAAGGCTTCTGTTTTTTTTCTTGAACTATTTGCCGGACTGTCCCTCCTTGAACTCTTGCATTACCATGACTACCACATCCCAGAATTTACAGAGAGGAGGAACGGAGGCACAGAAAAAAGGGTAGACAGGACTCTGAATTCTGTTGTGTTGTTGTGGGTATTCTTTTTTCTGAGTGGAAAACAGTGGATATAAGGGAAGAGAGGAGGGAGGGAGGAGAGAGAGAGAGAGAGAGAGAAATAAAGTGCAGGAGCAGGAGAGCCCGTCAAAGCGCGCACAGGAGGAAGAGGAGTGAGGTGAGAGGGGAGAGACGCCAAGGAGGGAGAGGAGAGGAGGAGTAAGAAGAGGAGAGGAGTGAGTGAAGGAGTGAAAGAGAGAAGAGAAGGTGGCCATGGGTCTGTGTGCTGTGCTGCTTATCTGTCTATCGCAGGCTGAACTAGCCAGAGTTTGGAGCCAGGAGCTTTCAGGTAAGAACACTGAACACTGACACAGAGACAGACATAGGTCACCTAGCAGACCCACCAGAAGATCCTCTCGAGTAGATCACAGCACTGATGATTTAATTTTAAAAAAGTACATCATTTTCACATTAATAAAGTATATTACATCAACAAGTTTATCTTTTAATGGCAGTTATGTTGCGCTAAATCTTTGCTGTTAAAGTAAAAAAAATAAATCTCAGAAAATGATCATTTTACAGACGAAGGCAGCAACGTTCTCAACTTTTCATTTTAATTTAGGGTAATGAGACTGCATTCCAAGCAAAGTGTGGACCATAGCTATTGGTCCATTCTTCATGAAACCTTCACACAGTGTAACTGGCACCAAATGTGCTTAAATGATGTAAACAAAGCTTAATTTTTTTTTTGGTGTTGGACCGCAATTCTGTTTAATTATGTAAGCATTAGAAGCAGTGAGACAAATCCAAATAGCCAGTGCATGTAAAACATGATTTTCTGGGTCACACGCTAACAGGATGTTAAATGCAGCACAGGCTTAAGCTGCACCAACTATTTTTAACATTTTACATGACTAACTCTGCAAGTAACTGACTAATAAGCTTTAGGAAGCAATTCAACTGAGATTTTAAGGGGTTAAATTATGGAAGTGCTAATTAGAACCAGTAAACGTGGGTTGATAATCACTTGGGCTGTTGTTTTGTTCTTGGGTTGATGTTGATGTTTTCCTGTGTGAGAACACTTGAGTTCTGTTCTGCTGAGTGTGTGTGTGTGTGTGTCAGTAATGATGCTTTAGTAAACTCCTGTGTGTGTTTCTCTCCAAGGGTCCATATGACTCAGAGGAAACTTGACAGCACACACGTGTTTGTGTTTGTGTGGAGCTCGTCTTTCAGTGCTGGCCCTGACACACACACGCACACGCACACACACACACACACACACACACACACACACACACAAATACAAACATACAGACACACATAGATACAATCTTGTTTCTGTGAACTGCCTCGCCATTGCATAACCTTTTATTAATTTCCTTTAGACTTACCCAAACATTAGCCTAACCATACACACACCTACCCACACACACACTTACATAGTGGTATAAAAAAACTGGAGCACCCCTCCCTCCCCCACTCCCCCCCCAAATGAAATTACATGTTTTGTTGATTCTCTGAGTGAAATTAACTAAACACAAAAGTAAACTTTTTGGAAATAAATAAAACTCACCCTCATTTGATCACCTGTTAGTTACACTTTGTTCAAGCTTAACAAGTGATCTACCTGTCCTTCCTACCAAGTTTGGCTGTGTTTAATTATTTCTTGGCTGAATTACAGTGCAATAGAGGCACTGAATTAAAAATATGCTTGTCTGAAGACTACTATCAAAAGTTCGTAACACTCTATAATGCTGTAAAGTTTAAAATTAGTCTGTCTCTTAAGTTCTCTGACTCCCCATCTGGGCACAGCTACCTATGGTGAGCCTAAGTCAGATACAAATTTTGTGAGATTCCAGTCCTCCGTATCTCTGGTTCCCTAAAGACCAGCAATGTGATCTAGGTCTCATTGGAAAGGGCATGTAATACTGACGTAGAGTTGGATGGACCAATAGAAATGGGCTAAATTGTTCCTAAATAATACATCAACCTCCTTTTTAAGTATCTATATTTTTTCCTTCTTCTGTAAAGTGACCGTTTTGGAAATACAAGGTCGTGTCCCAACAGTGAAGCCTTAAAACATTATCTTGTACAGTATGTTAGCTTAACAAGTACTTTTAGAGATTGTGTTTACTGTTATACACCACTGCATTGTGCCTAAACATTCACACAAGTGCAGACTTAGTTAATAGATCTGTTATTGTTCTCCTTTTAGTGGTACACACCCTGTGTGGGTGTGTATGTGCGCGTATTGGTGTGTGTGTGTGTATTTCTGTCCTCCTTGGAGATGCTGTATTTTTAGCAGTCCTGGTTCTTCTCCTCTCTGCCAGGCAGCAGCGCTGCTCTACTTTCTCTGGCCTCTGTCCCCCCTGTGCCTCTCCGTTCTCATGCTGCTCCCACAGAGAGCCGACCAGCCCCATCACATCGCCGTGCGTGTGGCTTTGAGACGCCGTACATGCACATGTGTGAGCATTCATGTGACATAGTTTGCGACTTACAGTTTTCATTCAAGTCATAAAAGAAACACAAGGGCCCCAAGGATTCCGAGCAACAGATTTGAGTCTGTGAGTGACCTATATGAACGCATGTCCTGCGTGATCCACTTCTACACCTGGGCATCACGTTCTGCGCAGCCGAGGACACACTGAGCATGTGCGAAGCCCTGAGGCAGAGCCGAGTTAACCCCTAAAACTGCAGGCTAAAGCTCCTGCTCAGCGCCGCTTAATTGAAAATGGCAGGTTACTAGAATTGAAAGCAGTGTAACATTTATTTAGTGGAATTTGAAAGAATCAG
Organism: Megaleporinus macrocephalus; assembly: GCA_021613375.1. Taxonomy (NCBI): domain Eukaryota; kingdom Metazoa; phylum Chordata; class Actinopteri; order Characiformes; family Anostomidae; genus Megaleporinus; species Megaleporinus macrocephalus. The sequence goes on from CM038715.1 coordinate 18,411,607, forward strand.
GAGGGAAAAAACACACTAATATATGACGTACGTCTGCTGCTGCGATTCACCCTGTAAAGCCTGAAGTAATCATTTATCAGAGGTGTCAGGTTAGATTTCACATTGTGTTAAGGTTGCATGAACGTGCTCAAAAAGAAGATCCAGTTTGATGTTGTTAACTTCAAAATTTGCATTACACTGATGAAGATATAATGACAATAGTGGATAATTCACTCACATCTACTATAGTCATCATATCTTCACTCACAAAAGTCACATCCTTCACCAAGTTTTGAGTTGTTTTATGTGATTTTTTTAGCAGTTCTTAACAAATGATTGAGGGAGACAACAAATGGAAATTGTAGCAAAAACTTGTCATTTAAAATTGGTTTGCAAAGCAGTGAGCTAACTACAGCGAGTTAAAACCACTCCACAAGGTGGTCCTAAATTTCTACCTGTGGAAGACAGAGGCAAAGAAAAAAAGGTCCATGCAACACCCCCCAATTTCACCTGCAACACACTCAGGACAAAAGAAACTGGACATAGGGTCATCACAAAACACAATTTTTAGTGCGTCCAGATTCATCCACTCAAGAAGTCTGAAGAAAAACCAACATTACAAAATGTTCTGTACAATTCCACAATTCCACCAGACAAGTCACCAAATCCTGAAATCTTACCAATTGTAGCGTTTAGTGATTACCAATGGAAAAAAAGTCTACTGTTCTAACACCAACTACTTAAACTGCTGGCCACGCCCATCTTAGCAACTACCACACTTCAAAAAGTTAGTTTGTGTTGGATATTTTGGTGGGGCCAACAGTCTTAAAGTAGTAATGTGTGAGATTTTTAGTTTAAAACATAAAAAAATTCACTAAAAGTATCAACAGAATCTGAGGAAGAAACCATTTTGAGGGTAGGTCAAGGACCTCAATGTATTGTGTTGCTGAGACATCTATTAAAGTTAGCATGCCAACCATGCTAGTGTTACTGCAAGTAGAGATGGAGGTTAAATGAATCCAACACGAGAGGATGAAACATGTAGCCCAAGGCATTTTGTAAGATCTTGTAAATCACATTGAAGCTTATGTTCCTGTTTAGAATTTTTGTTAACGCCAGTAAACACAGCCATGGCTTAAGCTCTTAGCAAGCGTCCATTATAACGAACGCCGCCACCTGCTGCCAGCATGAAACCACCGAGCCTGGCAACAAACAAAAGAAGGGAGATAAATTAATGGCATATAAGCATTCACACGAGTATTGCTTCCCACCATTTGATGCTCGTACAGGGATGAAGTTTGATGCTAAACTCAGATCATTTCTTTTACACTGGTAAGGATTGAAGAGGAAGGTGGAGGGACTGGGTTGTTTGGAGTATAAATTCGACAGGTTGCTTTATTAGGCCATTTTTAGAAACGCTGTTCAACCAAGTTCTGAGGTTAGACTGAAAAATAATTTAGTTTTCCATTAATCCAGTACAAAGCTGTAATGTGCATGCTTTTGCAAGTATGTCTGTAAAAATTCCTGAATGAATTATCTTCTGTAATTGGCTGAACATGAAGCTCACTTCAATAATATTAGTTCTACTTGATTGACTTCATGGTAGTAAAATAAGAAAATCTGTTAAAAGACACGGCCCTGTACCGTGATGATCTTTTATGATCTTTCAACTGAGCCTGCCAGCGGGAATTTTGCAAAATTACACATAGGCTTTATTATCCTGTATGACTTGGACACAGATTTGGATGATTTGGAACCTTCTCTACAGAAAACACTCTGAAATAGTATTTTATTATTCTGTTGTTAATCTAATGGTTTGTTAAGTTATTCACGGTGCATTATATATATAAGTTAGCTAATATATAAGTGCTGAGGTTGTAAGGGTGGGGAATTATGGAAGAGAGGCCCTAACAGTGAGGTTGATGTAGAGATCAAGGGCCACGTCAGAAGAAGAGTTTGTTCTTTTGATATACTGATTGGTTCTAGCACATAGAATTCTTGTCTGCCAGTCAAGTTTCTTCACATCTTTGTCTCTCTTTTTTTCTCCTCGTATATCTCTGACTTATGTTTGGATTCGTAGTTTGATTTAGAGACTGAATCTTTCTCGGTGCCCCAGTCTTATCATAACAGATGGTCCCAAGTCAAGAAGCTACATTTTACTCAGACCCCTGCATGCAACGCAACCCTCGTACAAATTGTCCCGGTCCTTGACCCAAGACGCTGACATCAATTATTTTCTCTCTTTACAAGTTTCTGAACCAGAGGTGACGTCACTGACTGCTGGAGCCAGTTTTATGGCACATGTTGTTTTTATATTTAGTAGTTTTAGTGACCTTAAAGGAACTGCGTTATTTATTGTGTAATGCCACTGCTGTGTCTACAGTACATACAGCTCACTGCTGCTAGAGTGGGATATTATCATTATGTGATGGCACTTTGATGAGCTGATATATCATAGCTCTTCAAAGTAAAACATATATCTCCTCCATTTTGGCTGATTTCCATTTTTCTTTATCATTTGAACACAACAGCTGCTCTTCATATCCTGTGAAAGTTTCATGGTTAATGGACCAATAGAAATGCTCCAAAATCACATGGAATACAATATGTTTACATTGCCTTACATTGAAATTACAGTAATCCCATTATACAATCATGGCTATTAATATAAATTTAGCCTTCCACTTTGCTGCTATTACAGCCGTCACTCTTCTGGGAAGGGGTGGAGTGTGTTTGTGTGAATTTTTCCCATTCAGTCAAAAGAACATTTGTGAGGTCAGGCACTAATGTTGGACAAGAAGGTCTGGCTCAAAGTTGATGCTTCAGTTCATCCCAAATTCGTCAAACCAATGCAGATTGCTCCATCAAGACTGCCAGAAAGTTCATCACTCGCATGCTTCCCTGTCTCCAGAATCCAGTGGTGGAATGCTCTACACCACTTCAGCCGGCATTTGGCTTTGCACATCATAGTCTGAGGCTTGTGTTCAGTTGTTTGGTCAAGTGACCCATTTTGAGAACATGTTTCTTCCACAGACTGTTAGGAATTTTTTAGTGAGTGATAACACGTAAGTTTCGTTTTTTTGTTTTTGAGAATTTTTATTACAGTTTATTGGTACATTTTTACTGCTGCTTCTTCACACCTGTTTTCATTTACAATAAAAACACTGCTGCTTACTGCCCACTGCTTTACACTTATTTCTTTGTCATATACATTTCGCATATTGGACTGTTCTTTCCAACACTTTGTGGATTAACTTGCTAGAAAATAAAGGAATTGAAGTTCATTGCTAGCTAGAAAATGTTATTGATTGAGTTGTGTTAAAACGCCATTAGCACAACATTGCAGCATCAAGAAAAACATTACAAACACTGACCCTCCAGCGTGATTGCATTGCTCAGTTCAGAGAGATAGCCGGCATATCAAACATCAATATAACATGAATCCAGCCCTTTGATACAGAATGATAAACAGGTTCACCACGTGTTTCCAGTTTAGGTCACTCTGGGCATTGAACTTGAAAGGCTTTGATGACATTGTGCTGACACTGGCCGTATTCATATGGTTCGAATTCAAGGCATTATCTGAGATGGATTGTTCAACCATGTACCCCAGCCATGATTTCTCTCTTTCTCTTTGTTTTTCTGTCCTGTTTTTCACCTATCAGCACAGCTGAGTCTATTTGTGATTTTGTGCTATGGTTACAGTCTAGGACTTTGTGCCAAATTGTGCTCTTCCCCTCTGCATGAGTTGAAAACCTTTGCATGTGCCATGAAATGCTCATGTGGAACTTATAACTCACGCTATGGTCTTCCATACATGTTCGCTGATCTCATGGAGTTCAAAGGGACAGCCAGACTAATTTATAGGTCCGGACTGAGGGAGCAGCTTAATGCGGGTTTACTCATCTGATATGGAAATGCGATGAATCAACCTTATAAGCGCTGTCATGAACTTGTTTTTTTCTGTTTGTATCGAGAACATTGACAGGAAAGGTTCTTACGTCCTTGTCCCACACTGCATTAAGTCACCTGCCCAGCCAGTCAGTCATGTTCTGACCTGCTGGAGGTGAAAGGTCTCACTTTTCCCATGCTTCTACCTTACATGCCCGACAGCAGCCACAGGAAGTTCCCCAGTAGTTCTCGTCTGGTTAGAACACAGTTTCTCTTTCACAGCGTCTGTGTTACTCTCTGGAGTACAGTAGAGCACTACCCACTCACACTGCAAGTACCTTTCACGGAGGCAACAAAAAGCCATTTCTTTAAGGCATTAATTTTTAAACCCAATGTCTGTGCAGTAGCATATGGTATGCTCTCTTTCTCTCTCTCTCTCACTCTCTATCTGTCTCATTTTCTCTCTACCACTTTGTACCTGTCTCTTCTACTCTTATGTCTTACTCTCCCATTTGTTATGCTGCAAATGTCTCTCTCCTTCTCTCATTTCGTCTCACAATATCCCTCTTCCTCTTTCATCCACTCACTCACTATTACTATTGCTATCACGTTGCATTTCTCACTTCTTCTTTCATGTCTTTTTTTAAATATTTGTAATGATGTAAATCTCTTGATGATGTAAAACCTTCTCCCTCTCTCCCTCTTTCTCTGGACAGTAGAAAAGTCAGGGTCCTGTTAGAAAGGGTCTTAAGATTAGGCAGAGAACAGAAAGCGGGGTTCATGGGTTGTCAGAGAGTTTGGACAGTGCAGTTTGGCAAAGTAGAGCAGTGAGTGACTGAACTCTCAGACACACAGACAGAAAACAGGGAGAGAGCAGCGACCCAAACTACAGACGTATGATACAGGCCCTGAGGTGCCCGCTGGAAAATGTGACCGTTCTTCTGCTTTTATACAAGGAGGGGATTTTGGTGGGGGCAGAAAATGCAGTAATCCTTCTTGATTTGATTCAGTTCGTTTTTTTGGAGTCCAGAGTGTGTTTAAATTCACTGGGTGTGTGTGTCTGCTGAACATGTCCTAATTTGTTTGATCATGTTTCTGACTGCTTCTAATTTATTCAGGTTCTTATTGATGCAGATTTTTTTCTATCTGATTCTGATTGATTCTGATCTGTATTGTGTCTGATTTTTACTAGTTTGTGTTTATCCTTATTCTTATTGTGTCTGATTTTGATTGATTCTTATTCTTGTCATGTCTGATTCTGACTGATTCTGATTCTTACTGTGTCTGATTTTGATAGATTCTCATTCTTACTGTGTCAGATTCTAAGTCTGAATTAATCCGAAATATTTTAATTTTTTATTTTTCTTATGAATTTTGATTCTAACTTTTTAATTCTAATTTACTATAGTCCAGGTTCTAGTCTTGATTCTGATTCTGAGGCTGAGCCAAAATTAGTTACAAAATTAGAGCACTACAAAAAGTAGCAGCTGTGTTGTAGGTTTGAACAAGGCACAAACTAAAAGTAAAAAAGTAAAAAGTAACCTGGATATTCTTTATAGTTAAATGAGTTCAAGTGTAACATACTTTGGTTTAAGTTCTCTAGCTAATTTACTCTATGCAATATGCTATGTGATGAACAGAGAACTAGCCTTCTCACTGATGTGGTGTGGCACATCTAGTCCATCAGCATTTGTGTAAGACTGATGTAATTTCATTTGCTTTAATAACATCTTTTATGTCCATTTGGCGAGAGATCCTCTTTTTCTGTCCTCTCCCTCCCCCACCCTGCGCTATCATCACCCACTTTTCAGTCTGGTCTGTCTCTCTGGTTCACTCTTGATCCCTCAATTTCTCACTGTTTTCTTCTCTCTCTTTCTTTCTCTCTTATTTTCTTTCTTTTTCCTTTTTTTCCTTCTCTACTATTCTTCTTTCCATTCTCTGACTTATTAGTTCTCTCTCGTTCCTCTTTCTCTCCTTCTCTCTGTAGTTCAAGTCTGTTCATCTCACAGAAATATGGCCTAAATGACCCAATTAAGCGGCTTTGATTGTGTGGCAGCAGAAATAGCTGAGCTTTTCCGGCTATGAAATCAAACAAGATCCATTATTAGAACAGCAGCTCCCCCGTGACACACATCCCAACACCCTGCACCATCAACCCACTGCTTTTTAATCTATCCTACTGTTTCCTTTACCTCTCACTCTGTTTTTCTCCGCCGTGAATTAAATTTCCACATTGAGGATGTAGGCTGGAATCTGATACTGTTAAGTTTTTGTCCATGCTGTAGTGACCTTTAGCTTGAATAAAGTAATCCCAGTTGACTTTTGAGTTGAGGGGTAACAGACAGAAACAACATTGTAGGTCACAGTTCTATCACAGGGTACAATACCATTCTGCAGAAATCTGTTTAGAGTAAATTTTCACCAGGGCTGCACCAGCAGTTTTTTATTATACACAATGTGCCCTTTCAAGCATAAAACCCCAGTGCCATCATTTCTAAATCATATTTACAAAGAAAGGGACAAATCATAGCAACAAATCTGCATTGCTTTTGAAAACACTGTTTTAACTAGTGTGCAGAAACAATAAAGAAGTTACTTATTTCTATTTAATAATGAATCAGTGCTAAATGTATTAGATTCTGTGTGATGGTAACACGATAGACAGACCTGATATTACTCATGAGAGGACATACAGGGGAAAAAAAGACATAAAGCGAGGACAATTAAAATAAAATGAAATAATTTTACATGAGTTTAAGAGGATATACCAGGAGAATAGGAAGGCATAACATGAGGGCAAGAAGACATAATGCAAAAATGAAGCAACATAACATGAGGTCACCAGGACACAACATTAGAACGATAGGATATAATGCAAGGATGAGATGACATAACTTATGCCAGGGGGACAAAATAAAGGGGGACAAGATAAAATGCAAAGATAAAACAACATAACACAATAAGAGGACATGATGCAAGGATGAAATGATAAAACACAAGGAGAAAAGGACAAAACATGAGGACAGAAAGACAGAATGAACATAATGAGAAGACAAGAGGACGTAATGCAAGAATGACACAACAGTAGGACAAATGGAAAATGCGCAAGAATGAAATGACATAACACAAGAAAGAGAGGACATTACGTAAGGACAAGGTGTAAGAGTGAAATGGCATAATACAAAACGAGAGGACATAATGCAAGAAGGAAAAAATTAACCACAGGGAAGAGAGGACATAACACGAGGACAAGAGGATATAGCGCAAGAATGAAATAATATAACAAGGAGGAGAGGACAACAGCAGGAGGAAAGAACATGTATTGCAAGGACAATTGGACAAAGCGCAAGAATAAAACGACATAACACAAGGAGGACAGGACAAAACACAAGGACAGGAGGACGTAGCGTAAGGATGAAATTACATAGCACAATACGAAGAGGACAAGAGGGCGACGTAAGATGAAATTACATAGCAAAAAGAGGAGGAGGACCTAATGTGAGGATGAGAGGACATAGTGTAAAATTACTGTAATTTTTATAAAATACTGTTACTGTGATAAAGGAATTGCAGTTTAACCATGCACTTACAAACCATTTCCAAATACAGCTCTTCCCTTCACCAAATTAAAACAGAGCCAACAGAAATGCAGACACATACCTCGCAAAGCCATTCATTGTGCAAGAAGATGCTACTATTTTACTTATTTAGCATTTTGCCACTCTTTAGGAGTGATATAGTGAACAGCTTCATTCCGAACAGCTTCATTCCGGAAGCTGTAAGACTTTTAAACGCCACTTAGTGGAACCACTGCACTGACACTTTTACTGCACTGACACTTTTACGACACCAGTCACTTTAATACACTCTGCTGCTACCTTCTCCATTCCTGTTTATTTTATTTTCATATATTTTATATATTTATGTTTATTTTATTTATTTAAGTACTGCTGTCTGGGTAAAACTGGGTCCTTGGGTACCACAATTTCGTTCCACCCCATGTACCACATGTGATGCGAATGACAATAAAGTCTCCTTGAATCCTTGAATCCTTGAATCTCACACCCCAAGCCCACCACAAATTCAAACCCTGGTCAAGTTAAAAGGATGTATCCCTAGTCAATTGTTCTTTTTCCTTTAGTTTTTGTGATCCAGCAAGGCTGGCCAGGGCTGTATGTAATGTTTTTGGTGCTTTAAAAGTTTCGTAGCAAAAATGTATTTGTATTAACACTAAGATTAAACGGCATGAAACATTCAAAAACTTACTAATATTAAAAAGTGGAACAAATTGAAATTTGTACAGATTATTTGTTTTTCTCTGCAGTAATTATATTTTTCCACAAAAGCATGCTATTCATGCTCACTTGGGTTTGACAAAATATTAGAATTAGGATCAGGATTTCTTCAGAAAAAGATTTTTTTTATATTCCTAAAGGGTAAATACAGTAAGTAGTGGTTTTACATGTCAGTGTGTTTATTTAACCATTTCCAAGCATTTCCATGTGGCAGCCCAGTATTATTTGCAGTTCTCATCTAATACCTGGTTTGGCTACTCAGTACTTCATTAAGCTAAATCGAGATTGCTGGTACAGGAACACATGCAATTGATGTCTGGGGCATCCAGACATGACACACACAGTCAGGTTTTAACTAAATGGTCTCCTTATGAAAACAGCGTTCAGAAAAAACCAATTCCTTCATTTTGGACTAGCCTGCGCTTATAGATCACTGCTAACGGGCTTTGTTGGTGGATTTTGTCCTCACGTCATGAAGGGCCTCTATAATGAAAAAATTGACTGTGTTCAGAGGGATCTCCTTCGGCAACTTGGCCTAGCATATGTGACTCAATTCTGAACCTGGTAAGACACTGAGGTTTGGCTGTGTTTCTCCCCAATATCCCACAGTCAGAGAATGCTGGGTCATCTTGTTCTCACTCGTTCCCCACTTATTAAAGACTAAAAAGCTCTCTAAAATGCTTTTCCCCTCAAAGACATAACAGTTGTTTTCAATAAGAGGGTAAACAGATCCCTCTGTGTTAAGACATGGTCATGAAGACCTCGTATTCATGGCTTTGCATATACCGCTAAAAGTAATAACCCCTTTTTTGGTTATGTGCCTTCCATTATTTACTTTTTTGATCTGTGTTTTACTCTTTTCTCTCCTGCAGAGAGCATGTAGTCTTTTTTCTCTTTTCAGTTTGTTGCTATTTCGAACACATGCGTGGAGAAGCATGCCCGGCCTGCTGTTTCAGGCGACAGCTGTAAAAGAACTATGCATTTAATGCAGCTGTAAGCGTGGGCCAAGCAGCACATGCCAGTGAAAGCCTACGCAGCAGCTTCTGATCTTTTTCACAGAGAACACACATCTGTGCATGAATGCGTGTATGCGCAACAAACCCAACCACGTAATTACACCAATGGCTTAAAACGCTTCTTTCACATTTTGTTTAACTGTTTCACATTCATTGCCCATTGAAACAAGCAGAGAATGTGCCAGTTCTATGCATTTGAACTGCTGCTGCATGTGTGTATGCATCATTGTCTCTAAAGGCTTCTGGGCACAAGTGGCTTTGGAGGCACCCCCACCCCCACACTCTGAAGTGAACCTGAAAAATTACTATAATAAATAGCTTGTGTATAATGAATAGGTTGTGTTTGCTTTGTGTATGAATAATTTTATGGTGAGCAGATTTCTGAAATAAAACCAGGAACATTTTTAGAAATAAAGTCTAATGTCTTAGTCATTTATAAGGCAGAGCTATGTTTACTAGAGATGGACTGATCAGCGTTTTGAGGCCGATTCCGTTCGCTGATCACCTTTCAGCAAGATCGGACGATAACCGATACCGATCGAGGGCGGAGCTATTAGACACAGCAGGGCTACATATTATTAGCACAAGCAAGTCATGAAACAAGGTGGAAACTGGTTTATTACCTTTTTTAACGAGCTCATGTGAAACAGCATAATATTTTTAACTAAATTAGAAGTTGGTCTATGTGGGCGTAAACCGCTTGATACAGCTCCGGAGGAGCGACATCTGAAAAATATTTCTATTAGGAACAGCAGAGCGGGGATCCAGGTGGAATATTAAGCGCAAGAATGCCACAGAACATCTTCTACAGCCGAGAAGAGCTGCTTATCTAGTGTTATAAACTCAATCTCTCTGGCTGTTTCTGCTGCTGTGCTGTTCGTACCGGTCAGATCTGGTCTGTACGGTTCTCTGGGCTGCGCGTGCTAGCTCCGCTGTTTGCTGATACTCACTGTATTCAGCTGCATGGTGTACGTGCCGTATCAGATTAGTAGAGTTAAATGTCTTTGTTTTGGTTCCCCCGTGAGAGACGCTGATGTTACTAATTGTACAGATGTTACAAACTGCCCTGGATGAGTTTGAGTCACATACGGTAACAAACTGCCAGACGGACGATGTTTTCTGTACGCACATGCGGTGAACACTTAAACTGTTCTCGCTAAATCGCTCCCTTTAGTCAGTCTGACGAAAATGAAAGGGTATGTATTTCCACCAAGCGGTTTAGATAGAAGTTGCAGGGAGCTGGCTGGAGGTGGTTTCATGGAGGTCTCCTCTTCCTGGATAAAACGCGAGCTGTAAATACAGAAATTAGGCTCATTTGTTTACCGCCATAGATAGGCTCTCGAGATTGGCCAATCACATATTTTGATTAAAAATCGGCCGATACTGATACATGGCCGATCGATCCTTCCATCTCTAATGTGTACTATAAAAAAAATACATATTTATATGTATATGTATTCATATAAGCTCATCATTCATATTCATATTAAATGTTTTGATGGTAAAAAGAAAACCGTGCAGTACAGCAATTGTATTAGGCACTTGGGGACATTATACTCTTCAGACAGGAAACATACACACACTTTCCTTTTAATGTAAGTCAATGGCTATTTTGTATTTATGTTTATCCATTAACTATGAAATATTTAAGCAATCTAAATGGCAGCTGCTGAGTTCAAATAATGTAAAAAAAATAGAAATTGACAAAAGTGGACATAAATGTTTTTTCTTTGGACAGCAATCATATGTCATTGTTTTTATTAAACCCTTTCCAAGCTTTGCATTGTAGCAACCCAGTATTATTGGCCGATAACATCTAATACATGCTTTGACTGATCAGTATTTCATTAAGCTAAATCAAGATTGCTGCTGAGGGAACTGAATGCATTCATACAATGTCTGGGGCGTCCAGGAGAAATCTGGAACTAACCTTTGTTCTTCAAACTGGAGCTCAAGATATGATCTACTTCTTTCAAAATAAGATATTTATGATACTTTCCAATTGTGTTTATGTTTATTTACATCTGTTCTATAGATATACTGTGCTTCAAGATTTAACATTTTTAGGTATAAACTACACATTTAGACCTTAAAACTACAATATACATTTACATTATTTGCATCTTAATAAACTAAGCATGTAGTGTAATTATCAGCTGGTACTCCGATAGGCGACGAGTCAGCATACAGGGAGGAGGTACAGCAGCTGACAGACTGGTGTACAGTCAACAACCTTCACTGGAATGTAGAGAAGACCAAGGAAATGGTTGTTGACTTCAGGAAATCTAGACCGGTCCACTCTCCGCTTAACATCAACGGCTCCTCTGTGGAGATCGTTAAGAGCACCAAGTTCCTTGGTGTCCACCTAGCGGAGAACCTCACCTGGTCCCTGAACACCAGCTCTACAGCCAAGAAAGCCCACCAGCGTCTCTACTTCCTCCGGAAGCTGAGAAAGACCCGTCTCCCTCTACCCATCCTCACCCTCTTCTAAAGGGGAACCATAGAGAGCATCCTAAGCAGCTGCATCACTGCCTGGTTTGGGACCTGCACAGCCTCTGACCGCAAGTCCCTCCAACGCATTGTGAGGACAGCTGAGAGGATCATCGGAGTCTCTCTCCCCTCCGTCTTGGACATTTACACCACCCGCTGCATCCGCAAAGCAACCAGCATTGTGGATGACCCCACCTACCCTTCACACAGACTGTTCTCCCTCCTGCCATCAGGAAGAAAGTACCGCAGCATCCGGTCCAGCACGACCAGACTCTGCAACAGCTTCTTCCCCCAAGCCATCAGACTCAACACAACTCAACGCCTGAACTGATATCTTCTAGTACATGTACACTCTCTCTCTCTCTCTCTCTCTCCTCTCTCTCTCTCTCTCTCTCTCTCTCTCTCTCTCTAACCATTTACCCCAGATAAAAAAGGAAGCATTTTTGCACAAAGCATTGCACTAATAACTTTACTACCTCACTGGACTCTATTAATTACACATTTGCACAATTTGCACACTACCGGCAATTATTTATTATTCTCTGTCTGTACTGTGTTGTGTTGTCTGTCCGCACTTGTTTGTTCGTGTTGCACTTGTGTCTTGTATGCACGGTCTATGTTGCACCATGGTCCTGGAGGAACGTTGTTTCGTTTCACTGTGTACTATGTATGTAAGTGAAATGACAATAAAACCCACTTGACTTGACTTGACTTGACCTGTAACCATGCCCCTGCTTTTAATCTCTGTGTTACCTTGTATCTTAAAAAGAGGCTCGTGGACTCTTGCTGTGACACTTGCTAGCTCAAGTTTTTTATGCAGCAGTCTTCTCTAAAACTAGGTAAGCAAGTGGTAGAAGTGGTTAGTAGATAGCAGCAGCTACCTCTGTTGGCTAGAACAAGCACAACACGAAGCATCTACCTGTATGCTCTGCTGCAGGTCTTCCTTAAGATTTTTCTAATTTTTTAATTAAAAACAGAAACATTTCCAGGTATATCTCCAGCCCCCACCAAAAACGAGGACATCACCGAGGACGTCCCCCTACAAATTTGTATCACTTTATATGGAACAGTCAGACGTGCAGACATCAATCTGTCAGCACAAAATGTAAATATAAAATGTAACTGTTTTTATTACCTTCCCACATTTTATACATGTTTACTGTATTGGAATCAGCAGATTTGTCATTCACATATCTGCTAATGCTGTTGTAGAAACTGGTCCAATATCAGTCTGGATTAGCATTACATAGAAACATAATATTTATATCTGTGGGGTTACAAATATAAAAATGTATGTAATATCAATGACATAATTGCAATATTATCATGTGCTTCCGCACACACACACAGACAAATATATAAAATTAGGCCATGTAAACTGGATGTGAAAATTAACAATAATAACTCTGGATTTCTAAGGGTTGCTTCACTCCATCCAGGAAGGTGGTGAAGTCTTGTTTATTGGACAGTAACCGCCCATCCTGTTTTAGTAAACCAGCCGAAATGGACACAAAAGGGGTCTGTACTCGCCTGCAGCTCAGAGGCCGGTGAATGGATGTCCTCTCTCACTCCATCACACAAACATTTTCTTCCAGACTGATGTCTTCTAAGGACTAGCTTAATTATGAAGGAACTCCGTTAAGCCGTGTTTTAGAGCTGTGATGAATAGCCCAGCGGATTCACATTAGAGGTCAACATTTTTCAGTATGAGGAGTGTAGAGTGCAGGACACACCATCATTTTCTTTCAGACTAATGCTTTCTGACGAGAGGCCTAATTATCAGCACACTCTATTAGGCCGTGTTCTAGAGCCATAATGAATTGTCCAGGAGGTTCATGCCACATTTTTCTTATAAAACGTGTTAAAGAGCAGGACATGGGTAGGTCACGCTAAGGTGGATTGGTCTGAAGAAACAGCTTTACGAGACAGCAAGGCTGTTTCCTTGTGGACTTTATGCAGGGCCGGCTCTGGCCTTTTGGAGTCCCTGATCAGGATTTGTTGGTGCTTGCTGGTGGATGTACTGTAAAATAAGAGGCTAACTAATAACAATGACTAAGCCAAGCTTTGGCATGGAGTAAGATGATGTGGTAAACAAAACTGAATATGCCAGCAACAGAGCCCACCACCCAGCATCACTGAATAGCCAGTATAGAGGGCAGGCCATCAACAGCCACACATTGCATAAACAGTCCCACAGCCTAGCACAACATGGCCCCATAAGCACAAATATATAGCTTTTAGCCATCAGTCCAAACTATTTACATGTTTTAAGTCTGGTAATGTCTGGTACTCTCCCACTATGTGCCTGGCCACACCACTTGTACATCCCTTGCAACATGAGTGGGCTGCCACATTTTATGCACGTATAACTGGCTGATGCTTGTTTGAGATTCTAATAAGTTAACTTCTGCGTATGCTGAATGCAGAGGTCGTTCAGCCATGCAAAAAGCAGTCGTTGCAGTTAACCTTGATGTTAGTATCAAGGACATTTTTATATATAAATGCTTGAGTTTCTACATATAATGATTTAACAGATTTAACATTTAACTCCCCATCTTTCACATGGTCATCTGTTTATCATGAACATCACACTTACATGTGCCCGTGCACAAGGTTTAATCACAGTCTGAGTATTTAAACCTGGATTAACAGCGAAAGTTGTTAACTGCTGTTGTAAAATTAAGTTAACTGCAGATGTTCGTTAAGCTCTGTGGGACTGAAGCTAAAAGTCTGCCTGAGCTGAATCTGCTTCAGACCTCAGATCCACTTTGTCTTATGTTGGCATAATGATAGCACCACAAAACAGCAAAATTTATATTAATCTTTAAGGCTTTTCTTCCTCGTTTTTTTCTTTTTCTGTTCCATTTCTTTTAGCTGCAGATGCGTGTGCTCTGTTTTAATTAACCAGTTCCATTTCTCCCTCATTCGAGCATCTTAGACAACATCATTTCAAATTTACAATGCAGAAGTTGTCGGGAGGCCCTCTGGTGGCCACAGGGGCATAAACTGCTGCTTATGTCACTTATAAGGTAGAGCCTTCAGCAAGGATATTGTTTGCTGGTCAGCATTACATACTGAAAAAGAGAAAGTGGATAACAGCACTTCATCCAGAGATCCCGTAATGGGAGGCAGTGGAAGCAGATCCATTGAAGCCCTGCAATATCATTCACATCACTGGAAAGAATGACTTGGCAGCAGGAAAGATTACCTCAAGGCTCTGTCTCTACTCAGTTTGGAAATACCTTTGATAAACTCGCGTTTACCTGCCAGAAAAACAGCCGAGCCGGTTCACTGATTGTGCTGGGTGTTTTCATGTGTGTGCGGTATGAGTGCCTGCTGAGTCTGTGCTGATGTTGTGCTGTCAGGTACAAGATAAAGACATCAGACCTCCACTATCCACATCCTCCACTATCCTCCTATACTGAATCCTCTGGTGTCTTGTCTGATACGTTTCTTTTTGTTTTGGATCAGATCAGTGTCTTTTTTCCAGGCCAGGTATACACAGTTTTAATTCTTCTACAGTCTGTCTGTTTCAGTACCAACGCGCAAACGCATTAGCCTTTACTCAGCTCACAACATACACACGCAAAACCACCTTCAATAACATTGCTGGACCCTCAGAGGCAAAGTACTTCTAGCACTGCATGAGGTTTGTATTACAGTGAGAATTCCCCCAGTTTTTGTGTAATGATGCATAGTTAGGTTTTAACCAATGTCAATCATAGTGTAAAATGGTCCATTATAAGAAACTTTGACAGCGATGGTCACAAGTATGGCCATTTTATTGATTGTCCCGAATGACAGGTAATGTCACAAGTTTTTATATGTAATGTTGATAATAGTAAAAATTGTAATTCTATTACGTCATACAACAGCCTGCATCAATCACAAATGGCTTTTAAAAATATGTTTTAGGTCAAAACCCCATTGCAAAACTGCAGTAATCTGTTTATTCACAAGAGTTTCATGTAATAACTTTTCCTGAATGAGCTTTAAAAGACATTAAACTTTTCATGCATCTGGTTCCAACCACCATCAAACCACACAGACTGTTAACAATTTAACAATTTAATGTTGCAGAAATTGAGAGAATCAGTAAAGTTTCCAGATTTTCTGTTTGAGGGAACCGATTTCTTACATAGACGGTTTCTTACATAGACTGTTTAATATGCGTTTCATTATTGAATTACCCAGGATGCAATTAAGTATGCATATATTCAAATAACAAAGTCCATTCTCATTAAATAATGGATCATCTGGCCTAGAGTTGTACTCAGACGTTAATGGAATAGTTCAACGGAAACTGAAATTAACAATTCGCCACTTGCTCCAGATGCAGTCGATCAGTCAAGACATGTTTGATATCTGACATCTGCTTCCCTAGTTTACAACAGGACAGGCTAGGCTAACGTTGCTAACAGATGTTAGTCCTTTCTTGCCGTGCTGCTGCTTTTTCTTTGCAGTTCCAGCCAGGTCCAGTTCTCTGAACTGCCTGTCTTTGTGTTCAGAATAGCACTCTTCCTCTTTAGGCTGCTGGAGTGTGCTATCTCACTTCTGACACCGCTGTGATATAGTGCTTTAAGCTAATGCTCTTTTATTGAACACAGCAGCAGGGGACAGCCACCGCCTTGCACCAACTAACAAAGCGGGAAAACAAGTCACACCAACAGCCACACACCTTTACTAGTTAGTAGACAGTAACACCTACTAACTAGCCATACAGCCTAGCACAGAATGCGGCAAATAACAAGGGAGCACACTAACAACGTCCACAACACAACAACTTATTTACATAATGCTTCTCTTACCACAGCCATGGCATCTTCCATAAGCCTATGTGTACAAGTCTGTGCAGGCTGGTAACTACAGTTTTTTTGAAGTATTTACAAATATACTATAGATAGATAGATAGATAGATAGATACTTTATTGATCCCGAAGGAAATTTAGCAGCCAGTAGCAGTTACAAACACACACACACACACACACACACACACACACACACACACACACACACACACACACACACACACACACACTAGATTGGAAATCAATTTATATTGTGGAGTGGGAGAAACAATATGGTGACCAAATGGCTACACATGACTATGTATGCAATCATATCTGAGAGCAGCTATCAAGGTCGCTGTTATATATGTAAATGTTTTTTGTGTAATATCTGTTAATTGTTTAACCTGTCTCTGCTGCTGTTATTTCATGTGCCATGCTTAATTAGATACAGATTTGCAATACTTTTTGCTACAGTTGCCCAAAAAGTATATGCCTATATGCTAGTCATATTAAATTTTATGATTAGAAAGCACTGTTTTTACGGCATTGCACAGCAGCACACCACTTCTGATGGGATTTTTAGGGAAAATGCCAGTATTAAAACCACATGGTCTAATTGAAAAAATGTTTTAGGACTTTTTCTTTTCTTTATTTTGAAAACCTGCCTTCAAGGTTGTCTTTTATTATGACATACTTGCTGTAGTTCACCACAGCTATGATGATATTTGCTGTAACACACTCTCACTTGTGTTCAGTTGTTAAATAACACAGAGTACTAATAATATACAGAACAAAAGTTAGAGACCACCCTTCATTTATTTCAGTTCCAATAAGAAACACAGCAGGAAACAGTAGTAAGCATTTATTCAACAGAAAAATATACAGGAGCTTCAGGAACCAAATAAAATAACACATTTTCAGTGTCCACTCTTTTGCTTCTATAATAGCTTCCATTTTTTTATGAGACTCACTTTCAGCTTTTCAAAGAAATCTGCAGCCACACCTGCAAAGTTCAGTCTTAGAAGTTAGTTGCATTTTCTGCTTCTTATGATCCAAGTAATTACAAACACATTGATTGATACTTAGGTCTGGGCTCTGAGGTGGTCTGTCCATTCTCCGGAGACCACCAGCAGCGTCTTTGTTTGGTTTGCAAATATTATTCTTTTTTTGTCTGTTTCTTTTTCTCAGTAAAGTTACACATCCTTTCAGACTCATGGTATTGAGTTGCCATCTTACGGTGGAGGGATGGTCAGAAATACCTGTGGACTTTTTTCCAAATATTTAGCAAGAGTAGACCATGATCTTCTCTCAAAGAATAATGCTTTAAGTGCTGTTTATCTGATTCACTCTGCTGAAGTGCTGGAGGTAATCAGAACCTATTTGTGAAAGTGTTGAATACTGTTTTTGGTGGTCTTGTATGGTTGTTAGGGGTCCTGTCAAATTTTGTTATTTTTAACCTCTAGTTTTAGAAATTCAGTTTTAGACATTTATTTTCTTCAACTTTTTTCTTCCTTATGGAAATAAATTAATTTATATCTAATCTTTAACTTATACTTAGTGAGTGTTGCCTGGAGATTAATTAAATGATGATCTCAGTCCTTCACACAGTACCATAATTTATTATTTGGTGTATGTTAGTTAGTATTTGTCGGTCATATTAAAGTAGTTTATTTTTTTTCTCAGGTCCACTCCACAGCCGATCATCTCGGTCAGATGGAGACCCCTCAGTTGTGCAAAGAGTCAGGAGAGACCAGCAGGAGTCCAGCAGGCGCTCACAGAACAGGACGGGCCAGGAGGCGTCCACAGGCCTGGCCATAGACACACTGCCTGACAACATGACCAATGTGGTGGTGAGTTACTGCAAACCAACCAACAACTGGCCTTATTCTTTCCTTGTCGCTTTTCTTCTCCTTTTTTCTATTTTTTTTTCATTATTGTCCCATTTTTTTTATCCTTTCTCCTCTTCTCCATTTCCTCTTTTCTTTTGCCTTAATTTCTGTTTTCTTCTCTTATTTTCTCTTTCCCCTTTTTCCTTTTCTTTATACTTTTCTTTAGTCTTTTCTCATCTTATGTCGGTTATTTTCTATTTTATCTTATTTTCTCTTCCCCTTTTCTCCTTTTCTGTTCTCTTTTCTTCTCCTCTCCTTTCTCTTTTTTCTCCTCTCTCCTCTTTTCCCTTTTCATCTATTTTATTCTCTCCTCCTCTTTTCTCTTTTTTTGTTTCTTCCCTCCTTTTTTGCATTTTTTTGTTTTCATCTCTTTTTCATATTTTTCTTCTTTTCTTAAGCTCTTCTTAGTTATTGCTCTCTTCTCTTCTCTTCTCTTCTCTTTTCTTCTCTTCTCTTTTCTTCTCTTCTCTTCTCTTCTCTTTTCTTCTCTTCTCTTCTCTTCTCTTCTCTTCTCTTCTGCTGTAATCCACTCTAACTCAGATCTTCTTAACATTCATTTCTAACATGATGCTTCAATAAGCGCTTACCCTTTACATCATTCACATCTGCTGTTCTATGCATAATTTGTCTTTGAAAGTTTCAGAGTAGAACAGACTCGGAGGCTGAGATGTTTGTATTATCAGGTTTTTCATCACAGTGTACATGTACAGTGAGCAATAATGAGGTGAGGAAAACCTCCTGATGGTCTAGGGGCTTTGAAGGATTGTTGCTTTATGCGGGGGAATGAAGAAATGAGCAGATGAAAGAGCGTGTACTGATCGTTCTTTAAATATCCCAGTGGGAGGATGAAGACATCTCTCCACAGCATCCTGTGTGTGGGTTTATTTAAGTCTTCCTCAGTATTTTTTACCTCTCTAACAGTCACATAAGAGTCATTTTCATAAACTATGTTATGTTCCGTGCTCTTTAAAAACAAATTCACACCAGGGGTCTGTCTCAAAACCTAGTGAGCTGTCTAAGTAAGCACTGTCTAGGTAGGCAGCTGTTTAAGTAGGAAGCGTTCTGTCTGACATCTCTCCTCATAAAACAGATTATTGAGACGCTCTAGTCTAACTTGTTCCCACCCACTGCCAGTGACCAGTGGTTTATTTAGCTGGTTGCTAAGCTACTGGCCTGCATTCAAAACAATAGCCGAAGGCTTAACAATCTGCTAGCATAAATGCTAATGGATCGTCTATAAAACTGCAAAATGGTCAACGACTCATTGCAAATAAAATACTGTTTTGTGTTGTTGTACGGTGGGTGCTTCTTTAAATTCAGGTCAGAATAAGGTGCCTTTGTAGACAGAGGGTAAGTCTTAAAACCTAGTGAGCTGCCTACATAGACAGCATTTTTCATAATAGTATGCACTCCCGACATGTAGGCTGTCCCAATTTTTAGGTACCTTAAACATGCTGTCTATTGAGGCACCTTATTTTGACCTGATATTGAGGAAGCATTGAATGCTTCCTCAGCCACTAAGGCAATCCCATGATGCAACGAAGGCAAATCTACGAGCAGTGAAGTGGTTTTAAGTTATTAAGTTATTTAAGTTATTTCAATTCTCTCTGGTGTTTTTTATGCGTTTCTTGTCATATAATCACACAAAACAGATATTTTTTTTTGCAACTTTGTTACGAGTCGTTGGAGCCATTAGCATTTATGCTAGCGGATTTGTAAGCCTCGGGTTATTGTTTTGGGTGTCGGCCGGTAACTAAGCAACCAGCTAAACCACTGGTTGCGTGCAGTGGGCAGGAACAAGCCGCGATGCAGTTGCTCTCTAACTAGAGCGTCTCAATAATCTGTACTCATTGCCTACTTAGACAGCTCACTAGGTTCTGAGACACACCCTATGTAGACAGCTTACTAGGTCTTGAGACACACCCCAGGTTTACCAAAAGCTGTGCCAGCAGAGATTGTTTTTAACATCCTGGTGCACATCAGAGTGTGTGTATGCATTGCATGTGCTTTTGTTTATGTAAATATTCTGGAGAAAAATGTCTTGTCTATGTGGGAAAACAAGAGAAAAACAGTGGAAAAAACCCCCAGGATCAGAAAATTGTTCCTGACATTGTAAAATGTTTTTATACTTTTTTATTATAAATCAAAACACAAACTTGATAAATTATATATTTGTAAAATATTATTTATCTTTTAAAAACTTGAAATATTGAAAACATCTAAAATCCCTTTTGGCGAGTAGGATGTTTTAAATGTTTGAACATATACAGTACAGGACCAACGGTACCTCAGCACATTATTTAAAACCATTTATCTCAGCAGAAAAGTAGTTATATCTTGTGAGCTGGTTGAAAGAACAAAGTTTAGTTCCAGATTTCTCCTGGATGCACCCAGACATTACATTCAATTCCTTTAACAGAACATCTGATTTAATATAACAAAGCATTGATTGGCCAAAACAGATATTGCATTAGTATTGAATGACCAGCAGAGGTTTGGAACCAATTAAACAAACCCTTTGGCTTTTGTACAATCACTCCTTCTTACCTAAATGGCCCTAATCTTACTTTGTTTTGTAGTTAATGTTTATCTCCTTGAGGTTAATTTATAACAGTTTCATCCACTAAACATGACCACAATTCAATTCACATGACCAGTTTTCAACCTTTCCTTAACCCTTAAAATAAAACATGTTGCCTATAAGACTGATCTGATATATAGATGAGTTCTGTTCTGTTTGGCTGTGCTGAACTGTGCCACCTTTAGAAAAGCATGCATTTTGCAACATTTCAATGAGTGGGTGGGCCTAAAATGCTGTAGGCTGAGTAGGTAGATGTAACATTGCAGAAATGATCAATCTAAAACAGCCTGTTTTTGTAGCTTGTGGACTGCATGGACTGAGCAGTCTTTGGTAAATATTGAAACTTAAATAATGTTTACATATTATGATATAGGCCCTATGATATTTTTGTATTTATTGTAATAGTCAAAGCCATTTAGTACAAATCATCATTTTTTAGCACCAGAGAAAAAAGCTAAGAACATATATGTAAATTCAATTCTTTTTGGGAGTTAATTTATTCAGTTCAGTCTAAGAAGTCGGTTACATTTTCAGCATTTTTTCTCAATTATTGCTTATTGACAGCTACATATCGCTGCTCTCCTATGGTCCCTTTTTGTTGTTTTTCCATTTTCTGCAAAATGAGTGGACCAAATGTAATGGCCCAAAAATTCTTGGATCCATTGATTTACATTAAAAGTGTGTATTTTTTTTCTCATGTAAAGCTATCGTTTTATATATATATCGTTTTATTTATGTATCGTTTTATTTTGTAAAGCTATTGTTTTATATATATATATATAAAATTATAGCTTTACATTACTGTGTCCCAACATGTGTGTGTGTGCGAGTGTTTGCCCTAGCACATAATTTTTTTTAGAACATCCTCTCATAACCAACCCTATAATTATCATTTCTGTGATGCTTTGTGGAATGCTTTTTGGTTTTGTTTAGAAGTTCTCTGGGCAGCCATTAAGCTCTTAGTGGGCATTCTTGGCCTCGGGCATCATCCCTGGTCAGAGAGATGCTGTGTGCCGAGGGGAGAGGAGAGGATGGCACCTCT
This sequence comes from Megaleporinus macrocephalus, assembly GCA_021613375.1. Classification (NCBI taxonomy): domain Eukaryota; kingdom Metazoa; phylum Chordata; class Actinopteri; order Characiformes; family Anostomidae; genus Megaleporinus; species Megaleporinus macrocephalus. The sequence goes on from CM038715.1 coordinate 18,433,580, forward strand.
TCTGGAGCTGGAGCTGGAGGTTTCCCCCAGAAACACAGGCTCAAATCACAGAATCTGGGTCACAGGCTGTTATATAGAGCACTGCTGCACTGTGTGTGTGAATGTGTGTGTGTATGTGTGTGTGTGTGTGAGATAGAGAGAATGAGAGATAGAGGGAGACTGCTTTTAACTGCTCTACTTTCCACTCTTCCCCATACCTTTCCAGTATAGTGCCTCCATCCTTCTCTGTCACCTTCAGCCAAAGAAAGCATTAATAACACAGCAGAGATCTGAACGGCAAACACCTTAAACACACACTTACACATATGCAATGATGCACATACCCCAGTGCATCCAATGAATCCTCAGTCTCTCTCGCTCTTTCTCTGCACACTTTGTGATATATCGAATTTCCAAGCAACCCGTGGCCCATCTTTGGTGACCTCCCTGCATGTTTCTGATGTAAACTGTTTGTCATGTCACTGCAACAAACTGAGAGCAATCATGACTTACGGCTTTCTTAATCCCACAGTACAGTTCATTGTGGTGTATTATGTGATAGCTTCAAATTGAAACCATATGGGGTTGAGCTTGTTCCAGGCGAGCTCATGAATAAATTGAGTTAACATTTTGACTGATGCAATGTTATCTGGGTTTGGTGTTTTCCCTTTTCTCCTCCATACTTTCTTCCTCTCCTGCTTTCACTCACTCGCCCCTGCTCCAGGTGTCTCAGTGCAGTCTGGCTATTCACTCCTGCCTCTCTTAGGAGCAGACACACAAAGCATTTTGGGACAGTTTCTGCTGCAAATAAGAATATGTTAAACTAATATATAAACCAAATGGGACGAGAGTATTGTTATTCTGAGAAGCTGTTGTTCTCTTGGTAAATATTCTTTTAGCACATGTTTGAGGCTTGTGCCTCTGTCTAGTCTTTATGACTGTCGCCATTGTTAAAGAGGGACCTGGTAGGTTAATTTTCAATGTCATACTTCAATTCTTCCTATACATAACATTCTCTTCTGTCTTTAACTCCAACCTCTTGCTGAGCCCAGTGTGCTATGATTGGTCAGCTTGCCCACTCTGTTCTGATTGGTCAACTACCAGAGTGACACCCTGCTACAAGTTCTGCCCCTACACCACTGTAGCTGTTCTGACAATGGTGTCGGTTCTGCCATGGGAGTTGGAGCCAGAGTCTGATCCTGAAGGTCATGTAGAGTAGCTTGGTGGACTCTGATTCACCTGCACAAGCTAGATACAGCCAACACAGTGATACAGCCAGGTGAGAAACATGGGTTCTGTTGGAAAAAGTTTCTCTGTCTGGCATGTATTTTAGGATTTATAACTTTGCCGACTGTTTACATGCATGAAAAACACAATTAAGCATAATAGGTTCCATTTAGAAAAGAAAGACAACAACACAGCAAATTTATGTTGTGAAAAATTCACTTTTGACACTCTGTGTGTGAAATATTGTCACTCTGTGTTGAGCTGACAGCAAGGGAAGAGTAGTGTAAGGGGAGGTGTGAGAACCTCCTGCTGTAAAAACAATAAATACCACTTCAGAAATACAGCCGTGTCAAGATAAAGGAATAAATTCAGTCAGGACCACTATGTAAAAAAATAATATTTCCATTTGCAGTTATAAGGTACATTTATGCGATATGGCTCTGTTCTGAGGGAGCAGATGAAACAGAACAGGTCAATTATCAATGATGGCAAAAAGATATTGATTAATCCAGACACAGCATTAGGGATGAGGGGACATGGAGGCAGGTTGCAAAGTGACTGCTGAGGAAGCTGCATGAGTGGGCAGGCTAACACAGCCTAAATAAGCACTCTGACAAATGTAGCCTTTTCTATGCCTAGCAGGTCTGAGCCGCCAGGTGATTGAGACCAATGGATGATGGCTGGTGGCCTAAGCTAGACTTCATGGCCTAGTCTATGCTATACTCAATGTAAAGCTATGCGTTTGCATTCAATAAAACCTTCTATAAATGTTAAAAATCCAACTCCAAAAAACGATTTCCTATCAACAAATGCAAACTTCAGCTGAGGGAAACTGCATTTTATGGCCACTGTGAAATGGGGCTAATAAAGTGAGTAGCTGCATTCCAAAAGCTGAGCTGCAGCTGAAAAAGGTGGGCGCTCAGTAGCACTGTTCTATGAAGGCTGCTTGTTTGTATTACATAATGCAAAACAGAGAAGTTTTCCCAGGCTGCTTTGTCATCTTGTCAGAAAAAATTCTGAGATTAAAGCAGAAAATGCTGTTGAGGTGAATAATTATAAGCTGGCAAGTAGGACATTGGTACAAATGATGTAATATGTGGCAGACAAAATGTTAATTTGTTTGTAATGAAATGCTATACTGCAACACAAAAAACATTTTTCTCTGCTTTATTTTTATCCTAAATGTGGAAATAGTAGGAGTCCCAGGCTTATTATGTCACATATACCATCCACCACATAACTACATTTTTAGACTGGTACACCAGTTTTATACATAACACATAGTCACAACTCCTCTGAAGGCAGTCGCAAAAGTGCATCTGGCCCTCTAACATTGTTTAACATTCCCTCTCTTCCTCTCTCACACTCTTAGGAGGACTCTAAGAGGTATTATTCATGGAGTAGTTTTGGTCCAGGCGACAGTCGGACTCTGGAGCTCTGGGTGGACCTGAACTCCGTCCAGCAGGGTCAAGTCCGAGTGCATGGCATTCTTTCTAACACACACCGACAGGCAGCGGTAAGACCCTCCCACGCAAACACACCTAAAAAATGTCTCTGCAAAAGCCCTTGCATGCAGGATATATATGCAAGGACATGGTTATGAACAAGGGCAAACATATTGTTTTACCATATAATTAAGGCTTTTTTGCCTATTTTTACATCCACTCCCACCATTCCTCACCTCCCTCTGCAGCGGGTGGCTCTGTCCTTTGACTTCCCTTTCTATGGACACCAAGTGAGGCAAATCACCATAGCAACTGGAGGTAGTACACTCACACTCAGTTAACCTGTAGCTTGCATAGCCGGTCAATATATAGGGGGTCACTGTAAAGCGGTTCAGTGTATAGCAGGTCAGTGTATAGCAGATTACAGTATAGCAGATCAGTGTATAGCAGATCAGTTTATAAAAGATCAGTGTATAGCAGATCAGTGCATAACAGATCAGTGTATAGCAGATCAGTGTATAACAGATCAGTGTATAGCAGATCAGTGTATAACAGATCAGTGTATAAAAGATCAATGTATAGCAGATCAGTGTATAACAGATCAGTGTGTAGCAGGTCAGTGTATAGCAGATCACTGTTTAGCAGTTCAGTGTATAGCAGATCACTGTTTAGCAGTTCAGTGTATAGCAGGTCAGTGTATAAAAGATCAATGTATAGAAGATCAGTGTGTAGCAGGTCAGTGTATAGAAGATCAGTGTATAAAAGATCAGTGTATAGCAGGTCAGTGTATAACAGATCAGTGTATAGAAGATCAGTGTATAGCAGGTCAGTGTATAAAAGATCAGTGTATAGAAGATCAGTGTATAGCAGGTCAGTGTATAAAAGATCAGTGTATAGCAGGTCAGTGTATAACAGATCAGTGTATAGAAGATCAGTGTATAAAAGATCAGTGTATAGCAGGTCAGTGTATAACAGATCAGTGTATAGAAGATCAGTGTATAAAAGATCAGTGTATAGCAGGTCAGTGTATAACAGATCAGTGTATAGAAGATCAGTGTATAAAAGATCAGTGTATAGCAGGTCAGTGTATAGAAGATCAGTGTATAGAAGATCAGTGTATAGAAGATCAGTGTATAGCAGATCACTGTTTAGCAGTTCAGTGTATAGCAGGTCAGTGTATAAAAGATCAGTGTATAGAAGATCAGTGTGTAGCAGGTCAGTGTATAGAAGATCACTGTATAGAAGATCAGTGTATAGAAGATCAGTGTATAGCAGGTCAGTGTATAACAGATCAGTGTATAGAAGATCAGTGTATAGAAGATCAGTGTATAGCAGGTCAGTGTATAACAGATCAGTGTATAACAGATCAGTGTATAACAGATCAGTGTATAGCAGATCAGTGTATAGCAGATCAGTTTATAAAAGATCAGTGTATAACAGATCAGTGTATAGCAGATCAGTGTATAGCAGATCAGTGTATAACAGATCAGTGTATAGCAGATCAGTTTATAAAAGATCAGTGTATAACAGATCAGTGTATAGCAGATCAGTGTATAACAGATCAGCGTATAACAGATCAGTGTATAGCAGATCAGTTTATAAAAGATCAGTGTATAACAGATCAGTGTATAGAAGATCAGTGTATAAAAGATCAGTGTATAAAAGATCAGTGTATAGAAGATCAGTGTATAAAAGATCAGTGTATAAAAGATCAGTGTATAGAAGATCAGTGTATAGAAGATCAGTGTATAGAAGATCAGTGTATAAAAGATCAGTGTATAGCAGGTCAGTGTATAACAGATCAGTGTATAGCAGATCAGTGTATAGCAGATCAGCGTATAACAGATCAGTGTATAGCAGATCAGTTTATAAAAGATCAGTGTATAACAGATCAGTGTATAGAAGATCAGTGTATAAAAGATCAGTGTATAGCAGGTCAGTGTATAACAAATCAGTTTATAAAAGATCAGTGTATAGCGGATCACCGTTTAGCAGTTAAGTGTATAGCAGGTCAGTGTATAACAGATCAGTGTATAGAAGATCAGTGTATAGCAGATCACTGTTTAGCAGTTAAGTGTATAGCAGGTCAGTGTATAACAGATCAGTGTATAGCAGGTCAGTACACAGCAGATTATAGTACAGCAGGTCAGTGTATAACAGATCAGTGTATAGCAGGTCAGTACACAGCAGATTATAGTACAGCAGGTCAGTGTATAGCACATGAATGTATAGCAGGTCAGTATATGTGAGTTCAATATCAGGTCAGTATATAGCAGGTGAGTTCATAGCAGATCAATGTATAGCAGGTCAGTGTATAGCAGGTCAGTGGTCAGTATATAGCAGGCCAATATATACAGCAGATGACTACATAGCAGGTTTAACTAGTTGAACAGGTTTTAAAGAATGTTGACAAAAAACTAATTCTGCCTAAAGAGAAATTGTAATGTCCAGAGTGATTATGAAACATTGAGTTTTTAGTTATAAGTGCTGCCGTACAGATCTGCACTGCAATTCTATTAGCGTGATCTTTTTTATGAATACATTTGAGACCAGTAATGTATTGGTCTCAAATGTAGGTATTTTGACAAATATGAGTGCTACAGCATCTCATTAGGTTCAAATGAAATTTTCCAATGTTCTGTAAAGCTTGATTGGAGCAACGGCTGTATTCATGGGTCACTAACTGCAGGGCAGTAGCATTTCCTGCCTTGTAAGGGCAGGATAGATTCTTTTCACTTTTTTCACAGGCTATACTTTATCTAAGGAAACTTTATAATGGTCTCCCCACATTGGCTGCTTCTTAAATTAGCATGAGGAAAATGGAGCACTTATGAAGGGGGCTTTATTAATTAAAGATTCCTTCTCGCCTGTCTTTCACTGATGGGAAAATGACCATGAATCTGTCTGGCTGCAGCCTGATGCATCCCAGATCCACCAGTCTGCTGCACTAATTAATTTTTATAATTATTTTCATTGAGAGGAAATGAATTTGTACCGCAGTGGAATATGATAGAATGATCTTTAGTGCTTAAGATATTTTTCCACATACTAAAAACATCTCATTGACTTCTGTTGGAGACCTTCACTTTTGGTCTCTTGACCTTCTGCAGGGTTCATCTTCACTGGGGAGATAACACACCGCATGCTGACAGCTACCCAATACATTGCTCCACTCATGGCCAACTTTGACCCCAGCTTTTCGAAGAACTCCACTGTGCGCTACCTGGACAATGGTGAGTAAGACCTGATATAGACTATGTATCTTTCAATAGACAAGTTCTGTGCTGAATTGAACATACTAGAAAATTTTCAAATAAAATGTGGCTGATGCCTGGAACTGGCATATCTATATTTAAATAAGAACTGTGGATTAAAATAAACGCTCTGAGTTTTGCACCACCATATTTCAGCTTTGCCCAATGCCAAAGTCAGCTATTGGTATAAAACCCTAGCACTAAGCTGTGGTCTGTGAAACTGTGTTCTCTGGAGTAATGTAGCACCTTTGGAATATGGGGTTTGAGATCCAGAACTGATTATTCAATGTAAATACCTGATCTCACACAGCCTTTGTGGCTGCATACAGTCACATTCTAACAGCAATGTTCCAACATCTAGTGTAAAGCCTTCTAGTAGAATAGCTGTCACTGTAGTAAAGGGGGACAGACTCCCAATTAATACTTCTTTCTTTAGAAGAAACATCAGACAAGAGGTATCTACAAACTTTTTGTTTGTATTTAAGTACATGTAAAGTAAGTGTGGTTTCTGGAGAGTCTGGACAATTCCTATTTCTCCTCGTATATAAAAAAAGTTGATGGTAAATCACTAGAGGGTGCCCAAGAGTGAGTGCTCAATGAATGGGGCTAAATGGCCTAAATTAACTATTTAAGTATGCTTTTAACCATTTTGTACCGGCCCATTCTTTAATTTAGGAAGGTATGGATTTCATTATTAAAAATTGTGCCGGGATCTTTTAATTTTTTAGAGCAAAATTAATTTTGGGCAGTAGGATGCTGGCATTACTGCTACTTAGTGCTGAGTGCTTGGCGTGCTGATGAGCTCATTGGCTGAGTAAAGCAGTCACCACTCAATGTTGTAAAAGTACATGAAGCACTGTTAGAAACCCTGTGTGTTATTTTAAACATTTACAAACTATGATTTGAGACATTTTTCTCCATATGAACCCAATCATTTCAGACTCGCTCAGGAGCACCCTCTAGCATACAGGTACACCTGTATATCTGGTACACTTAACTTGTCACTTCTGAGCACTGACCATTGGCCTGATTTTCGACCCCTGGTCCTCTAGGTCAGGTGTTTGTGGTGCAGTGGGATAAGGTGAGGCTGCAGGGCAGGGAGGCAGAGGGATCCTTCACCTTTCAAACCGTCCTCCACCGCAATGGCACCATCGTCTTTGGCTACAGAGATGTGAGTTTCTTCACTGGCAAACTGTATGAGCTCAGGTAAAGCAAAATAATGACACAAGTGTTATATGGAGCCAAGAAACATAAGAAAAACCTAACAAAACACTTGGCAGCAGCATGTTAGGGCTCGGGACCAGAAATTCAAATGTGCTGGAGCTGGAATGTTCCAGGTTAATTCCCTGAGTGAGCACAAAAACTGTTGGCCTAGTCGTTCCTCTGAGCTTTTTGTAATAACATTGTAATAATTTTTAACATAAGCAACAACAATACCCCAGTGGTAAAACTGGCAAATATAAAGTGCAGTATCAGACTGAAATAATAACCCAGTCCTCCATTCCCACCCCACCTCCACTATGGACAACACAATTTCTAGTATTCTATTTAAGGGCATAGCTGCTAAAAAAGATGAAGCTAGTAGCATGGTTAGCATGATGTCATCACTGATTAGCATGATTTCATTACCATATTAACTGGTGGATGTAAGATATCATTCAGAGTTACAAATAGTACCTAGACCAAAATATTCCCTAAGTAAGGAACTGAATTTGGGCCCACATACCTGACAACGAATGTAATGGCAGTAAATGACTTCACCATACGCTGTGTAAACAGATCAAACAAACAGTATATGGAAAGAACAGATCAAACACTATTATAGGGCCACTGTAGATGCCAACTATAATACTATCCAAAAATGTCTGTTCTACAGAGTTTCAGTAAATCAGCCAATGAGCAAGACTTTGACAAATATCTAATGAGAGTTATAGTTTGTGACTATACACACACCCATATATACTTCTTGGAACTTAACTTTGAGTATAAAACTTATTCACATCTAAGTTTTATTTTGTACTATGACTGTGAACTTTTGAACTTATAGGTTAACTAATCGCTGATGACATCATGAATAAAACCAAAGGAGACAAAAAATCTGACTTTAAAAATCTATGACATAATCAAACTTAACAAGTCAATTTGCAAGTATATGCATAAGTACAAGTACAGGCCAGACGTACCTAGTCTTGTCTGTATTTCTGCATTCTGTTAATATAAGTCATGTATACTTATGTGTAATTGTGTTTAGTATATCTCTAACAAGTCTAACTCAAACCATACTTATTATGTCGAGGACAAGGTTCTCCCACACAGCTGTGTCTAAACTAAACTGTTAATTTTCATGGCTTTAAATGTGACTGTCATGTAATTTTATTCTGATATAAAGAATACAGTCGATCTAGCAGGCATGCAAAGGCGTTGGACATGAAACAACTATTAGTTACTAAAAATTCTTTTAAAAAGTATAAAAATTATAATAATATTATAAGTAGTAATAAATTACTATAACATTATAATAGATCATTTTTAAGAGAATGTAAGAACAAAGTGTCAGTTTCCTAGGAGTTTATCTCAATAGAAAGTTAGCAAATGAAACTTACCTAACATATTTTTATCCAAAATGTTCTTTTTACAAGCAGTGACTATAATTTCTCTTGCAGGGTAGTTTCGATTATTACTGGAACATCTGAGAACACATACAGTTTTACATCCTTGGTTACTGTCGTCTTTTCCCTATATCTGTAGTTTGTACCTAGCCCAGGCTTGATTAGACATGATGCTCCAGGGCCCCAGCATGCTATCACTTTAAAAAAGAGATGAGATCATCTAATCTGTTCATGCAGTAAATACTTTAATTAAATGACCAACACTTCAGTTACTGGGTCAAAGTTATTCTGAACGCTGTAACACAAACACATGCCGATCCTTCTGATAGACTTTCTGGAATGTTTTTTGTTATTAGGTACCTTTACCTGTGGAGAAGATTAACTCTACTGAGCACCCAGTGAAGGTGGGCCTGTCTGATGCCTTCATGGCCCTTCTGTCTTCCCCACAATCCCCAGGTTAGTTTCTTCTCAACACCTCTTTTTAGCACATTTCTAAAAGCCTAGTTTCTTATGGGATTAGTCCTTAAATGAGTAACAGAGTTTCATTCCCACCATAGCAGATGCCAGGAGAAGAACAATCTATGAGTACCACCGTGTTGAAGTGGACACTTCTAAGATTGTAAACCGCTCTGCTTTTGAGTTCACACCATTACCCAGTGAGTGTGTGGTGCTGCATCAATGCTAGATGTGACTTTACTCCTCCACAGAAATGGACTAGTGTTAATAATATTTTCTCCATTCTTCCCATGTTGGTTTACTCAGCCTGTCTCCAGCACACCACTTGTGACCAGTGCTTGCACTCTAACCTAACCTCAGGCTGTGGCTGGTGCAACGTCTTGCAGAGGTAGAGAGAATGCAGGCATTGAATGATGCTGTTTAATGCTGTTATATTTGTAGCTCTGAGATGCTTTTGTGCAATTCTGTGTACAAGCACATGCTAACGATTTTTTTCTTTCTTTCAGGTGTTCAGACGGGATAGACAGACACAGACAAGAGTGGCTTGACTACAGCTGCTCAGAGGAGGTATTACAACATCAAACTCAAACCACTAAGAACACACCCAAACTGATTATACTCTAGGCTGACCTGTCTGCACTACTGTTCTAATTAAAAGAGACATTTACACCAACCGGCCACTTTATTAGGTACACCGACTTATACTGTATATCCACACTTTGTCCATTTGATTAACTTACTATATAGAAGAGCTTTGTAGTTACTCCATCTCTTTCTCTGTATACTTTGTTACCCTGTTTTTCAACGGCCAAGACCCCCACATGACCACCACAGAGCAAGTTTTATTTTGTGGTGGATGATTCTCATCATAGAATGTTTGTGTGTCTTGCACTGGTATGCATGAATCATGTACAGCAGAGCTGCTGGAGTTTTGTAACACTGTGTCTATTCACATTCCCCTCTATTAGACACTCCTACCTTGTGGCTTCACCCTGTACTTGTAAAGCACAAGACATACTAACACACCACCACCATGTCATTGTCATTACAGTGCTGAGAATGATATGTCTACCTGATTAATACCTGCTCTGTGGTGGTCCTGTGTGAGTCTTGACCATTGAAGAACAGGATGAATAGGGGGTTATTGAAGTATTCAGAGAAACAGATGGACTACAACAACTTATAATGTACTTAATGATATGGTCAGATTGTACACATCACTGTAAAGAGGTTAAAGCAATGTATTGGCAAAAGATCTAATTGTATCAGCTTTCCTCTTCCAAATGTAGTTGAACATGCTTGCTTCATTAATTTAGTACAAGGCTAATGAAGCTAGCACATAATAGAAACTGATACCCCACTAATTAGCATTATGTAAACTGCAAAACTGCATGCCTAGGCCTGTCACTATAATGAATGTGTAACAGACAATTCATATAAATAATGGTATATAAATAATTTTGAATAACAATTAAATTGCATTTTTGATTATTGTATGAAACTAGCACAAAAATGATATAGTCAGGTTGGCTGCCTTACTTTCTAGCTGTACTGGTACTTTCATTGACAAATAAACATTGTAATTTATTGTATTTGCATTTACAGTTGTAAGCAAAAGTTGGTCAAATTAGTTGTTTACAGCCCCCAAATGTTGAGAACCAGCGCTAGCAGTAATACTCCATGATTCTTCCTGTGTGTTCAGGCGAAAGAGGGCACATGTGAAGATGACAGCTCCATCAGCCCGTACAGCTCCTCTGCTCCCGCAGCCACACCCTCTCCTGCAGCCAGACCTGGCAGCCCTGTCACTGATGGTGAGTCATCTCACCTTTACTTTCTTATATACAGTCCTCTATAAGGACTACTCCACCCAATTAGCTCAAACTGCAGGAGCACAATAAAAAATAGTATTCACACCATAGATGTTTACCAGGATTATGTTACAGTCTATTTAAACTTATTAAGAGGCAGTAAGAAGTTAAATATAAGAAACATTTTAGGTACTTTCTTTTGGAAGGGTCTGTCCCAAACCATAATCCATACATTTACATTGATTTTAAAATTTCTGAGTTTAATTCCTAAATGAAAGCTATTTGAGTTCATAGCAGAGCGTTAATCTAGCCACATCCCTGCATGCAAGAGCAGAAAGTGAGACTACATCACTGTCCCTCATGGCCACCCCATTGTTTTAAAGTATTTGTGTTCCAAAGATTGGAAATCAGTGTGTAACGTGAATAAGTGTGACTACATGTGAGTATGACTGTTCAAGGCTGTGTTTGTTGGTCGTGTACATGACAGGATTTTGAGTTCTGCTCAAAGTTAACAAAAAAATGATCAGCACTAATACAGTCACTACTGAAATATGTATTGGTGGTGTTTAGATTGTCCTGGTAGTGACAAAATGAACTTTTAAATCTTATACATTAATTAAATAAACGGACTAGCAGCCTGTACAGTGATAGATTGGTGGTCTTTCACCCAGTGAGAGCTGGTATTGGTTCCAGCACCCCCCAACGACCCATAGGTGGTTTAGATGATGTATGTATGTATGTATGTAAGGATTTTAGTAAAATGTCCAAGTCAGTTAAAGGTCTGGAATGTGTTTTGAACTGGTTTGGTAGAACAATCCATATACAATGACTTACAGATAAAGCATGTGTAATGGGGTCTCATTTAGTCCAACTACAAATACTGAAGATGTGTTATGAGTCTTATTTATCTTTGTGTTATGCACAAGGAGCTTCAAATTCCACTTTTCCTTCACACATGCTCTATAAAGTCTTATAAGTTAGTACTTTACCTGTCCTTGTCTTGTGTGTGGTGAATGCATTTTGCATGTGCGCTTAATTGCTAAACTTGCTCTTGTGCTGTTCCTGCCTCCGTCCGTGCTCTGCCATCTCTCCATGTACAACAACAATCTCTCTCCGCAGATGACACCAAACTCCTCTTACACCACCATGGCAATGGTGAGTTTGCTGCTGCTTTGGTGCATCTAACATTGTTTAATGGCAATTTAAGTGTTCCTGGATGATTTACAACATGAAATTTGCTGAGAACACTTGTGTAAACATTAACAAGAGTGTGATACAATCATGAATATCTGACCTTGCCTGCCCTCTTATAAAACATTCTCTGCTGGCTGAGATCATTAGTTCATTTGAGGTCCATAGTGATCATGGTTCAGTGGTTTCTTTTATTTTTTTTTTAGACTCTCTTACTTTGTTTAACCAAATAGCATTCTTGGAAGGAGGAAGAGTGGGTGTAATTTGAATGCAGCCTCTTGCATGAGAACATTTTACATTTCACTATGCACCGTGCTGTAGTGCACTATTTTGCGTTACAGTTATATGCAAATGTTTGGGCACCACTGGTCAAATGACCTGTTTTATTGCAGAACACAGTTCAAACCATTTTAATGCGCAATTATAGCTAATTAGTCGAAGTTAACTGAAAATTTTGCAGCGTAAAGCCTACACAAAACACAGATGTGCAATGGCTATAGAACATTTTATAGTTCATGTTTTTTTAATAAAATATATATAAATAAATAGAAATTGCTACATTTCATAATTAAAGGTGCAGTGTGTAAGATTTTGCAGGGTCTATTAGCAAAAATGGAATAAAGTATACAAAACTCTGTTTTCAGAATGTAACTGCAGCACCATGTAAGGTGGAACAGGAACGTCTACCAACATTAGCTTTGCTAACCTAAGTCAGCTTATCAGTGTGAAAGTAGTGATATAAAGCTGAGTTTATACCAAATTAAAATTAAAAACACAATTGCAATACACAACCTAACCACTAGAGGCTACACACTGTTCCCTGTAGAGGATGAGTTAAATTACTAGTAATATGGAATTTGTCTGTGTGGTAAGCTTTTGCATACAACTGTATATTTGGCTTAGACATCTTTAAACATCTGATTGCTACACTCTTAAAAATAAACATGCCAAAAGTATTATTGTGGAACAAATAACCTTTTATGATTTTTAAAGGAGTAACCAGATAATAATAATGGCAACTGGCCATAAGCTTCGATGCAGCAGGTTGAAAAAACACTGGACTATTCTTTTGAAAAAAGATTCTTTATTAAAAAGTGGTTCTGCTAGAGTATCGCACTAAAGAACCCTTTTGGCTTGTTTATTTCTGTGAGTGTAATGGCAGTTTGCTGACTTGCTATGCACTATAAATGTGCTGCGCTCTGTCTGTGTCTTCTGTGCTGTTGTTCATTCGGAAGTCCTCCACAGCTCTACAGACAACGAACATTTTGCAGTACCTTTCCTCTTCAGTAGCCAAAGCATGTACCACCTAACAGTGATTTTTCCAATTTCCCAATTTCCTCCAGATTTGCCTCCAGGTTCTCCCGGTGAGGAAGAAGCTCCAGAGCACACAGCAATCATTGCGGGAGTAGTTGCGGCCCTCGTCCTGCTGGTGTTCCTGACCTTGCTGGCTGTCTACTACATCAACACACACCCCACTGTCGCACCTCCATTCTACCTCATGCAGGTGAAAACTGACCACTGCTGTCAGATTTTTCACATTTTTCTCAGTACAGTGTATTAATTATAATTACAAAACACTCGTAATCAATGTTTTCAATAATGTATAAACAATTTGGTTGCATGTATGTGTTTGATGGAAAAATCAAATTCCACATACTTTAGACTTTAGAGTTTGTCAGCCAATACATATTTGGTGTTCACAATTAACTATGGACTGCAATAAAGAGGTTGCAACATAAAAGACCAGCACAACAAAGTTAGGTTAATGCTAAAGAGTTGATTTTCTTTTTTTTTTTAGCTGTCAGTAATGTTGCAAATTAGTTAAAGATTATGTTGACGTCCAATGGTCACAAACTTTGCCACCCAAGGCAAGTGACAGAACGTCAGCCAAAACAACAAACCAAAAGTGCTCACCACCCACAACTTCCTCAAAAGGACCTAAAAGTAACTGCCACCCACCCCTACAACTCTTGTAACATTTTCTTAGATATTAAAACAAATAAAACATGTACATGGTCAATCTATCAGATTGCAGCAACCCTCCAGTTGTACATAGTAACTGGTTCCAGAGATTTATGTATATAAGGAGACAGCAACTGACACTCACAAGAATTTTAATCTGACAATAAACAAATATTTTAAAAACCCAATTTACAGTGGCTGCATGGTGTTTGTCGCCAGACTAAGACAGCCCAGGCAGCCACTGCTTGTTGGTTCAGGCATTTTTTAGCATCACGCCAGTCACGTGGACTAATCAGAAGCCACAATCAAACAGATGTTCCACACCGAGCCAACCTCCAAAACCAGAACGGCAGTCTGTAAGAAAAGAGGTCAAACAGAGACGAAGTGAAATGATAATACCAAACCACTCACAAATTCAAACGAAAGTACAGATAACCTCCTAAGATGAAACACAGAGGGTTCTGATCAGTGTAAACAACAACTGTCTGCGAAATTGAATTGTTTCAACAATCAAATAATTAAACTAGTGCAGAGTGAACAGAAATTGCAGAGAGAAATTGCATACTGGGTGATCAATACTTAAGTCATCATCTCTCCTGTCAAAGACCGGTTCCAGTATTACTAGCAATGACTTCAGGTTTAGAGCTCTTTCAAAACTTGAAAGTGTGACAAGCACAGGAACACACAAAGCAAAGACTTGGCATCATCAAAAGCCTGTAGGCACTCCAAAAAAAAAGTGTATTATTAAGCATGTTAAGAAGGGGAGCGACAACTGTAGCAAGTTTTGACAAAACCCCTTTGTAATAACCGGCCATCCTTGGAAAACTCTGTAGCTCATGTTTTGTACTGAGCACTGGAAGTTACATCACATCTAATGGTCGCACACAACCTTGTCCCAATTTTTTCCAAGTACACCACAGTTGTGTGCACTACACTAAATCTATACCGGCCTAGTTATGTTCACTCTGTATCGAAACATGTTCTTTTAGTGCTAATGATATACCTAGAAAGTGTATTGTGACATAATTTATCATGATAAAGATCAAATATGGTGATTTTGAATGGCTCTGCAGCCCAAACGCCTTGTATGACCTTCTGTAGTGTGAAGCCACATCACTCATGCCAAACAGAGGTAGTTAGTGTGGAAAAAGCATGAGCTCAGTGTTTGAGCTATTTCAGAGAGAAAAAGAGAGAGAGAAGGAACACTGACACTCTGACTTTCTTAAAGCCACTCCACTCCCACTTGCATACTCTGTTCTGGATACTGTACATGCACCTGTCTCCACAAGGGAGGGCTTTTCCCACTTAGGGCTGTACCAAACAGACGGCTAGCACCTTTTAGTGAAGCATGAGAAGTATTCTGTTCACTCTTTAGTCCCCTCCTCCTTTATAATGTAGTTACTATGACCTATAAAATCTATATAATTTCACAGTGTAGTTTCTGACCAGCGCTGTACTTCATCAAGTCCATGTGATTAAAGTCCTAGATGGGAGTTAGAGTGGGCTTAGAGAGGTTTTGGGGACATATTAATGGAAAAGATTGTTACCGTGGCAGTTTTATCACTAAACTGAAGAAGGATTTGGACATTAAACCTCTCTTGCCACCCTGACAACATCTGGTAAAAGTGGACAATTGCATGCATTTAGATCAAATTAGTATTATATATTATATAGATCAAATGAATTGTTTATTCATATAATTCCTTTAAATCTATTTTAATGTGCTACTCCTGTGAAACATTTGCTGTCATTACATATACATTATAGGATGTTATACATGTTGCATGCATTGTTTTTATTGTATATGTTTTTATACATTGTTTAAATAGTCCTGCATTTAGCTTAATCTGCCACATCTTTACCATACCAACAATAATCATTATTATAATTGTGTTTTCTGTACAGACCAATGAACCAAAACGTTCTTTCAGCTACAGATGTTACAGATAAATATTAGATTGAAAAAGGAAAGATGTATCCTTATAATGCCTCATCCTGGAGATGTACCTTCTTGCAGAGTCTAGTTACAACTGCAATCTGTCACACCTGATAAACATCTTTAGATGTTCTTGACAAGGTGCAGCAGATGCACTGGTGTTAGGTAAGGGGATGCAGCATGTCAGGAAAGTAGTTCTTCTGCAGGAGGGTTAGTGACCACTGTTTTAATGGGTTAATGATTTCAAAGATCTGAACGGTGGTATAGCTGCAATAGGACTGACAAAGTCACAATGTTATGTTCATCTACAGCGCCGCACCAATAATTACTGGCCCTCCATGAAGTTTCGGAACCAGGGGTGCCATTCTAGCTATGCTGAGGTTGAACTCGGGGTTCATGAAAAGGAGGGCTTCATCGAGGCGGAGCAGTGCTGAGGAGGCGGGACTTCCTGCACAAAGGAGCCTTCACAAACCTTTCGTTTTATCTTTGGTGGAAAAGCTCAAAGACAAAGGGACAATGATGGGCTATCTACCACCGCCGAAGGGACACCAGAGACTGACCATAGTTACTTTTCAAGCTTTCTCTGCCTTCCTAGATTTGACACTCCATTCTGCAACACCTTTCATGCTATTCGTTTAGGACTGAGTTCATTCTTCTTTTTTTTTATTAAGAAACTGTGGATGTTACTGGCAAGTTCACTGACTGCACTCTTTGCAAAGCCGGTGGGAATGGGACTTGTTAGCCATGATGAAACCCTGCAGTTCATGTACAGTACAATATAACTTTATAGAATTTTCATTTTGAACAAAAAGAATATTTTGTGTTTTTTAATGTGCTGTGTTCATTGAAACGAAATGAAGTCTATGACTCCTAATACTCAGTTAGCCACATGGACTGGACTGCACTTTAAATGAACAATCATTAGTAATAGTGACATGACGTGATCCGATCTCATACCTTGTTTTGTATTTAGGCCCTTAGAACTGAGTTTCTTTTGGAGGTATCTAAGTGTTGCAAGGAATCTGACAGCTGAGTACCCACAAGGTCAGACAAATATATAAAAAAAAACATATTGCAAACATATGTGTGCCTTTGTGGACCCAAAAATTATGAGTACCCTCTCCAGGCAACACAGTGGGATATGCAGTTCTAATTCAAGAAATGGTTTTAATTTACTGTCTACAGTGTTACAACTTTCAAACTACAACTTTCATAAGCTCAGATGGTTGGATGTAAAGAACTATTGCAATCAAAATCAGGGCTTTGAGTCCACTGAGTACATTGTTTCCAAGGGTTGGAACTGCATTACAAATGTCATTTTGAACATAAAGTGTGTTAATAGTGAACCAATAAAGTGAAAATGCAGTTTGGAAAAAAAAAGAAACCTTGTGTGCTGTCTTAATGGGAGCTTGGGTAAATGTTTTAATGGGGTTAATGACCTCATTGGACATGTATAAATATAAACTGAGGCACTCCATTTACTGATATCAGCACAACAAGGGACATGAAGGGAAATGATTTCAACACTTTGGTCAACAGCAGCATCTACAGGCCGGTATAGGTGACACAGTTAGTGATAGCAGTAAGGTAAATCCCATTAAGTATTAATGCATTTATTTATTCTTCACATCGTTAATTATTTAGGGTATGGATTTGGGTAAGGACAACTTCACAAACTGCTGTTCATTCAGATTTTAGATGATGCTTCCTATACGGGTAAAAGAAACACAATGAAATAATGATGTTGTTATTCATGTGACATTCACACTTACCAAAACCCGAATGACAGTTCCCTGCTAAAAAAAAAAAATAACAATATAGACCAGAATGAATTACATTTGTTCTAAAGAGATACACTTCTTAGAACCTTATTAGAAAAGCCCCCTTCTACACTTATTATACACTTGCTACACTTATTGTCCATTTCATCAGCTTTACTAACCATATAGAAACACTTTGTAGTTCTGCAAAAATTATAAAGTTTGACAAATTGACGTTTTAAACTGTTATAGTCCTGGTTTTGCTGGTCACTCAGCTTGGTCATGCTGGATGACCAGCATACCAGTATCAAAACACAACATGTACCGGTTTTGTTGGCAACCAGCATATTGACTTCAATCGCATGCCAGCATCCAAAACACAATATATTATCTGGCAAATTAATTTACATATAAGTCCACCACCACTAGACAAGCATAAACCAGTTCAGGCCAACTTGGCATTGAAACTGGTCTGTGCTGTTTGTTTCCAGCAGTGCCATGGCTCACATTACATTTTTATTTCAGTTTAACGTAAAACATACTTATTGTCTGTTTCTTAATGAGAAATAATCAAAAGTAGGGGGCACCCGGATTTGAACCGGGGACCTCTTGATCTGCAGTCAAATGCTCTACCACTGAGCTATACCCCCACCGCTGTAAACATTGAGCACACTGTGATATATAAAGATAAAACGTTGTATCCTGATGAAAACGTTGTCCATTTTCTGCTGTTTATTATGAGCATGTGGCCACATTTCCCGAAACATTTCCCTCATAATTGTTCATAATCCTTGTTAGCTTAGCTTGCTAACAGGCTAACGTTAATGAAACCGTATGTGCAAATGCGAGCGATGTACTAACATTAAACAGCTCATCGTTTCCAACGTGGTAAGTTAATCAGCCACAGTGTACTTCACTTCACTATTAATAATCTTTTCAATAATATAACGAAAGCTTAGTTGCATTTACTTAGCATCCGGTTCAGCTTGTCATGTGGAGAGACGCCAAAAGGGGGCAGTCAAGTAACGAGCAAGTCCACCAAGTTACACACATTACGTAGTTAAATACCAAACTGTTGTTTTTATAAGGGTTTCAATCTCTTTCAAGTAAGTTTACAGCTACTTGTTACTACTCAAGAGTCTGAAATGTGAGACTTTAATTTACTGTCTTTACTAAGCGCGGTGTTTAACGGTCACTCTGCCCGGCCCCGCCTTGCCTGCTCTACTCCTTTTATGGTCCTGTAAGCGCGTTCCAGTCGCCACGCCCACCGACGTCCACAAACCACGCCCCCTCGCGCATGCACGAGGGGTGTATCGTGCCCGCGCCCAGTTCGCATATTCAAGCAGGCGTTAGTCAGCGCTGGCAGGCGGAGTGAGTGAGAGAGAGAGACATAGGAACATAGAGAGAGAGGGAGCGAGAGAGAGAGAGCGCGGGCGGGAGTGTGCATCATCCTTACACCTCAGCCATATGCAGTGACCAACTGGAGAGTCAGGGACCACCACAGACGTGTAGAAGAGGCAGCGCGAGCAAAGCAACATGAACCCCCAGTGTAGCAGATGTAACAAGATCGTGTATCCCACAGAAAAAGTAAACTGCCTGGACAAGGTGAGTCATACCAGTTCATCGTCATGTTACAGAGAGCAGAGCTCGTGTCTGGAGCACCTCGTTTTATGGTGCTATAATCGTCAACTTGCTGAACATCAGGTAACTAATCTTCACTCACAGCGCGTATACAGCTTCCGTCATCCGTACTAGCAGCATATGCTGATTTCCGAACCCTAATAATGAAGCGTATTTGTTTGATTTATGTCGATTAGTTGGAGACAACGTAGTCAATTAAGTCGTGCAACTTCGTGAGAGTGCAGGAAAGGAGCCAGACCGAGTTGGCTCCACTTTGTAACTTGCACGACCGCTTCCTGTTGAAACAGGCATTTCTGTAAATGCCACACTGCAAGCTCTGCAGTCGGTCTCCCCACTTCAGCGTTTTACAGTTGTTAGTTTTAGACCTTATAAATTCAGTGCAGTGGTGTTAAAGTCCCGTGTGCGATCACTTTTTTCATGCAGACCCATCTTCTCTTGTGTTTGACAAAAATGTGGGCGTTGCCGTTTGCAGCATTGGTTTGTGCTGGCTAATGTAGGCCTCGATCAGAGCCAGTCCATACAACTTCTGAGAGCTATCATAGTGCCAGAGAGGCATAGTTTACTTATTCCAACTGTTTTTTTCCCCCAGTGCCTGATCTGGGAGGCTGCAGGTCATATCCTGAATCTTTATGAACATTCCACGTGTGCAGCTGCAGAAGAGAACAGTGGCTACAGAAAGGAAACCTATAGTTTAATCTTATTCTGCAGTATTCATGTACAAAATATGTCTTAGGAACATCTTCTAATAAATGTCTGCTGTATTTCACAATAATTATTACATCTCCATGTAACCTGGGTGGTTCTCATCTTGAGCAATGCTTCTGTAAGCATTTCCCAACCAATTACAGGAATGATGTCTGTTAAGAGCTGGTTAAAGTTAAAGAGTCAGAGAAACTTGGCAAGCCAAAGCCAACCCAGCGTAACCTAAAGCTAGCACCCCGGGTCTGTAGCTACCTGTCGCCCATTCATTTATTTATACATACACCAGCATTGTTCGCTCATCCGTTCCTTCAGTCAGTCACATTTTGCTTGTTCGCCCGTCCATCACTTAAAAGCTGAAAAATCCTGTATGAATGACTGAGCTGGTTAGGAGTGTTGAACAACTGTCAATCAAGCTGCTCATTAGCCACACCCACACAGTTTTTAAAACTATGTTTTATTATATTTATAGCTATATTTTTCATTCAAGTTTTGCTGAGTGTTTAATGTAACACTCATGTTTAGTATCATACAGATGTTTTTAATATACTCTGTGTTTAGTGGATCTGTAAACTATTTTTTTGACTTGGAGTTTTCCTGTGTGCGCTTATTAGAGATGAAGTCTGTTGGTTCTACCTGAAGAGTAGATGGCCACAGGATTGTAATATTAGCTTGTGGTCGATGACAGCACATCCCTTTCCGGGTGTGCTGCTATGTTCTGTGTGTGTTTTTTTGTGCAAAGGCTTAGCGGAGGCGTGTTTGTGGCTTTTCTGCCTGGAAAATCATAGAACAGTGACCCAGTGCAAGATGAGCTCAGATGTGGTGACAGATGTCATGTAAAACACATCAGTGTTGTAAAGACATGTTGAAAATTGGCCACTTCTCGGAACAGAGCCATCTTTGCCAGTCATCTCTTTCCACGCTGCTGTCACATTTGTAGACAACAACAAAAAAGAGGAACTTGTCAAGATCGCCTTTGAAAGGTGAATTGTGCAACACATGTTGGCGTAAATCGGCTATGCTAAGCACTACTACCATTGCAGTGTTGAAGAGTAAAAAAAATAACCCCACTAGTTTTTTTCATGGCGCGGTCAGTGAGTCAGTAACAGCTGAGAGACCCTTTTCTCTCCCAACTGCTGGAATGTTCTCATGCTGTCATCGACGATTTACTCCACATTGCGGTGGGCATCTACCATTGATTCAGTTTCCACATTGGGCCTCTTTTGAGACAGCCAGCCTTTGCATTGTGCATCCAGATCAGCAGGGCTGATTAGCAGGAGGGGTGGAGATATGGAATGGACTGGTGTTCTGCACTTCTGCAGCTGCAAGTGCTGGAAGGTCCGAGCAGTTTCCAGTTGCCGACCTCAGCGTCTTTGTAAGAATAATGGACATCCGCGTCAGAGCAAGAGATTAATATGAGTTGGGTAACAGACAAGGAGACCAATATTAAAACCTTGCATATCTACTTTAAAAGATTTAAAAAGAGTTTTTTTACTTGACCCCCATGCCTTAGGATGAGCAACTACAAGTACACTATAATGCTCAAACATCTGACATTGTCAGCGTTAGGGCTAGGCGATAAAACAATAACGATAATTATCGCAAAATAACGTTTCCCTGATAAAACTAAAAGACGTAGTCGATAGAAAGTCGCTAAACCAACTCCCCATTTGAGCAGACAGAGAGTCGACTCACCTCTATGAGTCCTTTCCTCAGCTCGAACTTAAAGGGCCAACAACAGCCTGCTTATATATATATATATATATATATATATATATATATATATATATATATATATATATATATATATATATATATATATATGTGTGTGTGTGTGCGTGTGTGTGTGTATATATGTGTATATGTGTATATATATCTTATGTGATATCTTTACTTGTCACTTAAAGTAAAAAGGCAATAATGATTTGATTTATATCGTGATATATATTGATATCGCCTGATATGAAAAAAATTATCGTGATAAGATTTTTTCCCATATCGCCCAGCCCTAGTCAGCGTTCTTTTAATCTTGATTTGTTGCAGAATTGGATCAGGTTTAGATGTTTCTCTTTCCCCTGCCTTTCCTTTGCTGATGTCTGATGTAGTATTTTCTACATATATTATTACAGTGTTAATATCCAGTATTTGACTTGATATGTTTGCTTTGTTTACATGTTTAGTTCGTTTTCTTTCTTTAGTTGTTTTGTTTGTTGTTTTGGTGTTTGCCCGTCCCCGAAGCCACTGTCCCATCTATTACTCATTTGTTGACAATAAACTTGCAGTCTTCTGGACCCTAGACCAGGTCGTAACAATATGCAGATAAGACTCCTGGCAGTCCAGTATATATTTTGTGTGCTGTGAGCATCCTGATCCAGCTCTGACAATACAGAAATGTTTCTTTGGGCATTTTGATAAATCAAGGCATTTACAAGATATAACAAAAACAAATAATTGAGGTCAAAATAATAAAGGCTAATTATCAATGTGTAAATCTGAGGGAATTCCCAGGTAATACTAAGTAACATTAAAATCTTTTGTATGATATTAAATTTAGTTATATTATACATCCAGCAAAAATGCAATTAAAACTATAAGATATGAAAGTGATACTACTGTTGACCTTGGGGTGTGGCTAATGAATACACATAAAGTCCTTATCCAGCGTGTATATCCAACGATAATTGGATCAAAAAACACACCAATTAACTGGCAAGTATTGCTCACTAAGTTTCTCTGACTCTGAAACTGTTTTGTGTGGGCGGGGCCAGAGACATAAGCCCTGTGATTGGTTAGGAAAAGCTTACGGAAGCCTTACTCAAGATTAGGACCCCCAGTTGACATGAAAAGGAGAGAAATATGGTGAAACACAGCAGACGTTTATTAGACTTAAGAAAGATTTTCACAAAAGATACATGTACAGGTATACTGTGACCCAGAGGAAGAAGACTAACTTGATTAGAAAAAAAACTTTTGATCTGGTGGAACTTTGAATAACATTCCAGTGTCCACAGAATGACTGATGGATTTTGTCAATATTGCTGAGTAAAAGCTAACACCTAAGCAAAAGCTAACTTGAATAGTATAAGCGACCTTCTCAGCTAACTCTGTCTGCTTGTACATTGTACAAATATTTTTAATATTTTAAAAGCTATATTGCAATAACTAGCAGTTAAATAGCAGTAAGGAATAATGTTCGTATTGCGTATGCCTATAAGTCTGGTATTCAACATCAATGTCAGTCATAGGAATTCAGAGAAAAGAGGATGAAGCCCATATGACTGTGACAGAATTCTTCAGAAGAGTTCTTATGTGCACCATTCCTCATGAAAAGCATGAAAAGGAGGAAGCACTTATTCATCAAATCAAACACTCATTGTTTCTCTTTATAGGGACTTCCCAAGTTTGTGTACACTCCTATTAGGCTGTGAGAGCATTTCAGGCAGTGACTAATACCACATCTTTGGCGAGACTGTGTAAAAGTTACCGAGGCGATGGTGTGACCTGTGTGACGCGTAAGTCCCTGCAGATTGAGCTGACTTGCGTCTGTAGGGCCTATTCCTCCGCAGTGGCCTGGATTCAGGGAGGCTGTGGAGACCTACTTCAGATAATATCACTCAGCCGTTAAACAATCGCTTCACTTTTCTATGGGCTGGCAAAACACAGGGGCCCATTAAAGGTCAAAAGATTCTGCCCCTCTTATACTGAGTGCTGATGCCTGTTTATCTTGAAGCCTATCTGCGAGCAGCTTGAAGGTTCAGAGTACGCCTTTCTAGACATTGGGTATGGGGGTCCTTTTGTTGTAGAGGTTATAAATGATGCTAGAAAATCACAGAAATCAGTTCAGACCAAACCACAGAAGTCAAAGGTGGTAAAGTGGAAAAAGAAACTGTTCTTTACCCGTACCTGATACTTGAGTATCAGCTAATACAGAGTAGTACCATTACAGATACTTACTAATCTAACTAATCAGATACCAAACTAGATACCAAACTAGTATCTAATTAGTAAAGTAGTCACGGTATTTATACTATTCCACTTTTTTTCATCTCCATATTTTTCTACATTATTTGAATATGACAGCTACTGCTTGGGTTGTGTGAAAATTCCATGATGAATGGACCCATAGAAATGCTTTAAAATAACTTCTACTAAAATTCTGGTTCCATTGGCTTACGTTGAAAGCTAAGAAGGTTTTTGTTCTCTCCTGTTCTCTCCTGCAGTTTTGGAGATACTTATAATATATAACATGTTACCGAAAGTAGCGACCCAGTCATTAGGGTCCGTTAACATGTTTAATGCATTGTTTTGTATTTCTGACATATCTGTAAAACTAATGTCTCAGGAAGAATTACAACTAGTGTATCATGCACTACCATGGCTGTCCCTACTGAACTACTGACGTTATAGATTTTGTCCAGAGAGGTTCTACTCTTGTATTAACCCAAAAGGCCCAGGTCTTGTGGGAGTCAGTAAAGTGACAGGCCTTCCAACTGCCATTTGTGTTTTGGTTAAGAGGTAGAGGAGTGTAATGATCCATATATGCCACTATACATGAATCAGTGTGTAATAAGCATTAGACACTGTATTAAATCAGCAGTGTCAGATTTACACGTTATCAGTGTCTGCGCCAATTGAAATGTTTTGTATCTTCTTTCACTGTTAGAAATTTCAACACTGCTTGAGCTGCTTGTGTTGCACCACCAGCTGCAGAACATTACACCAAAGATGTACACTGTTCACAGAGCTGGCCCAAATTCCTCACTGCACTGGAGTTACTTGTTCACTAAATTGGTGTTAACTCTACACTGAACTGTTGTTGGTTTCACATTAAACATTGAAATGCACATGAATCGCAAATATTTTCATAGCTTAAAATCTAACTGTGTTGAGTTCTGTATACATTACACATGCATTACACATAAGAATGTGTGTTTTGTAACGTCCCTACTCAGCAGCTTCTTTCCTGTGTTTCCTTTTGACGCCAGCGTTCTCAGTGATGTTCTACTAAGTGTGCTTTGTTCCCCTACCCTGTTTTCTTGTATTACAGTACTGGCACAAAGGATGTTTCAGCTGCGAGGTGTGCAAAATGACTCTAAACATGAAGAACTACAAAGGCTTCGACAAGAAACCCTACTGCAGCCAGTAAGCTTCAACAACTTCTTTTTCTGTCTTTTTGTCCATCGTTCCATCTGTCCTTGTGTCTCTTGATGGTGTGTTTTCAATCTGTCCTTCCTCCTCGAAGTGCAGCCAGAGTCTGGGGGTTTGGCAGGCATCACACGGAATGGTTTGATTTTTGCCTCCAGTGTGTGAACCTCAGTCCGAGCCAGCATCTGCACTGATGGGACAGATTATGTACAAACAAACGCGAATGTCTTGTGTTTATTGGGCTCCGTGTCACTCTCACACTGGACGCCGTGTGTAGGAGGTTAAACATTTGCCTGTTTGTCAACGGCCAACAATCCGGAGCTTGTGGATGTTGTTACGTCCTGAGAGCAAGTACTCAGAGACATGCAAACATGCTCTCGTTTCATTTCACTATTGCATCACTTTGTCCATGATAAACACTCAGGCTTCTGTTCACTTGGAGCCCAGTCATTTTCTCAGGCTGCAAAAATGCTCCACACTGGGGAGGCGTCGAGTTCCATGATTTATTTGTTATTTGGGGATTCGGTGGATACATGCCAAACCATTTTTTTTCTGTTACTTAACTGGGTTTGAATTAGGGCTGCAAACCTTATTTGTTGTTATCTATTGCTGCAGTGTGGACAACGAGGGATAGTTCAAACTCTGAGCTGTAACAGCACCAGGTCCACTAATAAGCTAAAGCTGGACGAGTCATACGTTGGCGTGAGCAAAATCATCAAAGTCCTCTTATTTTTGGTACTACTGATAGTGTAAAGTTTAAATGAGAAAACTTTCAGTATTAGACTGAACACTCATCTTTCAAGTAAAGTGTGACGTGTTGCATCCATCGCAGACCAACATTTTACAACTTCTAAAAAAGACAGCGGTTGACAGGAGAAAAAAAGTGCAACATAGTGTGCACTCCTGGCACAACTATATATATATGTTGTGTGGTGCAGCTCGCACGTGCATTAGGTTACAAATTGCCTCCTGACACATTTTTTAACCCACCAATGTGTGAAACTCTCTGTATCACTCTCACCAAAGTATTACCACTTGGTACGTTCTAACAATGACACTCCTAGTGTTTACCATCAGATCATGAATCTGTGACATTGTTACGGTATGGATCCTCATGAAAGAGATATTTTGCAGTAAGACTATTTTTGAGGTTTGAGTGGCTGGACAATTGTTATGAAAATGATAAATAAGAATAAATGCTTGGTAAATATTGATGGATTCATTACTTACGACCACATTCATCTTGCAGACACATTCAGCATTTCTAGGACGGTTTGCATTTGCATCAGGGGGCGAGAGAAGCTTTTGAAAATGAACACATCAACACCAATGCTGTCTTTCACAGCATAGGTCATGGTTGGTTCACTGCTTGTTTTAATGCAGAGCCTCAAAATCCACCACATGCACCTCGTAGTTTCGGCTGTGAGCGGCTGTTTAACGTGGTTGAACAGAATGTGCTGTAACTCAGTGTCAGCGGCTCAGTGTCTCAGTTAACTCTGTCTTTGTTACTACTGTACATTAGGAATAGACCAGTACTGTTTCTGGAGGTGTTTATTTCCTGTGTAAGGTACACTAGTCCCTCCCAGAACAACTCTATGTAAACGAAGTAGCCTAAAACTAGAACTGTTTGGGATTACAGATCAGAGCACAGAACGCTGACACAAGCGGCCCCAGTCTTAGCGGCTAATATTCACAGTTGTTCCCTGTGAGTACTTTGTAGGTGTTCTGATGAATCAAGTCATGCAAATGATTAGAGCTGAATATAAAATTCAGTGGAACTTCTGTTGTTGAGTACTGGAATGATCAGTAGTGTATTTCAGGGTGAGTGGTCAGTATCAGCACCTCAGTCAGTCAGCATGCTTATTCCAAAATGTGGGCTGGAGTTTGACATCTAAACTAGCTTCCGTATGCGTGCTACTTACTTCTTGATTAATCGATAATCCGTAGTGGTCAGTAAGTACACACACTTCCTGTGCCCCACGCTCATTTGTGGTTTAAGCCACACCCACTTTAGTTTTAAAATGTGTGTAGGCATATTGTTATTATTTTTCATATTTCTAGACTTCTTTTAAGTCATTTTATCAATTCCTGTTATCTCAGCAGGTAATTGCTTGTTTTAAGCCTATTTGTTGAAATTTATAGTGAATAAAGCCAATATCGTGAAATAGAAAGTAAAAAAGAAATAATAGAAACATCCTTATTATACGGTTACAACAATATGACATCAACAACATCAATATGATGTTGAGACATATTGGATATGTTGAGTAAATACCTATTTTTGCAGGTACAGATGATACTACAATAATATATACCTTTAAGCATTACATATCAAGCAAGGCAGGAGCCATAAATTGAACATTGTGTGTTCTATTATTGACTACAGTGATTGACGCTTAACTGAGACTTCACATGAGAGTTTCAGTAAACATAGCATAAAAACATTTAGGTTATTGTTTGTTGCCATGTCATACAATTACAATTACTGACACTTTTAGCACATTATTATTTATTTTACATTAATTAAACATTTATTATCTAGTTCTAGACATTACAGATACTTTGCTGAAGTGAAATGCTATGGTGGGACTGTGTTACAGTAAAAACAATTATGTATCATGTGTCTCATCAACCATGGTCACTAATGGATCTTAATGTTATGGAAAGCTAGTGAGTGGAATATTTACATTTATATTCTCTGCATTAGTATAGGGGGGGGAGCATATTTTGATTACTGCCTCCTAATATTAAAGGATCTTTAGTGTGATTTGAATATTTTTTAAAGTGTATTATAAACACAGGAAGTAGCAGTAATATCAGATTGTAGTGTTCCATATTAATATTAGTGTAGTCTAACTTTTTGAGCAAACCTTTTTATAGATGCTGTTTGACTAAAGCATCAGAATGCTACTTTCACGTGGAAGTGTCAAATGCTTCCTTTCATAAAGGTGCTTCCACAGACATCAATCTCACTTCTGCGAAAAACTGTATACCTGTATTGTACCAAATACATTTCTCCTTTGTAGCCGTATATAGGACTACATTTGTAGCATATGTCATAGGTTGTTGGGGAGGACGATGCAAAGTTCATATTTCCTGGTTGTTTTTATTTACACCAAAGCTTCCATATGCCACAAAGCACTGAGTGTATTAGTAACACCTTGATACATCAGTCTACACGCAAGGGCATGTGATTGAGTGTCTGCTTTTACAAAGCCTTCTACGATCAATTGCCAGCCCTGTGAAGATATATTCTTTTCACTATTCAGAGATTAATTCAAACCCAGCAGACTGAGGCCTTAATGCCTGAGTGCTGAATCCATATCTCTCTGAGTCTGAGTCATGGCCTTTATTTGTTTACCATCTTAAAGAGAGAGAAAAAAAAGATTTCATCCTAGATCTTATTCTGAGGAGCATCAGCTTGCCAGCCTTTATTTAGGCAGGCGTCTGAGGTTTAATCTGACCTAATTTCTGTAGGAGCCATTTCAGAATCTGCACGTTCAGAAAGTCTAAATAAAAAGGTGAGACAAAGCTAAAGACAGTAAGTTATTTCTGAAGCTGCTTCTCTGTTCCTCTACACCTATGAGAAGAGGAGGCTTGTACAAGCTCCACTTAAGTTCCACTTAGCTGCTAAAGTGTCGTCCCTCTAGAGCCCAGCTAATTTGCCTTTTGGTTGAAACTGTTTCTCGGGGGAGTGCGACATGGCAACATTGCTCGATTGTTGTTTTCATGTCTCTGCTGTGTTTTTTTAATTTCCCGAGCTAAATGAGGAAATAGTTCTGGCTGAGGGTGGGCAGTATGAGTATGGCATGTGTATTTGTTAGTACTTCTACATTTAGAACAATTGTGAAGAACCTGTAAACATCAACAACAGCAACCACAAAGCAAAGTGTGCAAAGTTTTAAAACTGTATTACCTGCTGAATGACAATAACTGTGTATTTGCAAGAACCTGGGTATGTGATATACAGTATATTATGATACAGGGGTTATGATTAAACAGATTGCAATATCTGTGGTTTAAATATACATTTTAAATCTAATTTTAGGAAAATGCATCATAGCATAAAACATTACTATATGCATAGGTTTGGTATTGCTACTAGTTATGCTACTAGTTTATGTTGGAGTGTTTAGAGTCTAAAGGCTTAAGATTACAACACTGCTGTTTGGTTTTCAAACACATTATAAATTGACCCACAGTCAGCCATCTTCACACACAAACTATTGACTATAATTGACTCTGTGTATTTTCTTACATCTCTATTGCCACATATCTTACCAGCGATTAAGATGTTGAATCAGAAGTTGTCACATGGTAACGTGTGCATTTTCAGTTTATTAGAAGATTATAACATTATAAATGTCTAATATTTGAAACAAAAATTGTACCCTATCTAACACTCTAGCCCCAAACTAGCCACAAGTTAACTTTCTAGTCACAAAACTACAATACAATTAGAAAGAACACATTGGGTTGTGTTGTTGTATCCCCATCTGTTTCTTAAACAGTTATTTTTGCAAATATACAATATTTTTTTTTACATTATACCTTCTTTACACTTTTTTACATTTATACTTTTTTAAATGCTAACTACTGTCATAGATGTCACAAAGATGTATTTGTGTTGTTATGTGTTGTTACTCTTTTATTCATATTATTTTATGCATAAATTTTCTGTGAATAAGATCTTTGCACACATGCGGTTTGCTTACCAACCCGAGCTTGCTTCCCCATGGGAGTGTGAAGTTGCCATGAGGCCAGATAAGGTCAAGACAGGAACAGAGACTTGTTCATGCATGCACAAGCACACAAACTGAGTCAGAAAGTACAGGTTTCAGGGTTTTGGAATGGCTTTTGCGTTTTCTCTGCCCAGCATGGGGAAATATACAACCCTTTGGCTCTGTGGCTTGAATCTACAGGCAGTTTACAGCACTGAATGAATGCATGCCCTTTCTCCCTGTGCACTTGCAAATATCTAGGGATTTATTGGACTCTGAGACTGAAATGTTTCTTTGCAGCTGGACACTAAGACAAAAGTGCTGCTAAATACTGTCCAAACTCTCAGCCACACCCCCAGAGCAGGACTAAGGTCTTGTGATACTGAATTTAAGGAAGCTGAGGTGTAAGTGTTTGCCCTATCTAGCAAAATCGATGCACACTGATCACACCTTTTACCTCAGCTGTGTCTACTGCAGGGTGATGTAAGTGCTGAAGTCTACATGAAGACAGCTAAAGTAATTTGTTTGTTTGTGTTAGACACTTGCGGTTAGTGATTGGACTGTTTGAACATACTCAGATTGGCACATGTTTATACACTCACCTGCTCTCCATACTGAGCCAAGTTCAGTTCAGGCACACCAAGGCTTGTGTATGCGAGTGAGGTGTAAAATCAATCTGAGGAGTGGACTGAAGACAGAAACCAAGCTAATCTCTAGCCCTTCTCCCAAATTCCAGTGAAGAAGGATGCTTAGAATGCAGGGAAAGACGTGTCTAAGCAGGTTTCCTGCTGCAGGGACGGTGTTGGTGCTCAAGCATATGTTTATTCACACTGCAGCTAATTTCTTCACTTGCCCCTCACTTGTTCCTCTTATTTATTTATTTTTTGTGTGAATGTAAATAAATGAATACAAAATGAATATCAGGGCTATTAGCATTACTGAAATTTGGTTCTTGATTTTAAACAGTCATTGATTACCTTCTAAATGAGTCTGAAATGATTAGTATTCAAATTGAATAGAAGAATTCACTATTATATTAGATCTGAAATGAGGAATTTATTGAAAAATCACCAAATCAGAACAAAATTGTCACTAAACAGGTATTATACAGTAATATTCAGTATGATATCTTGGACAGTTTCTAAAAGGGCCGACAAAGCCATAAAGCCCTTTCACAGTTAGAGTTTTATACACCAAAATAAATAGAGAAATAAAAAAATGCATTAAGTTTGGAAAACGTTAACATTACAACTAAAGTAGTATTTCAAACAGAGCCACTGGTTATTTTTATTTAGAATGAGCTGTTAGCCAGTGTTGCAGCTTGATTGTATCCGTTTCCTCTCCCATCTGTTTGCATTCTTGGTGTTTAAATAAAAAAAGCACATCAGACTTGACTTTATGGTAACTAAATATTAAACTGTGATTATTCATGCAGGTTTAGATTAAGCAGTGTGCCAGTATAAAACAATATAACAGTGAAAACATGGTGACTCACTTTTGAGTGTGTAAATGAAATAAAACCAGGACGAGAGTTACATAACACATCAGTGTGCACAGAGCTCATGCATGACAAATAAAACAAACACCCCTTTATTTATACACTCCTATATGCTTGTCTTACTGTACAAATCCAAGCCTTTTATATGCTTTAGATTGTCGCTGTCAGAGCAAAACTTTGTACCTCAGAAAAAAGAAGTTAACGAGGGAAGGAAATCTTGCAATGGTAGTTAATCGAGCAGATTCAAGGCATTTCTCATGCTGTGTTTATTATGAAATCTGAGCACAGTTTAAATGGCAGCCATTTTTTCATATCATTTAAAAATAAATTATAAAAACAAAAAATATGATTTGAGATTTAAAGGCATCCTAATTTATCTTTATCCAGGTTTGTATAGGTATCTTTATGTTGCTTATGTTGCTATAAATGAGTGACAGACCTAATAAAGAGTAGTAAAACTGGACACTCTGATGAATGTAAAAAGCATGTTTTTTTGTTTTGGGATGTTCTAAACTGTTGCTTTATGCATGTGTTTTTCAGACACTATCCCAAGACGTCCTTCACCAGTGTGGCTGATACTCCAGAGAACCTCCGGCTCAAGCAGCAGAGCAAGGTGCAAAGCCAGGTAAGTAGCATTCATCCTATTCCCCTTCCTCCTCCTTTAACTCCCCCTTCCTGCTGCCCCCTGTCACTAATCCTTCATGTCCACTTCCTGTTTGCCCCTTGGCATCCGTTCCCATAAATGCAGTGGGAAAGCCAAACTAATCTGATGACATTTGTTATTTACCTTGGAATGGTTGATGATTCACAGAGTGTGCTTGTGAAATGATGCCATTCAGGCTCTTATTTCTTCGCTGATCTGATATCACATGTATACTCATTCATACATTACAGGAAACGCTAATGCTCCGGTAGCTGCCATTACACCAACTTCACTCAGCCTACTGTTTTATTTAATGTTAGTTCTTTTACTGATATATTTTATTTGACTATTTTAATTAAGATATTTGTGTGCATGTAATACAGGCAACAGACTATTTTAAGAAATGCATATGCAGTTGATTTATTTATTTATTATTAGTATTATTAATATTATGTTAAAAAAAAGACTTTTAAAGTGTCAAAGTTATGACTACTGGATAAAAATAAGGGTGAAATAAACAAAACGTTTTTTTAAGGAGTACAGTGATGTGATTGTAGTGTGATGTTCACACTACATTGCGTGCTTCTGCATCTGTTTTTGGAGGCGGTGTGAGTAGCATAAAATCAAAGTACAGTGTAATATGTCTTTAAATGAAACATAGAAGAGTATTTGTGTATAGTCCATGTAAAATAAATGCATCCACTTTTACGCTGGATTGCCATGTGCACAAGTTTTTAGCACTGTTATGTTCTGTTTTTATTGTTATTGTTTGTATTCAAGTTTCAAGTTTATTTGTCATTTGCACATCATGTCAGGACATAACATGCATTGAAATGCTTGGGGTGAGGCTCAGATACAACTCTACAGCAGGGCAGCAATTATATATGTAAGACAGTGCAAACATACAATAAAAAGACAATATTAATATAAAAATAAGCTAGAAAATATACATATAGTAATAACTGAAATATATAAAGGACTATACAAAACATACACAAGATATATACATAAGATATACAGGGAACATATGTAGAAACTTTTGCAGTTTCTACATAAGAAGATATCTATTTAAAGTGACTTTGTGATATTGTCCAAAGCAGCGAAATCAGAATAAATAATATAATAGTGTAACATAATGTAATATAGCAGCGATATCAGAATAAATAATATAATAGTGTAACATAATGTAATATAGCAGCGATATCAGAATAAATAATATAATAGTGTAACATAATGTAATATAGCAGCGATATCAGAATAAATAATATAATAGTGTAACATAATGTAATATAGCAGCGATATCAGAATAAATAATAAAATAGTGTAACATAATGTAATATAGCAGCGATATCAGAATAAATAATATATTAGTGTAACATAATGTAATATAGCAGCGATATCAGAATAAATAATATAATAGTGTAACATAATGTAATATAGCAGCGAAATCAGAATAAATAATATAATAGTGTAACATAATGTAATATAGCAGCGATATCAGAATAAATAATATAATAGTGTAACATAATGTAATATAGCAGCGATATCAGAATAAATAATAAAATAGTGTAACATAATGTAATATAGCAGCGATATCAGAATAAATAATATATTAGTGTAACATAATGTAATATAGCAGCGATATCAGAATAAATAATATAATAGTGTAACATAATGTAATATAGCAGCGATATCAGAATAAATAATATAATAGTGTAACATAATGTAATATAGCAGCGATATCAGAATAAATAATATAATAGTGTAACATAATGTAATATAGCAGCGATATCAGAATAAATAATATAATAGTGTAACATAATGTAATATAGCAGCGATATCAGAATAAATAATATAATAGTGTAACATAATGTAACACTATTATATTATTTATTCTGATATCGCTGCTAAATTACATTGCTATATTATAATACATAGTATTGTATTATTTATGATGATTAGTGGTAGTGGTAGTTTTGTTAAGTTGACCACAAATCAAGCATTTGTTGTGCCATATTTCAGTTATTACACTCAGATTTGCTCATATCAGATGTGTGTTTATCGCATACTTACGGCAAAGATGAAAACAATAAAACTATGAGTAATATTTGCTTGTTCTTACGATCAGACTTTACCGTCCACAGATTTGATTAATAAGGGCTGTTGCCTGAACACTGCTTATTGGTAGTGCATTGTGAGACGGTGTAAATGTGCACTGGGTATTCCTAACTTTGTTTTCCGAAAACCACTACAATACAGCTCCCAACACAGTGCGCCATCTAGGTAACCAGCATTGGTAGACGTTGTCACAGTCGCTCTCGCCTCTGTGGCTTTGTGATCTATGGGTCCTGCTGTCGTGACAATTGGATTGCCTTGGCAACAGATTCCAACAGACGGACTCACCATACCCTCTAAAACACACAGCATCGCTAGCCATACCCCCCACTGACACACACACACACACACACCACACCAGTGGATGCAAGTAATGGGCAGTGACTGACCATAGCCAATTAACACAGTAGAATTAACCTCTATTACTGTCTGCCAACCTGAACAGTGCAGTAAAGAGGCACCATCTTACAAAAAACATTGCAGGCCCACTGATTGTAATGAAGTAGCCCAACATGTGTGTTACTTCCTTCCGTAAGTGACCCAAACGTAAAAGGTAACACAACCAGTAAAGTTACTATAAGGTCAAGCTCCCCATGTAGCTTCTGTAAGCACCATCTGTTCCCTCTTTCTCTCTGTGCCATGTTCCTTCCGCTTGTCCTGCTTTCTCCAGGCTTTCTCTCACCCACCCCACCCTTCAGTTTTTCCTTTTTTTCCTGTTTCCCACTGACCTTTCTCCACCTTGATTGCTCTTTGTTACTTGCCCTATTAAATGTGAATAGAAACAGCTTAGCAGTCCCCTCTATTTAAAAAGAAACCTTTGCAGATTTAATTTTAGCAGGGTTGTCTGTAGACCGATTGGAGAGACTGTATAGCAAATATATCCTGAGCACCTCTTGAACGCTGAACCACTATAAATAGGATTGATTTTGACCAACAGCGGATATCAGTCCAGTATGTTTTAATTATATTTTTTATTAACTTGTATTTATCAGTTATTACATTGATTTCTCCTGTTTCTTGTTAAGAACTGCATTTTTTATGTTAATGCATTATATATTATGAATAGGTTTTTAAACATTGTCATGTTATAATTCTACCATATCACCCACACTTGTTTAAGGGGACTGCAGCGGCAGTGTGGATTAAGGACAGGGCACCACTCCTGCAGTAATTAACACTGGCTGTCTAGATGAGGTTAATACCAGGGAGAGGAGTGATGTTTGCTTTGGCAGGGAATAAATTGAGGATTAGAGCATAAACACTTCATTACTAAGCATTACTACTGCCATGGTACAGAAAAAAAGACTGACTTGAGTTATAGACATTAACACACATACATACACTTGTGTGCCTTTTCATGCCTACACACATACTCACACTCAGCGTCAACATAAGCCCATAAAAGCACAAGAGCGCAGTAACGGTCAGTGGTGTTGCAGAGGCCCATTACACTCATAGCATTGGAGTTGCTCATCATTTTTGACATAGTTGTGTGGCAGAGGGGGGTCTTTCCCCTCTCTCTTTTCTATTTAGGGGCTTTGTTTACAGGCTATGAGAGCGCACCCCTGGGTCAGCTCTGCTCGGCCACTTTATGGGGAATTTCCGGGACGATGTAGGAGCAGAGAGGGGGATGGGCAGATGTCAGTCTGGAGAACGTCATGTAGGGAGAAGGAGGCTTGTGTGTGCATGTAGTTCTGGCCGATGCATCACCTAAACCGGTATAACCGATAACTATACCGGTAACTTTTTAATGGCATGTTCAAAAGACGTGCTATATTGTAACAAAATACAAATAAAATAAACCTGAGTGAAAATGACTTCAGAGGTTTGTAGAGAAGCCCAAATTCAAACAATTTCTTTGGTACTTTGGTGGAACATTTTCTCAAACTGAAGTGACAAAGTACGTTGCAGTGTTCAGTTCTGAATATATGGTTATACTCTACTTAAAGAACGTTGAACAACTGCATGGTTCTTTGCAAAGACAACATAATTAGTTAGGGTGCAATATTTCAATATTGCAATATTCCTAGTAATTTAATATTATTTTTATTTTAACTTTTTTATTTTTAAACATTATTGTGGGGTCCTTTTGGTTAAAATATTTAATCAGAATCATAGTGCTCATAGTTTTAGATAGCATCCTTTTGTCTGTTTTGTTTTGATGCATCATGATAGATTTGTCTTACTGCCCCCCTAGTAACCACAGTGAAACTTAGTATATCCATCATCTATCAGTATTGGATCTGAGGATTGTATGACTCTAAATAATAAAACTGTGTGTAACCTTGTTGTAAAGAAATACTGAGAGCTGTTTCCAACATTGGCAACTATCACTTGACAACTATTCTTAAGAAGTAATTTCTTTTTAAAACCCACTTGGGCAGTTTTCACAAATATTCTGGCATTTACCTGTGTTTTTATTATTTGGGATTTGTTTGAAGGTGAGAAACAGAAATCTACGCAAACTCAAGAGTACAAAGGAGTAAAAAAAATTAAGAGGTTTAAGATAAAGACTTTTTCCCATCAATAATAAGTCCCATTACATTTAAGCATAAAAAATAATAGGACACTAATGTATGTCATCACAAATATGCTAGAATAGAGGATAAAGTACATTATTTTCAAAACCTTTAAAAATGCCTTTGTGCGTATATAAGTAAAGGCATATAACTGCTACGCATCTGACCTGTCGTCAGGTTCACCAGTCTGACTCTGTGAAACAGTGAACTATTTGGAAAATATTATAATATTCAGTGTTTGTATGTGTTGGTAAAATTACTCAACCCCACCCCCCTCTTTTCCAACTCGGTCAACCGTGTGTGTGTGTGCAGTGTGTGTGCAGTGTGCGTCGGGGTGTTTCGATTTGGGTCAGGAGACACATACACAGGCAGGCCTGTAAAGTGGGGGGTCGGGTTGTTTTGGACAGTGGTGGGCAGCATTGTGTCCAAATGTTGGTCAGATCCCCCCCAACCCCCCACCCCCCTTAATGCGCTGCACTGCCTGCTCTGTGTACCAGCACTGGCTGCCCACTGCCTGACATCTTTTCTTTTCCACTCATGCCTCATGCTAATCGTTGTATAGGCAGCCCAGAGTAACCAAGCAAGGCCGCATACTGTTATTAATAATTCATCCATGACCCACAATATGGTACTTGTGGCCAGAGGCTAAAGAATACTCTTGCTGTTTTTCAGAAAGCAGCAGTCAGATCAGTCTATCTGAGCCAGCTCAGAGTTTAAAAAACCCTATACGAGCAGCTCCACACCAGCAGTTCATAAAGGGAGTCTGGAGATTATCTACTGTTTGTAGAGCAATAAAAGTCCGACCACGCTAGATGTGAAACTGGCAGGCTTGATTTTAGCGGCCCCCCTTACACCGCAGCTAATGCCACCGCAGGACACTGCCGCTTTTGTCTGCCTCGACGTCAGTTTCCGCAAATGAAGAAACTACCTGAAAGGTGGAACTATGAAGCTCTTCACAGGCACAATGTTGCTTTTGTTTATTTTCTTCTCTTTAGTACCTGTTTTGTGTGAGTGCGCGATGAGGACTTGAGCTGAAACTCCATCCGCCTGCCAGTGCAGCAGAGTTTAGAACATGCACTCGCACACTTTTTTTTTGCACACAACAGTCATTTCTTTATGTACATCCTGTGTGTGTGTTCCTGCACACGAGGCGTATGTGCCTGAGTTGTGCGAGTTGAAGCAAAGCGAAAAAGAGTGTGAGAGTATATGTCAGGTATATTTTTCAGAGACCACAACACTTGTGTGGTAGACCACACAATCCTA
Source organism: Megaleporinus macrocephalus (assembly GCA_021613375.1). NCBI lineage: Eukaryota > Metazoa > Chordata > Actinopteri > Characiformes > Anostomidae > Megaleporinus > Megaleporinus macrocephalus. Next base: position 18,471,451 of record CM038715.1, read on the forward strand.
TTCATAGCTCACCCTTAAAAGAGCTCATCCTAAACACTCGTTTGGAGGTGGGGCATACGAATAAATGTACACTATATATGGTATGTAAGAAGAGTTGAGTGAATTAACTGTATCAGTTACTTCAAAACAGATTTGGTCCCTCCATGTTTTCCGTGTAGGGTAGTCCCTATTGATTATATCAGCAACTAAGCAAGCTGCCAATGAGCTCATGTTTGGACATCTATCTCAATGGCCATGTAGTTGGATGATTTAAGTAATGGTAACGACGCTTTAAAGGTACACTGAAGTATAAACCTTTATTTTTGAAAAAAAAAAAGCAATATATGAGGCGCTAATAAAAAGAGAGCCCAGTGATTACACTGTACTGAATTGGAAATTGACCTGTACTAAATTGCTGAGAAGCATTTAATGAAGTAGGTTTAATAAAGTTGTGGGACCTGAAGACATCAATAGATCTTCATTTTGTAAACTGAATGTTATGTTTTGTGCTTCATGATGCACCACACGTTTTCCATGGGAGACAGACAGACTAGTCCAGCAACTGCACTCTCTTACTGTGCAGCTGGAGCATGTGCAGAATGTGGCTTGGCATTGTGATGGGATGTAGACACTGACTAGAAGGCAGCATATGCCGCTCCAAGATGTGGGTGCATCTCTTCAGCATTAATGATTACCCCATGCCATGTGCTCTGATACATCCCTGTTCTGAGACAGATGCTGGCTTTTGATGCTGTCCTTTTGGCAAAATATTAAACCTTTGCCTCAAAAAGGTCGAGGTCTTGCTTTTTTATGCTCAAGCATGATTGCGAAACCTTTTTTTAGAAATTAGTTTGATATTAGTTAACGTTTTAAGCTTTCCTTTAAGCTTTAATATTTCCTGTCCCTGACTTAAAATTCTAAGTATAGTGATATTGTACCCAAAAACAGTGTTGATGAGGTGAGCCGTTAACAGAAAATATCTGCATTCATGTAAATATAGATCAAACTCACAACTTTAGGTTACAATGCAGATTCCACATACTGTCCCAAAGGCTATATTAAACTTCTATTAAATATACCAAATCTTATATTTTTGTTTTTAACTAATGTGTCATATCGCATAGAAAACGATTCACTGAAAGAAAGCGCATTATATGATATACATGATGTGCTTTCTTTTAGTGCATCATTTTCATGCGATGTGATACATTAGTTAAAAACAAAAATATAAGATTTGGTATATTTAATAGAAGTTTAATATAACCTCATCTACTGAAATAATTGGATTAATAGGCTATAATAACAGTAGTCTAGAGTCTTATTTAAATTGGTAAGCTTTAACTACATTAACAGTTTAAAGAGAAAGCAATTTGTAGGCTGGTAAAGTATACATCATACCTAAACAGCCTATACATTTATTTTTGTTTAAAATAATAATGTAGTTAAAAATGTACTGATTTTAACCTGTAGTAAGAATTGTCAGTCTGTCACAGTAATATTTTGGGGGGGGTTAAGAAAAGTGCTCAGAGGGGTTAATCCATTATTTTCCAAACCACAAACGAAGTATATGTACAGAAGTGTGCATTATGCTAATTGCCAACTGATGATTGCTGCTTCACTCTGAAGTTTTTGAAGTTGATGGACTCTTGACGTTGATGGTTTCTTACAGGTGGCGTACAAAGAGGATTTTGAGAAGAACAAAGGGAAGGGCTTCAGCGTGGTGGCCGACACACCGGAGATGCAGAGAATCAAGAAGACACAGGACCAAATCAGCAACGTAAGGCAATGTTAACTCTCCTCAAAGACAGTGAGCAACAGTCTGAAACTGAAAACACACACCACCCAGCCCAAGCGAGATCTATAGAGACTAACTAGATATGGCTCCAGATATCCCTGGCAATTAAGGCGTAATTGATATAATGCCTTACTTAAGGGCTGAATGCATGTTCAGTCACGTTCCTCTTTCTCTTCCCTCCCTCTCCTTAACTCCACTTCCTGTCCCTCCTTCTTTTTTACCACTAGTTGTTCCCTTGCCTATTTTTTTTCTTTGAGTCTGTTTAGTTCGAGATCCAAGAATCTTTCTCTGGTGTTGTGTTCTTAACGCCCCACGATCGCTCTATTTCTCCCTCTCACTCCCACCTCTGTCTTTCCCTCCCTCACCACCATCATCTGGTGTCATGGCTTGTTGCCAAGCAACTCTCAGATCACATGACTGGTGTTTAGGTGTCATTTCCTCTGACTGATGTGCCTGTATTCTTCCTTAAAGGGTAGTGCCTGCAACTCTACATGCAGCACAGCATAAATACCTACAGTAAAGCGCATACTGACCCCTGGTGGTCAAAATTATTTATTGCAGGGGTACAGTTAACAAATCAGTTGAATGTGCTCAAGCAAAGAAAATTCCAAACTTTGCTGGGCACCAGCCCTCCAGGACAAGAGTTAGGCCCCCTATAAATGATTTTATTGCTGGTCTGTTGTATAACCTTGTGTGTGTGTACAGTGGGGTCCAAAAACAGTTTCTAAATGAAAACAATAATTTTAGTATTATTGTATTTGTTAGTATTTGGGTTTCCCTCCTTGTTGCAAAGAGAGTGTGCACAAAACCCTCCAATGAGTAGATCAAATCAACCTGAGAGTTGTCTGAACACAAGCTTCAGTGGAAGGAAGACTCATAAATCTGACCTTTTCACACCAGTGCCTCAACATGCTAAGTAAATGCCAAGCATTGGTTTACATTTGAATAGTGACTTAGACATCAAGTCAAGTCTTTAATATTTGGATTTATAATAGATTATATTGAAAAAAATATCCTGAATGTTCAGTGTGGTCTCAGATATTGGTTCCCCTCTTTATGTATGTTTTATGTTTCTTGTTTCACCAGATAAAATATCATGAGGAGTTTGAAAAGGGTCGAATGGGAGGAGAGGCCCCTCCCTCCGACCACAATGCTGGTAAATATGTTTGCCGACATGTATGCTTTATGGAAGAATGATTGTAACTGTAAGGTAATGTTTTTATTTTGTTAATTGTTAATGGAAAACAAGTAGTTTTGGACAATTTCTGTTGGCCCTTTGTCTTGAAATGTTTAATGTGATATTAACGACCTTGCGGTACATGCCTGTGATATTTTTTTGCTGCTTGTGGGCAATTATGACATGTAAATAAACCATGTTCTTTTTTCTGTGTAGCCTATCAGCCTTCCAGCCCTCAGAGCTACAACTATGATCCCCAGCCACCACGCTCGGCTGCAGCTCCCCCGACTCCTAGTGGTGGGGTATGGAACTTCACTCTTATTTTTGCTCCTCAAAATACACTGCAGTGCACTGAAAAACATAATAGTTTAGCAAAAATATGTTTTATGCAGTTTCCAATTAGCATTGTTTAAGTCACACATTTGCATCAAAACTTAATTTAGCTAAGTATATATTGTTGCTGTCCTAAGAAAAACATATATCTCCATTTTTGTCAATTTTTGCCTTTCTACATAATTTAAACGCAACAGCTGCCATTCATTTTATGTGAATATATCATGATAAAAAAACAAATAGAAATGCTTTAAAATAGCTTAAAGAATTGTGGTTTCATGGACATACAATGGCAGCAATGAAGAATCACCTTAATCACCTGCATCTTTTGCTACAGAATTGAACATTGTTGTTCACTTTGTCTCTTGCCTGTATGCGAGCTCCTCTAATAAGTTTGACCTGATCTAATAAAACAATGCAAGACCCTTAAAGGGCCCATGGTGCATAAATACTGTCAAAGATTCAAAACGTACCTTATTAAACCAGCATATTAACAATACATTTACATTACATTTACATTACTACAACCTATCAGAGCAGAGCTTATTTGCTTAATTCATTCTAAAAACAGGAACAAACACAGCCGGGTTAATACTAACTGATATGAGTTCTGACTGGCATATAAAGCGTCATAAACATCCGGGGAAAAACAAAAATAGATAGAAAAAACATAAATAGAAGAAAAATGTAGGAAATGAGCACATCTGGAATTCCCCCAAGGGGAAATGGCATGCTTAAGTGAATGAGAGCATGTTAAAACCAGTGGCAGGTATGAACAGAGCCTTTGAGAGTTTTTAACCACTTGAGGCAGTAAGAATCAAATGTGATGCCAATTAGTTGAGTATTATGTTGCGCTCTTAGCTCCAGTATATGTATTTGTTTTGTGTGAAGTCTGCCAAAGAATTATAGATTAACAAATTTCACCAAGTGCAACTGCAGCCTAATGCAGCATGATGTCCATACCGGCATGTGCTGGTTTAACTAGTCATCCCTGCATAGACACACAGGTCTATGCTGTTTTTTCTTTAGCAGGGACTGCAGTTATGCCCACTGACGTGTTGGACAAATAAGCTTAACCTGTGTGTATTTGTGTGTTCAGAAGCGCTACAGAGCGATCTACGACTATGCAGCGGCCGATGAGGACGAGGTGTCGTTTGCGGATGGAGACGTGATCTTGGACGTGCAGCAGATAGACGAGGGCTGGATGTTTGGCCGCGTCGAGCGCACCGGCCAGCAGGGCATGCTTCCCGCCAACTACGTTGAGGCTATGTGAGCAGTGGGGAGAGAGGGAGGGAGAGAGGAGGAGAAGGATACAGGAGGGAAGGATGCACAGAGGAACAACCCGTGTGCCATCTCCACTTAAGATTTATCCCCCCCACCCCCCGATCATTTCACAATTTCTTTAACTTGGTCTTAATTAAATGAAAGAAACTTGATCAGGCACCTAAGCTTTAGCTAGTCAGAAACAATGCTAATACGCTTAGAGTAAAACCTGCTCTGTCAGCTGAATGAATAAGTATGTTTTTTTTTCTTTTGTTTTAGTTTACCCTTCATTCCATTTACTCTCCCTTTTTACAGTGCGCTGATGTTTGTTGGGTTTGTGCATTGCTTTGCCTCTGCGATGACAAGTATGGCTCAGTTTGTTCTCCATATGTGGAAAAAGGTCTGTTACAGTGGAAAGTGCTGAAGTCTTTCAGGTTGATGGATTCTAGAAATGAAAGTTAAAGCTGCAGTGTATGCTGGGAAATGCAGTTTCAGGTTTTCAGTGGCTTATCTGAACAACCAGGTGAGTGGTCAGCACTCACCGCTCAATCATTGTCTTAACCGGCAAAGTCTTCATCACAAGCTTGTTATGACAAGCACTGCAGACGGGTTGGGGGAAGCCCTTTAGAGTTCTTTTTATGCACTTTGAGGGAAAAATGACCAAAAAAATATATGAGGGTTTTATACGAAAAACGGATATGGTACAGTAATTTACTGAAAACGTCATCCTGAATTGAAAAAATGACCATGACAATTGAGGTTTTATAGATTTCTGAGTATATATTAGCATAATCAGTGACTTATCATTCCATTGTTATTTTGTAATGAAGCATTCCAATCCATTATTATATTGAATAAATAACTGATTATTGAAGCACATAAAGAGACTTTTTCCAATTATTCTCCCTTTTTTATTGCCACAGTGTTGATGGTCAGGAAAGATCATGGATCATCTAGAGTCCTGTTGTTAAAGTAAAACATTAAAACTGTTTGTTTGTTACTAAACTTGAGTGTAACATGAAACATCCAGCAAATCTTAAATGAAAACACAGCCTTAAGTCGTGGCCTGAAGGTTTTGTCACTGGAAGGTCCCCGTTTCGATCCCCGGGACCAGCAGGATACGACTGAAGTGTCCTTGAGCAAGGCACTTAACTCACTGCCCCCTAGAGTGTATGTTTACTAGTGTGTGTAAATGTGGGGGTTTCACTGCCCTCTAAAGTGTATGTTCACTAGTGTGTGTATATGTGGGGGTTTCACTGCCCCCTAGAATGTATGTTCACTAGTGTGTGTATATGTGGGGGTTTCACTGCCCTCTAGAGTGTATGTTTACTAGTGTGTGTAAATGTGGGGGTTTCACTGCCCTCTAAAGTGTATGTTCACTAGTGTGAGTGTATGTGGGGGTTTCACTGCCCCCTAGAGTGTATGTTCACTAGTGTGTGTATATGTGGGGGTTTCACTGCCCCCTAAGATGTATGTTCACTAGTGTGAGTGTATGTGGGGGTTTCACTGCCCCCTAGAGTGTATGTTCACTAGTGTGTGTATATGTGGGGGTTTCACTGCCCCCTAGAATGTATGTTCACTAATGTGTGTATATGTGGGGGTTTCACTGCCCCCTAGAATGTATGTTCACTAGTGTGTGTATATGTGGGGGTTTCACTGCCCCTAGAATGTATGTTCACTAGTGTGTGTATATGTGGGGGTTTCACTGCCTCTGGAGTGTATGTTCACTAGTGTGTGTATATGTGGGGGTTTCACTGCCCCCTAGAATGTATGTTCACTAGTGTGTGTATATGTGGGGGTTTCACTGCCCCCTAGAGTGTATGTTCACTAGTGTGTGTATATGTGGGGGTTTCACTGCCCCCTAGAATGTATGTTCACTAGTGTGTGTATATGTGGGGGTTTCACTGCCCCCTAAGATGTATGTTCACTAGTGTGAGTGTATGTGGGGGTTTCACTGCCCCCTAGAGTGTATGTTCACTAGTGTGTGTATATGTGGGGGTTTCACTGCCCCCTAGAATGTATGTTCACTAGTGTGTGTATATGTGGGGGTTTCACTGCCCCCTAGAATGTATGTTCACTAGTGTGTGTATATGTGGGGGTTTCTCTGCCCCCTAGAATGTATGTTCACTAGTGTGTGTATATGTGGGGGTTTCACTGCCCTCTAGAGTGTATGTTCACTAGTGTGTGTATATGTGGGGGTTTCACTGCCCCCTAGAATGTATGTTCACTAGTGTGTGTATATGTGGGGGTTTCACTGCCCCCTAGAGTGTATGTTCACTAGTGTGTGTATATGTGGGGGTTTCACTGCCCCCTAGAATGTATGTTCACTAGTGTGTGTATATGTGGGGGTTTCACTGCCCTCTAGAATGTATGTTCACTAGTGTGTGTATATGTGGGGGTTTCACTGCCCCCTAGAATGTATGTTCACTAGTGTGTGTATATGTGGGGGTTTCACTGCCCCCTAGAATGTATGTTCACTAGTGTGTGTATATGTGGGGGTTTCTCTGCCCCCTAGAATGTATGTTCACTAGTGTGTGTATATGTGGGGGTTTTCACTGCCCTCTAGAGTGTATGTTCACTAGTGTGTGTATATGTGGGGGTTTCACTGCCCCCTAGAATGTATGTTCACTAGTGTGTGTATATGTGGGGGTTTCACTGCCCCCTAGAGTGTATGTTCACTAGTGTGTGTATATGTGGGGGTTTCACTGCCCCCTAGAATGTATGTTCACTAGTGTGTGTATATGTGGGGGTTTCACTGCCCCCTAGAATGTATGTTCACTAGTGTGTGTATATGTGGGGGTTTCACTGCCCCCTAGAATGTATGTTCACTAGTGTGTGTATATGTGGGGGTTTCACTGCCCTCTAGAGTGTATGTTCACTAGTGTGTGTATATGTGGGGGTTTCACTGCCCCCTAGAATGTATGTTCACTAGTGTGTGTATATGTGGGGGTTTCACTGCCCCCTAGAGTGTATGTTCACTAGTGTGTGTATATGTGGGGGTTTCACTGCCCTCTAGAGTGTATGTTCACTAGTGTGTGTATATGTGGGGGTTTCACTGCCCTCTAGAGTGTATGTTCACTAGTGTGTGTATATGTGGGGGTTTCACTGCCCTCTAGAGTGTATGTTCACTAGTGTGTGTATATGTGGGGGTTTCACTGCCCCTAGAGTGTATGTTCACTAGTGTGTGTATATGTGGGGGTTTCACTGCCCTCTAGAGTGTATGTTCACTAGTGTGTGTATATGTGGAGGTTTCACTGCCCTCTAAAGTGTATGTTCACTAGTGTGTGTATATGTGGGGGTTTCACTGCCCCCTAGAATGTATGTTCACTAGTGTGTGTATATGTGGGGGTTTCACTGCCCTCTGAAGTGTATGTTCACTAGTGTGTGCATATGTGGGGGTTTCACTGCCCTCTGAAGTGTATGTTCACTAGTGTGTGCATATGTGGGGGTTTCACTGCCCTCTAGAGTGTATGTTCACTAGTGTGTGTATATGTGGGGGTTTCACTGCCCTCTAAAGTGTATGTTCACTAGTGTGTGTATATGTGGGGGTTTCACTGCCCTCTAGAGTGTATGTTCACTAGTGTGTGTATATGTGGGGGTTTCACTGCCCCCTAGGGAATAAATTCATAAGACACAGTTTGTATATGTATACAAACTCTGCGGCCCAGAGTAACAAGAACAAGTGACAAGATTAACTTAATTAAGAAGAAACCTTTTATCTGGACTTGAAGCGTGTGGTTTTGCTAGTAAAGACACCATATAAGATTAGTATAAATACAAAAGGTGTTTCGTTTTCAAAAACATGTTTATGGTGTGAGTGTGTTAGAAGACCACAGGTTTGGTTCCAGACACCTCCAAAACAGGTATTGAACAATAACCTCAAATAACGCTTCCATGAGGAGAGGGTTGAAAATGGCCATGTGAACACACCTGCATATGTAAAATCACTACTTACTGTATTATCTTATTTTTATATTACTGTTTATTTTAGCAAATACATTTCCAGATTACTGCTTTTAAATACAGTGCAAAACTAACCCAGGTTTAAATGTGGCATGGATATTTAACACGCCTAAACAGATTCAAGTAGAATGTAAATGTGATCACCTACGAATTTTGATATTTTATTAAAACTCACATCATTTGGAGGCCTCGCCAGCTTTACATGCAGCAGCCACACAACACGGTTAGTTTTAACATGGCGTTACGAGAAAGCCTAAAGTAAACAATGAAAGAACTCCATCATGTCCCTCATACAATATCAGCATTTATTGTGTTGATATTTACTCTTGTGAATTACATTATTTTATATGTTTCAGTTAAACCCACCTACGAGGTAACGTTTGCCACTAAATTGTTTACAGGCAGTGCTGGAAACAAAGTGTTTGTTTAATTGATGGTAATGATGGTCACTAGTAGGCAGACCACAGTCCGGGTGTGGACCCAGACGTTGTCCAATGCAGATCCAAAGCGATAAACTATTGAGAACTATTTAATTTAGACAGTGTTTATTTTAGGGGGTGGAGCTTTTCTTGTCTTCACGGTATAAGCTTTGCGGTGCAGTAAACTCACAGACCAATCACGTGCGTTGTAAGATCACCAAAGGCGCTCCTCAACCAATCAGATCTGTGCAGATTCGGGAATGCGGTGCACACACAGGCGAGGTACGAAGCGAGAAGCAGCAGTCGGAGAATAAAGCGAGTCAGGGAACAAAGTGAGTGAGGAAAAAAAATTGAAGTTTTTAAATAATTCATTCAGTTCAGCATTCAAACAGTAAGTATACTGAAATATACTGAACACTATGTGTGATGTGTTGGTGTTTCAGTAGCTGATGGTATAAGATGCTGATACTAGGCTACTTCAGTAAACAGGATACAGCACTGAATCATAACACAAGATAGAAATGATGATAATCCAGACCTTGACCTAAAAAAATCTTCTGACTAGACCATACAGAATTCTAATTAATTAACCCTGGTGTAAATGTTTAGGTTGCTTGTTTAACAAATATTATTAATCTTGTTTAGAAAAAGTTAAGCAAGCATAATCTGTTTTTTCGTCTACTGTATGCTTTTAGTTTATAACTACGAAATTCACTCCCACTGAAAGAAAGGTTAATTATATAAAGGCAGACAAATACGTATGGATTTCCAATCTTGTTTTATTTAAAATTTCTCTTTAGTCCACCTGATTTAATGACATGGCATTTCCGACAGACATTTATTACATACATTATTTGCTCTGAAAGAGGCATATCCAAACAAAAGAATGTTAAAATACAGTAAACATTTACAGTAAACTTTAATCTTCTATATACAGCTCTGCAGATTCCTATAAAAGCAAGGCACTACTATTGTCACTTTATGTACATGATAATAATAGGTACAGGTACAGCTTATAAAAGTGGAATAGATTGGAATAGATATACTAACTTGTTACACAACAGGAACAAAGTTGATAACTTCCAAGAGAGAAAAGATACATTTCAGTCTTTCTGTAATAAATGAGTATCTACACAGATGGACCAGGAGAAGCTGATAAAATGCAGTTTATGCAATATCCGTGTGCACGTATGTAAAAGTGCTTTTCTATTGCTGCTTCGTAAGTGTGCCAAAGTATGACATCCGCTTGTGAAGTGTTTCCTGAACTCGAGGAGGTAAGCATGGTACTTGCCCCTGTAGGGTAGATGCATGTTTTCCAATGCAGTCCTCACATAATCTGTAAAAAGGAAAATTTTGCATTAAGGCAAATATGTCTGTACTAGAAAATCCCTCTGGAGTCAAGTCTGGAGTCTTATTCTATTCTTAAAGGCATGTTTGGACCCCTTAAAAAAACCTTAGAATGTGACTTGGCAGCCTTTAGCTATCCCCTAGTGCTAATGAAATGGAACTCCAGTTGTATATTTTAAATTAAGATAAATATGTTTGTTCTGTAACTCAAATGCATTTCTTAAACATTCAAATAATTACTAATTAGCAAATACATGGAAAAAAATCACACTGGCTTGATTTGACTCAAATTATAAGATGAGGCATGAACATCTAGAAATGCCAGCTTTTCAAAAAGGACACCTTTGGCTTTCTGTATGAAAATGTTGAGCTGCTAGCAAGTAATGAGGAATGAATTCCATGTAATTAATTTCTTCTAGTAATTCTACTGTTCTGTTGGTCTATATATTAGGAAATGTAATGGTTGTTGTCTTTTCCAAATGAAGAGATAGAAAGATGTTACATCATCAGTTTGAATTAAGACATCACATTAAACTAGATTCAATACAGAAGCTATCCGTATGTTAAGAAAAGATGACAAGTCCCTGTTGCTGCAGGGGTCTTTGATTGTGCTCACCTGGAGAGGGAGTAGGGCTGCGTCTGAAACACCAGAACATCACTACAGTGGCTCTGTGAGGGACACCTAAGCAACGTGATCTGTGCAGAGATCAATGGCAATCCAGTCAGATGACACGTCATAGTCTTTTATTAGCACAACACCATGTTGTAGCTTTTTCTGTACATTACAGTTACATTACACATACATACCGAATCCATTATTACAACATAGTCGCTGCTTCCTCCAAAAACCACCACATCATTGTCCTTCCCCTGTACTGCTGAATGCCATAACCTACCAGTAGACACAGTTAGTCAACAAATAAAAGACTATTTTCTCCTAAATATCCCTTGCTATGGACACTCTATAGATCCTACCTGGGTTTGTCTTTGTGAGGATGCTGCCTCTCTTTCCATTCCCTGGTTATGGTGTCAAATTCCCAGCCATCACCTAAACAAAGGCAGTCATAGCATTTCCAAAAAGAATCAAGTTGACACAGACATACGTGCAATCTCTGTCTTTTGAACTTACTGAGAACCTTTCCAGAAGTGCTGAGACCACCGAAGAGGAAGAGTGTGTTGTGTGACGTAGGAGTGAGTGTGTGTAGTGAGCGGCCTTTTGGCAGAGGAGTGGCCAGTGGCTCCCTGAAATCACACACAGAAACCCATGTTACAGGTTACATATCAGTGTCTGAATAAGAAGACAACTCAATAATAGTAAGACAACTCTGAAAATGAAAAATGTAGCCAGATCCACTTCTGTCTACTTGTCTCTTACAGCAGTGCTCAGGTATACTTCCTGGTTTACAGAATTTAGAAACCCATTGTGTATCTTCAAGGTGGAAGCAAATTTTGAAGAACTACAAAGTGCATTGTTGTGGACATCCGGGGCAAACTCTTCTATTTTTTCCTTTTTCTGATGGATAACTAAAGTAATTCAACTGAATTTATATTTAATGACAAAGTTATATCAGTAATGCTAGTTAACATTATATATTTATTTATTTTCCTCGTCAGTGACTAGCAGTCAGGACTTGTCCAGCACTGAAGGGATAGGGATATATTTGTATAATGTATTCTGGGTATTGTGACAGATGATGTACTAAAACATATTTGTCAAACTGATCGGGCTGAGGGGTGCTGAACTATGTAACATAACATTAATTCATTCATTCATTCATTTGTTTATTCATCATCTAATCATTTTATTTTCTTGGGTCATGGGGGGGGTGTTCTGGAGCATATGCCAGCACTCACTGGCTGCCAGTCCATCACAGGGCTAAAACACACAGAAACGCTCAGACCTAGGGGCAATTTAGTACCTCCAACTCGTCTGACTGCAAGTCTTTGTACTGTGGGAAGAAACCCGCACAGACACAATCAGGGAAACGTACCCAGGCATCATGTGAAAAATGAGTATTGTAGTAATATATTTTGTAGTCCACTGTATCAATTCACAGAAACACAGTATTAATGTTTAATTAGTAGTTTACATGAAGATTTTTGGCAGGCATCTGTTAATTTTGTGTTGTCTTTAAACCCCTGACTGCTAGATAGCAATGTTTTAATTTATCTTTAGCCAATAGACATGTCCACTCAAACATAACCATGTAGCATATCATAAGGGCTAACGTTAGCTTTAGCTAACCTATTTATATGGGTTGTGTTTTTTATACTATGACAGTTTTCCTAGACTAGATTTTAAGAAGTTTTGTATCAATATATATTCAATTATAACACCTGTATCTTGATCCATACCATATCACCAGGCCAATACACAACCCTATTATGAATCATACAATTGCACATTTGCAAACAGTTCCAAATGCCTGAGAGTTAACAAGCAGACTCCACAAGATGAAAATGATTAAGTTTCAGTCCTGGCTCACCTTTGTACCTACAGTCTTTCAGAAAACTGTTTTAATTTAGAAGTGTATTACTCAGGTTTAACATTATACCAAGCATTTAATATTTCTCACTTAAAAGGCCAAAGATACTGTGTTTCTCTCAAGAGCAAGCTAAGAAGAGGTCAAAATCCTCCAATGCTCCAGAACCGACAACACAATAACTTATTACCTAGTCCTGATCAATGTTCAACAGAGCCATCACTCGATACTCACTACAGTTTATAACTAAACACTGCAAACTAATACAGTCTTTTAATGTTTTCAAAAGGCGCCTAAACCATTAAACAGGTTTGTTAATCTTTCAGAGATTTACTCTTTAAAAGCATACAGCTTTGTGAAGCGTCAGTGATGTTGCTTTTAAGACACTGGGCTTTTGAGAAACTGGGCTTAGTCTTTAATATAATGATCCAATTACAGCATTTCTAACATTATTTCACAGCTATGTTAGTGCATGTTACATTCACAGTGTTCTGTTTCTGACATGTAAGCCACAGTAATAGTAGGCCATAAAACCAAATAGTCATTAGATTTTCATAATGTGTGCATAATATTGCTGTAAATATCAACAGAGGATTAGAAATTTAATCCTGGGAATCCAATTGCTGTTCTTTATGTTTGCAGACAGTTTGTAAATTGAGTTTCATGACCTTCTTCTGTATATTTCAGTTTTATACCCAGTCTCAGTCTATTCACATGTAAATCATTAACTGAAACATTAATTTTAGGCTGTGTACAACCGGACAGTATGCAAATAGTAACTGTGGCCTTCATACTGCTGATCAACCAGTAGCACAGCCGTGAGTAGGATCAAAATTTTAGTGAGGTCTGTTCTGCATCACACAGTAAATAAACTAATTGTTTATTAAACAAATCATTGCTCCATTTCTACCTGTCCATTATTATGTACCTTTTTCTTCAGTCTTCCACAAACTACAATTACTGTTCTACTAACTCCAGCAGCTCTGTTAATTCCTTATTTAGCTATTTATTTAGATACTAAAAATATATCAGAAATCTTTATATAGTAGATCAGCTGATAGTTACATCATTTTTATTAAAAAAAAAAAAGTTAACCAGACATAATACAGCTAAAAGTACCAGCTGATTTACATATGCTGTGCCAGCAATTTGCCCATTAACAGTGAACCTTCTCTTGTTGTAATGTTATAGTATGTTACAATTAGGTAACACAATACAACTCTGAACCACCATTAATTTCTCATCCTTGCCAATATAGCCAGCAACACAACCTGTAGCCTACTCTGAGCAGCTACTGGAACTAGACTAAAGCAAGCTGAGTTAGGTACCATTACTAGTGTTGTAAATATTTTGTATTGTATAATCATAGTCTGTTAACTACTGGCCACTTTAAGTGACAACTACTAAGTGTCACTTAAAGTGGCCAGCTGAGAACCAGTCACTGCTGACTGTGTAGTCTTGCTACTGTTTTGACACTAAGTCTCATAAAGCGTTCCCAAACTACAGAGGACCTTGCTGTCTTTATGATAGCTATAACGGACAATGATTTCCATATGAATGCTTGAGGCAATTGAGGATACCAATGGTTGCCAAGCAGTGTCTGGAAGGCTGAGAAAATAAGGTGGAGCCTGGCCTAGAACACATTGATTTGATTGGCCATAACCCAGCAACTGCACTGAAATCAAATGTCACTATCTTCAACACTGCAGCTTAATAAAGGCATTGTTTTTACATCACATGAATGGACTTATGTGAAAACCTCAGTTCACACTTTAGTTTGGATCTATTTGTATAACATCACATTGTGATGTTAGTCATCTGTTCATATACTGGTACCAGGGCAGCAGAAACATGTTATTTATTTTTCAGCTTTATACATACAGAACTTGCTATTGCTGCCAAGGATTCTGTATTATGTAGGCTTTCAGCTAAATACATGTCTCACTATGTTTGCCATAAGGTAAATCTTTAAGCAACTACAAACCAGGCTAGACATAACAGAACATTATCTATACTGCAAGAACATTTTTATTTAACTTGCTCATTAAGCCATCACAGGGAAAGGCAAAGACAGTACTTACATTTGGGACCATGTCCATGAGACCAGGTCTAAACAGTGAATGTCTATAGTCTCTGTTTCCTAAAATGAGAAGAACTTTTTGTAAATATTTCTCAGGGTAAAAATGATGGCCTGTCTTTAATTCCAGTAAACAATACATATCCAGTGCAAACCATGTGGCATGTCAAAGCAATTTTAAATGATGGCGTAGGGTTCAAATAGAAGGGTTAAGGGTTATATATTGTACTGAGCAAAAGTCAGAAAACCATCTTTGTTTACATCATTTCCAGTCAAAAAAGTTATTGTTCTTTTCATCAGCAAACATGTTTCCACTCTTGTGCGTTAGTAGTAATTAAAGCCAGGCCGCAAATGTATGCTGATGATACCACTCTGTATAAAACAGCTGCCACAATAAATGGTCTATCTGATATTTTAAAGAGATAATTAATGTCAATAACAAACTGGATCAAAGATAATCAGCTCATACTAAACATTTAAAAACAAAAACGATCATAATTGGCTCTAAATCATTACCAGAAGGGGAACTAAAGTTAACATTAAATATTGACAAAGAAAAAATTGAACAAGTAAAAGAAGTAAAACTATTGGGCGTTATAATTGACAACAGATTATCATGGAGGAAACATATAAAAAATATAGCAATAAAAATGGGGAGAGGTTTATCTGGGATAAAAAGATGTTCAGGATTTTTTCCACAGAAAGCTTTAAAACTAGTAATACGGTCATATGTACTATCTAATCTAGATTACTGTGCAGCATTGTGGTCAAATGCAGTGAAAAAACACAGAATAAAACTACAGATAATACAGAATAAGGCAGCAAGAATGATATTATGATGCCCGTACAGGACCAGCATCGACAAAATGCATAAGCAACTAGAGTGGCTAAAGGTTGAAGACAGGTTTAAGACAAACCTTGTGGGACTCATAAAGAACACACATGAGCTAAAATATCCAAAGAGCCTTTATGATCAGTTAGAACAAATAAAAGAGAGAGAAACCAATATGACAAGATATTCAACTGAGAATTATTTTAAATTACCGAGAGCTAAAACTAACCACATGTGTAGAACAGTGATTTACAGAGCTTTTAAAGAGTGGAACTTCTTACCTGACTCACTGCTCAACCCTGATAACAAAATACGGTTTAAAAAACTACTAAAAAAACACTACATAATGGATTCCTTATCATAAAACTAAATAAATCAAAGTTAAAATTAGATTAGGGAAATTTGTTTTAAGGGTAATAGCGAGGTTATTGGGGTAATAATGACACATTTTTTTAAACTTTCTACTTGTTTTTTCTTACTATCTATTTTTATTTCTTTCTTTTGTATATATTTGAAAGATACATAGTGTATGTTTTTTTTGTTGTTGTTGTATATGTACAATGGATATGTGTGTTTAATGTTGATGGACCCCAGGACGAATAGCTGCTATCTTTATAGGAGCTAATGGGGATCCAAATAAAATAAACAAAATAAACAAATATTCTCTTTTCTCGGTAAAGACGTCTTGATTGTTACACATCCTTTGAGACCCACAGATTTGTTTATATCTTTGTGATAGCATGGACAGAAACACCTGTAGAGAGGAACTTGCTTTTCTTCTGTCACTCAAAGATGAAAGTTTTAAGAACTGTTACTGTTGCGAACTATTACTGTTTTTGTTGTCTACAAGGTCTTGGATGGATGGCAGACGTCTCATCTTCTTTGTACCTTTGTGTAAATATAAATTCTACTGTATCACTTGTTCCCCCTGACTTTTCCCTTCTCCTTCTTATGCAACTGTGTTATCTTATAACTAAGCTCCACAGCAATATCCTGAAATGTGCATAACTTACATAATGGCTGTTTTCACTGAAAATAGATCTTTGACTTTTGAAAAGTACTATAAGCTTCTAATTTTGGTAGTTAAGTAGTTTGGTAGTTCGGATAGAATAATTAGGATAAAGTACAAAGACAAAGAGCAGTAAATACGACTATCATATAACTTCATATAACAACTATCATATAACAACTTCAAAGCCCAGTTGTTGTCCAAATATGCAATTTTAACATTTCTTTAAAATGGACAATAGTTAAATGAGGAAGATCAAAACTGTATTTGGCTTAAACTGTAACTACAGCTGTTTGTCCTTTGAAAGCTATTCTGTAATTTCCTCACCAGTCCTCCGCAGATGTAGCCCTTGTTGCCCAAGGTGGCACTAGCATGGGACGACCTTGGCTCAGGAGGCTGGCCCTATCGTAGAGGGACAACAATAACAGGAAAACAAATCAAAATCTCATTAGATGTTTATAATGAGTTCCTCTTTCAGACCCCTCTGTAATACTGCTTTTGCAATCATGCATTCCCTTACTTGCGTTTGTGGTTCGGTCCATGTGGCAGTACTGGGTTCAAACATATGAACTTCATTATTCCAGCCCCAGAAGCGGAAAAACTCACTACCAATCATCGCCTATGGTAAAACAAAATGCTTAGAGTTTAATTCACTGTTGGCACTGAATGTGTTGAATGATTTAAGTGTGTACATCATTTCCACTAGTATCAAAAAAGAGAAATTGTCAAATGTAAGTAAAATGAAAAATAGAATTGTGTTATCATATAGTTCAATAATGTATAAAGTATGTTGACATTTGAATTAAACAGATTGAACAAATTTCTGTATAGATTACACAATTGGAACAACTGTATCTGTCCTTACCCATGAGGTCTCATCCACTGTAAAACTCTTAAAGTTGCTGACCTCTCTAACTTTCTTGCATCCATATCCACCAAAATAAATAAGCCTGAACAAATAAAATACAGAAGCATGTATTACAAACAATCTGCATTCACTCTGGTATATAATTTTTCACTACATCTCATTGTTGATAACAAAACTGAAACTAACTATGACAGCATATGACCTTCTTTTGTTGCACCATTCAACAAAAGGAATATATTTAATTGTGTGCTTGTTTTAGAGTAATTCAACCCCTTAAGCTCACAGGAACCCATATGTAGGCCCATGCAGTTTCTTATTCATGTAACTACATACTTAGTTTTAAAGGGGTTGCTGTATATTTTATAGCAGTTATTGAATAATAAGTCTTAAGATTAAAAAAACGAAACAAAAAGCCTAGAGCCTAAAGGCAGAGGTGCCCAAACGTTTTTGTCTTGTAGGGGGCAAAGTCTAATATTTGTGTTGAGCCTAGAGCCAAAAAGACAAAGCAATACAATACAAATATAGAAAACTGTAATTAAAAAGTAGTTAAACATGTTGTTACTAAATTCTTAAAATACAAAATAAAAAAAGAATAAAAAAACGCAGAGTGTAAAATATGTTGGTTCTCTCGTTGTGTAAGGGGGAGGGGTGAGGGTAACTTTCTAAAATGGCCTACTCAAACGTCCTTACAAATTTGGGCTGCCCTGGTTTAACACATTAAACGATTTTATCTCCTGTAAAAAGTATTACATCCACAAATGTTTACATGTGCACATTTTATGCATGCACAGCCAAACAACAGTTTTCCAAAATGGAATTTCATTCAATCTGTTGCTAATGTCTTCCAACATCTTTTCTAAATACAGTATAATGTATTTGATATGTTTGTAAGGGTATGCTTGGGGTCCTCCTAAATACCTCTCCTTGTAGACCCAGCAGGAATGCCTGTCTCTGGGGGAGGGAGGGGTTCCCACACAGCCTGTCACTTTCCTCCAGGTAAACTTTCCATCCTGCAAGTCTACACAATACATCTGTCAAAACATCACAAAATAAAAGTTACTGGAAAAGACCACAAACCACACTAACTTCATCATGTTAATATAGGCCTGGTGTACATGGTTGTAGCTTCAGTCACTTCAAATCAAATGTGCGCTTGTTGTGAAATTGTCATGTCAATTTTTATATTTAGGTGATAAAGTTTATGATGAACGTGCCATGTTTCTTCTAGACTGGTAAGTAAACAGCTGTCAATGCTAACATTGAAGACGAGGTACTGTGCATTTCCTTGTTTCTTGCAGTAGGTGTGGACACCACAAGGCTCTGGTCATATGTTGCGCCCTATTTGTTGTGTGTATGAATTTTACAGGTTGCACTTTATTTAACTGATGTTACATAAACAGACAGGTGACTTTTCATTTACAAGTTCAAATCGCCTGTTTGGTTATTTAAAGAGCAAATAATGTTATTTAGGTAGTAATTTTCTATAGAAAATACTGCTGGCAAAGGTGTGATTTCATGTTTTCTACCAATTTGGGTGTAAAGAATTTAGAATTTACCATAGAAATCATGATAAGCACACCCCTATAAACAATACTTGTGAGGTTTCTCTAGTCAAAATACATGCAAAGCACAATGCATTTCAGCACAATAGGTGTGTATCGTGTTTTCTTTCATGCATTTGGTTTCGCCAAACACGTCAGACCACTTCTGTTATAATGGACTGCCTGTTTTAGCTGCTCTACTGAATAACTCTGCTGCCTGCAGGTATGAAAGCTGAAACAGCTCACGATTCACAAATGGTATTCAGAAAAAGGCCCAAAATATTTTGACCCATTTTATATATTTCTTCACTAGTTCTTTTATTTTACAGAGACAAACACTGTTTAAGTGGAAGTGAAGCTAAAGACTGTAGTGTCTACACAGCCTCCATCCAAAGATAATTCAAAATGGTATGTGCTTTTGATTCCACGCATACCTGTCAAAAACAGCTCACCTGGTTGGTGTGGCCGTTGCTGTCACAGCCTCCGAAAACATAAAGCGAGCCCTGGAGGAAGGAGCCACATGACTGAGAGAGCAGAGGAGGAACCTCCCCACCCATTCCCCTGCGGGCCCTGACACACAGAAGTGAAATCGCAGGGGAGAAAAGGTTGTTTACATTCAATGCTGTTGCCACCAGTGGCATAAAGCAACACTCCAGTAGAACTAAACCACACACAAGCACCAAACTACAAATATGTGACGAAGAGACATTGCATGGAATTCATGATCCCCTGTGATAGGATACAAGCCGGGGATTTTACAATCACACACTTATTAAAGGGAACTCCGTGTTCAGTATTAAAGAATTACAGGAGTCTGAGCAATGCTGGTGGGGGCACAGTTCAAGTGCCGAATAGGAATTCATCTCAGAGAAAAACCAGACAGACAGGTGTGTTTTCCACCTCACCAGAGTCCACTGTCCATATCATAGAGCCAGATCTCATCGCTGGGTAGAACGACTTCTTCTCCATCCACATACTAAGTAAAAAAGAAGAGCAAAGCAGAGGCAAACAATACTGTGAGTTCATTATGTCTGGATGAAAGAAAGACATCAAAGCTGGGGAGTAAAAGAGATGAACTCACTGAACTTTATGACATATCGACTATGAACAATATGAACCCTATGTATGTATAAATTAAATATATTATGGCAGCAGCTGGCAATTTGACAATGAGGAAACACTTTTGAACCAAAGGAAATGAACGTAGCACTGTCCTTATCTTAGTCTCACAGTCTACGTGAAAAGTCACTGATGTAACATAGTCAGTCTCTGGTAGCTTTTATATCACATGCACGGTCTGCAGTAGGTGTGCTGTGCGGTTTTACCTGACAGCCTCCCCAAACGTACAGCACATTTCCAGACAGGACAGCCGTGTGGTCACTCCGAGCTGGAACCTCCATCAGCCCCGCCGCGTTTCTCTGCGCTCTGCTCTCTCTCTCTCTCTCTCTCTCTCTCTCTCTCTCTCTCTCTCTCTCCCCCTCTCTCTCTCTTACTCGGTCAATGATGCAGCCTAGAGCCGCCTGGTGAAGCAGGAACAGGAATAAGCCTGGGCTGCACTGTTTACACTCTGAGGATGGGTATGCTAACAGGAAACGCTGAGGGACAGCCTCGACAGGGAAACAGAGACAGAGAGAAAGAGCAGGGCAAACAAAAAAAAAAAACTTAGGAAACGTGCACAGAAAATGTGGGTACATTTTTTTCAGCCTTTATCCTCTGCTGCTCCTGTGGAATGTAAATAGTCTAAATCCAAATCCACACGTAGCTGGTTGTTTGTTTTTTTTCGCTGCCGAACAATGTAACCCAGTTTAAGTTTTTCAACTGACTGTTAAATGATCTCATTCTGTTAAAAGAAATGGGGGTAGACTACAGATTAAACCGAGATATTTACACACATACATACCACAGAAACAGAGCAACAGCTGGAGGTATCTATGACTACCTGTCCAAACTGCTGAGGGGACATTATGCTAGCTTGGGGTAACGTTAGTTGTGTGGTTGTTGTGGTTGTTTGGTGTTCCCCAAAACTTTAAACATTATTATTATTATTACTACTATTATTATTATTACAGTTTCCAGCATTGAATGTAAGAAAACAAGACTTTTCCCAGCATGTGTTAACCCACAGGAAAACATTCTGCTGACAGTATAACTGGGTTAAAAGTGATACGAGTTTTTAAGCATATACACATAATGTGGTAACGTTAGTTAGCATCCAAGCTAATGGCATGAGGACGTTATTTTCCGATGATACATATTGTGTAAAAAGAAATACGTGACAGTAATTTGGGTAAGTAGCGAGGGCTGTTTTGTATGTGAAGATTACAAGTAATGATTAAATTGTCTTTTCAATTTCAGGCCGAAATTTGCTTTGTTAACTTTATAACGCTATTGATAAATGTCGAATCAATACACACTCACACAAATGTCTGCAGTTATAATAAATTGTGTAACGTTTACTTTAGAGTTTTCTTCTAATGTGAGTGAAAAATATGAACAAAACCCCTATGCCAGCTTACCTTTTAGAAATTAAAATATTAGAACAACATAACATCCAAACTACCATTGCTCTGTGCTGCCCTCCAGTTACAAGTTGGACGTTTCTTTCACAAACTTTTATTTATTTATGTTTATTTGCTTTAACCCAGTGCACCTGATTCATATTTTGTTTGTTGCAGCAAATATTGTTGTGTCAGTGTATAAGAAGATGTGGACATCATTGAACATATGGGCAAATGCTCTTTTATAGTAAAAGCACTTCAACAGGCCTGGTTGGCACTGCCCCAACCGGGAAAGGGGGTAAACCTGAAGGACATGATGTACAAGTATGGTAGACACTTCTAATACACTGTAAAACCCACCCTCCCTGGTCACAGTTACACTTAAACAATAGTACTCCAATAACAGCACAACACCCCTATTAAGGGTCAGCTCTATGGGCTACACAATGTCACAGCCTATTCAGTGTTCTCGCCAGCTCTTGAAGCAGCGAGTTAGGGGTATTTTCGTGCGACACAAGACCATAGACTTTCATATCACGGTTTCGGTCTTGGTTTCAGAATTGTTGCACCCCTACTCCCTTGGCAGTTTCTGCTTGAAGGCTGACCAGTGCAGCAAGTTGCATATGTTGTCTCAATTCCTCTGGCAGCAGTGAGATCAGGAAGTGCTCCAGCACACACTTCTCCTGCACAGTCTTACTTGAACGCCAACTATGCCTGCCAAACCATTGTACTCAGCTCCATCGCCAACGTGTTTTTCTGCTGTCCCATTTAGCCTCCACCAGGGAGTAGATGCTTGGCCAACTTTGCCCACAGAACCCGTCGAAGCATCACTAGAGGGCCGTGATCAACACCGCTTCATTTTGATGTTTTTCCAGTGGCAGGTCCACAAGCACCTGTAATGCTTTTTCCTCCAGTGCCAAAAAGCAGCTGACATCCAGTCATGATGCCAGTCAACCACTTGCATGTGGAATACAGTTTCCCCATATAAAAGCCACTGGCAGGACCCGTCAAGGAAAGGAAAAATTAAGTATTACTTCCCTTATGTCCTATTAGGCATCTGCCTTTGAGTTTATTGATGCGCCACTCAACTTCTTGCAGAGAAAGAGGAACACAGGGAGAGAAGATGCTTCTAACACACTGTCCCTTGTAACCCACCCACCTTTTGTCACATCTACTCCGACAACAACAACAAGACTAGTCTCTTTTTGAACTGTGAGCGTGCTGCCCCCAAGGGCCAATTTGCATGCCTATGCACCCTTACCTCCTTGTGGCAGTGTAATATGTAGCAGATGCTGCAATATCAATGTGGAATCAAACAACTGTGGAAAATTTGCAAATGAAGTCAGTTAAGTCTTCCCTTTAAGCATTTACTGATATGAGATCATGTATTTTTTATTTTCCGTGACAAAATAAACATAATACACAGATGTAAGCTTAATAACACAACCCTAAACTAAAACTTTACAACTCATTTTTTGTCAGTTATTTATAGTTTGTATTTATTTCAAAATGTCTGATCTAATAATGATACGAAAGCAAGAGTAGTCTCAAAGTTAACTGGAGAATAACTATCAATAGTATGAATAGATAAGTGTGGCCAGTACAAACTGTAGAGAAAATGGCCATATAGTGATATTTAGGAACAATTATGTAGCATATGCAGGTAGGCCAGTGACCAGTAGATGTCGCCATTTTACAAGTTAAAGTCTCTTCACCCATTACTGTTGTACTTTCAAGCAACAGCCGTTCAGATATATTAACATGAGCAGGAAGGCTTAAAGGTGCCTAGAGAAAGCTAAATGGCTTTTGAATTTATTTGCTGTCTGTCTGTATTAACTTCTCACTCTGTGAATATAAATTGGTTTGTTTGCATCTTTTCTTATTTTTCAAGTTTCACGTAAGGGCTGTAGGTCAGCCAGTTTAAGGCGGTGAGGTTTCAAAGATGTATGTGTTGAGGGAAACATTGAGGGCCACACCGGGAGAGAGTTTCCTGTTGTTGAGGGTTGGGAGTTTCCCGCGATACAGTTTGAGGGAAACGCCAGAGGATGTCCTGAACGCCTGAGTGTGTGAGTATGTGCCTGTATTTGTGACTGTGTGCATTTACTTGTGAGTGGGTCAGTGACATAATGTGCATATTTAATGTCCAAATCTGTTAATGACTAACAAATCATTTAATAACAGATATCACTCGTTCTACAGGCCCTGCTCTAAATGGATACAAATTTGGTGCACCAAATAAAAAATATTTTAGACATTTATGCCGTCTATGAGCAACTATGAAATTATTAAAATGTGGTTTTCGTTATTTTATTTTTAAAACTCTGAAACACGAGTTGGCAAAATTGGCAGCGTTAAAAGTGTTACACTAATTGGAAAGTGTTACACTTTTGTCTGTATTTCCTCTAATGCAGCACAACCAAAAACACAGAACATTTATTCAGACATACTTTTAAAAAAGAGTAGGCATTGTAGGCATTATATTTTGACCTTTGTGGTCTACTGCCAAAGTCAGTAGCTGTTGACAAATGCAGGAAAAAGGCTGGTGCAGTTTGGTGCAGGTCAGGTGACTCCAGGAAAATCAAGAAAGTGTGTTGTTATTTTTCATAGTTTTATCTATAGTTATTTTTATTAATGTATCTATAAGCTTTAGGTTCTTGAGTTACAAAAATACTTGTTTAGTTGCAACACAATTTTAAGGTGGTAAATAACGTTAAGATATAATATTTTGAATTTGTTATGGTTGCACCACATTGACATTTTCCAAATGCTGAAATTGGTTATCCTGTTTAATAATCAGTTTGCAGCATTACAGAAGCTGCAAAACAAATAGCAGTTTAGGAATTGCATGGATTCTTGCAAAGTGCAGCTCATATCCCTTATAATATATTATAATCCCTAAATAAACCTTATCTTATAATAAATTATAATTTTTAAGGCTTTGGAGCTGTGCATGCAGTGTGCAAAATACCCCTTGGTATTCAGGGCGTCCCATGTTGGCTGGCTTCAGTGTTTGTTGGCTGCTAACTCACTCGCCATAACGGCGCGGATACTGACTTCAGTGGCAGCAAAATGTTCGGTTTAACAGCTCTTCTTCTGGAAATGCTTATTTAGCTTGCTGATATGGTGTTCCTCACATTAACTGAGATCTTGTACAGCTCCTGTTCAGATTTTTTTTTAGGATTGCAAATTTTCTATGAAATGTCATAGAAATGTCATATAGGTATAGTTACAGTAGCTAGGCTAGAAGGTACCAACTTGATGAACCAGTTTGCTACAGTGCAATCCTGAAGCAGACCAGTGCTGCATCCTTTGTTAGTTAAGAATACCAGACACAGACAATCGCTGATTGTTTGTGAAGCAGGCTAAACAATGACATTTAACCAAATTTACGAATTAGCATCTATTTTACACTAATGAACAACAACACATAATAGATTCATTTTCAGGGACCCCCCAAATATTAGGAATTTGTGATGTTCTGAGATTATTCTCTGTATTTCATGTCCTGTCTGTATGTATATGTAAGCCTCTGTCTATTTCTATGCTTTTCTGTATGTGCATCTGTGGTTGTGTGTGTGTGCCCGTACCTCACATACCTACGTATGTGAGTGTGAAAGAGTCAGAAAAAGCGTGAGGGTAATGCTTATTTTCAGAAAATATGCTTGAGTACACACATTTTTAAAAATCATTTATTTTGGGAGGAGTACTTTAAACTACATTACCCACATTACGCAGGCCTGAAATCAGGGAATCAGAATCTGTCCAATGAGACTTCAGCGGGAGCCACCATATGGCTGGGTTTCAGCAGTAGGCTCAGAGTGGTGGTTGTCAATGGCGACGGTTCTCTCTCTCTCTCCCTCTCTCTCTCTCTATCTTTATTGGTGGAATGGGCGTGGCAGCTGTTGGAGGATCCAGTGCGTGTTCACTAGCATCTAGTCATGTGACTTCTTACTATCCTTCTGATCCCCCTCTCTCTTCACCCGGTAATGCGGCACGTGTGCTGTACCATCAGAGGAAGGGAGAGAGGGAGGCAGGGGGAGGGGTGATGGGGGGGGGGCAGAGGAGACGGAGGAGGGGAAGCGAGGGAGTGAGAGAGAGGGAGGGGAGGGTTGAGCCGAGGCAGGGAGATGAAACCAGCTTAGAGCGAGCGAGTAAGAGGAGGAGGAGTGTATGAGAAAAGAGCGGAGTGCTTGTACAACGTCCCTGTGACCTGAAGAAAAAGAAAGGAGGATTACACACGTCCCTCTTCTTCTGCCATGTCACAGAGTAAGTGACATAGAGAGAAAAAGATAAAGGGTGAAAGAGAGAGAGAGAGAGAGAGAGAGAGTACGAGGGAAAACTGCATTCAAGAGGAAATCTCCATAGGGCACTGGTGACTCCGCTGACAGAAGGACACAGACAGAAGGAAAGAAGCACAGGAAGACAGAAGGAATGAGAGCATGCTGCTTTGGGAGAGGAATGTGTGTCCCCTGTCCTGGAGCGTCTGCATGAAGAGAACGGAGCAGGATCACTGTCATGTCAGCGTGTAGGAAGCTTCACCGAGCTCACTGAATGAAGACATGGCCCAGGTAAGTAAATGAAGGTGCCTTTAATATATACTAGCGCACATATATACACAAACATGTACACACTTACACACAAATCTCACAGCAGGTACACCGCCCTGAGAGCATGTAGCATTAACATTCATGTCATCCAGGGGTGTACCTACCGGTGAGCCCTGCTGGCAGCCACTGGAGCAACAGTGTGCCTTCAAGTCAGGGAGGAGTAAGAGGAACTAGACATGAAACAGAGGAGGGAGAGATCCTATACAATGTCTTTCTCACTTGTTCTTGTGGAAGAATAGTTTTTGAAAGACTTTGCGTGTCTAATTTGTAGAGTTTTTATTGGTATGTTTGAGCATAAGAGTACAATGTAATTTGTATTACTTCTGTTTAAATATATACTGCACAGCGTAGATACTGCCAAGTAGAGATGCACTAAAATTTAGATCAAGCCTGAGACTTGACAAATAACTTTAATAGTAATAAAAATGAAAAGTGCTGTTTGGCTCCTTCACCCCTTTCAAACAGTTTGAGCAGCAGTGGATCAACAGTGAAATTGTCAGCCATTTAAAACTACGTAATGTTTTTTTACGAGAGACTATAGATGAGCAATAACTGTTCATGCCAAGTTTTATGAGAAGGTTTCATAGCTGTGGAACGTCCCTCTCAATATACAGAATACTGTAGAAGAATGGGAAATGCTAGCACACCAATACCTTTTATAGCCTTCGCAAAATAAAATTAGACAGTGAAAAAACTATGACATTTCCAAAGAGCAAAGTATAGCTAAAAATAATGAAATGTGTTGATTTTGTGGCACATATTGTAGCCCATGTATTGTAATTATTTTAGGAAGTTTGTCTTATATACACTGGTTTGATTTGTTGTCATCTTTTTTCATTTTTCACTTTCAGTGTTTCTTGAGTTTCGGTTCACCCAAAGATTTTTTATTTCAGTGCCTCATTACCACCAAATAAATACATAATTTTATCGACATTATATAATTTCTGCAGGTGCACACATGTATGTACTTAACACTTAAACAATGTAACAGTGTAATCAGGTAAATAATCTATAGCTGGAAGACCAAAAATGTCTATATATAGATTTGTGAAGATGTTTTGGAAACCTATCTCCATAAATCTATAAAAGTGTTCTATGTTATGCTAGTGTATGTATCTATGGGTGTGTATGTGGGTGTTTAGTTCTATGCATTTCCCAGCAAATCTCTCTCTCTCTCTCTCTCTGGTGGTTTAAATTTGACATCTGAGTCACTGCATGGAAATTATGAGTTCATAATCATCGATTAAAAGGTGGTGGCGCGAGACTTTACAGGTAAAGCCCACCCAGAGTATAGGACAGGAACTGCCTCAGTGGCCACGAATGTGGAGAAGAAAAAAAAATCACCAGTGATTGTTGTACATTCATTAGAATGCGGGGTCAAGGATGCTTTAAAAAACTTGGCTCACACAGTTTGGGCCCACCTCTTTTTGTGTTCCTGTTGTTGGCTTGTGGTGTGAGGAATGAGCCACTAGTGCCCAAGACCAGTTTTTTTTTTTTTTTTTTTTTTGTCAGGGCCTACATATTTTTGGTGTTTTACTTGCTATAACACACTTTACCAAACAAATTCAATAGTTCTTCCTGAGTTGATAAAACACTTAAAAATTATGATGCCAGAAAGCCAGCTTTGCCACGATACCACTGGAGAACTTCTTTGGGTGTCCTAAATAACCTTTCAGATTTGTGGTGGTTCTACATTGGCATCATTGCAAAGAACAATTTGTGGAACCAGGTCAATGAGCACTGGTTTCAATGAATTCCTTGAAATCTTTCTTTGAAAAACTTTCAGTGTGCTATTGCATTGACAGCTTTGGTATACCTTTTTTTGATTGTTTCTAATTGTCTGTCAACAAATTACAGGAAACATGGCCAGGATGTTTTTTCATGAAATAAGAGTGTACCTACAATATCTTTGCATCATATTCAAATTGTTCTAAGGTATCTTTGAATTTTGTTGATATTCTGACTTAAAAAGTGATGAGTGGTGAATTCTACCCAACAGAATTCCAGTTCTGGGAGCTTTTCTAAAAAACTGTCTGTTCTAAAGTGTATGTGATCCTTCTGCTGAGTTGCTTTGACTGACTGACAGGACAGAGCAGAGATCGGATCACTTGGGGTTGGTTGACACTGCAAGACAAGTAGTGTTTTCAGACAGTAGAAAGACCAAAAATATGACATGATATTGGCAGCGCTGTACTTTTTATACCTACATTCGGCACACAAGCTATTTTAAATGCTTAAAAGTCTGCTTTTGAAGGGCCCTTGTACTGTTTCTAACAGTGTGGTTAAGGCTACCCAGTATTGTGCATTATTCAATAAGCAGTTTGGGCTGTAAACGGATAGAGCTGAACAGCTGTAGGATAAATAGGTTTATACGTGTAAGTAATAGGTTATAGGTAATAGGTAAATAGGTTTATACATGTAATTTTCACATCACACTTTAAAAAAATGTTTTTTTTTGAGCTGGCCTTGTTTTACTAGAGTAGGTCCAATCCAGGATTGGACTAGCTGAATCAAATGGAATAAAGTATCTGTGTACACAGAAAAATAACCAACAATAACCAAAAAAACAAATGAATCTGTTGTTGGTTTTAGTCATATTTTTCTCATTGATAGTACTTAACAAATAATATAATAAATAAATTAATTTTGCTGTCTCAGTGAAAGAGTTACTTGATACACGTTTTATAGGTCACTGTAAACTTTCCCATTGGCTCCTGGGGCCCTCTATTTGCATATCTTTGTACTATAGTAGTAGTTATAATGTATAGTTATTTAGATTTTTAATATTATGTTAGTTTTAGCTTTGTAGGTTAGCAAGCTACAGTTCACTACAGTTTCTGCTGCAATGCTAACCAGTTACCATAAACAAACATTAGCAAACAACAAAACAGTACTGACCTATAGGTTCAGTGAAACAGCAAAAATAAGTTCATGATACCCACATGTCCAGCAGAAACATAGCACCTCCTCACCCCTTTTCATGCCTTTCACCTCTGAAGCTACCTATTCATCATCGTCTTGTTTGATTTCATAAAGATAAACTACCATTATCTGGTAAAGTACACAGATAATGAATGCATTGCCCAGCAAGAGATACTTAAAGATATTTAATTTTTTCTAAATTAGACCATTAACAGAATTAGGTAGAGTGGGTGCAGCAGTCGTGTGTGGAATCTTAACAATAAAGGAACTAGGAAGGATAAAGGAACTGTGTCATGTGGCATTTTAGTGGTTAGCTTTGTCTTTCAGGTCTTGATGTCTGTTCCCAGGTTTTGTTATTGCATTGCCATAAGGTCAGGTTGGACAGGGCTGCTATTACAGAGGCAGCTCTGTGTTTGGCAGATAGGAAAGTAATTTGATTTGGAATTATTGGACTAGTAAAATCTGTAATCACTCAAATTACAGCGCCTCCCTGGGTAAAACTAATCCAGCTCCAGTGGGTTTCCAATAGTATGTTTACTAATTAAACATGTTACTACATACTACATAAAACTCTTTATTTACAGGATATTTTTTGATATCGGTCTATTTTAAATACATTTTTTTAATAAAGTGCCATTCGGTGTGCCGTGAAAGAATTTAGGAGCTCTTCGAGAATGAAGAGCACTGGTGTGGGAGCGGGACACAGACTTAAACTGAAGGAATGAGAGCACAGAGGAAGTAGGGAAGAAAAAGAGATCTAGAGATAGAGTTAAAGATCAGAAGCTATGGTCTTCATGCAGAAATTATGTGAGTGGGGAGTGTGTATGGTTAGTGGTTGTGTTGTCCTGCATAGTTGTAGTTGGGTCTTTTGTGCCTTAAGCGTTCGATCCGACTCATCCTGCCGCTCGGATACACTGTTGTGGCAATTATCTCTCTCTCTCTCTCACGCTCTCCCTCTATATCTCTTATAGCCTCTCTCTCTCCCTGCCTCATTCATTCTTTATCACCTACATGGGTTGCACTCTCTACAGATTTGTCGTTTGCAGTAAACTGAATCTTTCTTTCTCTCAGTTTGCCTCTCTTTATGTGTCGGTCTATATAAGGGCTAAATGTTTTAGACATGCTTTCCTGGTACTGGGGTTGACCTTTTTCTTTTTTTCTACAGTTTTTCAAAGTCTAGTCATTACTTTATTTAATTTACGCGCTATTTAAACATAATTATGTAGTTACATGTTTAGTTACATTGTAAATTACATAAATTACATTTACATCAACAGCTTTGAGTCTGCATTCTGACATTGTTTTGTTTCAGTGTTATGAATTTTGACAGAAATGTGGGGATGGGTTTTCTTTTTGCTAAAGAAGATTACACACACAAATATTAACGTTTAGTCCAAATTTGCAATATGGTAAAGTATCTCTTGCTGAACGTATGGACACAAACATGATGCTGATTTAAAGTTTAGCATTTGCACCTCTGAATTTCTCTTTAATTTGGTAAACTACAAGTGAGAAATATTATAAAGTTTAAGCATGCTTTTTGTAACTGCCAGAGGTAACTGGGACTTCCAAGGGTTAAAGGCTGTGTTTGTTTGTATGTGTGTGTATGCATCTGTTTACACAAGCTCAGCACACTACACTAATGGGTCAGGACCTCCCGTGCTGGATTCCCTGTATCACTGAAACTACTAGGCACACCCTAGAAGCTCCTTCTGACTCCCACACACAGAACTGATCATTTTACAGAGGAATCATTTGTCAAAAACACTAATGTATGTAATTGTCTCTTACCGCCCACCCCCATCCAAAACATGGACACATATACAAGTGTTTTTATTTCCATTTCTAGTCAAAATTAAACATGTTATTCATAATTTAGTGGCAATAAAATGAAGCAAAGATATATGAAACAAAAAATGACACATACGCCTCAACAACTAAATATAATCAACATTTTCATGTAATAAACGCTTTAAATAAATCTGCAGGGATGTTTGTGCACATCTTCAAAGTTAAATCTTTGATACTGGTTGTATTTTTTGCTTCTCATGATCCAGGTAATGCCAATACACCCAGTGTTGTTGAGGTGTGGACTTTGGGGTGGTCAGTCCATTGTTCTGAGATGTATATGTCTTTTTTTCTTAGTGAGGAGCTTCTTGTCAGCTACACATCCTTTCAGACACATAGATTTGAGTTGTCTTCTCACAGTGGAAAGATGGACAGAAACACCTCAGATCTGAAGCGAGAGTGGGGCTTGATGTTCTTCTTAATCTCAGACAAAAGCTGAAGCTGACAGTTTATGTAATAGGGACAGTTTTGGTGGTCTACCAGGGCTTGCACAGTTGTTAATTTTTCTCTGTATCTTTTGAGAACATTTGGTTCTCGGGGTTCAGAAGCTTCTGACTTTTACACTGTACTGTATATAGTGCAGCTAAATCACCTGTAGCAGTTATCTTAAAACCTAAATAATAAAGTAGCAGACTTTCAGGCACAATATGTGTCTCAGTGAATCCAATAAACTTGAGGCAAACTGTAAATTAGACAAAATTATCTATTTAAAAGAGGCCCACACATTTGATGCATTCTAAAAAATTGAAATATTTGAGTAATTTACAAAGCTTTTTCCTGCTCAGATTAAGTAAACGTAGTGGGCTTTCATCATATGAGCATCTCTGTATCTTTGTTCCAGACTCTAATGATAGAAGTGTTTAAGCAATTACAGGAATAAAGTTTTTCTTCCTCCATTCAAACTATTTTTCCAAAGTAGTGGGATCTCTGTTTGTTTATTTACTGTAATGATCTGTGGTCTGGAGGCTGGGCTCAAACTGAAGTCCCTGTGGAACAGTAATGAGGTTGTTTGAAAAGTCTTTCGTTCTGTTCCAGTTCTGTCTAGCATGATGCTAGTAGAGCTCTGGTTAAAAGTGACAGCACTGAAGCCTGTGGATAGCTGTCTAAAGAGTAATTGACAGATGAACAAATAGCAAGCGAGAGCTGAGAAATAGTGCTGCTCTTTTTGGTCCACAGATGTCCCTCTGTATTTCTTAACGTTCTCTTTCTCGCTTTCAGAAAAGCCTGCATACGCAGACACTGGTTCAAATACCACAGCACAGTGACAAACGATGCTACTGTGACAGTATATGTAATGCAACAAAGGCTTATTTGAAAAGCTTATACTCTTAGGGAGTTCACTATGCAGTCAACTACAAACGCACACTGAAAGCTTGTTTTTGAGGAACTGATACATTGCCTGGGCTCCTCATGCTGCTTCTGGCTTGGCCTGTAGGACTTTGTAGTGGATGAGGTCGGAGGTGCACGGGTGTATTTATATCTGCTGGAATGTCTTGTTTGGTTTTGGTGTTTCATTCTCACTCCAAAAGTGTCTGCACTGGCCAGCAGGCATCTGTGCAGTGCATTAATGAGATTCTAATGGCTTGATAATAGCATTTGGCTTCATCACTTGGCTCTAAGGCAGGCCTTCCCTGACTGGCACTTGCACTGTGTGGATATCTGACCTATCCAGTACTTTGTCTAATCTTAAAGAAGTATTTTGGCAAACAATCAAATTTGTTAATTTTCTGCTCAAGCCAAGTGTAGTTGGTTTGCCAAGACATGTTTGGTGTCTGAAGTTTCTTTCTTTAATTGTTTCTAAAATGCAATGGAATTTTTAATTCACTAATTATTATGAAAAGTAAATGCTTAAATATGGTGGCGAACTCTAAATAGGCTATAATTTGGGGCCTTTAATGTCAAAACCCAGTAAAAAATGAGCAAATACATACTTTTACTATCATGCTAGTTCCTGCTAGCACTCCTTAGGGATTCTAGTTCTCAATTGAGTTATTCTCAATCTGTGACTTATCTATCTAGAATGCCTGCAGTGATGCCTTTTTTCTGATCATGTTATGATTTGGACTGTGTTTCAATGCGCATTTAACTCTTTTGTTTCCAGTAAAATAAATAAGAGAGCTACCAGGATTTAAATCCAAAAATACAGACACAGAATTGGTATTTTCGAAGTCTTGGAATGCCATAATGGTTCCACTGTGCCTAAACCATCATACGTCTGCCTCAGACTACGCTCTTCTGAAATTGTTTATGTGGTCTAATAAAATGTGTGATGGAGCTGTCTTAACGAGTTTTAACAGGTATGTCCTGTTTTAGGCTTTAATGAAGTCTTGCTAATATGTGGGGTGTAAGCTTCCGTGAGGCTACTTGTTAGCTGTTTTGTAGTTCCATTGTAAAATTAAAGAAGCAAACTTCTTTACTAAAAAACACTTGGCAGATAAAATATGTTTATAGTAAGGGGGGAATTATGTACATTTTATTTTCCCCCATTGTTTTTTTCATTATAGGAGAACTTTAAGTGGGATGCACTGGAGGCTTCTGTCTGGGCAAAACAGGGGCCAGTATAATGATGGCAGCTTTAGCCCGTTAAAGGGGATCACAATGACATCATCCCTGTGCTGCGCTGTGGGCAGTTGATGTTTAAGTGATGGAGCTCCATCTGTGCCATGTCACCCTCAAGCTGGGAGAGTAAAGCGGCAGCTTGTGTAACTCTTCTCAGTGCTTCTACCACTTATTTAGCCCGATGTTCATGTTCGCTTAAGGCAATAGCTAGGCCCAACATGCTGAAGATAATGGAAGCTAATAGCCACCAATTAAAATTGTGTTTTTAAAATAATGCTAATTGTTACTACCCTGTTAAAACTTTCCCTTCAACCCACTGGTGTTTATGTCTAAAATGGTCTAAGTGTTCTTTGAGCTTGATGAAGTGCAATTCTAAAGACATTTCTCAATTTTTTCAATGAAACCATTTAACTAATGACCCATCTGCAAAGGCACTATATTTTCTATATATTTTCTCAAAATGTTTTTGCACATTGTAAACATATGTAATGTATAAATACATATATTTCATCTATATGTGTGCAAATATTGGATCCCAATTTCTGTTTATTTGCTGAAATCAACATAAATCATAAAACACTTAAATGTCCAGTAGTTTTTGTACAGGCCACATTTATGTTTTATTTATTTTTCAAATATGCTGAAATCACCAATAAACTGTAATTTAAATGTGAAGTGTGTTCTCTGGAGAGGATGTGGTAACATATTTTTACATGGATAATCAAAAAATGTAATTTGGCCTTCAAACATATGTGTGACTATATTATATATATATATATTATTCTAGCTTCCGTTTACCTATTGCCTATTGCTTTAAAAAGAGAGACAATTGGTTATAAGCATTCCCCCCATTGCTCACACATTTCACTGTGACTAGTGTCTGTGATCAATAGGACACGCCCACCCCACCAGCTTGCACATTCACACTGCCACCCTGATGAAACACACTGCCACCCCAGGTAAACAGTCACTGCACATGGTACTACTGATTTTGAACCAAACACATATAACATTTGATTCAAGGTATTTACCTACGTTTATCCAAAGTATAACTGTTTTATCACTTCAGGCTAATAAGAACACAATCTGCACCATTCTTTGTTGTTATATTGTTGTTACT
This sequence comes from Megaleporinus macrocephalus, assembly GCA_021613375.1. Lineage (NCBI taxonomy): Eukaryota > Metazoa > Chordata > Actinopteri > Characiformes > Anostomidae > Megaleporinus > Megaleporinus macrocephalus. Next base: position 18,506,091 of record CM038715.1, read on the forward strand.
TGCTGTAAACATGTACTGACGTGTAGTCCCCCAGAGTTCCGAGTGACTATTTAAAAAGGGTTACCATGATGTAAGGGGGCCACAAACAGTCTTTACCTTTAATGTAAGTCATTGTAACCAGAATTATTTCCAAGTAATCTTGCAGCATTTCTGTTGGTCCACATTTTTACACAATGTAAACAGTAGCTGTCGTATTCAAATGAAGAAAAAAATCTATCTATCTATCTATCTATCTATCTATCTATCTATCTATCTACCTATCTATCTATCTATCTATCTATCTATCTATCTATCTATCTATCTATCTATATTTCTGTGTGTGTATGTGAGTGTGTGGGCGGGTATGTGTGGTTTTGACTGTTGACTGGTGAAAAGGGAGAGTTTAGGAGCCTTGGGATTAAACATGTAAGCTTAGTCATAGTGGCAGGGCGTTTGGCTCTGGACCCTCAAAATGAATGATCAGGACCTCCGAGAAAACAAAGCAGGCGTTTCCAGGAAGTAAACATGGCTCACCATATTGTGTTTATTTTTACCCTTTTCCAGACATAGTGGAGAGAGGGGCTGGGGTTGAGGGTCGTTGGGTAAATGTGGGCATGTGTCAGTGTGTGTGCGGGAGGTATTAATGGCAAAGCAGGACCTAGCAATTGGAGGGGTGGGCATTAGGAGCAGGAAAACGTAGGTAGTGGGAGCGGTGGGTGCCAGCTTAAGGATGCCGGATTAAAGCTGTTGTGTAACAACTGTGGGTCTTTGGGGAGGTCTAAAGTGTGTGCGTGCGCAATATCAAACACACACACACACGTGGTGCTGCTGCTCTTCTGCCTGTGTCACTCAGCTATACCACTCGCTGACCAGAATCGGAAATTTTGATTCCAAGTGATGGAATAAAGAGAATCGCAATAATTTACTTGATTCCAAACAGACCTAAGCCCCTTCCACACATGCACTTCTGCACGGGAATTCAGCAGTAATGAAACTGGTAGGGAGTAAGAGTGAACACAAGCCAGGGTTGAAATTCTGGTAAGATGCAAAATTTGACCTTTATGAGGCCTAGTGCTCTAATTTCCATTTGCAAACAGGATGGCTCGTTTGTGAACAAGTAGCCACTACATAATAAAGGACATGATGACATCTCAATCACGGCTAGCAAAGTGAATGTTTTTGGTTTTCATAGTGTTGCATTTTTAGGATTTAGAAGTGAAAAGTGTGATGTTTTGTAGCTGATGCTAGTGGCATACACCCCAGAAGAAGCATTGAAACATGCCACTTAAGTGACGCTTCATGACCAGCAATGCAGAATGTTTCTGTGAAGCTTTTATGCAAACCATTGACAAATATATGGCCACAGTCTCAGCCACTTTTTGTTACAGATTTTGCACTTCACTTTATTCTTCACAACCTAGTTAAGAGATAAAGAGATGGTGGAAAATAGTCTAAGAACATTTGTTTTTTTTATATAATAACTGTTTGTGGTACACAAAGCCACAGATTAAATACATTGGTGAATGGCAGTGGCAGGATTGCATAGTTTTACTCAACAATATTTACATTCATCCTTCATAAGAGGACAGAGATTGGTCACAATGCTCACAGCACACTGAAGACAGTTTTGTGATTGGTTAGAGAGCTAATTTGCATATTAAGGCCTCTGTGATACCAGTACAACAAAGGCTGATTTAGCGTCATTAATTAACAGACAGTATATTGTGCAGCATTTTAATGCATTGTTATATTTATTATAAGAAGGTGTCATTTTAGTAATTTTACTAATGTTTATTTGGTTATAACAAGTTGTTTCCTATTATGCATGCACTGACTGTGGGTTTGTATAAAATAATGGCAGTTGCTAGAATTTGGGTTATCCTCTGGTGTAGGAGGGGATTAGTGTTAGCTGGAGCTCCACACAAGCCTGTTCCAAAATCTCATACTCTCATCAAAGCGTATTGTGGTGGACTGAGGGCTTGCGTAAACAGGGCATTATCAGCCGGGTGGGCGTGGCAATGCAGCCTTGAGCAGGAGCATCTGAACAATTGGAGCTGCTCTGAGCCATAAGACCAGAGCAGACAAGTCACAGGACCACCTCAAACACCACCCCCATAGCTTGTTAATTTTCGTATTGATTATCCATTAGCTTCTTAAAAGACAACTCATCAGTGCTGAACTGGCTCCACAGCTGTGGCCAGTTCCAGAAAGACTCCAAATCTGAAGTGTAGTTAAAATCATATTCGCAGTAATGTGATTGCATATGTGACATCAGTTAGTTTGACTGCACATCCAATTTGTTGAAAAGCGTTCCTCTCCTCTCCTGATCTAAGAGCACCATGAGCTACCAGTAGCATTACACTGATTACTAAAACTGGTCAGTTTACGACAAAACCGAAACAAATAAAAAAACAGACATCAGTGAAGATCATCTGATTTGCAGTCCATCCTTTGATCATTTTCCAAAGAAGAGTGTAATGTATTAGTAGATCAAATTCTTTTTAATCAGAAATTGTGATGGTGGTAAACATATGCACATTGGAATGGCAAAAATTGACCAGCACTGGGCAAAATGCTTGATATATTAAAATTTTCAGTCAAAATGCCATCACTTCTGTGTTTGAATGCATATTACTAAAACAGTGAGCGTCCTTCTCTCTCGTAAGCATAAATGTGAGCTCTGCCTGTTAATGTCCGCCTGCATACACCAACAATTTGCAGTCCATATACATGTATGACTGACTGCACAACTAGAGCGCTCACGCATCCATCCTATCTAATACACAGGCTTTGGCTTAGCAGGCAAACATACTAATAAGCCCAAACACAATTATTTAACAAACATCTGTTATATTCTCCCATTATCCTTCCTATGACATGTAGAAATCCTGCAATAAGTCGAGCACTTCTGTGAAGGCCTACCTGTTTGGGTGAAAATGCCAACATTTCATCATTATTACACACCCTGCTTCCTTTGAACATGTGAGAGGGTCTGAATGTGTTTTCTGAGGCCCCCTTGTGGTCACAGAGTGCACGTACGTGTACACCACTGGCATGCTGACGGGATTAGTGGATTATATATTTAGGGATATCTGCCCAGCACTCTGTAAATAGACAGATGGACACCCCCCTCACAGTCCTTGCCACGCCTCAACAGGACAGATGTTCATCTTCTTCTGCTTGGCAGTATGTGCTTCTCTCTCATGCACATTTGCCTTTGAATTTGCTCATGCATCATTTATCATACAAGTTTGTCGAGGTCTGCTTTAAACCCTGGTCATGAGTTACTGTTATAAAAAAGGCAGTTATTTCTGCCTCAGCAACTACATGACTGTAGTTGCTGAGCCCTCAACAAACAAGCTCCCATGGCCCTGTATTGGAGATTAAATCCTCAGAGGTCTGGAGTTGTTATTGTCATGCTTTTGATTTACATAATGTAATTATTTAAATGCAATTACATGAGCTTTTACAGATTTATGTTCAGTAAAGGATGTTTTTTTTCTATCTGTAACAAGACTATAGGCACAACAATAACCCTTTTCTTAAATATGTAATGATAATAATAATAATTATAATTATATATTCTACTCTGCAAGCATGTTGTTGATTAGTTTATAGGGGATAATATGCAACATCCTTGGAATTTCTCTGCTTTTTCAAAGAGACCTGAGTGAGAAATGCTTAAACACTATGTATAAAGGTGTGTTCCCCTTGGACAAAAGTGGGATAATACTTACATGCAGTAATTTAAGAACTCGGGCATTGCAGATGGATTTGAGTCATGTTGTGAGATGAGCTTTAAAGGAAGCAAACATGCCATGTCTGAATATGCTATGCAGTGAGATAATGAAATGCCTGTAATAGAGACTGTTGATAGACGTTTTCTTGGGTGGGGAGGGGATTAACATTGTTCAGGTGGCGTGATTAGGTCAAAAATCAGCCCTTGAGGTGTAATGCCATCCCAGACTAAGTAGCTGTAATGGGAGTTATGTGACATGACGATCCTGGAATGAAACCCTTGTCAGGAGGCCTTGTGGCATTCAGCGTCCCAGAAGACCCTCCTCCCCTCTCTCCATCCACCCCCTCCTCCATTCCTTCACCCCCCACTCATCACTTTCTAACCCTGTGTCTAGACCAAACTGCGCCCCCCGCTCCCCGTCTGTTTTTGTGGGACAATAGGGGTGCCGGGATAATACATACAGATTTTAAGGGGCGCTGCCCATACAATTTTAGGGTTTACAACCGCTGTTCAGATTCCTGAATGGCTTTTCTTTGTCTGGTGTTCTACATACAGTGCTTGCAGTACATGAAGAAAATAACTTTTCCAGTGTTAAAGCAATATATATTTTTATATTAATCTCTATTTGCTGCATCTTTGGCCAATGCTTGTTTAACATGGCCATCATTCACTGCAAGTTAAACTTTAATATCTATGATATTTTACAAATTCATTAAGTACTTCTTAAACACATATATACTGCTGTGCAAATATCTGAGCCCACTCTCCGGTAAGAATAGCCATTATTAATTTTTAGGAGAAACTTCTGAGAAGTATAATAATACATTTTTTAAACCAGGAGTTCAAACAACTATGAAAGAAGCAATATGTAAATGATGCGATCAATATGCAAGACATTTTGAAGTGAATTAAAACTATCAACAAAGAAATGCTAACCAGCTAACTCCAACCCATCCACTTTGTACCTGAGGAGGCGATAGTGAGTATTGCACTATCGAGTTCGACTTTAGACCCCACATGAGTGGATGGAAAAGTATGCTCACTCTTGACAGTAAAATACATTCAAACGCAAACAAGTGACCAAAATTGCAGAACAACAAGAGCCCCAAGTAAATGGGGAGAAGTAAAAGGGAGGAGGTGGAATTGTGTTAAATATGAATTTAATTGATTGTGTCATCTTACATGTTACAATGACAAAAGAAAATGGGACTGTTAACAGCCACATTAGACCTGGCAGACCATACAAAATCATCACCATGAGATAAACAGTAAACAGTACCTTTTTTTTTGAGAGAGAAAGAGGAGCCAATCAGGCTCTGCTCTTACTTCGGATCTTACAAAACACAGGTGTTTCTGTGCATCCATCCATTGTGAGAATGTGTATGTATATATATATATGTATATATATATATATATATATATATATATATATATATATATATATATATATATATATATATATATACATATATCATCATCACTGTCCAATGAAACAAGTATCTCCAAATTAGTAACTTTAGAGAGAGTCTTTACTTTTAATGGACGTCAATAGAACCAGAATTTTCCAAGCTATTTTGGAGCATTTCTATTGATTCATTCATCCTGAAATTTTTCCACAATGTACACGGCAGCTGTTGCATTTAATTGATGTAGAAAATTTAAATAGTTAAAAATGGAGATACATTAGGCAGAAAGTCAGATAAAAGTTAGGCTGTTATTAAGACCTACAGTTTGTATTTACTTCTGACCTCTACTGCTGAGGAATGGTACTGCAAGAATGCTTCTTTCAGCAGAAGTTGAATTGAGGGGGTGGGGGGTGTGCACTCATCCAGAAACATATTAGTTGATGCGTAAATGCTCAGTAAGTATGAATGATTCCCCCCCATTCTTTTCCTCTGTGCTTTCATGCAGTGTTTGTTATGTAATAGGTATCTGTGTGTTTATGTTGAGTGTGTGCGTATTTGTGTGCGCGCGTGTGTGTGTGTGTGTGTCTTTTGCCCTTGGGAGGCTGTCGCCTAATGTCAGCTTCAAAATGGAGTCTCGCTTCATTGAGCCCCATTCCCACCCCTGGGCCACAGTGACGCTGCTGCGGACGGACAAATGGACGTGGCCGACATGTAGACAACCACACATATAGGACACAGTCTCCTTCACTTACTATCTTTTTTATCCATTTACCAACCTGACCTTCACTCATACCTGCAGACTTCTCACATTTTAATAGCAGGTAAAGAGTATAAGAATGAATGTTCATCCTGAGAAAATGGGTCACTCTCACACAACAGCCTCAAACCATGTCCATAAATAATCCCCATGCAGTTAAACAAGATTCACGTAATTTAGTAGGTTCAGTAGTTTTTAGCTTTTTATTACTCTTATTCTCAATATCACAAAAGCAGTAAAATGCAGTGGTTTATATGAAAAGTTTTGGCCCAGATTTATAAAATGAATAAGAATATGTTTATTATTTTGCAAAGCCAAAAATCAAACAATTACAAAATCAGAGCATGGGATAAATATCAGCCCAGGATAAATATCTGAATATCTGAAATATAATATAAAAAATGTGATTTGAAAAGGTCACATCATTAATCTCCACAGAACTTGAGTATTGTATTCAGTCAAAAGTGAATTGGTGTAAGATGATCTCAGGTATTATAAGAACATGATAGATAATGAAATCGAATCTTATAGAATGTTTAAGCTTCTGCGTACATACAGAATGCTGACAAAAAGACACATTTTGACACAATCCTAGACAATCTAAAGGTCAGAAAGTCCAGAGTGAGCCCTAAGAAGCGTTTGTAAAAACATATATATAAGCAAATGTGATAAAAAATAATCACATATACATAACACAAGAATTATTAATAGTGGATTAATTTGATTTCATAACAATAAATACACGTACAGCAAGTGATATCTGAATCACACACTAAAAATCAGCTGAACCAAACTCCTACAACCAATCAACTTACACTAAATCAATCAACCATCATTTCAGACAATTTCAGTATTAAATTGTAGAATATTACTGCAAAATAACTAGCTCTGAAATCCTTAGTCTGGGATGATAAAGAATTGTAAAGGGATACCAAATAAAAAGCTGAGAAAAATAAAATACCAACATTTATTTATTTTTGATTACATGATTTATATACACATGTATTTTATTTCAAGAATTGGGGCACTTGAAATTGGAAAACCATTTTAAAACTTTTTAGTATTGAACCAGGCATCCCTGTTCTTGTATATATTTTCTCTGCCATGAATAGTGACAATGTTAAAATAAAGGATAAAGAAAACAAACTCACCACTATATGGACTTCCTTAAGTGAAGCCTGTGAAAGTTGCAGAGGAAGTGAGGCAGGCCTTTGTTTCCTTGCATTACTATTTGATGAATCTTTTGTCTGGTCTTTTGTGCTGAATTGGATTCAATAGCATTCAATATGAACAGCATTTGGGACTTTTAGCTGTGCATGTGTTTTCAGTCTGGTTGCATGGCACTGGGCAGTGCTTTGTCATAATAAAGCCAAGAATGCTATATAAAAGGTGCATTTCTATGTCTCTTTACCTCTTTTTGAGGCCCAAATGTTCCCAGCATGATGGAAAAATTGAAAAATGATGACTGTTGTAGGGACATTAGGCTGGTCTCCATGTGGAAAAATGTACTTTCACATAACAAAATGTGGCTTTTATTAGAAAAACTAAGAACAGCCAAATATTTCCTCTTGGTTCCTGTGGTTAAGGTTAGGCTTGGGTCTAGAGCCACATCATTTAAATACAGTTAACAGTAGTCCGTTGAAATAACCCACAGAAACAGTAATACAAACTTTATGTGTGTGCGTGCACTGGTGTGCACGTGCGTGTATCAGAGGTTAATCAGCTGGTCATGGGCACTGTATCATTCATTGGTGCACAATGCCCACCTGCTGCTTTGCTGAGCTCCAGCAGCAACTGGTAAATTCTATGTGATTGAGAGACCACTGGAATGGATATTTTAAATGGAGCTAAATGCTGCTGTTTTAGATGTTGACTTGGCGTACTTCACATGTCTAAAAGGGTTCAGGCATCCCTTCTAATTAGTGAATTCAACCACATAAAGGGGAAATTTGATTGATTTTTCTAACTCTCTACATTAAAAATAGTCAAGAACGGTCATTCAGAGTGGATTTCATATAAGTGAAACTCACCATGTCAGTATTGCTTGTAATAGTAAAAGCTCATAAATATAAAAGCTCAAAGCATTTAGTCTCTCTAAAAGCTCATTCAGAGAAAGTTATTGCAGAAAATAGCTATGAATAAGTCACACAATGCCTGAAACTTTGTGATACTATGCATTATTATGCACCCAGACATTCAGTTTCTTGTATAATCTCCATCTCCATCTTACTTCCTTTTTATGTTTTCTCTTGGTGAAAGCCTACACGACTATGGTATATCTTATTACAGCTATGTAGATGACACTCAGATCTATTTGGCCCTTTGTCCAAAAACAGCTAAGGTCCCCTTTACTTACTGTGCAAGTGCCTTGAGCACATCACTAACTGAATGGGACAATCTTTCTGCAATTGAACAGCAGATTATTTTATTTTGGAACAGCAGTTAGAGGCACAGACTGGATGCCCATCTGGATTCAAGAGCCCGAAAATCTAAAGGACTAGCGCACAACCTTGGTTTACCAATGGACTCTGATATCTGTAGTAGCAGTTATGTCAAAGCTGACTATAAGAGCATCAACAAGACTAGAAACTTTCTGACAAAACTAGACCTTTATTTCCAGCAGGTCAGATTACTGTAATAGTCTCCTAACTCTGACTTCTTGGTCTTCAGCCAAGCCAAGTGTCAGCCAGAATGGTGCTGTGGAGTAGTGTACCTGTGTTCTCCGAAGTGATGGAACACCTTTAAGATGAGCTGGAGTGGCATTTGTGATCCAGACCTAATTATCCAACTTCAGTACCTGACCTCACTAATGCTCTTGTAGCTGAATGCAGTCCTCACAGCAATGTTCCAACATCTAGTGTAACGTTTTTTAAAAGACTAGAGACTGTTACTATAGTAGAGGGGGAATAAAATGCCCTGTGTTCTTGATTTAAGAAAGATGGGTGAGCAGGAGACTGCAATGGTTTGACATGCAGTGCAGATGAGGCCTTTTTCTTCATTTGAACTCTCAGTTAAGCTCCGAAGAGGAGGGCGTAGCCTAGTCTCTTTCACTTTTATATGGCCACCAGTCGTGTTGTGTGTTTCACTGGTAGCTCTGAACTGCTCTTAAACTATTTTGCCATCTGTATGTCATTTTCCTCTCCGTATCTCAGCCTCGCTATTTTCAGTACAGCTGCATTCAGAGCGCGAGTGAGCGCACACTCATGTCCGCATATGTAAACACCGATCTCTGCGCTGATTGGCTGAGAGGAGGCGTTGTATGCGCACTGGCCACGCCCATTGAGCGGAGGGCGGGATGTTTGTGGAGCCACGTTCAGTTTACAATAGCGGCTCGAGAGAGAGAGAGAGAGAGAGATAGAGAGAGAGAGGGGTTTATATCGAGTGCCTGTGTTATTCAGGCACGAAAACTACGAGACATGAGCAGCTGCCGTTGTTGCTGTCGTGTTTCTGGCGAGCTGTGAGTTTCCGAGACGAGCCGGTACACAGTTTAACGGCCTGTCAGGTTCGAGCTGAGCGGCCCGGAGCTTCCCAAATGTCATGCATGGAGTTGCTTTCTGCCTTGTTGGAATACCTCCTCTCTCCCAAACTGGAGTAAGTTCTTTAACACCCTTATTCTGTTTACCTTTTACACTACATGCATACAACAGTAATTGTCTTCGCTTTGCTGCAGTTGTTGACGGCTTTAGATGTTGGAACATTGCTGTAAAGATTTGATTGCATTCAGCATTCACAGGAACAGGTACTGATGTTGGATGATTAGTTAATAAGTTGCTTAGTGTATAAGTTACAACATAAGTTACAAACTCTGCTCCAACTCATCCTAAAGGTACTGGACGGAGATCCATCACTCCAGAGTGAGGCCCGCTGCTCCACAGCTCGTGTCTGTAGGACTCTAATGCTTTTTTAAGATCATTCTGTATCAGTACTGCACATGCACAGTTGGAACACCTGTGTCAGCAGTGGGTGGTCATTAAAGGAGTGATATGTAATGTTAAAAATATTTGAAAAATAGTCAACCCATTGATGGCTGAAGGGTTGGTAGGCAACCATTATAATGACCGCAAAAGTTTGATGCTAAACTTGCAACATTTCTTCTAGACATTTCTTCTAGGAATAAGGCGGGAAGTTCTAGTCATGTGTTGCCCCCATTGCGTTATCTTATAAATTCCTTTAAAGTAGCTGATCTCACTAATTAGAAGAATGTCAAGATAGTTTGGAACATTAGGTACATTGTAGGCTATTCCTGCTTAGAGCTATTTGATGTTGACCATGAACTTAACACAAAAACTAATGCTAGAAGACTTTGCAAAGCCAACTGACTTATATGACTTGTGGTTTGTCTACGAGAGTCTAAACAGTAATTAAAGCTGTACAAATAATCTACATCAGAACTTGAAGTGGAAGAGAAACATGTGCCCCAGTGGTCTAATTTCCATATGTCAGCCCACAGAGACAGACAGAGGGGACATTGTGGCCGTTGGTCAAGCCCCCATAGAGAAGGGAGGGGGATGTGTGTCAATGCTTATTGTTCTGCACTGTACTGGGGAGCTTGCACTTGCTGTGGCCAGCTGCATCCTTCTCATACTTCAAAACTTGGGTCATAGGCACTGGAACTCCCCTTACAAGCCGATCTCTCACATTGTATTTTGCATAAAGTGGGATCATGTGGGACGGTGTGTTGCACCAGATGGAGTGAGCACTTTAGATCATTTCACAGAGTGCAGACTACTCTATGTGTTCCTTCTCACTTTTAAATCAGCGCAGATGTGTTGAGCATGTTGTGTTATATTGTTGCCCTCGGTGCCAGTGGCGGATGCCACAATATTGCCCTTATAAAAACGCAGTTTATAGTGAAATAGCGATAGCAATCAGTCTGAGAGCTTTCTTTTAACTTAATTATGAGTCACAGTGCTGCCAGTGTTGTCTTTTGATGAAAAGCCACTGTTAGGCTTTCCTTCACTGACAGGGTTTAGTTGCTGTTTAATTACATCTTTCTCTGAGTAGAAACACTTTTTACTGCATGTGGGAGTGAACATGCTGCTCACAAGTTTACTTCAGAGGGTTGGTTAGACTGGATCCCAACCGCAGTCTTACTCTCTTTAGCCCAGCTGCGGTTGCAGTTTTTTGTCGACAGCTGTTTTTATCAGCTATGCTGAGATTTGCTCTGTATGTTTTTTTTTACAGCAGTCCCAGAAGCAGCATTACATGACTTAAGTGCTGAAAACTTGTAGGCAAGGCCTAAGCTTGTTAAAAGAGTGTGGGAAGTCTCTGCAGTCAGAAACTCTCATCTGGTTCCCTGGAACGTAATAAAGGCTCATAAAGCTTTATATGGCCCACATTAGGCCTTTTGTCTAGAAAAAGGCAAAACCATCGAAGCAGGAGATACAACACTATGCAACAGTTGGGGACCATGCTTTAGTTATTTAAATACAAATTCCATTAAATACAGATTATTGATTGTTTAGCCAATATTTCTGATGGGATCAGATATAAAATCAAATGTAGGCCTGGCAGACTATTAAAGTTGTTTCCTTCAGATAAACAGCTCTTAAAGCTTTCATTAAGCTCCACTCTGATCCACTCCAGATTCGAAAAAGAAAAAAAACATCCACAGGTGCTTCTGTCTGTCTTTCCACTAACAAAAACTCAACACTATGGGTGTGAAAGGATGTGTAGCTTTCAAAAACCCTTAGTAAGAATAGGAGATCATGTAGAACAAAGAAGCTGCACTGTCCAGACATTATCATCACTGTATGTATTTAGGGAGAAAAATAAATTCTGCAGATTTCTTTTTTTAATGTAATACACTGATCATAACACTGCAACATGCACATGGATAACAATTATTTAAAGACATTCAGTTGGACACAAGACCAGACAGAGACGCAGAGCACCATGATAGCTACCTATAGGCCAGACGAGGCTAGAAACACCTGGACGAAGGGGTTACAAACTGCATACAAGTAGAAACACTAATAACAAAGCAGGAATAGACAGGAGACATGGGAGGAGACTGAAGGCGGAGCCGCAAGTGGAAAGCCTTCAAGCTGTTTTTGTGCCTGAGGAAAAAAGAGAGCAAAGATTTTTTTGCTTTTTTTGTATTTTCCCAAGACATAGAGAAATTTGACCAGCCACCTGATTGAACACCACTCATTACCTCAGCCTGGAGTTGAACAGCAGTGAAGTATATTTTCATTGCTTTGAAAACTACGTAGCTCAAATCAAAATATCTCCTTTGTAGAAATGCAGTGCTGTGTTGAAGCTGTTACACTCTAAATTGTGTATATTCCATGTATGTGCTGTGAAACTGTGTCCAGAAAAACCTAGGACATTCAGGACATTCTGTTTCTGCATTTCCTTATATGGCTGCTTCTGTCACACCTGTGCTTCTATTCTGATGTGTTAAAGCCTATATAACCATCTGTCAATGGATCTTTGGGTCAGCTTGTCTGTATGACAGCACAGAAAAAAAAATCTAAAATCTCTTCTACAAACGTCTGGCTTCTTGACTTTAAATTAGGGTTTGGATCCAACTCCTTCATGCTTAACATTAAAGGGGCACACAGAGAGGATAATAAATCAGACAGAGGACATAAATACAAATAGAGGACATGTGTAATGACGAGTCTCTAACCTACAGAAAACATCTAATAATAATGTAATGTAGTAAGTAGTGAGGGAAAAGTACAACTAGTAGCACAATTGTTTGTCCATCATGACCAATTTATGGCATTTTTTTGGTATTATGGCAGGTTTGTTAATATATATATATATATATATATATATATATATATATATATATATATATATATATATATATATATATATATATATACTCAAAAAGTTTTAATAAGCACTAACACATTTTCGCCTTGTGTGTAATTTGAACCATGAATTGAATTGAACCTTGTATTTCTGTAAAATGACAAAAAAATCCTTTGAAACCAAAATCAAAAGGCAACTCCTTCAATCCTGGTTTTCAGGATTGGTTTAAGTTTCAATCCTGGTTTAAGTTATCACTTAGCAGAGAAACTGAACAAATAGTTTATTTGCATCCACTGTAAGAATTAATAACAGCACATTGTTGTTGCAGTTATACAAATATGAAATAATATGATTATACCTCGGAATATCATTAAAAAGTGTCCTTCTGGTGAGCATACAAGACTGAGCATAGTTTACAGATGCAGCACCAGATTATGGTCCCCGTTTCTTGCTATGCCTAACGTTACATCTTAGTGGCTACTGTATAACTCCTTGTGATGTCTTGAGTCTTTAGCCAAAAGGCATGAATCTACTGCAGCCTGCTTTACAACGACAAAGGTGTGAAGCTGCTGACATTAAGCTTAGAAGCCCCAATTTTTCCCATGGGCTTAAGGCCTTGAGTTGTCAGTTACCTCTGTGTACATTACAGACTTTCCTCAATAATTAACTTGGTCCCTGCCTTGGTGTGTGTTGAGTGTGTGTGTGTGTAGGCCATGCATCAGAGGCAGCAGACAGTTCCTCAAGCTTGCCAAGAGAAGCTCTTGCTGCAATTAAGCTAATCCAGTGAGCTTCCCATGTGGCAGTGAGGGATGCCCTTGCCCTGTGGCTGTGTTCCTACAAGCCTTCTAGGACTACATTGTTCTCTGGGGAGAGATCTTTTACAGAGCTCATTACTGAATTACTGACAGAGATCAGTCATGACCTTCTCAGAATCAAAGCCAAGTCCCAGTCTGGGCTTAAAGTGAGGCCTTACTAGCCTGTTCTCTCAGACTTCAGTTGTCATATTTTCTCAACAATTCTGCAAAAACTGTAAACATGGTCAAACAGCCTATACATGGTGGAACATACTGTTATCTATAAAAATAAAACCATCTAGAAGCTTAGATCAAGTTTGAGTTCTTTCCAAAGTTGGGATAACGGTATGTCAGACACCACATATGTTAGTCTTATTTTAGATTACAGAGATTTTCACACATCAGACGAGTAACGTGAGTCCTAGTCAAATCCTCAATCACTGCTGTTCAAGTCTGAGCTGAGGCTCAAGAGTGTGTGTATGAGCAGAGTCTGTTGGTTTAGTCTGTTGGTTAGTCTGTAGTTCATATACAATATGCTGGCTAGCCTGTGTAATAGATAAACTATCTTAAATTTAGCAAGTATTAAAAACGTATTATATATGGATAGTTTTACCTAAACTGTATGCTTGCCAACAGTTTCAAGTTTGCCTCTTTCTTTTAATAAGGTAAATATATTTCAGAAATAAATCCTGGAACATTTCCAGTTTGTTGGTCAATGAAATCATTAAAACGCCCAGTGTTTTTATTTATGGTATATTAAGTATTTTGGCAGAGATCCCAGCCCAGAGCTTAAACACATCCCCAAGTAAAGACAGTGATGGCAGATATCCATATCCCATATTTCATTAAAGTAGACTGTATGTCTATGCAAATCTGATCTACCTCCCTTTTGTCTGCTAGTACTATTTACTCCTGTAACTCCGCCCCTGCCAGGGTGGGTTACCTTGCGTCTTGCAAAAATTTGTGGTGATGTTGTGGACTCACTTGACACTTCACAGCTTTAGGTGGAGTTTTACCCCAGAGTAGTCTCTAAAACTAGGTGATCAAGGGGTTGGACCTGAATGATAGATAGTAGCCCCCCACTGTTGGCCAAAACAAGCATAGCTGAAGACGTAACCCCCATCTGCTCTGCTGCCAGGTCTGTCTTAGGAATTAGCTTATTTATTTCTAATGTTTAATTCACAGTTATAGCTAACATCTTCCATTATTTGTTAGCTACGTTAGCCTTCTCATTTCTGTGCAGAACTAAAGAAGCAGACTAGCACGCTGACAGGCTCTTTAGCTCATTACCGCGATGATAAAGCTTTGGATGCGCATAGCCTTTGACCTTTTTTTGTAAAGGGAACCAGGAGATGGGAGCTGCTCCATACAGACGAGTGTGTGGAGTGACAGGGAGCAAATTAAGCTGACCCAGACTAGCACAATTTACAAAAAGTGCATGTCTTTCCAAGGGAAAACAGTGAGTGAATTAGAAAGAAAAAGAAAGAGATAGAGGGAGAGACGTGGCCAGAGAATGAGGGTGGGCTTTTGAATGAGCTTTGCTCAAATCTGAGAGTGGGAAGTACAAGGCAGGCTTGCTCTGGCCTTTGAAATGCAGCTGTGACAATGAGCCTCTGTCTGTGCCAGGCTCAGAGCGGGGTGGGACATGTGTCACGGGAGGGGCTGGTGTAGGTCAGAGGCGAAAGGTCAGAGGGAACTGTTCTGGACCTCTTTTTGAATTGAGGTGAATAGGAACAGTAAGTTATATGTTTAAAGAAGCCTGGAGAGAAGACTGACAGGAGCTCAAAGGGAGCTGAATAAGAGGGACAGAAAACGAAAGAGAGAAAGAAATAGAGAGAAAGAGAGAGAGAGAGAGAGAGAGAGAGAATGCTATTGCCCTGAAAAACTGTAGGGCTACATTCTCAGCCCAGGCGGGGGCTAGTATAGGAATGTGAGCTGTATGGAGCGATGCAGAAAGAAAGAGATTAGAAGAAGAAAGAGTACCAAAGAAGGCTAGGAGCGAAGGAAGAAAGAAAAAGAAAGATGTCAGAGGAGCAGAGCAAACATGTTTGATGTTTAATTCGGCTGAAACACGGCCTAGCGGTTGGGTAGAGATAAAAGAAAGGTACAGTATGAAGGAGGCGAGGATGAGTGCGTGGAGTTTGGGGCATCAGGTGCAGAAAAGACAGTGCCATACTGCCAATGTAGGCGTGTGTGAGGGAGTTAGAGCTTGGCAGCTTTATCTCCCCTTCCCCCCTCTAAAGTGCTCTAGTAGTGAAGCATTTCCGTTTGTATGTACAGCTGCTGCTCTGTGCAGTGGGGTATTTTTATTATGGCATGGCCTTGATGCATCCTATACCATCCTCTACTCACCCCTGCATGCTAAAGCCACAGGGGACACCCAAAAGGGGTTGAACAGTAATGTTTCAATAGTGCCTGCCCTGTTTCTGGTCTTTAGGTTGGAGGTACACTTTGAAACCAGGTATCAGTATCAGGCCAGTATAAGCAGAAAATCTATTCTAACAAATGTACCATGAAATAGAATTACCAGTCTCATCACATAGCGTAAAGCAAAGGAGGTCATGCGGTAACAGAAACCACATGATAACATCATGTGCTGACAGCAGTCTCAAAGCCTAATACTGACATGAGAACAATTGGTTGCTAATAGGGAACATTTGAACCGTTTGTCAATATGTTCATGAATTAGCAGCACATTTCATTGTACATTTAATGTTCAATTAACATTTTATACATTTTATTTATTTATATATATATATATATATATATATATATATATATATATATATATATATTAGAGATGGAAAGATCGATCGGCTATGTATCGGCATAGGGCGATTTTTCAAAATATGAGATCAGTGATCGGCCGCTATTTCTCCAATTTAGAGCTGATCCCGAGAGCTGAACAATGACGTTAAACAAATGAGCCTAATTTCTGTATTTCCAGCTAGCGTTTCGTTGGAACCCTCTCCGGCCAGCTCCCTGCAATTCCAATCTGAACTGCTAGGTAGAAATACATACCCTTTCATTTTCGACAGACTGACTAAAGCGGCGCGCCTTGCGAGAACAGCTTTCCTTTCCGTTGCGTCTGTCTGGCAGCTTGTTACCGTAAGTGACACAGACTCATCCAGAGCGTTTTTAAAATCTGTAAAATTAACCGTGTCTCGTTGGGGAACCAAGACAAAGACATTTAACACTACTATTACTACTATTAACACTGAATTAAACAACAAAATGTTAGTTTGTATTTGCACACCATTAGTGCATCTGCTATTTAGTACATTTTGTACACACAGTGTCGCTGATGCAATGCATTTCTCCTATGAGCTACATATGCCTTGTTCAAACTGCCAGCCCAAGTATGATTTTTGGCCTATTCAGATTACTTCTGGGTGCTCTCGCTACTTAAATTGAGTTTGAAAGTCTCTTTTGTGTGTCTCAACAAACAATGCCAATGCCAAATCCAGATGTCTAAGTGCAACCCATGCAGAAAGATTAATGTCTAGACACACAAACACAATCTAATCACTTGCAGTGAACCATGTGGACAGTATTCTCTAAGATCTGACTCGAGAAACAGATCAGTTTTGTCTGCAGTCCGAACACAGCCTTAACTGTGGTGTAACTACCAGCCATGCAGGCAAGGCAGTCATACTAGGGTCTGTAGCTCAGGGACCCCAGATAGTCTAAAATAGACCTCAAATCATTGTTTACACAATTTTCCACCCGTGACTCATAGTAGAATAAGATTACATTAGAGCACCCGCTTTGAGGGTGGAGACATAGCACTAGCGAGTATTAATTTCCCTGTTTATTCATTCATGGTCATTTTACAGATGTTGGAGTTGATATATAGCACCACACCTACATCACATGGTACCTCAGATCAGCTGTTTATTTCATTCATAACAAATGAACACAATGATTAATTGCTTAGCCATCTCAGTTGTACAAACTCAATTGCGTTTTTCTCCAAGGAAATGACAACTGGTTGGATTGCTGTTGGTGCAGCTTCCTGAATTGGGAGTAGAATCTGGTTGGAATGGCGGGAGGCTTTAGTGGATGAACAGAGGAGAAGTGTATTTGTTCTTTTCTGAAAGAATAGCTGAGCTGTGTCATCATCCCTCAAACTGTACTGTGTGGGTTTAGTAAGACATGCAGGCAGACTGGCCTGTGTAGTTGGTGTAGAAAGCTCAGTGTGAGGGTGAAGGGAGAGGGTGAGAGTTAGAGACAGATTGTGTGTGGAATTTATGGCATTGATACCAAGTGTAACAGTTGCAGGAGAGTAATAAGAGTGATTTGGACTAAAAGAGTGCATTTTTGTAGCCAAATATATCTTTGCTCACTTGATGCACTGTATGGGCTAAACAAACACATGAAGCACACTAGCACTTTTGCTAGACAAATTCTCAACTCAAATAACATTATTTATTTACTATTTAATATTTGTTGTTAAAACTGATCTGATTACTGTGAATTGGGGCAAAAAACCCTAAACTATGGTGATGAATGTGTGCTGCTGTGAGTCATGCCATAAAGCCTAAAATTGGTAAGGTAAGACATGCTAGGACGAATTTGACAGTTTGTTGGACCATGCAGTGCATCTTCAAAAAGTTTCACCTAAGCTGTCTATTGAGCGCTTTTTCAATGTGTTCGCAGAAGTCAGTTTCATCCACACACGGGGGTCCGAAGCGCAACCGATGTTACAATATGTTCTTCCATGCATTGCTTGCAACTACATATTTCCACCAGGGAGCTTTCCTAATTCTCAAATCCGACCAAGTGGTGCTTCATACTCCCACCTTGAAAGAAGTTAGCTTTGTAGAGAAACAAATTTAATCTAATAAACTGCAACATTCAAAGTAAGAGCCACGGAGCTGTCAGTCATGCAAAATTACATTAATGCATTTTGGTACGGGAGTAGCATCAGCATTCAAGTGCAGTGCGAGTGCCTCATGTTATGTATGTCATAAAACTGCAACACAGATCAGCTGTAATCAAAATAGAAAGTGTGGTTACTTGTTCTGATCTTGGTAGTTTCTGATTCAGTTTATCTCAAGCAAATTATTTAATAAGTGTATTTATTAAGAAATTAATGGTATCAAATGAACCCTTTAACTGACCAGGACCTGCCAGTTCCTGCCAGTTCAAAGTGGTTACTAAATTAAAATTCCTGTCTTTGAGATTTTTAAGAGTTATTTAGTTTATTAAAAGTAATTATATGGCAATCAGCAATCATGGTATTTAGACTTAAGTCTGATTTGCTGTTACATTATTCTATACAGCTCTCATCACAAACATGAGTTTCTGTTATTTTGCTGAATTTTCTGTGGGTTCAAGGGATGTCCCATTGGTAGTCATAGCCCGTCAAGGTCATCGGGGACTTGTATCACAAGGGGCCAGTTGATGATGTGCGTGGTTGTATAGCCTAGTTGGAAAATAGAGTAGGGGTTAAGAGTTGGAAATATGAATCTGTATTTTTAGCATGGAACAGGTTCACAGTTGGTTAAATATAGGTCAATTAGGAGTCTTTCCTGCCATTCTGGAGTGTGCATATGGGCGTGCATCCCTGTGTGTTTGTGTGTCTGTGGATGTATGTGTTTTCTTTTTACAACACTGTGAAGTGTCTCTAGAGAGCGACACAATTATCACTGCACATCACACAACCATGTGAACTGTTTCTATAGTAATGCTAAAGTTAGACTCAGCCTTTGGCAAACCCAGTGTTGTTTAAGTGGGTTTTTTGTCCACTCAGACACTAATGATTATCTAGTCATTTTTTAGTGAGTGAAAAAATGTAGAATAAAAGACATTAATTTCAACATGATATATTGATTAAAGATACTAGGCAGCTTATAAAAAGCCTAAGATGCCATAGCTTAATTACAGTAAACGTGAAAATAAGTTAACACAGCCTATACACACTTAGGCACATTGTATTGCATGATTAATACTGAATTTAACACACCAACTAATCATCAGATGTTGCCTATGAAAGAGTTTAGTTTTTTTCGAATATATAAAATTCAGTGAAGTACATACTGTATTCAAGTCTACTGTACAGAATGTTATTTTCAATCAACAGAACATGTCATTTGATGGGGGGTGTTCAACCTTCTGCATATTAATGTATGTTTGACTAATCAGTTGCCTTCTACTTTCAGTGTGCCACTTATTTTGATTCATGATATTATATGTTATATTATATATTATATATATCAATATATTATTATATGCTATGTTAATTAAAAATATGTAATGGAAATGTATAATGCAAGTTTTAAGACTGTTAAATAGAAAATAACATCATGTATATTGTGACTTTGAAAAAGATTACCCATTGTATGTCTATTGTCAGATTATATGTATATAGAGAGTAGAATCCTAGTGCAGTAAACCCAGTACTATGTGCTGATGTCCTCCAGTGGCCATGAACTGTAATTGCATGCTCCTGTATACCCAGGATCTGCTGAAGGTCAGTCCTGTAGAATGATGTAATAGCTGTGTTTTGGATGCTGTCTGGCCTGTATATGGCCTGTTAATGCTGAAGTCTAAGTGTTTTTGAATGCATTGAAAGGTTACATTACACAGAGGTCTTATGTATTTTAATACACAGACAAGTAAGGACATGTGTGTTAGTAATTTCTGATATTCGTGTGTGTGTGTGTGTGTGTGTGTGTGTGTGTGTGTGTAAAAGCCAATTGGTCCCACGTGGCTCATTGTTCTTCTCTGTCAGCAGCTGCATTGTCACAGTGGTTATGTTTGTGTAATGGCCATGTCCTCTGTCACCATCTATCTTTCGTCTACTCGTCTCACACTCTTTCCAAATAATTCTCAAATAAACTCCATAAAGCAGTCCTCCAGCATTTTCTAACCTAATATCTGTCTGCTACATCTCTATCACATGATCACTTACCAAAATAATGCCCCTGTGTTTGGACCTAAGACTCGCAGCCCATTAGCATCAATTATGTATGTTTGTCAATCCTGCTTTGATTTAGTACTGGAAAACAATAGTATTTCTACAGATGCAGTAGACAAAGGTTTGGTTAAGAAAAGTGTATTTCTTTACATTTGTTTCACTGATTTGTATTTCTTTTCCATGCGTGTGTTCCAATGGAGGAACAGTCCTCAAACTCACTTAGTGACATTGATTTTTCTGACAGCGCCATTGCATCTGCCTCATCTAAGGGCATAGAATGAGCATGGTATGTTTTTTGCTCTGTATTTCTCCATCCCCTGTCCATTTCTCCATCTTTCCACCTTTCCACTTCATTGCATAGCAATGTCAGGAGTGAGCGACAGAGAGGGAAGACACTAAAAAAGCCACGACAAAGCCCTGTTACTTAAATAACACAGACTTTCTTTTTCTATTAGTTGCTATCACTTTGACTGTCTAACTGAAAGTCAACTTATTTTACCTACTGCTGTGAGAAGAACAAATTCAAAAAGAAACCCCAATTTCATATATAGGTTCAATAACTGTTTGGATTCACATCACATCTACTAGGTATTCTAATGATGAAGGTGTTTAATGTCTCTGCTAATTGGCCAGTTTGTTGAAGTTACAATAAAACCATGTTAATTAGTGCCTGTAATGAAAGTACTAGTTCCATTACTCGAGCTAGTAGTTTATTGCCTATTGGCATTAGAGTATGTAAATCTGACAATGAATACATTAAATAATGTAGTAGCTACGTGAAATTAAAAGCTCAGGTTTCTCCAACAGCATAGGTTGAGTGGTGTAAACCAAGTTAACCTTAAAACTTGTACATATTCAGCTCATGTATAATTTTAGTCAAGTTTCAATGTTTCATTTATTTACAGTGTTTGAGAAACTGTGTGCTACAGTTCTATTATATTAATTGATTTATAAAATGGTGACAGATTGATTAACATGATTAAATGATAAATGAGTAATAGGTAATTACATTGGTTATTAGTAATAATCTCAATAAAAGTTCTTCTAGTAAGCCATGTGATTTGTTAACAGTATGCTTAGGCTGCTGAGCAGCATGACCATCATAGATGTTTTTGATTGTTATTTTTTAAACTGTAAAATATTTCAATGCAGTTTTAAGTACAATCAGTCTTTTGCTGCTTGAGTGCTTGTATGCAGGGAAAATAATAAAAAAGCAAACAGATGAATCCAGTGGCTACCACTTAATGAAACCACATAATTAATTGATACCACATAATGAAACTTACCCGTGTACAAGCTCAGCATCAGTAAGCAGACCGATGAATGAATCAGTTGAGAGCTGCTATAAAGTGAAACTATATATACATCATTAGCTTGTTACTAACATAACATCGAAATGTTCATTAGTGGAACTTACTGCTACTGGAATTGGTGTTAGCATCTTGTTGGCAAATGGATGAACAAAAACTATTTTATAGTGTAATGGTAATAGTGTGTTTGGCTGGTGACCGGACTGTAAAATTATATATATATATATATATATATATATATATATATATATATATATATATATATATATATATATATATATATAGGAGGTGTTAACTTTATTTAATTACCAGTCAACCACTGCAGCCATGGCACAATCCTGATGCCTCTTGTCCTGCCCTCTTTATTGTGACAGCCAATGAGAGTAGGGGTGATTAGCATACAAAATAAGTAAAGAGGAGTAAAACATATGAAAGTGTTGTTTGTTGTGGACTCCTTACAGTGATCTTTTAAAGAGCATAGGCAACTGTTAAACTGAAATAAGAGTGGGTCTGCTGTAAGGTTTATTATCAGATTTAAGAACTGGAACTATTCATTTTATTAAGCGGTCTACTGCGCTGTCATGTCAACTTAATGTTGAGCTTAGTCTTTAGTGTTTTTTACTCTTGTGCATTGTAGAATCCTGCTGGCCCTGTAAGAGCGCTTACAGCTTCATCAGCTGTATCCCGTTTAGTACACTCAGGTGTCAGACTCTCAGAGAAAGCTTTTCATTACTGCAGCTTTTGCTTTAGCATCATTTAATCAGCACAAACGCAAAAAGACCCCCACGTGCACTTTCACTCTTAGCCCTAAATTCGGAGTCCGAGTACGCTCTGCCTACTATATCAGGAAGCCAGCAGCGACAGGCAGGTCGTTGAGTCTAAAATGAGTCGACAGAGATAAAGAGCGAGTGAACAAGAGAGAGAGAGTGAGCAACACGAGTGCATGAAAAGAGCAGCTCATCACACCACCAGCAGGCTGAACTGGGCTGGAGAGAGCGCAAAGAGTAACAGAAAGAGAAGAGCGTGGCAGAGAGAGGCGGAGAGAGAGGGATGGAATTAAAGGGAGGGCTGCAGAAAAAAAGGGTTAAGGTCCCCCAGTCACCTGAATGGCAGTGTTCGCACTAGGCTCTCAAATTGGAGGACTGCTGCTATGTGGAGAATTTCAGCTCTGATGACTGGAGAAGGCATGAAAGGATCATAGCAGCACTACAAGTACCACTTCATGGATCTTTTAATTTGTTCAGCTGCAGTATGGGTAGCTTTCGGCTGCCTGTGGACATCAACAAGAGGCAACAGCTTAAACCAGGACAAGAACTGTTGCAGAAAAGGGTCACTGATACCACACTGAGCTCGCCAGAGGAGGATGTTAACAAATGCTGCAGTTGGCTGGATTGAAACCACTACTTTATGATCAAGAGCCAGTAAATAGATGATGGTCAGGGGGAAAGAACTTTAATCTCACTCTACAATCACACTAAGGTGAGATGGTTTTATAAAAGGAGACTTTTACCCTGGAACATTTTGGAGAGAAAAAACCCAGGAATGACTGGACTAAATGACCACCTGGCCACCAGCTGAACTCAAAGTGAGTTATGATGCCATAATGGCATCAAACACAGGATGGTTTGGGATGTCTCTGGACATGGGATTAGGATGGGATTACATGGCATGTTAGTAGCTTTCGGTAAATTCTACAAGGATAGTTAAGACAACTCATGAGGAATGCCCACAACTACTGGACCAACTTGATTGCTACTGTAGTGATTGAACTGTAGTGATTCTGGAATCTGTTAAGGAGCTTAACAGTCAATCAGTTATCGCTGGAGGCACAGTTTGGGTACAGGTGCTCATGTCTGAGGAAAGGTGAGCGTGTTCATCTGTGGGTGTGACCCCTGTGGTTTACTGACCTCTGTATGTCCTCTGGTGGCGGGATGTGGGGTGTGAAGCGCGTAGTGTCAGGGGTACCAGCCCCAATCGGTAAGGAATGGTGCTTTGAGTTCCCTGTGGGGGTGGACTGCAGTGACCCTGAGCCACGCTGCATATGGCTGGCGGTTCTGAGGAGCGTCAACGTCCGGCACAACCGTGTACGGTTCCCCAGGAGGGACATGCTGCACTATCGTCTTCGTAGGGTAAGATTCAGTCAACTAGCTCTGCTATCTGCCATTCTCTTAAAGATAAAGGTTCCAGAAAGGATTTTCTGGGGTAACAGAATGAGAGAACCACCTTTGGTTCCCTGAAGAACCTTTTACTGCAGAATTTAGGAACTTTTTAAAGAATGTCTTTAGCGTTCAGAGAACAGATGCGTCTGAATTGATTTTGCTTGTCTCTTCTGCTATGTTTTTTATTTCTGAAGGCGAGCCAAGTGCCAGTTCTCAAACCTCCACAATGAGCATTTAATCAAAACTTTGCAAGAGGAAACGATCTGTTCTAGTCTGATGCTCCCCGCCTTCCTGTTAGTTGAAGCATCAGTGTCCTTTAGGGTCACATTTGGGTTACTTTCAAAATGAATGCTACTGCTCATAATAAACAAAATAATTAATGTCATTGACATTGACATTACTTTTGACTTATTTATATGTTTTTCATTTAAATAATACAATGTATGTCGTATTTTCTCTTTTAAAGCATTTGCATCATGTTGAAATTAATTTCACATTTGTTGGTTTGAAGAGTATTGGCTTTCAAGCTGAAAATTTTTCCCGAAACTGACGCAGAATAAGTGTTATAAAAGGTATAAAAGGTGTCTGGGACTTGTTTTTCTTTGGACAGCAATGATATGCTTTTCTGAGAATATTATAGGTTAAATATTGTGGGTATCTTCAGTACTTTTAGTCATAGGCCAGTTGTAGAGAGCCTCTAAACTTGTTACTTGCACAGCAACGAATAGCTGTCCATCACAACGTCATCATATTTTATTAAGTTGTTAATTCATTGGATTTTTCTTTTTTCCTAACCAAGTGTTAAAGTAAAACAGCCCACTGACAGTGTTTCATAGTGTTTTATATATGATTCTGCTTTTTGTTTGTTCCCATTCCTCAAATATGATATTGTGATATATAATGTATAATATATATAATATAATATACATATAATGTCATATGTATATATGTCTTCTAATATTATGTTGTATATTTGCAGTATAATAATAATAAGAAGAACATTTTATTTTATTGTTAAGGCTGTATTGCCCAGCCTTTATAGTGACCTGTTTTTTTTTAAGGCCGTTACTTCCCTACCATGATTAGTGTCTACTCCATTTCATCTGGGCAGTACTAAACGTGTGCTTGATTCATTAAAGGCAGTGCTGTTTTGTGTTCCTCTCAATGGAGGTTGATGTTGATATTTTTAGGTTGGGTCTGTCTGGGTGTTGTTTAGCCTTGGGGTGCATGCTGGTTTGTCCTGGTGCCTTGCTCTGTTGGGATTGTGTCTACACCTCCACTGCCTTACGTAAGGAGTGCTTGGAGGGCTGTGGATGACTAGTGGAGGGGAAGAAAATCAGAACGGCTCCCGTGCCTGCACTATATATTAGTGTGAGAAAGTGTGAGTCACCGACAATGCTCTAGAATGTCGTCCCATCCAAGGGTAGCCCATCAGCATCTGTCATTGGTTCTACTCAACAAGAAAAAGGTCAGATAGGTCACACATAGACATACCAGGGAGGAAAAAGAGGGGAAAATGGCAGGAGTGATGAGAAAAGACATAACCCTAAGAAATGCAAGTATGGTATATGTTACTATGTTGTGATTATATTGAGTTTATTGATTTGTATATTTTATATTTTACTCATTCCATTTAAGCAGGGCTAGTTATGGTTAATGGAGCAACATGTCAAATGACACAATATGTCAAATTCATAAATCACACAGCCCCTCCTCCTCCCCCCTGTTTACTTATCAGTTTAAAGAATCTTTGCAAATTCAGAATCAAACTTCATCCCTTTACTCTAGCGGAGAAAAATAACTTGTTTTGTTGCTGTTGGACTGATGGCAGACTTGACACCTAAGTGACTCACCATCACTTCTTGAGGTACAAAATGGTATTACACGCATAACAGGCTGGTTTCTTTATTAACTTCAGTAGATATCTCTGTAATGTGATACATCGACGACTTTGACATAATATCAAAACTATTATTTCTTGACATTCTGTTTAGTA
The DNA here is from genome assembly GCA_021613375.1 of Megaleporinus macrocephalus. Taxonomy (NCBI): domain Eukaryota; kingdom Metazoa; phylum Chordata; class Actinopteri; order Characiformes; family Anostomidae; genus Megaleporinus; species Megaleporinus macrocephalus. The sequence continues at coordinate 18,531,918 of CM038715.1, forward strand.
TTTTGGAATGTTAAAAAATTACATTTCTTGGAGGTTAACACACATATTTCAACGTACACATTTTTTTAAATTGCAATTAATGTTTATTTACTAGTTTAATGTACTGGGGGAAATGTGGCCTGGTGGAAATGTGGCCAACTGTACTTTAGACCATTTGTTAGATGTATGAATTCCTTTATTCATCAAAACACATGCACACAGCTCCTAATAAAACATTGGGCTTAGTTAAGGAGCTCATTTGGATTCAGTGATATCAGCATTGCAAAGGACAGCATTACAATCATGATTAACAAACAGTGTGTGTTGCTTTAATTTCAGTTCTAGACTAAAAATCGATAATTCCTCAATAAATCAGTACTGAAGTTATTATTCAGTCCTTGTGTGGAAGCAGTTCAGCTGCGGACTGAACTGGACTGGAAGGCTATTATTCCAGGACATTTGGGAGTTTGAAAATGACTGTACTTGGTGGGTGTGAGTTTGTGTGTTAGTGTTCTCGTGACCTGGAATCTTACACTCATGTGTGTACGTTTACCCTCACTCGAGTGTGACATGCCTAGCTCTGGAATCCAGAGAAGAATCCTGTCATTTCGACACAGTGCTTACATCACTCTCTGCTTTCCCCCCATCATCATCTCTCTCTCTCTCCCTGCCTGTCCATGTTTCCCTCTCTTCCTTCTCATTCTTCTGCCTCTGTGTCATCCATTGTCCCTGCATCGGGTGTCTGAACATGCCCCCGAGTGCACGGGCATTGCACACATTCCTACCCTTTACTCTCATATCCTTTCAATCTTCAATAATAGCATTTTTATTCTTTTCAGTGTTTCGGATTTCTGCCTTGTAGCTCTGAACCAATAACTTTACAGGAAAAAAAAATGTTAAATTCACTGAACACTAGCTTAAGGCTAATAACTGATATTATCGTCTATTGTAAAAAAAATGTAGTGCTAATATTACTCAAATTATCATTCTTTCCTTTTTATGTGTCATAATTGTTATTGCTTAACTTTTGTTTAATTGCTTTTGTACAATGATTCTAATCCACAGTCAGTTCTAAATGTATACAATACTACTATACCAAACAGAACACACTAACTAATTAGCCACACACCAGCTACAAATCTTGATCCCCATTTGGAAAGATGATAATATAAAGTTTCACTCCAGTAAAGAATGGATAATGTTTTTCATACATAAGCTATATTTGGGTGTTCTTCCAAGTAGAATTAAACACATTTAATAAAGTTACATCTGTAATTTACTTGAGCATTTCCATCACCTAATACATTTTACTTCTTCTAACTACATTTGAAAAGAAAAATCGGTACGTTTTACTCACTACAGGCTTTGTTACTTTGGTTTAAGTGAAGTATTTTTCCATTTACTCTCAATTTATTTATTTATTTTCTTAACTGGCAGGCAACTAATAAAGCGCAAAACAGACTCCTACTGCATGTGAAAGCGGGGCGTGGCATGAACCCATGATTGGCTTCTTCCCTGTCAATACAGGCCCCCTGCCTGTGTGAAAAATAAACAGATGAGAATGAATTTCAAAGAAAACTACAGTGTTGAGTCAGTGTTTAATACAGACAGAACATTCAAACCTTCTTCCATGGCTTTGATTCAGTGATGACTTGCTTGCCTCCGTCAAAATGCCAATTACCATAAAAAACATGCCAAAGATTTGACTTTGAGGATTCAACTCCTTCAGTCATTGACCAAGAGTCAACCCTACGTGTTGGAGCTGAAGAACCAATTGTATCGACTCCCCATTACTACCTTGCTTAAAGGAATTATTTGATCCAGCAAGGTCAACAAACACATCCTGAAGAATGAAATTGGGAAATGTTGTAAAAGGGGTTCTCAAGTCAGTTTTGAATAAATATTATTTCTTTTTAGGGTTTACAGTAGGAATATTTATAAAACATGAGAATTGTTTTTCATTAAAATAAAATAGAACTGATTTTTAGAGATTTTTAAATGCCTTTTTAAAGTACAGAGCACGTACTGTTGTACTTCTGTATGAGTTAAAAACGTAAGTCATACTTTTACTCTTTTACTGATTTTGATTACGTGAAAAGAAGCTTGTTTATACATTTCCCATCATTATGATAATACGATAATACTGTTTTCCGCTAGCACCTTTACGGGATTTCCAATTTTATCCCACTGCTTATTCAACGCCTTACTTGAATACCTGATGAAGTAAACAAATGCTGGACTCGGATATCCATCAATTCAGATTTCAGATCTGTGGTAAACACTGCTGAGAAACATGCAAATGAAATGCAGATCTCATGAGATTTGCTCTCCAGTAATAAGCAAAATAAAGAAGCTTGTGCAGAAAAAGGGTGCTAATGTACCAGTTTGACAATATTAGTTAGTTTCCAACCAAATTAATGTGGAAAAGATATTAACAGTGTTGCCTCACAGAATATAGTAATCCCTCATATTGCGCAATTAGAATGTACCTCACTGAATTTGGGCCATGATAACATTTTTTATTGTGCAAATTTGTCTATATGTAGATGTTGTCATCCAAGCTTACTGGACATTACTGATTATATTCCTAACAATTCTGTTGGTGGATTTCTCAGGAATCTTTGACAGCTCTTTCTCCTTTGGACTGGTTTGTTAAGGCCATTTGGTTTAAAGTCCCATGTGTGTGAGGTGGGAGCGGTGGACGAGGGCACAGATGGACAGAGGAGCTTTGACACACTTCAGAGAAACTAGAGCAGGAAGAAGGCCTGGAGACAGAATAAGCACAGAAGTGTTCAAGGAAACAATGAGACAAAACTTCTGGGAAGTGTTTTTATAAGACTCACTGGTCGTGTAGTAGAAAGCGGCGAGTCTTCCCATATTAGTGTTGGAGTATTTTTAGAGAGGCGAGGATTCCCTTAATGGCTGGCTAAGGGAGGTACTGCACTTCCTGCTTCAATGTTTCCACTTCCTGTTGTTGTTTTCCGGAGGCACGGCACGGTGCAGGGTGCGAGGTGATGGAATGCTGGGCTGAGCCGATGGGGAGGAACCCTGGGGAACAGGAAGAGGGTGGGTGCAGGAGACAGACAAGCGAGTTAGCTTCAGGAGAAACACCAGCCACTACCAGCCATGAGATCAGCCGCTGTGTACTACTAGTACTTTTAGTTCACATGGGGTTAGAAGTGCAAAACAAAACAAAATGTGTCTGCTCAAACTTAAGCTCTCGGGGTCGGTCATCCATGTGGGTTGATTTCCTCGCAATTGCATAACAGCACATTCTAATGGTAACAAATACCAGCATATGAGTTAATGTGATAACACTGAACAGCAAAATGATATAATCAAACTTCAGATATGCACCCTTAAAGAGGAATCCCACTGAATTGTTTTAATGTCTGCATAGTTTAGTCATAGAGATGCAAACAAAGTCTTTCAGAGTGTTCTAATTATGAACGTTGTGTTGGGGAGACAGTTCCAGACTCCAGCTTCTTTACAGTGGTTTTTGTAGGAACCTGAATTTGTGATGTCATTGTCACAAATATAGGCATTTTATTTACTGTCCAAAACCAATAGTGAGCTGACATGTGTCTTCTGCGTTTTAATATGTTAAAAATAGTAGTAAATCACAAACATAATTTGCCTCACAATGACCTACATGCACCTTTTCACTATGAATAGAATTTTAAAAAAGTGGCCAAATTTCAAGGCCATCACAAAACAAAGTGTCAGCCAACAGGCAGCATAATCATAACCATTTCATGTAATATAGGAGCATTCTTTAGACGTCCAGGTCCTATCTCAAGAAATTGATGGTTCAGAAAAGAATGTAATGTGCACACAATGCAATCTTCAGAACAAAAGGTTTAATTAGCTTCTGACTGGATTTTGCTTTAACCAATAGTTTTCAACTCTGTTGCTTCATAAACTGTCCATGACAATGGACCGTAAATAGAAGTACTGTAAATCAGTACACTCACTGTGAAGGCTAAGAATAGGCCTAATAAATGACCCATCTGTCAAATGTCTTGCTTGGAGTGAAGATTTTTTAGAAGTTAATGGACTCTTAGTGTGTCCCAGCTCTTCCACCTTGCTCATAACTTGACCTAGAGTCCAAGGCTGACCTTTGTTCACACATTTTATGATTTTGTCAGTATGTGAATGAGGGTGCGTGCGAGTGTTTCGTGTTTTAATTCTCCTGTTGTTCCACATCAGGAACCACTGTATTTACTTTTGCCCTCTGCTATTGTTGGTAAGTCCCATGAGGTGGTTGATTATAGCATCTATGTTTAAAATAGACATTCCTGAGACATTCCTCACTCCAGTGTGAAAGAGGAGGGGGTTGGTCCTTTGCCCCCACACTGGGTGGAGGTTACTGTAATAAGCTCAGTATGTTGTTGAACCCCAAACCTAATCTAGACACCATGTTTTGTGAATGGGCAAGACAAGGTAGACAGACTTTACTGAGTCATCAGCGCAGACAGGATATCTTGCAGATGGGAACTGAGATTAGTTTAGCTCATACTCATCATGCTGTCTCAGGGAAGTTGATTGCTCAGTAGTTTTTTTTTCATTGTGTCTATTTCTTACAATGGTCCTCATGTTCTGCTGTTTCAGGCAAAAGGGCGGAGAGATGGAGTTCCGTCGTCCAATGAGAACGCTCGTCCGATGTCTGGGGAGGGCGTGGCGTGGAAGGGTCCCCGCACTGTGGTCCTGCAGAAGAACTCTCAGGGCTTCGGTTTTACACTGCGACACTTCATAGTGTACCCACCAGAATCCGCCCTCCACACCTCTCTGAAGGTATATCCATGCAAAGCCTATGAACAATGAAAGAATTCCTGTGTAACACTTTCAAAATAAACAAGACATGGTACAAGCATCTTTTAAATTATTTGAAACCAGTTGCACCGCTTTACATTGTGTTGTTCAATAAATCAATAGAAATAATCCAAAACTACAATCAGTGGCACACAGTGGCTATTAGAGCTAAGCCATCATTTCCAAGTGATGCTCATTTCTGCTAGCGGGATTCTAGTAGTATTAAAAGTTGCTAGTACTATACTAAGGGTGTCTTACATTTAAGACGTTGGCTTAAACTTCTTTAACTTCTGGCAAAGTCAGCTTAACGCTCATACAAGCACGAGTTCGTGCTTAGATTGTTAGAAATTTAACTTTTTTTATTTTACTATACTTTTGGTATTACTGCAGTATTTGCAGAGTTCAAATACATTAGAACGTAGGACTACGATTAGCCACATGTGTTTACACACAGCAGAATTTGACCTCCGCATTTAACCCATCCGTGCAGTGAAACACCCACATACACACACTAGTGAACATACACACTAGGGGGAGGTGAGCACACATGCCCGGAGTGGTGGGCAGCCCTTATCCACGGCGCCCGGGGAGCAGTTGGGGTTAGGTGTCTTGCTCAAGGGCACTACAGTCATGACTTGCCGGTCCTGGGGATCGAACCAGCGACCTTCCGGTCACAAGACCGTATCCCTAACCTTCAAGCCACGACTGCCCCCTTCAAGTGTGATACTTTATAAACGAAAAAGTATTTTTTAGAAAACTATATATATAAGTATATATACATTGGATCCTGCCACCATCTACATTTAACCAAAATGTACTTTTATAGCAGCAGCTTTTATAGCCTGCACAGCAAAGTCCCTGTACCAACAGCACAGTGTCAGCCCAAGAGCATTATTCCGCAGCTGGAGTCTCCTTTAGATTGTCCGCGCCCACTGCAGTGATAATCTTCTGACCCCTGACCTTGCTCTCAGCAGTTGTAGGTTTCAGTCTTTCAAACATTTATGTGGTCAGTAAGCAGGTCGTAAGGGGGCTTGAGCAATCTGCTAAGAGGGCATTTTAAGATATGAAGTGCTGGAACCTTAACCCCAGTCACCCCATAAGCTGCGGCCTGCACACCTCTGTCCTGCGGTGCACTCCTGTCCCCTAGCCCTGGTAGCGGTGAGGGGGTCAGGACAGACAGGCGCTTTTTCTCTGTCTGTAAAGCCCTGCTTTTGTCTGCGTGTGTCAGGAATGAGCCGTGTCAGCGAAGCCCCAAAGCCTGCATGTAGCCAGCCACAGCCAAACTGTCCACTCAGCTCTTGTGTGTGTATGTGTGTGCATGTGTGTGTTCTGAAGATGAAGGGTTTGGAGGTTTTCCTGTGCACCTTGTGTGTGTGTTTGTGTGCAAGGATTGATGTGGTTTAATGTTCAGACTGTGGTATTACTGTTACTGACCCATTCATTAAAGTGAACCAGATTCGAACTTGTGAGCCTGTCCTAACTGGGGTGTTGGCTCCCTCTGCTGGTAAACAGGTCATATTACACTTAAACTATTTGTTCATTCTTTCTCTTGGTCTTGTTCCAGGATGAGGAGAACGGCAATGGGAAAGGTGAGACTTTCCTTTTTTTCCATCCTGATCTACAGAACATTTCACTGGAGCACTTCTGTGTAGAGAAACTACATTTTTGCAAGGTCAAATGTCAAGATGATTCAATTTTAGCTATGAAGTAGTGTTATTGATGCATAATCTATACCTTAGGTTTTCTGTACTGGTAATATAATTACCTTTAAAGCAATAATTAACTGGGCTAGCTTCTTATATTATTTATATAATAATAGTACCACTGTTTACATCCAGCGGATCTCTGTATTTGTGTGGATGCAAATCCAAATTTTGACTGGCACGGTGGCACCCTTCATCTACACAAGCTTGTTCATTTAACTCTCTAGCAGAAAGCAGATTCTTTATTTCATTTGCATTTACTCTGTTATTTAGACCAAAAAATGTGTTATAATATTTATGAGTGGTCTTCAAATTATGTATATGTGTAGTGATGTTGGTGATGTATTGTTTGAATAGTCTGTAATTAAATGCAAAAATTCCTGCTACGTTTATACATTTGAACATAGTTTAGCATTATTGTACAAAGGGAATAGACAATAATAACATGGCATGTGAAAAATAATTACTTGATTACTCAAGATTGTAACTCACTGCCACAACATAACACTAAAAAATAACTAGAATATCTTGTTTTTAAAGTAGTTTAAATCCTGTGAGCTGGTTAGAGAAACAAAGTTTGGTTCGATATTTGTTTTCCATGCCCATACCTGACAAACATATGCAGTAATTAGTCAAAACAAGCATGAAATCATAGCTGCAAATAATACTGGGCCTTATTTATAAATTATCTGCATAATTTATAAAACTGGATTTTACTTAGGGGGCACAACTACTTTCCACTAGTCTAATACATTTACCTCATAAAAATCTAATCTGTGTTCCTAAAATCACACATGTGTTTAGTTGCAAAATGAATTAGACAATAAAAAATACAGTAATTAGTCAAAACAAGCAAGAAATTATAGCTGCAAATAATACTGTCGTGTCACATGGAGAGGTTTGCAAAGGGTAAAATAAAAGTATGCATAGTATTAATGTAATGTTGCTTTAATAAAATTTTAGAAATATAATAGTAGTAAATATTTATGAGGAGGCCTAATACTTTTGCACAGTACTGTACATTATAATGTGCCATTTTCACTGCATCACTTCTGTGTCAACAAACTAAAAAAAGTTTAAATATGGTGGCACACGCCATAAAAAAGCTTTCAGGTGTTGCAGTGTTATATTTTTGTATGGATGAGAATTTGTCCCTGTACTGACCGTATTTATGCTCTTTAATCCAGGGAATCAGAGGGGCCGCCTTGAGCCCATGGACACTATTTTTGTAAAGAATGTGAGGGATAAGGGTCCTGCACATCAGGCTGGGCTTTGCACAGGTAGGAGAAAATAGATGTATTTTATCTTCCATGCCCCAACATAATACAGTCTAATAGAAGTCTGTGCACGTGTGGTCTTTTGTTTGTTTGTGTAGGTGACCGACTGGTGAAAGTGAACGGGGAGAGTGTTCTGGGGAAAACGTATTCTCAGGTTATAGCACTGATCCAAAACAGGTAGGAGAATAAGCCTGCACAATACTTCATTTAGGCTGTTTATCATTCTCACCGTCATGTTCTGTGCAATACTGCTATCGCTGGAGGCTGCAACATGCAAATGAGCTGAAGGCTCTGTAAACAGATCACTCTCTGATATTCCAGCTGTACATCTTTTAAAAGATTCAATACATTAATGTATTTTAATAAGTAGCCAAGATTAACAAATTCGGCCTTGTGTTTTTATAGGAAAGTTTCAGTGAAAAATCTAATTTACACATTTTTTCGCTTACCAGATTAGACAAGGCTAACATTTATAATAAGCACTAGATGTCAGTGGTCACCCAAAAACATCCCCAAAGCTTCTCTGAACTTCTTCAAACTGCATGTACACCTTCATAATTGTCAGGCGTACTTGTCAGTGTTGTTTGGGGCACATTATTACTTAAGGTGAAAACTTCACCGCAGACGTTTTAAACATTAGGGGCCTTATTTATTAATTATCTGCATGATTTGTAAAACTGGATTTTAACCTAAAAACATGCAAAGACTCTGAAACATTTCCAACCTGACAAACACACTTTTAGCAGTCAGTCCATGTGTTAGGATCAGTCAGACACCAGGGGCAAAACTAATTACATAGGGGGCACAACAACTTTCCACTAGCCCAATACATTTACCTCATAAGAAATCTAACCTGTGTTCCTAAAATCACACATGTGTTTAGTTGCAAAATGAATTAGACAATGAATAATACTGTCACTAATGGATAACACAGCGTACAACTAGATACATCATATCAAGTGACTCTGCTGAAGAGGGACAGGGTGCAAAGGGGAGCAATGGAATTAGATTACAACTGGGTAAGGCTAAATTTTGCTTTTCTCACGCGATGAACTGCTAAATGAAGTAAGGCCAACATGTGAAATACAGGCATTTCTGAGGGGTCTGGGATACACTAATTAAACACTTGGGCCCCCGGATTGTCTTAAAACTCAGGAGGTCTAGGAAGTGATCGGTGAGCATGCGTTTTTTTTTTATATAAGTGCATCATTTCTATTGCATACAAAATTTAAATAATTCAAATAAAACTTCTTTTATGCTGTCTTGTTTTTATCTTTCTGAAAAATATACCGGCAGACAAGTCGGCTGTAAGTACGCTGCAGGGCACATGCTATTCGTCTTCAATTCATGTATTTATGAAGAAAGTTAATAAGGTAGTGTGTTTTCCCTTCTTGGGGACCTGGGAAAACCAGCACTGTGAAGAAGCATCTTTTAAGACCAGGCTGATTTAATAGGCTACATGATTCATAAGCCTATAATTTTATTCAATCTTCTGATTTATTTCAGATGAATAAATGAAATAACCAATTTAGTTAGCCTGTTAATCCAGTAAGCACTGAGTCTGTTGAAGAAAACATGCTGTGCTATTCTCTTGCTTCTTCTTTCTCGCTGGAAACGTTCATATGCAAATCAGTTCAAACTGGGTGGAGTGAAAAAAGCTTTTTCACAAGCTCTTACTGCTATGATTTATAAATAAAGAACTGAGGTGCACTTATGACTACATGTTCAGGCTGACACTTGACACATGCAAATGCTGAGAACTTTTGTGAGATTTAAACAAAAAAATACATTTTTGAATGTATGGCCTGCATGTGGTTTGACCGGGTTGAGGGGAGATTCTGGGGAAGCGCAGGTAAGATTTGGGTGACTATTGCCTTCCAGTGTTAGCTCCCACTAAACTAAGGAAGAAAAAATTAGCGGAACCATTGCTGCAAGTGTAGGACTGTTATTGCTGTGTGCTGTTTTGTCCAGGTAGTTTAAAAAATACACATCTTCACCTGGTACCTTCACCTGCTATACGGAAGGCTCCTGTTAATGCTGCCTACATGAAAGCTTGCTTCAGTAATGCACTCGTTCTAATTTATTGATCAAATATCTTCTTTTTCTTGCCTGTGTTTCTCTGGGCAGTGAGAGTGTGCTGGAGCTGTCCATCATGCCTAAAGATGAGGATGTGCTCCAGTTGGTAAGTGTGAGTATGACCTTTCTGCTGTTCTTCCTCCTTTCCACTTCCATCCCAAAAGTCCGCCACATTCATTTGTCATTCTTCCCAGCATTGCAGTATCTATTTATTGATTAGAAGATGTCTTTGAAGAACAGTGCTACAGAGATTCCAGAGATTTCAGATTCCAGAGTTATTTGAAACATGCTTTCTGTCAGGTGCGCTGTCAGGAGTTCCTAATGATTAGTAAACCATAAATTACCATTAATGAACTGTGTAGTTAAACTGATTCGACATGTGTAATTATAAATGTATTACTGTGTCTTCTGTAACATCTTTTGACTTCTGAGTTAAATGTTAAGTAGGTGTAGTTTTTCAGTTACAAGCATACCTGTATATTTAAAAGTGATCTTAGTCAAGAAATATGTATAGCTAATATTTGTTTTTAGAATTCAGGTTGGTGTTGGCATATAATAAGTAAGCTTCAAGTAAAAATGTTGCTTCAAAATATATTCAGCAGCAATGGTGCCTTCACAGATGTGCGGGTCATCCACAAATATGCCCCATATACTGTGACAGACCCTGACTTTGTAAATTTGCGCTGGTAACAATCTAAATGCTTTTTTCTTCTTCGGCCCAGAAAACACATAGTCCATTATTTCCATAAATACTCCAAAAGGGGGGGCAACGTATGCATTTCTACTGTACATCAGTCCATTTCAGATGAACTTGGGTCCATGGAAATCCTTAGCATTTCTTGATGTTGTTGATATTTTTTACTGTGCTTGTAGACCGACAGAATGGCACAAATGTTGGATTTCACAAAGTTTTTTGATGATTTTTTGATGGTATAATGAATTACAATTATACACATAATCCATATATGTGTTAACTTTTTATTGACAAATACATTCATTTTAAGCAAAGAATTTTTCATATTTTTTTTTCATATTTACAGTGTTGACCCTTTTTATTTAAGACGTCTGCATCATCACTGAAATGATGTTTCAAGCTGTTCTGTAGGGCTGAAATGCAGTGGCTGGAATGCAGTATTTTTTGTGATGAGGTAATTTTTTATTCCAGGGAATGACTTTGCAATTAATTGCAATTAATCTGATCACTCTTCACTATCTGGAGTTAGAACAAATCATGACCAAAATTGAAAACTAAAATTTGTGACATTCTCAAAACATTTTGCCACGACTGTACATTCTTAAGGTGACAAACAGTTTGACAACAGTTGTTCATACAAGCTCATGCATCACAGAAGCATGCAGATTTTAATGCCCTATTAAAGATTATGGGCATTAATTTGATCCTTTTCCTGCACAGAGGTTTTTCTGGATTACCTTTTAATAGTATTATACACTTGAGAGGTTAAAATACCTAAAATCAATTCTAATACTAGCAGTAATCCTTGCAGATGCATTTTTGACAAAGTGGTGACCTCAACCATTGCCTCTTTTAAAATGTTTTGTGAAGATTTTACAGTATTTGTAGTCCTAGAATATGGAACATGGCATTCATTTTAAAAGGAGCTTATATTAAATCTTTTAACTTCCTTCTGCATCTCTGTCCTTTCTGCTCCCCTGCAGCTTCCTCTTTTCACTCTTTTCACTTTTTTAAATTTGTCTATATTTCTTGCTCTCTCACAGGCGTACTCTCAGGATGCCTATCTGAAAGGGAACGAGCCGTACACAGGAGGGGCCAAGAATCTACCGGAGCCTCCTCCCATATGCTACCCGCGCAGCAAACCTACTGCAGCTGGACCGCTTGACAACCTGAACTGTAGACCAACAGGCCCGACCGGCCCCTTGGACAATGGCACTGGGGGTGCAGGTCACCGCCAAGATGCCCCGGTCCATCGTGCTTTAGGTCACCACCGTGCTCGCTCCTCATCCTCAGCAGGCATAGTTGTCAGCCCACTGGATTTCCACTTCGCCAACCACAATGCAGCCATCGCCTCCGCCTCGCTACCCCATCCACGGAAAAACAGCCTGCCGCAAGCACGCAGTGACCTATGCCACCAGGCCCTGTGCGACTGGTACTACAGCCAGGCTGCAGAGCGTCCAGGGCTGCCCGTGTCTTCCCGACATCGTAGCGTCTCCCAGGACAGGCTGGCTGAACTGGGGCTGACACTGGGTGGACGCGAAGGTTGGCCCCACAGCGCCTCTCAAGACACGCTGCTTCTTCACTATGGAGCAGTCAACCACTCACACTGGCTAGGCAGGTGGGGAGCACCTGGTGCCTCCAACCGCTCCTGCTCAGAGAACTTACTGGCTGCTTATGCTGCGTATGAACAAAGCTACGGGCGCTCCCTCGAGACGTTAGATAAAGCAGCCGCTATGGTTTCACCTCGCTATGACAGGCCAGCTTGGCCACAGCACCAGCAGAGCAGCCAGCCAATCAGGACAGAAGAACGAACCAACTTAAGCAGTCAGCGAACAGTGGTTTCTGCAACCGTGCCCCCCTCAGGACGGGGCTCCAGCCATAGCCTGCAGCAGACTGGCACTCAGTCCCAATCCAGACGTTTACCTGCACAGACAGTAGATGACCAGACAGTTGGTTACCGTAGCTACAGTCCTTCTTTCTGTCGGAAGGCAGGCCATCTCATGCAACAGGCCCACTCCTTTAAGGACTCTTCCTATGCTGCCCCACACCTGAGCTGGACTTCCACACCCAAAAGCAGCCCCCCAGACAGCTCTAGTGCAGCTTCGGGCAGAGAGTCGTCCCCTCTGTCCCTGTCATCCACCACCGAGATGCAGGATTCAAAGCCAGGCCCAGGAGTTGAAGAAGCAGTAGAGGAGCCTGTTCAAGCTCAGACACAAGAGGTGGTCCTTAGACAAAAGCCCCCCATTGGAAGACGTACACCTCACACAATGCGCCACCCCAACTACGCTCTGCCTGTGGACTCTCCTGAGCCTCCTGCAGCCTCTGCTCCTGCAGCGCGGCAGGCAGATCCTGCAAACAGAACCAATGGCAACCTACAACCCCTGCCTGTGGAGCAGGACTCCTTGGCATCTATTCCCTTTATAGGTCAGTATGGATGAGACTCTCATGCTATAGTTGCAGAGTGGCTGCTTCTTGCTATTGTAGTTTTGTGAATGCTGACTGATGGCTTGTAATGAAGAAGTCACTGTGCTGCTTTTACAAGAGTCAGCTCCAGAAAGCTTCTGCACACTTAAAGGCATAAACAAAAGTCATTTTTAACCATGATTTATTTAATTTTCAGTGTATGTTTTTTGGGAAGAAAGGCAGAGAACATATCTATTTAACAGAAATTGCTTGTTTTCTTAAATTAATTGGCAATAATAACAACTGTAAAATCTTTTCAGAACAAAGATGTAGTTGCTACTTTCATCATTCTCTACTGGGAATCATCAAAAACTGCTTTTTAAAAAAGAAATTACACTACAAGGCACTGATTTTGCCCTGTATGATTGTATGGTTTGTATAATTAAGTTGTAGGCTATGATATTTGACCTTAGGTAATATAGAGTGCAACAAGCACAGCTTAAAGTACTGCATTATTATATTTTATTCAATATTTGTGGGATTGTTTTGTGTAATGTTTTCATCAATCTTTCAGAGATTATGATCATTATAGGTATAATAGCCTATCAGGGACTATATTAGTCCAGTTTCTCAAAATAGAAAAGCAATTCAGTACCGCTGTGTTATAAGAGATCAATGTACCACAGCTGCTGAATGATCTTATTGTCTTTTGTTAATTCAAAAAAGCATTCCGCAATGAGGGATGTGTAGATGTGAAGATGTGTGGACAATAGTTCCAGTCATCATTTAAAAAGAAGCAGAAGATCTATGAGAATATTTGTCCCATGACAGGCTACAGAAATCCATAATATTCATCAGTATGTAGCTCTAAAGACCTGCAAGCAAAATCACTTTGAATGGAGATTGAACTTGGTTTGTAAAGGAGAACAGGGTTTGACTCACACCTTGTCTGTACCATCTGTTAAGGTCTACAACTTACTAAACCTCAGTAACTAACAGCAACCATTTAACACAGTGTTGGGAGAATCCAGAAAATGAAAAGGCATAAGAATGTCCAACCTTGCATTGTAAAGTTGGAATGTGATATATGGGACATATTAAATAACAGCTAGTGTAAACGTGTCAGTACATATGTTTTAACAGCTTAATTTATTATATAGAAAAGGGATATCTTAAGTTATAGCAGTTCAGCTGATTCGGCCAAATGGTCTGCCTCATTCATTATAGTTTAAAGTTCTAGCTATTTGGCACCCGTGGGCATTCCTAACCCCCACACAAAACCTTTAGTAACTTTATTACAGAGATGCTCGTCTGAAGTGCTTTAGCTATGTATTTCTATACATTTTGTGTCTTTTATGATCACCTTGAACAACCCAGCTAGTTTGCAAAACCCTGATTCATGTGAAGTAACCCAATAGAGGAGAAAATGCCTTGTTCTTGATCCCACCTCACTCCATGTCGTTCTGAAATCCCTTTGCTCCCGTAACTCTCCCCACTCCCTCACAGATGAACCCACCAGTCCCAGTGTAGACCTGCTTGCGCAACATGTCTCTGCCTCCTCTGTGGTATCCAGTGGCCTGTGCCAGGCTCCTGCCCTCTCCGGCCGGTCCGAATCTCCCTCCCTCACCTCCCCCCTCACCAACCTCCTCCACACAGACTGCAGTGAGTGTGAACCCTCTCCACCAACCGCCCAATCCCAGGACACTCTGTCCCATCGCCTCTTACTAACAACATCATACTTTTGCGCGTTGCTTCTATCTAGCTTTCATAAAGTGACAGCTTGGCCGGGAATGAAATCTACACAATTGTCCCCGTACCCCAAATACAGACGATGAGCCAAGACATGTTTACTTCATTAGTTTTGCATTGGAGCTACAAAGCTAATGTAGCGAATAAGTAACGGAAAATTTACAGCCACCAAGTGTGAACTGCCTGGCTGTGTCATCCTGCATTTGCCTCAAACCATGCTTGGTTGGTAAGTAATCTCAGATGGACTTTGCTTGTGTGGTTTCTGGCACTGTATACTATGTTGTTATATATAAACATGGAGAAACATACAAAGTTCAGCCTTGACACTTTTTAGGTATGCAACATATTTTGTAGATTTTGTAGAATTTTATAGATAACAGTGCATGATATAGTGTCAGAAATCACATTAACAAATCTTTTTGATTATTTAATAGGGAATTTGACTGATTTCAATATTAAGGTTAATTAATTAAATTATTTTTTATGGGGGTGATGATGGGAACCTCGTGTCACAGCGTCAGCAATATACATTTTAAATGCTATTTTATTTTCTATCCAAAACTATGTTCTAAAGTTTTCTCTGGAATGTTGATGGTAAAACCATGTGCTGCTGTTGTATCCCCATTTTTTCATTTTATCGTTAATGGACCAAAAGAAAATACTTTAAATTATTTGGAAAAAGTCTGGTTACACTGACCTTCATTAAAAGTAAAGGATGTTATTTCCCCACCTGTTATCTGAAAGCAGCATGTGTCGTTCTGTACCTCTCTCAGTCATTATTTGATTTAAAATGATTAATTTTAAATCAAATCCTTTACAAAACTATTGTGAC
Organism: Megaleporinus macrocephalus; assembly: GCA_021613375.1. Lineage (NCBI taxonomy): Eukaryota > Metazoa > Chordata > Actinopteri > Characiformes > Anostomidae > Megaleporinus > Megaleporinus macrocephalus. The sequence continues at coordinate 18,547,443 of CM038715.1, forward strand.
TCAATGTTCTAGGCATCCACGATAGCTCATTAAGAACAGCCCTTAAGAGGCATTCAACATTTCCAAGGTCTGGTTCCTGTCATCACCACTGTGAACAATTCTAACTGTGCAGATTTCTCTAGAAAGGAGCAATGCAGATAACCTTCGGGACACTTTACCCATTGTATTATTTAAAGAACCAGTAGTATTCCACTATATTTTGGTTGTTGTTTGATGGATCATTCTGTTTAAACTGGTGGCTCTTACTTTGTAGCCGCAGTAATCTCCAGAGCAAGTCTGATTAAATATTTTTGGGGTATGCGGAAAATTGTGTGCATTGTATTTGCAGCCGAATCATCACTTTAATCTTTAGCATCTTGCTGGCTTGTTCCTGTCTTTCTGCCATGATTCTTTCTACACTCTCATCTTTCTACCAGTGCTGTCTATTACCTGTCTCCCGAACATCAACAGTTTCAGCTTTTATCCTGTGTCCTTTCCTGCGCCTGTGTCTCCATCACTGTTCCAGCCATATCACCTGTCCTTTTGTGGAAGCTGTACGTCATACGACTCTTCAGAGTGAATACATCTCCTCTTATCCTCGGCCTAATGTGTTTGTGTGTCTCTATCCTGTCATACTCTTAGTCTACCATCTGCTGTTTACTTCCGTTTCCATTTCTCTGTCTAACAACAAGCATCTGTTTCCTCCACTTCACATTGCTCATCATCGCAGGGTTCAAATTTAACAGACATCAACTCAAACACTGGCAAATATTGCTAATGACTGGTAAGTCTTGGTTCACCAGCCACACATGATGCATTTACGTAGCTAGAAAATCTGTCCTGCATAACAACCAGTTTCCAAAAAAGCCCCAAAATACATTGTACTCATTCACCTCATCTATCTCTGCCTGCTCCCTTTCTCCCATAAGGCTTCATTCTCTGGTTCTCTCATTTTCTGACCAGGCAATGTCAAGAACAGCCGTCGCTCATCGTACCTGCTGGCCATCACCACTGAGCGCTCAAAGTCATGTGACGAGGGTCTGAACACGTTCAGAGAGGAGGGTCGTGTGTTCTCGTGAGTGTTAATAGCATGGTGTGGAAGATTACAGTACTGTCAGTATTTGCTCTCTGCTTTCTGCTGTAGGCTGTGGATTCAGCAGCTCTCATGAAGCATTGCTTTGTCTCTCTCTGTATATGAGAATATCACAATGCAATAAACTCACAGTTCTCAAAAGCAGTCTTGGGGCACAATTTAAATCTTGGTTATTTTTTTATTTTCCAAGATAAAAGGTCATGTATTTATTCATGGTTATCAGAAAAGTTTACAATAATAACAAGGTTTACTAACTGAAACTCAGTATTATCCTTAGATATCCTTAGATTCTATGTCTTCATAGAATGCATGAGTTTACACAAGTGATGTTCAAAAAGGCTTGTTTCTGGCCAGTCTTAGCTCTATTGGATGGCCAGAGCATGGCAGGTTTAACTTACTCTTGATGTGGTAATTTTATGTGTAGCTGTAATCTTACTTACAGACATTGAATTACCAATATTTGTAATGTCAGACTGATTAAACCCAATATTTAAGTTCAGTGCAAGCGTTAAGATGTTTTGTAGACTTGATATTGCTGGCTTGGACTCATAGTAACAAATTAACAAATTAAATATTTAAAAAAAAAAACAATGATAGAAGTGTCCCAAAACTACTTCTGAGTACTGTATACTGCACAATTTGTCTCTATAATTATTGTTAATTTCTATTCAAAAGCTATCTATCTTGTTAAATTATGCAAAATGCGTTTGACTGAAAGTTATGCAGAAGGCGCCTCTCTAATTATATCACATATCTGATATCTGTATTTTCACTTTCTTTTGCAGAAGATTACCAAAAAGAGTTAAAAGCTTTTTTACAGATGGGGTGAGTTCTTCTACTCCTAGTTGTTCTAGGACTCTTTTGCCCTGAATGTCAGTTCATCCTGCGGTTAATTGTTGGTGTGTGGTTTTTCAGTCCCTTGAGAGTCTGCGAGCAGCAGAGGAGGCTCGCTCCAAACGCCACTCCACCTCCGAGCTGGGCAGCATCACTCTCACAGACATCAGGAAAGAAGGATGGCTACACTACAAACAGATACTTACAGAGAAGGGAAAGGTGTGACACATGTTCATTCCTTACTGTTAAAGAAAAGGTTCAGTGCTTTGTCCACAGTTTTGAGTATTTTTTTGTGAAAGGGGTTTTAAAGTAAGGTACAACACAAAACAGCACCTTCCAAAAACTTCCACAGCACATACACATAACTAATGCAGTAATGTAGTATTGCCCAAAAGTACGATCTGTTTAAACACAGAACACACAATGTTTAACAGATCTGGAATGATCTACTTTACTGCCTGTCTGACTTAACTACCTATCTACTGCTCTGTGTCTAGGATCACAGGCAGTGTTACTCGAGATCAGTCTTGACTCTGTAAATTAAAGGTCTTGGTCATGCCTCATCTCGGCCTCAGGTCAAGGTGGATTTGGAAGTTACAGATCAAAATATTATTCTTACTGTGTTTTAATTTAATAAGAAGAACAGATGTATGTTGTTTGGTTTATATACAGTTGACCTTTGGTCCTGATTCTGAATCAGTTTTAGAGGAGATGGATGAGAAAATCCTTACTATTATTTACTTTTGATCTGGTTCATGTTTTATTTTACAAATAATTTATGATGAATGATAATAATAATTAATACAAATTGCACATTTATTTCTTTTTTTATTTTTCTATACTGAAAAAAAAATGGTTTTGTTCTTGGCTTGACATGTCCATGTCACAGCTTGTCTGATTGGCTGCCCTGTATTGTGTGTCATTTAAAAAGCAGAGCCGAAGTTATGTAGCTTTATAACTTCACCATAAGTGGGTGGGGATAAACTGCTGTAGGCTGAATAGGACGATATTTGCAAATGAGATGGTTCTCGTAACATCACAGATGCATTAAATTCTTTGCAGCTTTCTGATTATAAGTCATACGGGCTGCTACGTTTTGAAACTTTAACAATGTTTACATTTTACATCAATCTACTTTATTGATAAAAAATCTAATTATATTCTTTTTTAGCGTTAACGCTAGACGCACAGGCTTAAAAAGAAGGTCCAGTTTGCTGTTCAGGTTTCAAATGTAAAATCAACATTATACTGAAATCACATATTCTCATGAGAGATGTCAGAGTTGATTATGACTCATTGGTCTTTGAATACTCTTTTAACAGGCTTGCTTTAATCAGATTAATCAGCTTGGGAGTCTGAAGCACATCTAATGTTACAGTGTGTTTTTCTGTATAATGCAAAGAAATCCTTAAACTTTAAAAAGATCAGTTGTCCTTTTCTGGTTTACTTTAACAAGTTCAGCTGAAATTCAGGAGACATTCTCACAAATGGACAGACAGAAGTGCAAGTCATGGACCCCCAGTGAGAGATCCAAAGGCTACAGTTACAAAGCACACAGTCTAAGAGAAAGAAGAAAAAATGTTTGCAGCATAACAAATGAAAAGTCTCAGCTCTCTGTGTTGTTCTCTGTTTTGTGCAGAAAGTGGGCGGTGGCATGCGGCCATGGAAAAGGGTTTATTCCGTGTTGCGCACCCATTCTCTCTTTCTCTACAAAGACAAGCGGGAGGCGGTGCTCCACGGCGCCGGGTCGTTAGGTCACGGTCATGGCCACAGTGGTCAGTCTGAGGATGAGCAGCCAATCAGCATACGCGGCTGCTTGATTGACATCGCCTACAGCGAGACAAAGCGGAAACACACGCTGCGGCTGACCACGCAGGACTTCTGCGAATACCTGCTGCAGGCAGAGGACAGGGACGACATGCTGAGCTGGATCCGCGTCATCCGAGAGAACAGCAAAACTGACAACGAGGTCAGTGAGTGGACAAGAGTCAGGGGTTAACAAAGCCAGTCCCATTTCTCCATATGCACTGAAGCTCATGTCAAGCACACAGTGATAATGCTAGACTTCTTACAGGGGACTTTATATTGTGGAAGAAATTACCAAATTTTACATTTACCTTTACTTTGCTTTGCAGACTAGTAAGAATGTCATAGTACATATCAATGTTAATCGTGTTAAACCTGACTTTGATTGTTCCCTTGCTTAATTAAACAAATGATGTGCTAGAATATTTTATCACTGTTTTTATTTTACCTGTTTATGTTTGTTTTGCTGAAAAAGGTGTTAATTGTGTTTTTTTTGTAGGAGCTGGGATTCTCCAGGCAGGCACTCATTAATAAGAAACTGAATGATTACAGGAAACAAAGGTATGTACTGTGTTACTGGCAGTGATTAAGAATAATTACGTTTGAGTTTTGTTGCTGCCAGAAACAACACCTGTATCTCACACAACAGCCGTCCTTTATATTACGTGAACGTTTTATGATGAATGGTCAGTGGATATCATCCAAACTGCTTGGAATAAAATCTCTTTAAACATTAGAGGTGCCAAACTATGCATTTATTCAGCATTTTAAATTGTTCTCTGACATGCACATAGAAGGTATGACTACAGAGGGGTGAAAAAGCCCAGATGTGGTTTTACACGCCTATTTACACCCTGTCATTTGGTCCTAGAATGAAATGAACTGTTTTCCTTTTTTGGTGAGCTCATATACAATCTGATCAACTCCCCACTGATGGTGATCATTGCTATGCCTCTCTGTAAAGCAGCCGAAGTAGCAGCATGTTGAAATAGAAACAGACAGAAGAATAAAATGAACTGTAAATAAGCTAGTTTGTCAGACAAATTTGTATTGTTACTAAATAAATTAGTAGTTAACGTTACCTAAACTAGCTACTTGCTTTCGATCTCAACATCAACACAAAGTAAATGAAAGTTCATGGTGAAACTTGCTGTTTAAAATGATCTGCTTCTTAAGGTAATTGCAGGTGAAACTGCTTGTTTCTTCAGTCATTTCAGTGTTTAATGCTAAGAGAAGCTGCTTTATATTGTTCAAGTTTTGAGAAACTGTCTGGAGTGAAATGTGGACAGCAAATGAACTACTCAGAATTAAAGTTTTCTGGGATCTTGTTAAAGATGTGGGCACTGAAGGTCGCTTCCTATTCGCCAGCTTGCAATGTTGAATTCTTCGATCCACCTTTACAAGCTGAAGCATCTAAGTTGTAACAAAACATTTAATTAAGAAGCTGGCAAATAGGAAGCCAGTTTTAGCCTCGTTTAACAATGAACATCAGCCTTGCCAGCTGACAGTTCGGTTCCATGGAAAGAATAAAAAAAAAATCCTTACATTACCATCACAGCCGCCCAGATAGATTGCTCCACAGTCTGCCATTTATGTTTCTGTTGCCTTTTTGTTGGCGAAACTGCTATAACCTCTTTTGTAAATGTCGGATTTGTGATTGAAGAAGGAGACAAAAGTGTTGGAGGTTCCCTTTATATACAATTACACAACTATGCTGATATAAATGCAGTTTTCCATCTATGGCACCTCTAACTGACGTTAAACCTTTAGCTGACTCTTGTCAAGTTACTATTTCAGAGCTACTTGTTTTTCTTTCGACTGTGACAACATATCCCACTGTTTATATCTGGCATGTCATGTCATATCACGGTGCATCTCTTATATCCGCAACAGCCCAACAGGTAATAAACCAGACACTTCTCCCAGAGTCCACCGGATGATGCAGCCTTTTCTCCTGTCAAAGACAGACAACAGCTCAGGAGCGAGCCGTGCCCCCAAAACAGACAGCAAGGGTAAGACATGCAGGACCGCGGCCTTTAGACTGCATCGGAAAGAATTAGCTAGTTAAATGCGTTCCTTCTGCTGACACGCGGTAAAGAACAGCACTCCACATATGCACAGATTATCTAGGCCATGTGCCCATAAAGCCTTTTCATTAAGTGTAGCAGCACTGTTTCAGGATCTGTTCCTTTTTTTCTTTCTTTCAATTACATTGACTGATTCTGGGTCAGCACTTCTGCTGTGAAAATGATTTGAAAATGCTGGCTCTGGTTATAGATCTCCACTCCTACTCCATGATTTTTCCTGAATGCAAGCTTTGGGCATATTCCAGTTACTGATAGCACATGCAATTATGGTGTGACAATCATAGAGCTGAATACCCGTTTTTGATCTCTACCACTGCTCTCTCTGTCCCTATCAGAGGAGAGCAGTCCCCCTAAGGCTCCGTGGAGCATCAACATCATGAAGAAGGGAAAGAAAGCGGGTCCTAAGGCCTTTGGAGTTAGGCTGGAGGACTGCCCACCGGGTACCAATAACAAGGTCAGCCAATGTGAAATGCTGAATGGGGCTATAGATATAAGCAGCGTAGTAAAGCAGAGAATCTTAGGCACACTGCCCTGTCAGGTAAATAAAGGTGTACATATTAATATTAAAATGCTATATTGTGTTGTATTTGATAGCTGGATAATCATTATGGTTAATTTAAATGAACATCTACAAACCATGCATGGTTCGGTTTTCTTCTTAAAGGCCTTTAAAAGCACATGAAACTACAGAAGCACTTTGGCCTTTATTCATCAAAATTCAGATGTGACTGTCTTTAATGGTGCACAAACCACTCTGTCTAATACATGAAACTTTTGTGTGCCATGAAAATTTGAGTGCAAATGATTTCAGTGCGTAAAACCATGCACCTCATTTACATATTATTTACAAGAAGCACACCCTGATTCATGCAGCTCTTTTTGTTAGGGAATCAATAATACAGCAGTATTCGCCAGCTGCTGAGCCAATGGCTTTAATTATAAGCTCAATTAGGAGTGCACTGCTTCCCCTACTGACCAAACATTACAGTGTTAAAATTATGATGACTAGGAAACATGAAATGTAAAAATATTTTTAGGTTTTTTAGACTGTGGAGTGATGTAGAGTGTGATGGGTTTTATTAAAAACAGGCTGTATGAGAAATTTAAAACAAAAGCACGGTGTATAGAAGCACAGTAAGCATTAAAATGGAGTAGTCGCAGCAATTTATTAGTGTTTGTGTTATTTTCTGTGTTTTATTCTCATTACTGGTATTATAGATTACATTGATCACAATTTTGGTTAGTTAACTGACAATTAAGCTTTTGTTCAGGTTGTTAAACTATTATTTAAATGTACATAGACATGAATGTGAATATTAATGATGAACATTAATAGTACTAGTGAAATTTATCTGTTTGATCAACAAAAAAAAACAAAAAAAACCCATATATATATATATATATATATATATATATATATATATATATATATATATATATATATATATATATATATATATATACTACTGCTCAAAAGTTTGGGATCACAGTGAAATTTTTTTGTTTTCAATGGAGTAGCCTTTCTTCCTTAAGACAACAATGGACTGACGCGTCTCTAAAGAAAGTTGTTTCTTTCTGGCCATGTTGAGTCAGTCAGCAAGCCATCAACTGCTGATGATTCAGATACTAAACTAACCTAGAATGTTGTCCTCCTTTTTATACTCACTTATTAGTAGAATGTTTTTCAGCTGTGCGTCACAATTGAGCAAGAGTGTCCTAACAACCAATTAGCCCAATAACATCCTTAACTTGGATTGGCGGCCGTACCAGGAGATTTAGGCAAAAATAGGCTTTAATACAAACATTTCTATTCTTTAAAAATCATCTGATACACTTAAATTTATTGTGAAATGGACAATAGTGTTTGTGAATTGCATGAAAGTTGCATGAAATGCAATATATATATATATATATATATATATATATATATATATATATATATATATATATATATATATATATATATATATATATATATGTATCTATACTTTCTATCAGTCTATCTATCTATTACTCCTTCTTGGTAACAATTCTAATACTGTGGGTACTGTGTAGTTTGTTCCTTTGATTGTGGAGATCTGCTGTGGCCTGGTGGAGGAAATGGGTCTGGAGTACACAGGCATCTACAGAGTGCCAGGGAACAATGCCATGGTGTCAACTCTACAGGACCAGCTCAACAAGGGCATGGACATCAACACTGCTGAAGAGGTGAGAGAGAAACAGAGAGACAAGCAGATGCAAGGCTGGGGTCAGAGAAAGAGAATGTAGAGCTTACTCTCAGCATTTTTCCACAGAGATGGCAGGACCTAAACGTAATCAGCAGTCTCCTTAAGTCTTTCTTCAGGAAGCTTCCAGAACCTCTTTTCACTGATGGTGAGTTAATTCCCTTCACGTTAAAATCATACTGCAGCTCATCTCACTGTGTGTAGGAGTAGGCCTGCAGACACTGCTCACTGCTGCCCCCTGTTTGCAGACAAATACAATGATTTCATCGACGCCAACCGATTGGAGGATGCAGGAGATAGGCTGAAGACCATGAGAAAACTGGTATGTAGATAGAGCTAACGTGTTTGTGTTATTAGAATTGTTATCTTTTTTTGTATACAGTAAGGCTCTCCACTTTGGAACTAATGCTTGCTCATATAAAAACAGGTTGCTTACAGATAAATGCATAAAGGGAATCTAGTATTTATTCAGATAGTTGATAGGAAGCTGGGGAGCTGAATTCTTTTTTAGATGTAATAAAAACAACAAAGGTATGACTGAAATGACTGAGAAACCTGTGTAGAAGTAATAAAATAAAGATCAAAATGTGTCTCATAAAAAGTGCCTTCTGAAAATATTATAGGCCATTATAGTTTATTATTTATCATTTAATAAGTACTTATTGTCTGCAGAGTACTTAAAAAAATGTATTAAACATCTAAACATGTCTTTTGATGTCTATAATTTGGTGTCATGCCTTTTGGTCTCTATAGTTTATAATTTAAATATAATATATAAAGGTTATTTATGTAAATAAAATAGCAGGAATTACATTGGGTGACACAAACTCACTCAAAAGTGAATTTAAAAAATGATTCCAATAGTAATCTTTGTGCTAAATTTAAATCTGTTTTAGGTTTTTATCCATTACCCAAGTATTTTTGTGACACACTGTTTACTTTTAAAATATTTCCAAAAAGTGCAGATGTGCCTTAAAAACCAAGGCATAATTGCTGTACTTAAAAAGTTCAACAGCAGTTCATATTTTGTTTTTTTCTTTTTTGAAACAGTAGACAGTAAGCATTCTAGAGAAAGAAATTCTGCCTTGAAAATTCATTTTATAGGTGTTACACCTCATAGCTGTGTATAACAACAGTTCACTCATGCTTTCACGGTAGTTTTCTGTTTTGTAATTTCCTAAAAATCACAACACGGGTGCTTTCTCTGCCTAAATCAACTTGTTTTCAGATCTTGTATTACTTCTCTAATTTAAGGAAAAATAAAAAAAACCCTTCTTTGAAAAAACCCTTCTTTAAAAAAATCCCTTCTTTGAAAAATCCCTTCTTTGATTTTGGCTTAGTTTGTTTTCTGAAATTTGTTCTTCAGATGCATAAATTAACTTCTTTGTCAGTCCAGGTTTATAACATATTCCACAATGTTTGAACAACTGTAATCCAAATTCTTGTATGTTTTAGATTTTTACATGCATGATAAAGTTTCTTTCTCTTCTTTATTCTTTAGATCCGTGATTTACCTGATCATTACTACCACACACTTAAATTTCTGGTTGGTCATCTTAAAAAAGTGGCAGATCATTCAGAGAAGAATAAGGTATGGTGCACCATGTTATTGTACCTTTTCCTACAGACACAAGCATATTCATTATGTTCTAACCAAACCGTCCAACCATCTATGCCAGATGTGTTGAGTGTTATCCACAAAGAACCAATGTAGCTGCAGGTTTTTGATCAAGATGATGATCAGTTCTTAGAAGAAATGATAGCAACCGATTAAACAAGCAGAATCAAGTGTGCGCTTCCTTGTTTGGCCATTTGCAAGATTAGACACCTGTAGTCTAGGCTTTGTCTCTTATCGTTGGCGATGCCACAGCCATCCATGACTGGGATTCCATGAAGATATAATTGGCCTTAATTTCTTTGGGTGTATAGTGTGGTCCTCCCACACCCCATCTCTGAGTATTACAGATACTGATCCTGAGTATTACATATACTGAGTATTACAGATACAAACTGATCCTCAGAGACCCCCCATCAGTTTGGTTCTGTACCTGTATGTTGAGTTGAGTTCGGTTGGAGCTAAAATGTGTCGAACATGTTGAACAGTCCAATGATATCGTGTTGCGGGCAGTGTGAAAAGATGTAGTGCTGATCCATGTGTCTCTGAGGAAGCATGTGCTAGCTTTACAGCTCTGCTCTGCTCTTTCAAGCTGTTTTGAAGCATTTCTATTAATCTACATTTTCTCACAATGTAAACACCAACTGCTGCAATTAAATGACGTAGAAAAATAAAAATAGACATTCATGTTTTTTCTTTGGGCAGCATTGGTATGAATCATCTTTATAGCATAGCTCCTCCTAAAACCTCAGAAACACTGTACTTGATCACCTCCATAATGACTCACTGTGCATGTAATTTCTTATGAATTTGTTATTGTGATTAAAGGACACATTGGAGCTTGGGTGCAACATATTAAATGTCTAAATTCATAACAGAATTCAGCATATAAAGTACTATAATAAACTTTCTCTCTCTTAGATGGAACCCAGAAACCTTGCTCTGGTGTTTGGCCCCACACTGGTGCGAACCTCAGAGGACAATATGACAGACATGGTCACGCACATGCCAGACCGCTACAAGATTGTGGAAACACTTATTCTACATGTGAGCTTCGTAAACATTTAAAACCTCATTACTTTCCCTTTCCAGACCTAATGTTTCTGCTGAGTTTGAACATGATCACTAAACATGTGAATCTCCTCTCGGTTCCTTGCAGTTTGCCTGGTTCTTCAGTGATGAGCTGGATAAAGATGAGAAGGTACTGTTTGATATAGACAGTGATTATCTGGTAGATGTGTGCTTGGCCTTTGGAAAAACAGCATGCTCATTACACTAGTGACACCCGGTTTGGTCTCCCAGGGCTCAGAGCTTATGATTTAGCACAGATTAAAGCTGGTGTGCCTGTTTATGCAGCACAAATTATATTGCTCCAGTGATAACTAAATCTGACATCTCACAGCCATCTTCACACCTGCCTAATATCTGCTCTGCCAGATATTGACAGTAAGCCGGGGGGTAACTGTAAAGTGTATTTTAATGCTATCCATTTTTTTCTTACGGTGTATATTACAGCTCAGCTCCTGCATCAGTACAAGGAGAGCCTTAAGCTAGAGCCAACTAGGGAGAATTTCGGGAGACCTTAGGCTGTTTTTCTTCTTTTTATACTGTTGCACTGTGATGAAACCACAGGCTGTGCACCCTGCCGCTGGTGAAGATATTTGCTTAGAAGCATAAATCATTGCTAATAAAGTATTAGTGGAAGAAACAAGCATGTAAGCATGACTTTGTATTTTGTGTTTCCTAATTAGCAAACTCTACATCAGCTTATGCATACATTGGCTGCGCAGTTGTGTACATAATTTCTGTTTTGTTATTGATGCAAACAAGCTCTTTGAAAGAAGTCACAGCTGAATGCTTAATTGCTGCTGGTTCACCTTATACACAGCAGTCTGTACATTATTATGAACACGCTCCGTAGCCATTATATTTGGAAACACCTGCCATATGTGCTTTAAAATGACAGGCTATAGCTCATATGTTGCTGCACAGCATTTGTCAATGGCCATATTACCACCCTGTCAATCAATACCACATATTATACATCAGTGGGTACATTGGTGTATAATGGTGATTATAAAGTTTAATGTTATGTTAAACACATTTATGCATAATGCAGTTTTTGTGCTTTACAATGCATTTAAAATTCACAGTACATTTAGAGAGAACCTTTACACAGATAAAACCACAGGAGCTGTCAGATGAGAACTTTAAATGGCACGAACCATTATATTACATTTAACATTGAAATAGCAGCACTTACACCTTGTTGGAGAGGATTTTTTTATTTTCTGACAAACCATTGAAAATATATAAACTATATTGTTTCAAATAATAAAATGGTTGATAAATTACACTATTAGAATTTAATAATAGAATAGAACTCCTTCTGAATTTGAATGCTTGTGGAGGATCATAGAGAAGCAGGTTTTCCATCTTTTATTGTAAATTTCTGTTCCCTTCATTTATTGCGCTTTACTTTTTTATTGATAAATCAATAAATGCTTAATTGCTGTTGGTTCATCCAACACTGAGCTGCCTGTACATATTAAGTATACATATTCTCAGCTCAGCAATAAGGCATCATCTTAAAAAAAAAAAGACAAGTCAAATATTTTCTTTCTTATAATTTTCTTCCGTTCTCATAAATTGTCGGATTATAAGAAACATGCTCCATAGCCATTCATTTTGGGAAGGAAATCGGTGGTAAATTGGGGTATAATGGTGATTTTAATATTTAATGTTATGTTATGAAGGTATAATAGGAGGTTATAATGGTATATTATAAATCCATAATTTTTTTAAATGACATGAACTGTGGGTCTAAGAGCTGCTGTGGTATTGCTGAGGTTTTTAAACACAGTGTATATTGTTAGACTCAAGTGCAGTCTTAAGACTAATCTGTGCATTTATACCCAAATAATCAATGCCTGTGTCTCAGACCCCCGAGGACCAACGAGACGAGCAGCCTGTTCCAAATATTGACCACCTTCTCTCCAATATTGGCAGAACAGCACCACTGGGGGACGCCTCAGGTGAGACTAACATTACGCAACATACACACTTTATTCTCTATCAGTATCACTTCAGGTACAAGCAGATCAGCAATCACTTGGGAATCCATGACAGTGCAGGATTATATATGTTCCTTGGCTCTATTTACAGTAGTCTTGAACAGAATCCAATGTGCTTATTCTGCTCAGCTCATTGCTTCTTTTCATTGAGCTTACAGAGAGCTTGTAGCATTTGTAGAGCAGCAGCTGCCTTCACATTAGGGTTAATAACAGATTCATGGAATCAGGCATACTGGATTCTAATTTTCATTTCTTATTCAGAATATGTTTAAAACTTCCTCTTTCCACTTCCTTTAGCTGGATATTTGTACTTTACCTAACTAGTTTTACTTTTCCTCTTTTAATATATTCTCACTCTAAACTTTCCCCTGCCAACTTTTCCTGTGTGTCTTTTTCTTCCTCTTTTCTGGACCTCTCTTCATGACTTGCTAGCTGAGCCAGTGGAGCAAACTCTGCGGTAGGAGCTGGATTCCCTCCTGACACTGTGTGTGTGTGTGCTTTAGTGTGTGAAACACTGTTTGAGAGTACTTAAAATATTTAAGAATAATATAGATAAACTTATTACTGGTTGCCAGCAAAGAACTAAAGCGTGAGTCATAGTCGTGGTTTGTCTGTGGTAGGTGAAATCTAGACTTTGCATCCTCTCAGTAGGCCCCGTAAAAGTTATTATAAACTTACTAAGTTCTTCATTTTCCAGAGTGTTTTAATCAACAGTGCTGAATTCATCTCCATTCTCGACACATTAATAGCACCACATTGCCCATTGGTTTGCATTTTGTTTATCCAGCACCACAGACTCCTGACGTCTCACTTTCCTCTGTTCTTTTTTCTACCTATACAGATTCCACCAACAGCGATTCAGCTAAATCTAAGGTAACAGTCTCTTTGTTTCACATCAGCTCTGTGTGACTACTGAGTAGAGCAACATTTAAGGTCTTGTTTTATCATAAATAACATTGCAGGTGTGACTTGAATGGATAAATGGAACCAGTTCACCTGTATCAATACACTATCATATGATATAACCACATCCATAATACAAAAAACATAACAGCTGCAGTGGTGCAGTGGTTAGATTTATATTTTTTGGATGGATATGAAACATGACATAAAACAAATGTGAAAATGTGAAATATGGCACATGATCAGATTTTAAAGTCCTATAAATAAAAAAGTGAACCCAATTATACAAATGAAATAAAAACATTATACTTGGTTATTTATTTATTGAGGGAATGGTCCAATATTACAGATCTGTGAGTGGCAAATATATGTTAAGCTTTGCATTCAGTATCTGGTGTGAACGCCCCCTTGTGCAGTAACAACTGCAACTAAATGTTAATAAGTTCAGCTCGTCGACTTAGAGGAATTTTAGCCAGTTCCTCAATGCAGAACAACCTCAGTGTTGGTGGAATTTCTCACATTTTCCACATTTCCATAGCGCTACGTTTTTTTCAATATTTTTCCAATAGCCTGCTGGCTTGTTCATGTCATTTTACCAAACAGCGGAAGGACAGCAATGTTTTTTGGAGAGCAGTAAGTTTCTCCTTGGCAGCCCTGCCTTGCACACCATTGTTGTCCAGTGTTGTCCTGATGATAGACTCATGGACAGAAACATTAGTCACTGTGAAAGAGTCCTTTTAGTTGCTTAGTAAAATTCTGAAGTGTTCACAAACTTTTAAATACCGCTTTATATATTGTTGCTGTCCAAAGTAAAACAAGTATGTCCAAAATAGAAACTTTACAGGATAGACCAAAAACTTTATTTACTTTTAATGTATGTTAGTGAAAAGAGGTTTTATTCCAAGTGATTTTTGAGCATTTCTGTTGGTCCATTCATCCTGAAACCTTTAAAGGATGTAAAAGGCAGCTGTCATGTTAATGGAGATAGATGTCTGATACATATTCACAATGGCAATGTTTATGATGATTATGACTAAAACAAATTTGGGTTTTAAAAAATAATATTGTGAACATGGCCAGAGGGTGGCAGTGGATTCATTCTCCCATTGCACACATTGTAGATTGCAGTTCTATTGTTACGTTATTGCCATGTGGAAACACTTACATTTCATCATCCCATATAAAACCCTTAACATATAAACTGGCTTTGTTTGTGATCTTATTTATTTGAACCTCCTACAAACCTCCTCCTTATTTTTTAAACATGTTTTGTTATAAGCACACACTTTAGGGGGGTGTCCAGGTTTTGCTATTTAATTTGTATGAAAAATCTGTACAGACTGCAATAGGAAGATACATGAACAGATATAAGTATATAATGTTACATATATAGTTTTTATTGTTTTCTAACAGAAAAACTTTTATATTGTATTCTGCCAAAGTCATTGTTGCTAAATGTGCCATGTAGTCAAGACTTCAGCACAAACGAAATGCAGCTATTGTTACTGAAAAATGGTGTATGAAGTTGAATGGGGAAAATTTTTACTGTTATCAGCTATAACAACACAGCTACATCAGTTTGTGTCAAGAATGATTATCATGACCGTGATGAATCTTTTGTGGCAGGGATCGTTAAGCTCAAAGAAAGATGTGAGTGCCAAGGACTTCCTCCCCATGTCCATCATATCTGCCGTGACCCGGAAGAGAAAGAAGCACCAGACCGCCTGCCCAGCAGACAGCAGCAGCGACGAAGACTCAGAGCATGAGCCGGTCAAAGCCAGCAACTACAGGGAGCTGAGGGAGGGTGGGGGGATAGAAGACGGGGACGGGGAAACAGAGTGTCCACCATTAAGCTCAGAGAATCAGGCCGAAGAGGTGGAGGAGAAGGACAGAGGAGGAGGGAGGGGCATGGGGTCATGCGAAGGGGCAGGACAGATAGTGGGTGGGAGGGAAGATGCAGCTTGTCAGCAGGAGGATGATGATGGCATACAGGTAGATCCTGGTCTGAGGGCCCAGCCACGTCCTCGTAGCTTCCTTTACTCACACCAAAGCTCCATAGGCCTGAGAGCCACAGGTCATCCTGCCAGCCCCTCGTCTTCCTCTTGCCCCAGCAGCACTCACAGAATCGGCCAGACCAACCCTGTGACCCGGAAGAAGCTTCGTGGAGAAAGAGTGCGCCCCCGCTCTCTGTATGGTGAGGATCTGGGGCTTGAGCGGGCCGCTGTGGGACTGTCCCGCGTCAAAGCCTCACTTGTCCGAGGACAGGAGAGGCTGCTTCAAGCCATGTCCCCCAGTCGAGATCCCTCCGTCCAGCAGGGCTGGCTGGGCCAGGTGCAGGCAAACCTCCTGGCCTCCGCCAACGACCTGTGGAGGTCAGGTGCCCAGCGGCGGCACAGCTCACCAGAGACGCGTCGCCGGAGGAGAGACTGGAGGCGCCACACTGTGGTGGGCAACGTGCCTGGGGAAGGCTGACCAATCACATGATACCATGCATTAACATAACACATTAACTCAGTTGGTCCTGCAGTATTTCTGTCCTGTACATTTGACTGTTCTCTGCTATAACCCATCAAAGAAAGACTTGTTTAACAGGAATTTCTGCAAAATTTAATTATTCATTAAGTCATTCACAGTGGACTGGTGTGAAATGTATGATTCTAGAGAAACCAAGTTAAAATTGTCCACGATGTTGGTGATAGGATCTAGATGTCTAAAACGTTTAAGCCGTCGAAATGCTACCTCACACAAAGTCACGAGACACTGAAATGTTATTAGATTAAAACACATCTTTAAACCCCATCAGTAGTAGCAGACATGTGGGTTTACTGGTGGTCTTGGATAGTAAGTAAAATGGCTATATATTCAACATAGACATTGTGACAATTGGTTCTTTCTAGCCAATGAAATCTAAGTCACTAAGTTTCTGTGTAATGAAACATTTCACATCAGACTGGTGAGAATGATGTTATCATATCAAAAATCAAATTAAATGGTTAAATGAGTACCCCAGCGTTTTCCAAACCTAATCTCATCTGTAATCCCATCTCTTACCTGTCCATCTGTATTACAAATTCAATTTCCAGACAATTATTATGACAGTCTCCTGTACAAACAAAGGAACTGTAAATCCATCAAAACGAAATAATAATAGAAGCTATTGGGCAGTTGCTGACTTTTTTATCAGTAAATTTTTATTCAGAATGTGTTTTTGTGGAATGCTATCATTCCTTTTTTTTAATTAGTTATTATTAGTTAATTATAAATCAACTATAAATTTGTTTAATTTATTATTACATATATGGGGCTAGTTTTACAGAAAAAAAATTCTCAAGTCCTGTCTAATTTTTCTGGATATCAGAAATCCTGCAGCAAGGAACTTTGGAAAATTTATAATTGCCCGTTTTGGTGCGGTTAGTCCGCTAGCCAGCTGTAAAGAAGAAACACGGATTGCACATTACCAAATTATTCTGTATTTATGAGAGTTGTGGTAAAAAAAAGTGTAATGGTGGTGGTGTGACTGTGATGTGCTTGGCCGAATAGCTACTTCAGCAGTCATTAGCTATACTATGTTTCATGCAGTCTCAACATTATGTATTTTTATAGCCAATGGGGATGAAATGTTTGTACTTAGACGCTATTAAAAGTAATGTATCCTTAATTTTGGATCCTCAGCGCTCCTACACGAAGCCCCGCCCTTCAAAGTTTCCCAAAGTTTAACTCAATGCAAAGTTTGATGTGCAAAATTAATTCGGTCTGGAATTCTGCAGTGCAAAGCCACCCATCGCTGCAATTTCCACTGAAATCTTTGTAGCACAAACATTCATTTTGTTGTATTCAGTAACTGCCCATTGGCTTCTATACTGAACACAAGTAGCTGTTTGAACAAGAAATTTTTTTTTTCTAGAAATGTCACGCATATGGTGATCACACCAAATAATAAGACAAGCTTTCAGCGAAAAGTGTTTATTACTAAATACGGAGAACCACATATTGTCTGTGGTAATCAGTGGTATGAGACAGATGTGGCAGATAGAGATCAGCTTGAAATACGCTGGAGTGTTGGTTTAGTGATCTGGTTAGCTGGATCAGTATATGCAGGACAGGGCTGCTCCAGGAACAGGGCTGGGGGTCACTGCACTAATACACCTACAAGTTTGTGCCAAGCAGATTCCGTCAGTTGAGGAAATACTTGGCCTACTCAGAAAGAAGGTGTCTAGGTGCAAGGATCAGTGGAAGTCTTAAACTGAAGAGAAGTGCAGCAAGCTGAAGAAACAACACATCTCATACCACGTTTATGCAATACAGGCTTAAGGCCATTCAGCATACTGCACTGGCTGCAATAAATAACCTGAGCCCTTTCCAGTTTAATTCCTGTCTCTCCTCTCACCCCCACACCCACTGGAGGAGGGTACTTCATGCCAAAAGCAACCAAGAGAGCAGGATCCTCGTTCCTTATTAGCATTGCCGACAGATAACACAAAATGGCTCCCACGATCAGGTGCCCAACTAGTGTTCAAAGTAGTTTTAAGGACAGAAAGCTGAGGGGCACTCGTGACAGCGGTTTAGTGTTCACTCTTGAAAAAACTCTTGAAAACGCCTGAAACAGGTTTAGTGTGTTTCACAAAGATCTGACTTGCTCTCCATCACCCCTCCTCCAGATACAGTCTTCCCTTTCATGAGTGTAGATGACAGTATTACAGACACAGCGGTTTCGTGGCGAAACAGTTGAAAGCAGCTGCACTGAGACGCAGCATAACCTTACCTTAAGCTCCGGGAATGCAAACTCAATCTCTTGTTCTTTCTCTTCTGTGTTTTTGATCTCACCGTACTTGTTCTCCCCACAGCGGCTTTGACGAGCTGCTGCAGACGGTTCAAGTTTAGATCTTGACCAGATATTACTGCCAACTCATAACATGTCTGTCCTCTGTGTGTTTGTGGGTCATTACTGTCACTGCCCTGTCCCTGTATGATCATACACTGTATGTAGGTGCTTGTGTGGACCAATTTTTGTAACAATTGTACAAAGCCTTGCTAAGTTAACCTTTGTGTACAAATGATACATATAATAATATAATATTTGTTTTGAACAGTTTCCTTTTTAACCCTTTGGGTTGTTTCATAAAGAGGTCTTGCTTCTCGTGTGTATGTGTGTTTCAAATGGGGGACACACCAGGGACCTAGTTTTTTGGGAAAATCCTCTTAGCAACAGACTTGGATTAATTTCTATTCATCAGAAACCCAGAAAGTGGAAATCCATACCAACTTAAGTTGCTATAATAAATCTAGAAATAATAATAAACAAATTCTGCATTCAAGTATAAGTGTGCATGTAAGAAGACTACAGACTGCCGGCAGCTGTTTATGATGCATAGAAAAAACAACAACTTTTGAATAAATTATGGAGCAAAAGTATATTGCACCATCTCCACAGAGCACCTCACAATATGACCAACTCCTGATATCATCTGAGGGAGGAGTTATTTTCACCACATTGATCGAGCAGACACAAAGACCGTGGCAGAACTGAGAGAACGTGGATTTTCACCCACATCATGTCAAAAATAAAGTTGTGCACTAACAAACCATTTGGGAATCGGCTCCAGCCTGAGATGGACAACATGCATGTGGCTTACGGCATGATCAAATGACAGCACCTGATTCTCAACATGACTGGGATTTCAAAGCCTGCAGCCACATAACACTGCAGCGTATTCGTTCAGTTGCTGGTTTAGTAGTGTTCAACTATCTGCCTATATAAACATGAACTAGGTGTAAAGGTCAAGTGGACACCTCACTGAGCAACATCAATGTCACAAAAGCCATTTCACATCTTATACTGAATTACCAGTGAACCTACACACATCTGAGATTTAATATGCAATCATAGTAAAAACAACATTGTGATTAAAAATCCTAACCATATTAGGACTATTGTACCTCACTCTCTGCATGTAGCATGAATGGAATAAAACATTTGTTTAACCCAAAACTATCATAAACCAACGTGTCAGACATCAGGCAGCCTACATGGAACCATTTTATGTAATTACTATGTAAGCACGTTTTTAGATTTGGATGTCTGGTTCCCATCAGCACCACTGTAAACAGTTCTGAAGTTTCTCTAAAACAGCATTTCACATCAAACTAATCTGAACGACTGTTTATATCTCGATCACTTAATTATGCAGATTTGTGAAGTTCTCTTTTTAAAATGGGGAAACCTTACTTCACACTACTCCCCATGACTCAACCAGACAGATGAAAACAATGACCTTTCAAATAATTTAATCGACACTATTTCGGGAGGAAAACGATTTTTTTCCACAGTTTTATTACATACTGCCTTGGTCATGCATTAACAAGAGGAAGCAGAAATATCAGGAGCACCAGCAGCAAAACATCCAATGAAAAGCTCGGGTTTTTATTCCTGGACTGATGGACACGAGAAGCGCTTGGACATTCAGTATGTAGGTTTATGATCAACTTCCACATACCATTCAGAGAAAAATCGCATTTGTTCCTCACGTCGACTACCAACTAAGAGCAAAGCAGTCTAGTTTTTCTTTTTGCAAATTCAATAACGCGTGGAAAAAATAAACCTAACCTATTTTACATCGAGCTGACCAACTTTATAGGACCGCGCGTACAACTGTAATATTAAAAATCCTCGTAAGAAAAGAAAATTACCTCCTTTTTTGCTGTCAGGCTGAAAAGCGCATCACATTAAAGCTACCGCAGCTTACAGTTAAGACAATAACTGACGATGTGTAGACGATTAAAAACAAACGAAAAAGATCCACTTTTTAATCTTCTTTCTTTCTTTTTTTTCGTCTGTCACTGGTTCTCTCTCTCGGGCTCAGGCTCTGTTGCTCTGGAGCCGTTGAGTCCTTGCTGCTGGACCAGCAATAGCTCTCCGTTCAGCGCCCTCAGTCTCTCCACCTCGCTCTCCAGCTCGCGCACGCGCTGCTGCGCGCTCTCGATCCCCCCGCCACCGCCACCGCTGCCTCCTCCGCCTCCGTCGCCTGCGCTCCTGCGCGCGCGCCGCTCCAACCGGTTGTTTTCCTCCTCCAGGCGCGACATGCACTTCTCCAGCTCCAGGTATTCCCTGACCAGCTCCTGCTTGGACATGTTCTGCAGCGTCTCCACGTGGTAGCGCTCGTACGTCTCGGAAAAGTCCCGCTGCAAAAACTCGCCGCCTCCTCCGCCCGCGTGGCCCGGCCGCCCCATACCGTCGCTGCCCTCGCCTTCCTCTTCCTCCAGCGCTGCGTCCATGTCCTCTTCGTCGGCAGCCTCGAAATGCTCCTCCTCGCTTGCAGTTTCCTCAAAGCGGCCGCAGAGCTCCGTGTTGAGGTCCGGCTCCTCTCGGTCGTGCTCCTCCATCAGAAACTGCGTGGTGTTGTACGGCGCGACTGGGAGACCCTTGGCGAACATCTCCGCTCTGACCCGCGACGCCCGCGCCGTCTCCCGCTCGTCCAGCTCCTTCTTCTCCTCCCAAGTCAGCTTGAAGTACGGCTTCCAGCGCCTCTTCTTTTTCGACGGTCGCCGCCGGTGCTTTCTTTTGCCCGGTAAGCCATGAGAGGTGGCTCCGGGGCAGCCCTTACTCTGCGGACCCCTTGACGTATTCTCCGCCAGGAGGCCATCGTCTCCCGCCGCGTCGCCGGTTTTGGGCTCGAGGTCGGTTCTCTCCCGGCCGCGGTCTCCAGGCACAAGTCCTGGACAGACCTCGAGCTGACTCCGCTGCACTTGCTTCTCCGAGACGGCGCTCTGCTTCTTCTCGTCTCTCTGCCGCCCCCTGCCGTCAGCCTCCGGCGCGACGTCGCTTTTAATGAGCTCCATAACTGTACACTCCCACCTGAAGGAGAGACACAACTTTGTGATCAGAGTGATGAAAAGGGGCGCACTACCTTCTTTACAAACTCGAGGATGAGAAGAGGAGAATGGAACACATATGTAGGATGGAAAACTGTATGCATGTCGTCCTGAGTTTGCAATAAAAACAAACTTGCAGAAGAGGCGTTTTCAAAAAAGTGAACGTTAACTTATCGTTATTATTTGAAGTGACAGAATCTGATACGCCAGCAACTCGTTTAAAAAAGCTGTTAGGAAATGAACTCACCGTTTATGTCGGGTCTAGTGTTTCGGTTGTTACTCTACTTAAAAGGCTGTTAAATGTTAACTCTTTCCGTTCCGTCTGCGACAAGCTTGCTTTCTCGACAGGACCGAGCACATTTCCACCCGATGTAAACTCCTTTTCGCTTCTGCTACGGAGTGGACTGGAGCTTGTGAATTTATCACCTCCCCCACGTAAAAGGCGCATGCGGCTAGTCCTCGTTTTTTCCCTGCTTCTTGGGATTTGAAGTCCATATCTCTACAGACGTATAGCGGCGCGTCCATCTTAAAAACCACATTTCCCACAATCCATCGATTGTTTTCAGTCCCGATCCAGGTACGCCCACTCGAGAAGCTCATTGGTCCAAAAGTTTTTTCTACCCTCGCTACCCTGAAGTAGCCCTCCGATTAGTTGTTTTCCACGTCAATCAACCAGAAAGCTGTCCCGGTCACTCTGGTGGGCGATACCATCGGCTCCGAATCGGGGAGTGCGTCCCTTTTTGTAGTGCACAAATAACACAAATTGTAGCGAGTACAATCGAAATAGTGAAATGAAGTGAGAAACTATGTCACCACGCATTCATAGAGGAAAACAATACCCCATAATTATGTCACGTTATGGCATTACCGTGCCTTCGAAAAACGCTTACTTACCTTGCGCCTGCAGTGGGATTAAACGCTCTTCACCCACAAAGTAGTCCTTCTTCACGGCAGTGATTAGCCATTGAGTGTGGTGGTAACGTGTGTGCTCGTGGAGTTGGCGAACGTGAAGTATATTTTTCATCCTCTCCCAAGGCCAACTCGATTTTACACGTCGAAAATTAGACGTTACTTCTCAACACGAGTCAACCAATGTTATTATGCGTGTGTTTTTATTTATTTTACAAGTTCTTGCTCTGAATGTGAAGTATATGAGGGGTGTTAGCTGCTCTGTTTGCTTTGCTAGTTAGCCAATGAAGTTTAGCTCACGGAGCTTCACCCAGTCGGGAGATAGATAATACTTCAAAACCATCTTTGTTTCAGGGTTACGTGAATAAACAAATTCTGATGCGTCTCGCATATGAACAGATTCTCCAAACACTGGCCATAAAAATGACTCTTTCAGGAAGATATCTGTAGCCAGCTGGTGCAGCTAGGCTAACCAGCTAAGCGGGCTTGGTCATTTTTACAGGCTCGCTGTTTACAGCTCGTTTCGTATAAACATGTTTGCTTCCAATGAAACATGATTCTGTCTACGCTACAAGGCACAGTATTACCACACAGGTCTGAAATAGAGGACACATTTAGCCATCTTGCTCACTAAAACCAGTCGTCCATTGCTCGCTAGGGAAGTAGAGCTAACGCTTCTAGCTAGCTAGCTGTGTAACAGCTGCAGCTTCATAACAACAACAAAAAACGCCAAGGCCTGTTACGGCGGGATCTGGCGTCCAAGAAAAATCTGTTTATCGTTTTGAGTCAACCGAAACAGATCTCTGAGGGCGCATTTCCACATAAAATGCATCAAAATAACTACCACGCTGAGCTCTGTGTCTGTCCTAGCTGTGAGAGTATTTACCATTTACAAGTTGAACTGCACGCCACAGAAATGTGGTTCGACCAGAACAGGAGAGCTTCACAACATGGTCGTTTTTTTTATTATTTTTTAAACCCTACCTCAGTCAGCGAATAAAGCGAATCATCTAGCTAAAATGATGCAGTATGATAATGTGTGCGTGTGACCCAGATGATGGCAGACAATGCACTAAAATGATCCATTGATATCTTGTGAATAAAACGCTCAGTGTTCATAGCAGCCTGAAGAGGCCCGTTTCGATGGCTCTGAAGAGATCATACAACGAAAAACAAAGCTTTCTCCCACAGACATACAGACTTGTTGCAATAAGTAAGCCTACAAGAAGCAGGGCAAAACATCCAGGACTTGCTCTCTCATAAAAGTCTTAAAACTGAGAGCTCTACACGATTCCCTTTGCTTGCACCTATTTCATATTTACTCCCAAGTGTTACCATCAGACTCAATTATACATGGCATTACATTAGCTTTATGTTTTAAGTACACTCCTCTGAATACACAGCACAATTAGTTTCACAAAATGTATAAGGTATTCTCCTGAACACCTTTTCTCATTAGTGTTTATCTTACCTGCTGGCCAGCAGTACATTTTATTGTGGCATTCAATTCCACTTTGAAGGCCGTACAAGTCACATTTAAGGCTTTCTTGATTAGGGACACATACAGATTACGTTCACATTCACTGTCCCATGAACGGAAATGTGTGCATACAATATAACCCATACAGAAATCTGATATATGGCCATATATACACAAATAAAGAGTCAAGCATGTGTCTAGATCATATGTCTGCTATATGGGTAAAGTGAAATACACTAAAAGAATAAAAAAACAGGTAGCTAGTATATATGAGTAATATTTTGCTGCTATCAAAACAAAACCTCATACCTCCTCAACACCTCCTGTTGTCCTTTACGTTGTGTACTTACATTCCATATTGTTACCGTTCAAAGAAAAACATGTATTTTTATTTAGTGACGAGTTTAATTTTCCTGTGGCACTTGAACATGATGGCTACTGTTTACATTGTGTAAAATAATGAATGGATAGAAATGCTCCAAAACAGAAGAAATTCTGGTTCCACTGACTTACATTGAAAGTAAAGAATGACGACGATACAGTGACGATATGTGAAAATTGGCAATTTTAAATAAGGTGGAATGTATGACACATACATGTCCATATGTGACAAATATACGTTGGGTATAAAGAAAAGCCATACACGTTAATGTGTCATATAGTTGAAATCCACATATTTCCATATTTCAGATTTCTGTATAGGAAAATTTGTTAACAGGGCTATTGTATGAAAAAGTTCACCATCTAGTACTAATACTTTTAAATTAACAAAGATACAAATATTATCAGTCATTGAATGTAAGTGACACTGACTTGTACATCCAAAAAGAAGATACACAGAAAAATCTAAAATGAATTAGTTTCAGCAATTAATGGCCATCCTCTTCTTCGGAGTAGCTGTGAAGATTGATATCAGCCTTTCTTCATACTAGATGAGCATGGACAACCCCATTGCAGCACTTACCCTTTCATCTTTAACCGTATGTTCACATTTTAAAAATATTGATCATTCTGAAACAAGGATGTAGTGTTCCTCGCTGAAGGTAGATTTATATGACAGATATGTGAGGTTTTTTTTTCTTCCGCCTCAACCAGAGCACCATTCCCTGAGCGATGAAAGGCCAGACCAACAGTAGGAGCAGCGTTCGACCAGAGACGTCAAACGGCCACCATTTCTCTGCCTGTGGACACAAGTGGGAAGTGAACATTCCTGTGACAATTGTTGACATTGTTGAAAAATATGATCTGAGTTTTTCCCCCATCTAGAAATAGCTTACTGCTTTATCAGTACTTCTGCCTTACCTCAGTCTGTTGAGCTGTGAATTGCATATGAGATCTCCACTGAGAATTGTGAGCCTTAAACATATAGAAAGAAAAAAATAGGAGAAAATCATAAAAAGATAAGTTCCACATTATCCACACTAAATATTTGTGAAAGTTATAAATGGCAATGATCAGCAAGACAGCAAACACATAATGCGCTCATCATCTGAATATGATCCGTCTCAGGTTGCACATACAATACACACAGTCCAGCCACTTCTTCAAGTACACCTCCCTGTGTCTAAACTCTATGTCCTTTTTATCAGCTCCACTTACCGTTTAGGAGCACTCTGTAGTTCTACAGTTGCAGTCCATCTGTTTCTCTCCCCTTTCTACTGACATGGTGGTGTTGTGTTAGTGTGTTTTGCTGGTATGACTGGATCAGGCACAGCAGTGCTTCTAGAGTTGTTGAACAGTGTGTCCACTTTATTACACAAACCTATCTTGTTGGTAGAATGTTTAATAGAGTGGACAGTAAGTGGACACAGTGTTTAAACATTCCCGCAGCATTTCTGTATCTGATCCACTCATACCAGCACAACACACACTAACACACTACCACCACGTCAGTGTCACTGCAATGCTGAGAATGATCCACCACCCAAAAAATACCTGCTCTGGTCCTGTGGGGGTCCTGGTCATTGTAGAACATGGTGAAAGGGGATTAACAAAGTATGCAATGAAACAGAGGGACTACGGTCTGTACTTGTAGATCTATAAACTGCTTCTGTCTGTTAAGTGGATCTGATAAAATAAACAAAGAGCCTACAAACAGGTTTACTTAATAAGTGGAAATGATTGTGTTCCATTAATTTAGACTAAAAGTTAAGAAAAGTTTTCCTTCAACATATTTATAGGTGCAAAATTTTATCCTCACAGCGACAATATACAAGTGTATGTAGATATTAATTTCTTGCTCTGGCGTCTAGAATGCTGGCCTACGCTTCATGTGTTAAACATTAGGGTCAGGAAGGTATTTTATACATTAATTATGCTGTTGTGATCCTCTAGCTTGTAGTCATTGGTAACAGATTTATGACTTATTTTTGGAGCTAGGATCTTTGATATTGGCTATGTCTGCTCGTGTACCACCCCATAGTCAGATAACGTACTGTTTAATTACACTTACTCAGAGGTGTGCATCCCACATGGCATCACTTTCTTTTAAAATCAGAGACATCAGATATCTCTGTTTCTCTAATGCACCAAACCTTATTTTTAAATTGTGAGCAGGCAGTTTATCTGACTGAGCTTAACTTGTTCTCAAAGGAATGGAAGTATACACTCCTAACACTAAGACAGCATCAATACCCTTAAATTACAGACCATGTAATCCATATTTATAAATATTATTTAATTATTTGCATGGCTTTAGACTATTTTGGACTTTTGCCTTGTCTGTGCTTAGAATTACTGTCTTACATTAGCTGCAGCCAGACCCTCAACCACCTCCAGCCGCTCCATCACACTCTGCATGTCCTCTCGGAGCCTGTGCAGAGCCAGCACGATTTGCTTCTGCACTTGAGTGCAGTCCTGAAGCCTTTCAGCGCCTCCATCAGAATCATCTCCTCCTCCTCCTCCACCACCTCTTGCGCCTGAGGGTGGACGCTCACCTCGTCTGTCACTGCTGTAAGGAATACCCCCTGGGTATATCACAGCATAAAACAAATGCACAATCTTGATTTGATTACAGTATGATTCTCTGAAAAATGGTTCAATGCATCATGAAATGGCACCACAATTTTATGTAGCCATCTAATACTGACAATAAAAACACTATACCACATGTAAAATGTATTCACTACTTTGTTGTTTACTTCTGAAAGAAGTCCAATTATTTGTATTTTGGCCACAAATAAATGTTTCCAAAATTTGGACTCCTAACAACAATGCAAGACCTGGCAAACCACCAAAACTACCACCATTAAATAAACAGTAAGCTCACCTTTAAAAGAGATCCAGCTCTGCTCGGAATAAAAAACTAGTCTTTCTGTCTATCCTTCCTTGTTCTCTCAACAGAATAGCTTCTAGTAACTAGCTTCCCTCATCTTCACAGACTTACCAGGAGGTTCTCTCCATCCATGCCTCATCCCCTCTCTTCCTGGGTCCCTTCTCCTTATTGGAGGGCCACGCCCATCCCCAATCCCCTCTCCACCCTGCCCGGCACCCATTTGGGTCACCTGAGAGATGGATCTGTAGTCATGTCCCTGGACACCAGTGGGCTCTGCCAGTGCATGCCTATTTTGGTCGCTGTATGGCCCGGCAACTGGCTGTTTGTAAGGGGCAAATAAGGTGCATAGTGAGCTAGTCAGTTCTAACAATAGCATGGACTGGTGTTGCCAAGGAGCCAACCATTGAGGTTCATACCTTAATGTTGTCCAGCTGTTCCACTGAGTCGCAGAAGATTTCACTTTCCGAGTCGCTAGTTAGCACCAGACCCTCTGATGGAGCCAAGTCTACACAAAAAAGGTGCATCAGTCTACTTTAACGCTCAGTAAACAACAAAAGCAGGTGTTTGTTTGAGGTTCTTCACATGGGTGCCATGCTCGCTGAGAGAAAGCTTCAGGCTGCATCATCAAATGTATATCATCAAGAGCCGCTTGCATCATTATGTTGCCAGAGATCACTGAATTTCTGTGCAGTGTCTAGTGTTCATTGCTTAGTTTTACTTTTCAATTAGATTCAGTTAGAATACTCACCACCAGGAATTGTATTCAAACCAAAAAAGGCAAAACGTATTCTGACAAACTGTTTTTCTTTTTGATTAGACAGCACATTAGGGCTCCATCAATTAACTGTTATAGTTGATTAGCCAAGGACAATGTTTATGACATCATTGACATCATTTACTCAGAATAGCAGGAGTTAAAAACAAAAAACTATTATGTTTATAAGCTTTCTGTCACTCTGATTATTGTACTGGCTTATGTGGAGCTACAGGGGCAATATGACATTCATTATTTCACAAAAGAAGAAATCACATGTTACACAGATGGAGTGGTGAATAAAGAGTGCACCCCAGGCGAACTGATCCGCCCATCATTGCCTGTTCTACAATATTAGACATGAGATATTACTTGGCTGGCGCAGTGATTGTGTCTTGGTTTCAAATGATAGCTTGATTTAAAAAATACCAAACTTGATAGCTATTCAGCTTTTTGTGTTTAGCTAAAGAACTCCCATGAGAGCACCTCCCTGTCACCTTGTTTGATAGGGTCAGCAGCTGCAGCTGTATGTAATACAAAAGAATCATGGACACAGGCCACCCATTTAACAAAATGAATTTGTCTGGCTGTCACAACCTCTGCAGAAAACACTGTTAACTAGCTAGGCAACTGCCACAATCTGACATGTCCCTAGCCCACCTGGTCCCCTGTAGCTAAAACTTTTAGAACAGCTTAGCAATTTAGCATATTATGAATAGCAACCCATTGGCAAGCAAAAAGCAATTGCCAATCAAATGGCATGCTTTGATGATTTTCTTTGCATTTTTCCATTGTAACCCATTAGGAATACTACAAAAATACATGTTCCCAAACTTTTGCACAGGGCACATTTACTTTTTATTGTTTTTCCCCACTATGGTAAACACAGCAAATATACAGTGATGGTGCACTGAAATGTGTAGAAGTGTGCTCTCATATATTTACTTAGAAATTCAACAAATCGTAATTTAATTTAAAAACTTTTGCATATAATTGTAGGCAGTCACGTGGGTGATTTCAGCCAGTAGAATGATGTATTTATTATAAGTTGTAATTAAGGCAGCTCCCCAGCTTTACTGTGACAATGCAGACAATCTGGGAAGATGTGCCATCCTGGTTCACTCCAGTTACGAATCATCTGACCCATGCATTAACTGGAAACTCTTCCCCAAGGCCTAACTTTATTTGTGCTGTGCGGATGAACCAAACTCTGCTTTAAAAGCTGACCTTTTACCTGCACTCTCACTCTGTGGGTCAACGTTAGTGACAGGCTCAAGATCCAGTTCTAGTTCTTGTATTTCCTTTCGGGTCACTTCCTCTTGCGGAGCACCGTCCCCCTCCTCAGCTGAACCAGCAGCCGGTTCATTAGCATTTATATCTGCTGCACAAAGCCAGACATTCTAATTCATTCCAAAATATAATAATTTTTTTAACATTTCTGGGATATAATTTTGAGCCTATGTGCACTTTATTATAGTGCATATTCAATGTGTACTACAAACACTTTTAATAAACTCCAAACACTTACTGTTTCTCCTTACAGACGTTTGTTGTACATTACATCAAGCTACCATAAGGCTTGTGGTTTTTAGCTAACTACTTTTTGCACTTTATATTTTATGAAGTCCGTTTTGATGTGCTTGATAAAAAAGGTCACTTAAAGTTTAATTATGTTAACCATTCATCAACATAATGAAAGAATTGACAAATGAAATCAGAAAAAAACTATTTAGAAATCAGGCAATGGCTAAAACACAGCCTTAAATGGACATGTTCACTGTTAGGACAATAATTAAGAAGTTTAAAACAGCTGGAGCACTAGTGACTGTTACAGAGAAAAGGACTTCTCCAAGCATCACTGCTGGTGATCTGCAGTCTCTAAGAGATCCCAAAGTCTCTAAAACTACAATAATCACAACAGTTATGCCAAGAAACTATGTGAAAGGCATGTCAGCAGAAAGCCTTTTCTTTCATCTAACCACAACCAGAAGCTTCTGCAGTTTGATAGACAACACAGGAACTCTGACCGATAGCAGGTTTCAGGTCAGATGAGACAAAACAGACACACAAAGTGGTTTGGCTTAAAACAAAAATTATTGTATAAAAAAGAACTGTTAAGTATGGTGGAGGATCTGTGATGTGTTGGGCTTGTTAGTATGTACCAGGAGATTTTAATAGTAAATCTGGCTGCCTCTCCCAAAAAAGGCAGAACTGGGACTTGACTGGCTTTCAAACAGGATTCTGACACACAGGTTCAGTGACCTAAGAATCAAGCTTTTGACATAACATAGGATTTAGAGGCCTGAAGAATCTGGAGTGATTCTGTAATGAGGAGGGGATTCCTTGCTCTGTATTCTCAACAGATATTATAGGAGAGGACTTATTGCTGTCATGTGGCACATAAACACTGCTCAAAGCAGCAATGTAGAGGTAGACATGACTGCAACATGTGGTTTTGATTAAATATATATTTATATATTTTTTTCTTAAGCTAAAACTTCATAGCAAAGTTTTGTCCTCATATTTCCAGTGCAACATTTAGAACTGTTAATCAGTAATGACATCTTATCATGACCTTCGTTTTAACCAGTCTCTATGAAAGATGGCTTAGTGTATGTAAATGTCAGCAGGATCTCTCCTCAGTGAGCATGGTATTTATCTAGTACTGAAAAAGGCAACAGTTTGCAGCATAAAGGAAAAAACTCCTGCTTTGTGATACACGTTTATGTAAGAAGCATTCATACTATAATAATAATAATAATTTTTACAGTAAAAAATTAAATGCATACAGCAAACGTACTCACCTGGTCTCAGACTCAGTAGAGCCTCAGGTGGTCTGGGCATGTCATGAATCACATGGTAGAGTGGCTCAAAATAGTGGTAAAAGGAAGCGGTCTTCTCGTTTATGGGCATACTGTCTATAACCTTATAATGAGAATGTGTTAATTCAACAATTTTCCCAAAGCAAATTTGTAAGACCATAAATAAAGAGTTTAGTCAGGCGTGTTTGAGCAGGAAAGTCACAAAACGGTTGGTTTAAGACCCTCCAGGATGGAGCTGTTCTAGAAAGGTCAGTTACAGAGTGGTCTCTCTCAAGTTTATACTGAAAAAGCAACAGATTTTAAAAGTGCATTGCATAATAAATACCTCCTGTGCAACTTTCTTCATCTCATCAACATAAGCAGCCATGGCATTCTCACAACTCATGTCTCCAAGCCGGTTCCAGGCATCCCTGCAATGAAAAGCCAATAATTCCTAAAATTTAGTCTTTCCCTAATTTGTAGATAGTCATTATCTCTCATTGTGGTTATGTCAGTCCACAACATGTTCTGCATACATTTCAGATGCAAACTAAACTGTTGCTGTCTGAGCTACGCACTACTCTCTTTTTATGTGGTTTAAATGCTAATAAAAGTTTATAATTATGTGAAAATAACAACTTCACCACTGATGGACCATAGTTTTCTTTTTATGTTCAATCTTATCTTGGATTTGATTGGCCTATAAAAATGTAACACTTTTCTGTAGATTTGTTGAGCAATAATGGCAGGTTGTTTCTGCCATTTAAACCAAAATCATACTGTACACACATACTGTACATACTGTATATCATAATAAAGAGAACATTTATTATTATTATTTCATAATTTTGATTTGGTGTCTCATACTGATAAGAAACTTTATCATTACTATGACTCAAGATCTCATCAAATAAACTATTATTTTATAATATTGGGAATTTATTTTCTAAACATTTTTTATAATTAATTGTTAATCAGATATTCAGACACACCTATGATTTACTTAACAAGTATGAGAAAACAAGTTAAAATTATGAGAAACAATTTTATATTATGACATTTAGTGATTATAAGATTGTGCAGTACTAATTATGAGAGAGCCAGACATAATTACTAGACATTAAGTGAATATTATAAGAAACATTCTCCATGTTATGAAATCTCATTAATGTAAGATATTAAGTCATAATTGTGAGAGATCACCTCATTATTATGAGATACTAAGTCAGAACGCTGGGAGATGTTTTCAGAGCTATGATTTATTAAATGCCTATTTTTCCCCTTGGTGGGAACAGGCTTCCATAGAAAAATGTCTGTGAACTGCTGCTGTGCTGTGTTTGGGAGAAAGGAGGGATTCTCTCTCAGTATTCACCGTTGGCAGCAAACCTCTGTTTTCCCCTTAGGGAAGCAGAGCTGTAACGTGCTATTAGCAGTGAACCCCACAACTCTCACCACTTGTAGCGGCCAACGGGGTCCCAGAAGCCAGGCCGGGATATTCTGCAGGGACCACACACAGCTTGTTTGTAGAGACCATAGAAGCGCAGCATCACTTCATATGAAGGCCTGTAGGAACCTGGTCAACATATTCAAAATATTAATGCTAAGTAAAACGCTACAAACATAAGAAGTCTGCTAGAATTAACTGACAACAAAGATTATATAACCAAAAATTTATATCACAGAACTTTAGATGATGATCACGGTGTGATATCGCAATGTAATATCGCAATATAAAAAGGTGAAAAAGTAATAAAACCTTTCAAAATAATTCTTGCTAGTACTAGGGGTGTAAGAAAATATAAAAATAATGAATATCATGATATTATGTTTCGTGATACTGTATTGATTCTCTAAGACACAGTATCGATACACAGATTCCTGGCAGACAGTGAATCAGTGTGTGTTGTGTTTAAACCTCTGACCACTAGATGGCAGTGTTGTAATCCATTTTCAGCTCCACTTCAACATTAACAAGCAGCACAAGGGCGCAATGCTATTGTAAGCTTTGGCAAATCTGTTCATATAGTGGTGTGTTTTAATGGTAGGATTTTGTGACAGTATCTGTTGTAAAAGGCACATATAAATAAATAAGTAAATCAATAAACCTTGACTGCACTATTAGCTCTCGTTAGTAGTAATTGCTGTAATTTTTTGTCTAAACATCATTATGTTTCTTTATGGTTTGGGGGGGATTACCAATCTCTGTATAAATAATTGCATACTGCATGTTTAATGGACAAAATCACACAAATAATACAAAATCATGAATTCTTCTTAAACACTGTATAGTGTAAATAAAAACAAAATGCAATGACTGTTTTTTAGAAAAATAAAAAATGGAACAAAAGTTGCAAGTTCAGGCTACATAATATCATGAAAAAGCTCAAAGAATCTGGAGAAATCTCTGTATGCAAGGGACCGATATTGGGTGGTCGTGACATTGGGACCCTTAGGTGGCACTGCATTAAAAACAGACGCTATACTTTAGTGGAAATCACTGCATGAGCTGAGGAGCAATTCCTGAACCCATCATCTGTGATGAACACAGTTCCTCTCTGCTAAAACTATACCACACAAAGAGGAAACAAGATATAGACAGACCCAGAAACGCTGCCGCCTTCTTAGACCTGAGCTCGTTTAAGATGAACTGTAACAAAGTGAAAAGTGTTCTGTGGTCCGACCAATCAAAATTTTTATTCTCCGGGCTAAAGAGGACTGGGGCGATCTGGCATGTTATCAGCGCATAGTTCAAAAGTCAGCAACCGTGATGATATGCATCAGTACACATGACATGCATGTTTCGGCACGTATTACAACAGCATGGCTCCACAGTAAGAGAGAAAGGGTCCGGGTGCTAAACTGGCCTGTCTGCAGTCCACTGCTGTCACCCGCTGAAACCATCATCATTATGAAAAAAATAAAAATACAACCCTGAACTGCTGAACAGCTGAAATCTTATATCAAGCAAGAATGGAAAGCATTTCATTTTCAAAACTACAGCATCGTCTTCTCAATTCCTTAACAGAGCGCTGCAGAACCTGTTCTATCTTTTATGAAATTTGTTGCTGGCATCAAATTTAAAATTGGCATATACTTTTGAAGAAACAATAAAAAGGTTTCAGTTTGAAATTTTGATATGTTGTCTCTGTAATGTTTTCAATTAGCTTTCTGGAAAAAAATACCTTTATTTTTGAAGAAGAAGAAACGGAAAAAAAGGTTGAATTACAGCACATGGCAGTTGTATACTGCATTAGCTGGTGTTTACTGCGGGATACTTGCCGTTTTTGGGCAGGTTATGAATGACATCCACTGCTGCCTGAAAGCGCCTCTGACAGTCTTCTTCGTGGGTCTGAGCTGGGGTGGGTCTGTGTGGCTCTATGGTCTCCATAGCACAAGCTGGGGGGCTGTAAGGCCCAAGTCTCCTATCAGAGGAACTGAATTCAGTTAAGCTTTTAGCAGTTAGTGTAAAACTCACACTCGATATCAAGTTTGCTTGATTTCCTTTTTTCTTATTGGTTATCCTTGTTCCACCTTAAATGGTGCAACACTTAAAGTGGAACGGGATATTAGAATAGCTAGCTTCAGCTAACCCGAGCTCAACTGTATGCTGTCTAAAGTTAGCTTCTTGTGGGAATCACCGTTCCACCTTAAATGGTGCACCATAGGAAGCTAACTTCAGCTAACCTGAGGCGTCGGAATATAACTACAGGACCATTTAAGGTGGAACGGCGAATCTGAATGCGAAGCGAACTAAATCTAACCTAAAGCGTTAGAATATAACTACTAGACTTTTTAAGGTGGAACGGCGAATTCGAACACGACGCTAACTGAAGCTAACCCAGAGGCACCAGAACGCAAGAGCTGCACAATTTAAGGTGGAACGACGAATTTGAATAAGAAGCCAACTTCATCCACATCTTTCTTCAGGTTTACGCTCAATAACGGGTCACTTCTGCACGGTCAGCGAGGGTCATCCGTTTATCATCGAATAGTACATAAGAAACTCAAACAGGCACATATATGTTTCAGACTAGTGTTAAGAAAATGCGATGTTTGCTCGGCTAAGCTAACGTTACAGATTCAGCTGTCAGAGTGTGCGCGGTGGGCAGAGTCCACTGAGTGCACTCACCTCACCTGCTGTCCTTCTGTCTGACTGTACAGAGCCCGCTTTACACGTTTAACATGAAGAAGAGCCCATGACAAGAAGCTGAGCAGACTGTCCGAGTGACAGAGCAGCCAGACGGACACAGACACTGATAAAGAAAAGGCAGCTCCGCTCATAAGAGAGATTACATCTGATCTCTGAAATAAACTGCTGTGAGTTTAGTTCCGGCTCCTGTCACGTGTTAAAGTCGAAGTTCATGGGAGTAAACAAAACAGCGGTTCAGAATCCCAGTCCCTCACTTTTAGGGTTAAACTTGCTCAGCAACACATAACATGACTGCCAGATTACAGCGTGGATGATACGTAAGCACAGGGTCAGTGCTGCAGGTGGGAAAAAATCAGAGAGCCTCACTTAAATACGTTCAAACATAAAGGATGATGAATGTTTAGCACCCAACCCTGCTCATAAACACTGGATTCATAATTTCGGACGCATTCTCAAAGTAGTTTGTTATTAGCGAGTGGCTATGAAGTCCTTACCTTTTATATTGATGTATGTTGGTACATTGGTGTTGTTGTGTTATACAGGCCGCTATGATGAAGTTGGCCGCTAGAGGACAGCATTGTTACACAAAACGCGCTCTGTGTCTCCTTTAGGTCGTCTCTGTACTAACATAATGACAATATTATTTCATAAAAATCATTTTTTTAAATCACCAGCATAACAAGAGGGCCTTCTTTGGGTGGGTGGGAAGTCAGTTCAAGTCATGACACATTTTTATTAAACTAACTAGCCAGTAACCACGCTGATTTAAGGAACACACAAAGGGGCCCCATGCATGCAGATGCAGACAAACACACAGAATTAAACCCAGGGCTGTCATGAGGCAAGACGGATACCCACCGTACCACTGCGCCACTCCTTCCTGAGAATGCATTTCATTTTTTAGAAGTGCACACCTTGTATCTATACTTTGTTAGCCCCTTTTACCCAGTTATTCAATGATCAGGACCCTACAGGACCACAGAGCAGGTATTATTTGGGAGGTGGGTGATCAGCTATCATCTCTGACTTTACATCTACAAGGTGGACCAACAAGGTAGGCATGTTTAATAGAGTGGACAGTGAGTGGACACAGTGTTTATTGTGTTTTATTCTATTTTACGGTTTTATATAGATGCTGGTAAAGAATGTAATTTAATCTATTTAATTAACTAAACAATGAAAGGACGGTTTAAATCAGAAACCACACTTATTTACTGTTCCTTTCTTCTGGAGCCCCCCGGTCATCGCCCGCATCTCACTCTTTAGCCTGGCGTTCCCCTCCTCCAGCTCCAGCTGACCCCGGGTCAGTTCTTTCTTGGACGTTTATCTAGCGCCTCTCAGCAGATCCGCTATACGTCTTAGAAAAGTTGCAGACTTAGATAGTCGCTGACTTTCTCCTCGATCTCGCGGCTGGGCTCCGCACTGATGTCCGGCTCCTCTTCCATCAATACCTGCGCCGTGTTGTTGGGGGCCAAGGGTCGACCATCTCAGAGAATTTCTTCTCTTACCCTCTCCTTACTCTCCGGTCGTTTTCGAGGGTTAGGGTTGGGTTAGGGTTATGGTTTAGTTCTCTGGTGAGAGGTCACTCTGGGGCTACAGGACCCAAATTCCAAGGCCAAGGTCTCCAGACAAAGATCTCTGCTGCCCCCTATCGACAGGCTTCGCTGCCGCAGCGTCCCCACTAACACTGCCTTCTTTATAAACTGGAGGATGAAAAGAGTATGGAAATCAGTAGTGTTGAAAAACACTCCATTGACAGAAATATCAAGATATCATACAAAATAATAAACATTGAACTTTATATCAATAAAAACAGAAAAAGAAAATAAAGGATGCAGCACATACTTTTACAACCATATATTAAGGACTTTTTACTCATTGTTTAAACCACCTTTTGTTTTTGGAGAGGAGAGAAGAATTTATGTATTATTTAGCTTCTTATTTAAATAAAAGTTTAGAGTTTGGAGTTAATATATTTACTTGATGAATTGTGAATGTAGATTAGAAGATAAATGACACTAAAGAAAGGGTAAAAGCAGAGAAAAATAATCTCAACAGGTCATCATGTCCACACATACACACATAAGCTTAGACACAAAGACTTCATTGAGACTCCTGCTGACTCATCACAAAAAAATAAATAAACCTGCTGTAATGCAGACTAAAAAGCAAAACTAAACACATGTAAACATATGAATCCACATAAATGTCTGGATACATCTCACTCCCTCCAACAACTTGCCTTCTTCCCATGTTGCATCCTGGTGCCATCACTTCCCCAGGTAAACCATGCACATGTGCCCGACCCTTAGCAAGATGTAAAAGAAAACTGGATTCATTGGATCTGGCCGGCAACCCTCTTCCATGGTTCCAAGCGCTGATGCTCACGTGCCTGAAGGACAGGAAGCAGTTTCTGAACAGAATGATGGAAAAGGACACATACCTTCTTTAAAAACTCAAGGATGAGGAGAATCCTTCATATTCTCCATAATATGCATGGAACTCTAGGGAATATGGAAGTTAAAGACCAGTTGTAACAATGCTATAAAACAATGTTATTTAGTAGTTACGTCGTGACAACATTGTGACAACCTTATTTAGACAACGTAAACCTCACCACCGCTTGACAACATAAGAAGACAACGCTGTGGCAGCATTTTATATTTGCTGGTACCAAACAAACCCACTAGACACTGGATTCACCATTTCTGACTCATTCTCTTAGTATTTTGTTACATATGAGTGAATATGAGGTTCTGAAACTTTGTGTGTGTGTGTGTGTGTGTGTGTGTGTGTGTGTGTGTGTGTGTGTGTGTGTGTGTGTGTGTGCATTGATGTTTTGTTATAGAGGGCGCGATGATAAAGCTGGCCGCTAGAGGGCAGCGATGTTACACGCACTGAGAGTCTTCTCTAGGTCGTCTGTGTATAAAACCCTGCACTGCATATTAAATATGCACATACATGCTTGTTTAAACGTTTTAATAAATTCGCAGATAATAATAAAATGAATCAGATTTGAGCGTGTTTTTCATTCTTTACATTTTTGATACATATTTTTTTTTTTACTGTAAGGCGGCGCACAGGCTGCTGTATATAAATGAGATCAGGTCTGAAACACGTCTGAAGCTGCTGGGATGTGATTTCGTGTGTGGCTTTATCCGCTGACGGTGGGGGGTGGGGCGGGGTGAGGGGATGTTGTAGCCCGGATATACAGCATCGTGCAGCAGGGGCTTTAATGAGCCAGCATCGTTTACTGACGCACCCTGTTTCCGAGAGCGGAGCTGTAGTGAGGTTTGTAAAGAAGGAGAGGGAGAGAAAGAGGCGGTATCACTCGCTCATGTGCTAATCGGCTTCCTCTCAGCCCCTCCTGCTGCCGTGCTGAGCTGTGGGCAGGCCCTGGTCCTCCCTCTGTCAGGATAAATGACCAGCAGTGGCCGAAGAGAGGAAAGGAGTGAAATCAGTGCTGCTCTCAGTCTCGACGTGTTTATGAAGAATTCTCCTCCCCAGAAAAAGACGAGAACGTAGGGAGATGCTGAGCACGGGAAAGAAGAGCAACCCTGCGGAGGAGAAGAAGAAGAACGGAGCTGGGATGTCCCAACCCAAGACAGACGACCCTCTGATTAATTTAGGTAAAACATAAAGGTTTTCAGAGTAAGGGGTTCTGATGAACATCTACTCTCTGTGCTATAATGCAGTATTGATGGTAATGACTGGCATCACTAGGGGGTTGATTTTCTATTCTAAATATCAATATTGAATTCGAATTTTATGTTTTATGTATTGAAACCATCTCTATTCTGTATAACACTGATTATATCCTACACAGTTTGGTTTGGCTCAGATTGGATGCACTCAGGTGCCACTTGCTTTTGGTTGGCTTTTATAAACGACTCCTGAAACTAAACTACACTGTAATGAAAAATGATATGCACTGAATTGTTGTTGTTTTCCTTGAAGACTGGTTTACCTGACAAAACACTTCATGTGCTCCTGTGCTGTAAAGAGGTTTTAGGCCAAAAGCTTTATCTCAGTGTGCTGTCTTGGTTGAGATTTTAGAGACACTCTAGACATCTGGTTCCTATCACCACCACTGTGAACTATTCAGACACAGCACAGTACTCTAGAGCAGAGCATTTTAGATCAGGTCTTAGTGGACTTCCCCTTTAAACTTTAAATTGAGGCGAAACAAGATTTTTGGATCATTTCCCTGGGACCATTTATTTTTGAAATCATGTTGAGTGCATCTGGTTGTGGACTTCCGGCTGGCTCCAAATAACTCACATGAGCAAAACTAAGGATATGGAAAGTTAATTAGGTTAGAATATCTATGATTATAGTGTAGATGATGGCATGAAACAATAGGAGCACATCTGTGGTACTTATTTGCCAATCCCACGGTTCAGTCTTTGCTATTTTAATAGGAAAGATAAAAGAAAAGGCTCTAGAGCTGAAGAGGATAATTCATTTGGCAGAAAGAGAAGTGAGAGATCAGTAGAGCTTTGATTCATTACTGTGCACATTTTAAGTGGAACTGTCTACTAGATCAGTTTAGTATGAAACCAGTGATTATGTATGAGGAAACCTGTTAGTATCACATTACAGTGAGATTAAAAAGATCTCTGCTGTTTGTGGTTGGAGCTGTTCTCCATTAGAGAAGTTAGAAACTGGACCAGTAACGGTCAGAACCACTCCTTGCTCGTTACTTCTGGCCATGAAAGCTTCTGTTATTATACAGGATATATAGATACATTAGCTGATTACTGTATTGCTTGTGGAATACTGTACTACTGCTGAGTTGAAGGTAAATGTCAGGCCAGTCAGTTTATTGATTAGTCTGAGCTGCTTTATGCATTTAGTCACTAAACTCATGATGATTGTGTCTGAAATAAACACGCTGCCAAGTTATCCACATTCAATCCTACATACATCATAACTTTGTATCATATAATTTTGTCATTCATTTTCTATTCCATGTTTAAACTGCCAAATAAATTTATTTAAGCTATTTACCTCTTAGAGGGCTCAGTGAATGTTGGTTTAGGGGCTGACTGATAGGTGGTGTTGATAGAAAAAGGGCCAGAAGCAGGAAAAACCTCAGAACAAACTAAGCACGACAGTAGCTTAGGGATGGCTAGGTGCAACCACATACCACATACCACAGAACTTGTTCAATTTATTATCGGTCTCTGGAATTTGCACTCATTTTAGCATCAGTTAGCTGCTACTGAGCGTATGCAGTATGTTTAGCCTACTAATCTATTTTTAAACCTTCAAAATGACTTTTTGTCACTCCAACACCAATCACGTGCCGTCTGCCCTCTAAAACATAGTTTTTTATCATCTACACGTGTGTCAGTGGATCATCAGTTAGTCAGAATCAAACCTGTGCTGTGGTGTGTGGCACCGTTTATGTCTGTAGCCTGCTTGCTAAGCTAACGTGAAGTTACACCACAGAACAGGTTTAATGTTGGCCTAACTGTCTTTTCAGTGTCAGTGGCTGGTCTTTAGTTGAACATGTTCTGTGATGAGAAGGTTTATTATCATGCATGCCAGCTAAGCTAATCTTAGCCAGCTTCTAATTAGCTGCACTGTGTAACATTTAGCAGTTGTTAGATGGTTTGACCGGTTTTGAATGATGGCTTGAAACTTATGCACAGCGTTTACTTATTAGGTGACCATATAAGCAAACAAAACCCGTTTATTATTATTATTTCTTATTTTGCAGTAATGCAGGATAAGACGTCACCAAAGAAATAATAATTTGTTCATAACCACTTTATACTGTATTATTACCTGTATATTGCAGTAATGTTACATAGGTGTAAGTGGATAAAACTGTGGGCTTAGGGAGCAGATGTGAACC
The DNA here is from genome assembly GCA_021613375.1 of Megaleporinus macrocephalus. Taxonomy (NCBI): domain Eukaryota; kingdom Metazoa; phylum Chordata; class Actinopteri; order Characiformes; family Anostomidae; genus Megaleporinus; species Megaleporinus macrocephalus. Next base: position 18,588,159 of record CM038715.1, read on the forward strand.
ATTATTGTGCCTTAAGTTCTGACAGTGCAGTGGCTTTATCTGTTTAGATAATAGTAAACACAGAATGTCAGCTCTACGAACATGGAGAAGGACTTGTTTTTCTCTGAGAGGCTAAAGCTAGATGACCTCAAGCTGTGGAGCTATAATGGGGCAGGAGATAAGGGCTACAGTGTTTAGTGTGAGGTGCCTCCCTTTGTTGGCTGAAAGTGCCAAAATGTTCTCTGACGGACTGTTTAGCAAATAATATTGTGCCGGATTGCACCACCATGCCCGTGGCGTTGTTGTTATGGTTACACCCAAAAACAGTGAACACTGTTTGTAAAAAACTTTAGGAGACAAAGGAGTGATATGAAGGTTTTGTTGCAGTTATATTAAAGAGTGCCTTTTGTTTAATTTCGAACAGGTCAGGAGGTAATTTGAAACTGTTCACTGAATAATATAACAGCCCAGGCAGACTTCAGTGTTCTCTGTTAAACCGTCTGAAATAATAAATTGACCATCATAAAGTTTGTACCTTCGTCTGCACTTTTTTGTTGCAGTATCAGTCTTAGCAATACTGATGTCCTAAAAGGCTGCAGTATATAAATAAACAAACAAACAAAAAAAAAACTTTTTTTACGTGCGCTGTGAGCATCCTGACCAGATTTTTATAGAATCAAAGATCATTTATTCTTTCCAGGACAGTTTTTAACCCAGTCTTATTCAACAACTACATTTAACTGAGGACTCGTTCTAATTGGTGTAATTCTACAGACCAGTGGGACACCAGACCTAGTGTGATATATTGCTTACTAAATTCCTGTCTTTCTTTTAAGATTAATTAATGTGACAAAGTAATAAAACTTAGTGTGATATTATATTATGCATTTTTAAAGTGCAATTTGTAACCTACCTATTTGTTCTTTTGCTGCTTTGTCGTTTTGGCCTTGGGCTCACCACAAACATTGCACATTGGCTTCAAGCCAAAAGGTCTGCAATTCACTTGGCCTACATGATGGACTGTTGAGTAGGTCTACGTTAGCTTTATTTAGATCGTCTTCTAACATTTTATAATTTTCATCATTTTATTAGTCAGTAACCTAAAGATTAAACCTAATATGAAAAACTCACTTTTTAGCCACGTTAAAAGAGATGAAAAGAAATCAATTAAAGGCAGTTTCTTGGGCTCAGACAAGTGCAGTGAACACATAGACCAAAATAACTAGATGTATTGGGTTGTTATCTTATATCACCACTGTGGTTTACTGCATTTACTGCATGTCATATTACAGGATTTTAGATGCAACTTCAGTATTTTGTATTATGTATTTTGTCCACATTTGGAGCGGACACTCCCAGCTCTCTCTGTCTCTTTAAGCTTTTAGTGAGCTTAGGGTAATCTCTCAGGCCTGGGACCAATTTTAAGACCATGTCGATGTCAAACAGACGCTGATGGAAATTGTACTGCTTTTAGTCTTTTGTCCCTCCTTTCAAAAGTGGCTATAATAATGGACCCCCCCCCCCCTCTCTCTTTAGGTGTGCAGGATGATGAGGATGTGAAGACGATGCTGCAGGGCTCCACTATGCTGAAGGTCCGTTCTCCTCGTTGGCAGAGAAAGCGTATGCTGAAGCTGCAAGACGATGGAGTTACTGTGTGCTGCGAGTCCAACAAGAGCTTCAGCAAACCCAAAACCTGTGAGTCATCTTTACCCAGGGGGCCATTGGTTGGTGGGAGTTCAGAGCTGTGGGGCGTGTGAATGGGGGCTGAGGTCTTATAAAGAGGAATTGGCTTGCAGGACAGATGTTTGTATGGATAAATATGACTGCACAGTGTAACACTTGTTAAGAATTTTTGCAGCATTGACTTTTGTAATATTGCATCACAGAAAACTGTAATATGCAAATAAACTAATCACAGTTTTAATTGTTTACATGGACTAGTTCTAGAGTAGTGCTTCTGTGGGTGTTTTGGAAGTTATTCATATGATCAAACTTGCCTCAACATACCACATCCCCTACTCATACCGATACCTGATCCACAAATGTAGGCCAATACCGAATAGCAATACCGTTATGACCTATATATAACAAAACTAACATGTAAGTCCTAATTAGACATTCATACCGCTTTTCCCTTCTGATTCAGATGCCTGATCCTAAAATGTAGGCCAATACTGAATACTGATGCTGTTTAGAAGCAGAATAACTATGTTTTCTATGTTATATGGAAGATGTTTGCAAAAGGTCAGTATCTACAGATCCAAGAGGGCTTAATAAAGTAGCACAGCTTTAAAGTCTATTCTTTTAAAAGATAAAGATATATATATATATATATATAGAGAGAGAGAGAGAGAGAGGGAGGGAGGGAGAGAGAAATGCTCTTGCTTCTTTGTTCATCAGGGTCTATGCTGTTGCATTTTGTAGGGGATGGTTCATTTTCTTAGGAAGTGTTTTGACTTCATTCATGCATGATTGTTTTTTTGTTGGAATATGAGAGTTTTTCTTTCCGTTTAGGCTGGTGCACGAATGTCAAGAGATTTCTTGAACCTAGCTAGAGACAAGATCCTTGCATGAGGGAGCCAGAGCTGCATTCAAAGAACTATTATAAACATTTCTAAACTTCTTAAGTCAGTGTAAGTCATTTTTAGACTCTTTCTTCTTTATGAACACTGACTTTAAAGAATAAACAGAAATAGTCTAATATCAGAAAGACAGCAGAGATGAGGGACACGTTAGTATTAAACCTTTAGTAATAACAAGATTCAGGATATGACCCAGCTTGTGGGTAGGCCACATGGGAGGCCTTATATATTAAACTAACTACACCGAAGTGGCACTGAAAAGGTTGATGGCAACATGTACAAGGACATAAGTTCACCAGCAGCGATATGTTTGCAGTTAATGTCACTATAATATTTGCATGCCCTTCCTCCCCCTCACCTGCCCTGTCATATTGTATGAATTTCAGGTAAAAGTTGTTGTGCCTTTTTCATTCAGCTGCATTTCTGATAGAGACATAAAATCAAGCTTCTTTAATAAGATTTCTAATTAGAAGTGTTTTTGTTATTCAGTGACCTAATATTGAATTAAAATTTTCTGGAAAACATAAGCATTTACTTGTTGAATTATAGATATTAGATATATTTAGAAAACTTGAAATAAAATATCTTTAAAACATAAAATGTCTTTATTATGCAAATTATTAGAAAACAGATGTAGATAATATCTAAATAAGCCTGTGATGTGTAAATGTGTGGGGCCTCAAGACCCCACAGCTCAGTGATGCAGCTGACCAGTGGAGGTACACCACAGACATTGCTAGTGGACATTGTTAGTGCTTTGCTAACTAATAGCTTAACAGGCTAAATGCTATCATTGTGCTGAGAGTCCAGCAGTTTCGTCTGCTCCCTTAACAACTATCTGGACTAACATTGACTCAGATGAGTGATTACTGAAAGAACCCAGCTTAGCCATTTAGGTAAGGATGTCCTGTTACCATGTTGTTACAATAAAATGAAGTGTTAGTGTTAAACATTTAGCAGAATTTACATGTTATGGTGTCGCTCTGTGGTATTGGCATCCCCATGTATTGCCAATACTGATAAATACAGTACCAGTAACGGTGTAAAGCAGTCAAACAGTAAATGATTTCCAACGAAATTATGCAGGCTAGCCTTTCACTATGTCCATATATTTTATACTACTGTACAACAGTTAATTATATGGTAACAAAGTTAATTAAGGTTGACAAGCAATTAAAATTCAAGTCAAGTTTATTTGTATAGCGCTTTTTACAACAATGTTGTCACAAAGCAGCCTTACAGGAATTTTAAAGCATGAAAAACGTGAAATCACACACTTTATCCCTTGTGAGCAAGCCAGAGGCAACAGTGGCAAGAAAAAACTCCCTCAACTCAAGGAAGAAACCTTGGGAGGAACCAGACTCACAAGGGGAGACCCATCCTCCTCTGGTCGAACAGTATTTACAGTTTAATAAACTAAAGCTGAGTCTAAAGGTAAAAGCTTTAGAGGCTGTACAGGTGCTACATCAGGTGGGTGATACAGTGATGCAGTCAAGGTGGAGCAAATGGCACAAATGGAGAGCTGGTTGGTGCTGGGTGACAGGGGGGCTCTGGTGGTCAGTCCTTTACAGTATTCGGCGGGACAGGTGGGCGGTTATTACCTCAGAGAGAGAAAAGAGAAGGAGTTAGTTCTGGTTTAGGTTAGTACAGAGACTGAGTTAGTTCTGGTTTAGGTTAGTACAAAATTGCTCATATTTGCCCTTTAAGAAAGTTTTAAAAGCTGTGTACGTTTTATAACTATGGCTTCATCACAGTGTATTTCTACTAAATGTAGTGTTCACATGATTTTCACGAGGTGAGCACACTTTCCAGTCATCATCACTAGCGTCCACTGAAAGCAGCAGTAGATGTGTTTTCCATCCAGTGCATATCAATATCAAACATTGTGAGTCAGATGGACTTTTAAAACATTAGGGAGCTGAAGACAGTTTCCCCAAGTGGAATAGACCAAGACTGAACCACAATGCTGTAAAGATCCTCTTACCGTGACAACACTGGCTTGGTACTAATGTCATTAATTTGTGGTGTCTAAATATTTGTTCCCCATTAAATAATTTTGTTTTTTAAACATGCTTTTTTTGCTAATTTTACGTGTGTAAAATGAATACACTGGACATTAAATAATAATAAAAAGCACTGTATAGCTAGTGGTTTGAATGGTTGTAGTCTCTCGTGTGCTCTCTCTTTTAAATTGTGGAGACTCTCGAATGACAATCACTATCCACTTTACTGTTGCTTGTGTTAGTGTGCTGCTTGTTGATTTATATGTAGATCTTCCCCAAGCACTGTCTGGTGTAGTCTGATGAAGGTGTTGCTTTAAAATCCATTTAAAAGTTGTATTTTTATGTAATCGGTGATTCTGTTATAGCACTGCAGAGTGAAGGCTCTTTTCTGAAAGGTGGGGAATGTTTAAATAAACCTCCTAATTATGGCTGTATAAACACCCCAGTGCCCAGGTCTACTGGCAGCAGCTCTGTCTATCATTACAGGCCTGGTCTATTTGTAGCTCAGACAGGGGGGTATCCCTCCAAGCTAATTACAGGCCATGATGGGGTGGAAAGAGTTTGACCCTCCACTTTCTGGTTTCTTCCATATGGCTTACATGAAGCATAATCATTGGTCTGGCAGCAGTGCAGTCTGAACATAGAAAGCTAGCCTTCAATTGCTTGGAGTCGAAGAAGTTATGTTATTTTGTGATGTGGTCAAGGTTTCCTTCATATATGTACACACCCATTCAGAGGTTCTAGCTTTGGCACAAATGAATGTGCATGGTTGGCATCCCTCTCTAGAAAAGCATTGCTCGATCTGACAAATTTTCACATTTATTAACGCGATGCAAGTCACAAATGGCAAAAGATGCAGCAAAGACCCATGCGTGCTTGTTCTAGTGTGGAAACTGCTGGTTGTTTGGGGTTCGCAGGTTGAGGTTCAAAAAAGAGACACTGTATGCAGATTTAGAGACCTGTCATACTGATTTAAACTTAAAAGCTTAATAAAAACGTTAATCTCTTGTTTTTTGTGTTTTCCAGTGTTAAATCTCACAACATGACTGAGGGTGTTACTGCACCAGATATCAACAATCTGATTGGTTGCCACTTTTTGTGAGATGATGTGCCTCAGTTATATGTATATATTGTCATCTCTCGTCTCTTTATGTCCCGTAAAGTATTAAAAACATTAAAACAAAAAAAGAGGCAAAGAAATTACCATGGTATCATTTACATCATATATATACTGCTTAAAATTTCACCTAACCTAAAAAACACATAGTTACATAGTCAAGGTTTTATGCTCAGTAGTGTGGCGGTAACAGTAGACATAAATGCCGAAATTTTTTAAAAAGTTTTTTGCGTCTGTAACATTGAAAAGGAATGCACTGAAATGCTAAATATATGGCCAAACCTTTATTAAAGGTCATTACACAAGTATAGTATTTGTAATCTGCCAGGTTTTTTTGTAGCCTGCATGCAGAGTTATAGTATATGAGTTGGAACTTGAGTCTGAAGATGTGTACAGGTGTTGCTTGGGCTGTGGGGTGGTTATCTGGGGTAGCAGTGCTTTGTTCCTTCAGTCCTGTTAAAGTGTGCGGCTATTGATGACCTGCCTGCAGTAGCGTTGGGTGGTAGTCTCCACTTGAATAAAAGAGCTTTTGTCTAAAGTGCTGTGTTTCCCTTAGTTCGTCTTAGTCTACGCCAACATTACAATGTTATCACATATAAAATACTTAAAGTTGTTAATATGGCAAGTCAAGCACCAGCGCATGTAAAAAATAAGATCTACTGTGAAAAGCCAATAATGTAAATGTTAAATTACTGCACAAGCCTACTTTTGATGTCCTGGGATGGGTATGTAGATGTGTAAAACCATGTCATTATGCAGTGGTTCCTTGTTATTTGTGCAGTATAGTAGACTCGCTGTCTGACTTCCCTGTGCTGTTGAAAAAACCCATCTGAGCTTTAGGTCAGGTACCGGTACCTCCTTGGGTTTGGTTATTAAATAAATATGAGGAAATATCAGGGGGATTTTCTGTGGTACAAAGACCTTCTTTTTATTTCTTACACTTCTATTTTTGCTATGATGTCCTGATTAAACAGCTTGTTTGAATACTTAACACACACCACTTTCACAGCAAAAATATGGGACATCTGAATTATTCATGATCTGTTGTATGTTTGTGTTTGGGGTGTTTCTGGAAGAAATAAAAAAAGAGCAAATAAAGATATGTATACAAATTATTCATTCAGTCAGTGTGTTGCTTGGTTCATTTAAACAGCCCTTCTCAGAGTTTGTTCACTGAATACATACAGATATAAGGGGATAAATGTATTTGTTTATCTCTATATTTGTGAGCCTACATATTTGACAGGTACATATTTGTGTTTTTCCTGTTACCCTTCTTTTACTTTTACCTCTTCTGTACTCGTTATTCTCTCTCTCTCTCTCTCTCTCTCTCTCTCACTCTTTCTCTCTCTCTCTCTCTCTCTCTCTCTCTCTCTGTCTCTCTCTCTCTCTCAGTCTCAGTGATGGAGGTGGAGTGTGTGCGTGAGGGTTGTCAGTCCGAGACGCTGCGCAGGCTCGCGAGTTCACTGCCAGAGGAGCACTGTCTGACCATCGTGTTTAAAGGTGGACGGAAGAGTTTGGACCTGCAGTGCCACAGCAGAGAGGAAGCACAGCACTGGACCCGAGGCATCCGCACCCTGCAAGAGAGAGTCAACAACATGAGCCAGACTGAGAAACTCGACCAATATCCTTTAGTAGCACTCATTCCTGACAAATCAGCCTTAAACCTTCTCCAAACATCCATACACACAGCACTGCAAACCGCATTCACTTTTCACGATGTTTGTGACATTAGTTAGAAATTAAACTCTCTTCTTAAACTAACAGGCAGTTGGAAATGTATCACAAGAATGAAAAATATATTGTCCTGTTATCCAACCCTAAAATACAGGACTTACCAAAACTGGAGCTCAGAAAATGTATTAAAACAATGGCACTTCATGACTGACATGTCATATCAAACATAAGTCTTTAAACGCATAATAAAATATGTTCTTCATGTAAATTCCAAATATATTATTTGTCAGCAGATTAAACAAGAAAAATCTAAAAAATGCTGCTTGCCTTTCAACTTCTTCAGCCTTGTATTCAGGAGAAACACCTTTTGCTGTTTTAATTTAAATTCAGTTAAGTTTGCTTTAGTTTCTCGTAGCTTTGGTAATGTTTGGGTATTAATTTGCCTCCAAATGTGCAGTGTTCTGGTGTTTCTTGGTCATCGTAGAGCTTTGACCTTTTTTGTTTTTCAGCCACTCTCATTGTCCTACTGAAAGGTTTCTTCAAACCTTTAGTTTATAGCAGACTAAAGCAAGTCGTCTCCCTGTATTTTGGACCATCCATCACTTCAGTTTTGGCAAGATGCCCTGCTGTCACTGAGGATTTGCTTTGAGTGAATTAAGTGGTCTTTTATCCAGAGAGGGTGAAGTATTTTAATTATTTACAACTAAGACTTAGAATTCCAAGTTTAAGGCTATTGCCAATTCTGTCTAAGCCGACTGTGTCCTCATTAGAAACAATATCTCTTATGTATAAACTTGGGGCGCCCATAGCACAGGAGTTCCTGTAATCCAAACCCGATGAAGGGGATGAAAAACTATTGCATTAAGCTGTATTTGCATTAAATGGTTTTGTTTGTCACTGGGATAAAGAATTGACAACCTTAAAGCTCAGGTAAACTTTCCACTCTAAGACTTCATCTGTCAAAATGAACAGCATCTTCATGTTATTTCTGATCAGGTGATTGATGAAAATGGCATTGATTTGCTCTTTCTTACTCATTATTACAAAGGATTGGATTGTTTGATGTTTGTTGAGTTTGTTGTAGTCCTGACCACATTTGGCCAAATCATGGCTAATCTTTTTTTTATTAATCAGTAATAATATCTGTGCAATTTTCATTGTTTATGTGGCATCAGAAGATTTGTTTTTTAGCCCTTGACTCCTCCTACCTGGATCCATGCATACCTGAGACAGGCAGACTTGAACCATGATGGACAGATGACGTATGAAGAAGTACAAACGCTCCTGCAGATGATCAACATAGACCTGAATGAGCAGTATGCCTTCAGCCTGTTCAAGGTTACACTCTCTCTTACTGCTCTTTACTGATCTGCAAAAGGATTAAGTTGACCATGAAGGTTAAGCAGTGTTATGATCTGATTCGAATGTGTACATGAATTTTGCTTAGGTAAAATGTTAATTACATTAATTAATTGCAAAAGCTATAATGCATTTAAATTGCAATATTGTATGTTTAGTTTGTAATATTTAAATCCACATTATATAAGTCATTATAGTATTAAACATAGCTAAAACTGTTAATATGGTGAATGATATCATATTTGGTTTATAGTTTATTTGTTTATAAGCAGTAGTAATTTTATTAATGTAAAAAAGATTCAGTGCCTTCTTAGGTTATTGTAGGATAAACATTTACTTGCTATTCTGAGTCTTAAATATATTGGGGGTTGCACATTTGCTACTTAAAGGTGCAGTATGTAAGATTTAATGGCATCTAGTGTAGAGGTTGCAGATTGCAACCAACTGAATACCCTTCCATCACTCCTTCAAGCATATAGTAGAACCTGTGGTGGTCAGGTTTTCTCTTCTTTAATGACGAGGATTTAGCCTCATTTGTTGTTTGGTAGCAATCACTGATTCTACATCCTTTAGCTGGTGCTGTTGCGCCGCCAAATTCAAGCTGCCGCTCCAGCAAAAAACTCTGAAGGCAGTCTTCATAGCTGGTGTTTGGTTTGTACATTTTGGGCTACTGTGGAAACACAGTACTGTGGAAACTACATTGCAGCCTCTGCTGGAAAATAACACGTGTCGTACGCTAATGATGATAACACAAAGTTGATAACAAGACAATTTTTAGTTACAGGTAATTATACACTAATGAAAACATAGTTCAATTTGTGATAAGAGTTCCCCTAAATCTTACTTACTGCACCTTTAAATTATTTTAAAAGTCTTAGACCTGTGTTTGTGTTTATGCAATAGAAGTGTGACCAGTCAGCGAACGGCCATCTGGAATATGGAGAGATTGAGCTGTTTTGTCGTGAGTTGCTGCGTCGCCCTGAACTGGATGCAGTTTTTCGCCAGTACTCCTCTAACGGCCGTGTGCTCTCCACTGTGGACCTGCGAGACTTCCTGAATGACCAGGGAGAGGACCACACGCTTGTGCACGCGCAGAGCCTCATTCTAACATATGAGCTCAATGAATGGGGTATGATCATGTATCTGCTTTATTATACATTCTTAGAACAGACTCTGTTTCTCCAATCCTCTGTTGTGTTTTACCCGTATGTAAGTGCTCTTCGATTGCAGTCCAGCTAGATCACACTGTTTTATTGCACCTGGGAAAAAAAAAAAAAAAAAAAAAAAAAAAAAAAAAATATATATATATATATATATATATATATATATATATATATATATATATATCACATTTTGTTGTTGTTATTGTTTTATTTTGACTAATAACACTTTTTTTTCCTAATAAACACTATATTGTGAATGCAATATAATCATTTTCAGGACTGTGCAATTCAATAATATTGTCAATATTGTCAGGGCCTAATGTGCATAGAATTCATTGACAGTTACTCATGAAATGGTTACTATGTATGCAACATTTTATTCAATCCCCAAGTCATCTCAAGCCTAGTTGTTCAGCATTTATGGTAGTAGTGGTCCATAAGTATTTTCAAACACTTCAAATACTTCTAGGGCATTTTGTCTTTGTGTCAAAAGATTATAATACAATTGTTTGCCCATACCGCCCTGACCCCTATCATATTACGTGTTTTGTGTTTTGGTCAGCGCAGCTCGGAAGAACCAGCTGATGACGGCCAATGGCTTCACCATGTACATGCTGTCGAAAGAGAATGACGTATTCGATCCGGAGCATGGACGCGTCTATCAGGACATGACCCGGCCGCTCAGTCACTACTTCATCTCCTCTTCACACAACACCTACCTTACTAAAGACCAGCTTGTGGGCGAGAGCAGTACGGATCCGTACATCCGGTAAAACACCCACGTTTACTCACTCACGTGCACAAGTGCAGCACCTTTGAAGAGTGGATTCATTCACACCCTTTATGTTTTGTTTTCTGTTTGTGTGTGCGTGTGTGTTGTGCAGGGCACTTGGCCGCGGCTGCCGCTGTGTTGAGCTAGACTGTTGGGACGGAGATAAGGAGCCATTAATTTACCATGGACACACCCTCACTTCCAAAGTGCCTTTCAGAGAGGTGGTGGAGACCATCGCTGAATATGCCTTTAAGGTGATAAAAGTAGTTGGGCCAAATACTTTGATGTGATGTCTGTGTACTAAATATTGTATATACTGTATACTTAATATACTGTTCTAAATGTATTTATCTTCCTTATTCTATTACAACAAAGATATAATATTTAATACATTTAGAACACCCTTCTGGTAAAACTAGAATACATACACACAGAGCTTAGTGACACTGAGATTAATAACTGATCATCACACTGATTTATCTGTCTACTCAGGTATTAGCAGATCTCAATTGCACTGAGATAAATAACTGATCATCACACTGATTTATCGGTCTACTCAGGTATTAGCAGAGCTTAACAACACTGAGATTAATAACTGATCATCACACTGATTTATCGGTCTACTCAGGTATTAGCAGATCTCAATAACACTGAGATTAATAACTGATCATCACACTGATTTATCGGTCTACTCAGGTATTAGCAGAGCTTAACAACACTGAGATTAATAACTGATCATCACACTGATTTATCGGTCTACTCAGGTATTAGCAGAGCTCAATAACACTGGGATTAACAACTGATCATCACACTGATTTATCAGTCTACTCACGTATTAGCAGAGCTCAATAACACTGGGATTAACAACTGATCATCACATTGATCTATCAGTCTACTCAGGTATTAGCAGAGCTCAATAACACTCAGATTAATAACTGATGATCACATTGATTTATCAGGGTACTCAGGTATTAGCAGATTAATAACGCTGAGATTAATAACTAATTATCACACTGATTTATCAGGCTACTCAGGTGTTAGCAGATCTTAATAACACTGAGATTAGTAACTGATCATCACACAGATTTATCTGTCTACTCAGGTATTAGCAGAGCCTAATAACACTGAGATTAATAACTAATCATCACACTGATGTATTGGCCTACTCAGGTATTAGCAAAGCTCAACAACACTGAGATTAATAACTAATCATCACTCTGATTTATCAGGTTACTCAGGTATAAGCAGATCTTAATAACACTAAGATTAATAACTAATCATCACACTGATTTATCAGGCTACTCAGGTATTAGCAGAGCTTAATAACACTGAGATTAATAACTGATCATCACACTGATTTATCAGTCTACTCAGGTATTAGCAGAGCTCAGTAACACTGAGATTAATAACTAATCATCACACTGATTTATCAGGCTACTCAGGTATTAGCAGAGCTTAATTACACTGAGATTAGTAACTGATCATCACACTGATTTATCAGTCTACCCAGGTATTAGCAGAGCTCAGTAACACTGAGATTAATAACTAATCATCACACTGATTTATCAGGCTACTCAGGTATTAGCAGAGCTTAATTACACTGAGATTAATAGCTAATCATCACACTGATTTATCAGTCTACTCAGGTATTAGCAGAGCTTAATCACACTGAGATTAGTAACTGATCATCACACTGATTTATCAGTCTACCCAGGTATTAGCAGAGCTCAGTAACACTGAGATTAATAACTAATCATCACACTGATTTATCAGGCTACTCAGGTATTAGCAGAGCTTAATTACACTGAGATTAATAGCTAATCATCACACTGATTTATCAGGCTACTCAGGTATTAGCAGAGCTTAATTACACTGAGATTAATAACTAATCATCACACTGATTTATCAGGCTACTTAGGTATTAACAGAGCTTAATAACACTGAGATTAGTTACTGATCATCACACTGATGTATCAATAACACTGAGATTAATAACTATTAATCACACTGATGTATCAGTCTACTCAGGTGTTAGCAGAGCTCAGTAACACTGAGGCAGCTATGTGAGTTTTCTGTCAGTGACTCTCCGTGTCCCATGCTTAGAAAAAAGGAGCAGCATGCTTTGGGGGCGAGAGTTCATACATTGTATTAATAAGTACATTAGAGAAAATGTGAAACATTATATATACAATACATGAGATTAATATAGAGTGCAAGCAAAGTTTTAAAAGGTACAGTTCACTCCTTAGTTTACTCACTGAGCACTTGATTAGGTACACCTCCTTGTATCTATACATATTGTCAATTTTATCAGGTCCATTTCTCATGTAGAAGCACTTTGTAGTTCAACACTTACAGACTGCAGCACCCCAAAGGACCACCACAGATTTATTTGAATGGTGGATCATTGTCAGCGCTGCAGTGCCATGGTGGTGACGTGTTAGCGTGCCCTCTGTCCACTTTTAGATACCGTGGCCTCTCACTGTAGTACATACCACTGCCAACACTGGTGACTTTCCACCTGCATTCTTTATGTTCTTACATTATATACATGCATTTACCACAGCTATGCTATCTGCAGGCTGCCATACAGAACAATATGAAGTGTGTTGTAATAAGTTTGTGTAATTGTTGTGTAATAATCGTGTAAATGTTTTGCTCTGTCCTGCTCCTGTGTCTGTTCTCCAGGCCTCTCCGTATCCTTTGATTCTCTCTCTGGAGAACCATTGTTCGGTGGAACAGCAGGCCATCATGGCCAGGCAGCTGCGCTCCATCCTGGGGGACCAACTGCTCACAAAGCCCCTCAGTGACTGGCCCTCTGACACCCTGCCCTCACCGGAGGTACTGCGCAAGTAAACGCATGCTGCCATTTCCATATTTGTGATCTGTCTGTTTATCTATTTCCTCATTTCTTTGACGTTCCGCTCTTTTTCATCTTCAGCTATCTATAATTATTGTTTCCTTGTTTGACTTTCCAGCTTCATTGTTTTTCTTTGAGTTTCCGCTTAGCCTCACTGAGCCATATGCTCATAATGCTCGGGGAGCCATGTGTATTATTATTTTCTCTGTCTTAGTAATCGTGAAATGATGAACGCCTACGTGTGTCCTACTGCCATTCTCTGTGAACCAGATTTCAACTCCACTGAATTATTAAATTATTATAGTTAAATAGTTTTGCACAATTCTAAAACAGTTGCTCACAGTGCAGGTGATAGGAACCAGATGTCTAAAGCCTGTAATGCCTCTAAAAGCTCCCTTAAAGAACGTTATTACATAAAAGGGTTACAAATGTGCTGCCAGATGCCTGAGACAATGGGTGTGTTTACAGGGACTTGGCTAATTAGATAATGGGAAATTCTGGGTTTGTCTATGTTGTGTAGCTAGTAATCTGAATTCTGCGAAAGTGATATGCACATAACAAAAGAAAATATGAACATACATCATCTGGAAGATAAAGAATATTTAAATCCACCTTTTCAGCGCCACACCAAAAGTGTTCTGTCTTAAATGCTGCTGGTTTATTTCTGGTTTAGATTCTGGACTTATGGTCTGTTTCCACACATGTGCAGACTGAGAACACCAAAAGAAATCCGTACTGAGAAATCCGACTACTGAGCTAAAATCCAGCTTCCTTTAAAAGTGTGGAGCAGAGGTCTTAATAGCAACATTTCTTGATGCTTCACTGAAAATGTAATAAATAAACATACCAAGCTAATAAATCAATAAATCAGTAAATCAATTAAAATAAATAAATAAATAAGTGAAGAAATTGTACCCTTGTAAAATAAGACTGCCCATATAAAGTGTTTATGAACACATGTAGTGTGAAATGAGGTTACTAATGGTTGTTAAACAAAATTATTAAGCTATTACAAAACAGGGCAACAGTGACTTGTTAGAAAAACAGAAACCCACTTTCATTTGTACTGATACAGCTCAGATTTAGTTGTTTACAGATGTTTACAGATGTTTACAGATCTGTTATCTTTAATACATATCCAACACATATTAATGTGTTATTACTCTTTATTAATACTTTATAAATTGTGTTTATGACCTTAATAACAGCCATTTGTAAACTAATTTATAACTCTTTATGAACCCTTTATAAAAGTAGTTTTATTGTTAAGTGGTACCAAATAAATAAATAAATAAATAAACTTATATATATTCAACTTTTAAGATTGAAAAGACACAAATTAGTTGAAATAAAATTTTAATTGAGGTTATATGGCTTGCATGCATTGTGTAAATTACTTTGCCATAAATCTGGAGCTTTCTGACTGGCAACTTTTACATACACTTTATACTCTCCCTGTTCGAGCCTGTCCCAGCTAACAAGAGCTGATACTCCTGTAAGTAAGCTTTTTTAGACCTCTAAACAGGGAAAAGGCTGGTAGCAATGTGTGTGTAAGAGGTCCTGTTTGTGTAAGCAAGGTGTTACCCTCTGTGCATGTGGCTTCCGCGCCAGTATATTATGAATTATTGTTATCAGTGTTTTAAGGCAAACACAGTATTGAGTGTTATCAGCCACAAAATCCACCAACCAGCCACCTCTCAGCCACCACTAGTCATGACTGTTTCTGAATTAGCAAGTGGTCATGTCAGAAATGAGGTTAATACGTATTCTGTTCATCTGCCCTTCACTTATTTAGTAAATCGTATGTAATTTCCTAATCCAAACTTTTGCATGCAATACTGACATTAATGGTGTATCTTAGACCCATTCGAGTAAATATTTGAATAATGCTTTCGCAAAAGCATTAAAAGCATTAAAATACTGGAATGTGCAAAGTATATATATACGGTTAATGCGTGTGAGTAAACAACAAAAAATGCCATTGGCTGATGGGCAACACACTTGGTAGCACAGGCTACTCTTTCTACCAAATCCCCCAGCACTCTTAGGTTTTTATTCAGAACTGCTTGAGGTGAGAAAAAACTGATTTGGAAATATTATATTGTATATTGATTTGCTGTGCGTGTTTGTTCGTGCTGTTAGGAGCTGAAAGGGAAGATTCTGGTGAAAGGAAAGAAGGAGCGAGTGGAACAGGAAAGCTCCAGCTCATCTGAGTCCAGCTGCTCTGAGGACGAGTCTAAAACTCAGGGTAAAGCCAAGGCAAAGAAAGAAGGCAAGAAGGTGAGTCCACACAGGCCACTACACACACTGCTTTTATATTTAGTGTGGAATAAGTGTTTTGTTTTTGTACTAATATAAAACCAGATGAGTTTTCTGGAAAAATGTAAATGGATCAGAAAGTTCAGCCACAACACCAGAAAACAAAACTTTATCAAATTTTTAAACTCTTTAGCTCTTTTTGTGCTCAACTCAAAAACATTCACAGAGCTTTGAAAAGCTGTACTCAAATCATACTATTTTGGCTAGTGACAGTTCTTATTGTTACATCCTGATTTCCATACTTTGAGACACATTTACTTTAAAACAGTGGGATCTAACTGCCTTGTGGCCACAAGGGACAGAGATTCAGGGTGTATCTGAAATAGCCTACTAGGTCACCATCTTACCAACGCCCTGTGACGCAAGATGTCAGACCACCACTGTAAAAGTCCTGTTATTCATTAAAAGCCAAATTCTGAAACATCATTTTACATAGTTTTTGTGACATGGACCTGCGTTTTTGTCTAACTCCGTACTCAGATGGTGTCGAGCTGTAGCTCTGAGAGGACGAATCAGGAGGAACTTAATAATTTTTTACCTCAGATGTCGCTCTAACTGGCCTTGTGATGGACTCGCGACCTGTCCATAATGTACCCAGTTTTGCCCGATGATGCTGGGATTGGCTCCAGCCCACACCACCCCAACCCCTAAACCCGAGTAGCAGGATAAAGCGGAAGATAATGGGTGGATGGATAGATTAATGGATGAATGACTGGATTTTTTTTCCTCTGCTTTGAAATAATCAGGGGCTCCAGCTGAATCATGTGCTAGTTCAGTGTGCTGCAGTCTCCCTATTCAGTAGGTTGTCCGGGTACCGTTCGTATACTACTCAATGGCTAATCGGACAGTATTTGGACTTACTAGCTTGAATACTGGTTTCACCTACTAAGTAGTAGGCAAGTAGGCGATTTGGGACGCCCCCTTAGGCTCACGTCCTGCTGTAAAATGCAGGGGTGTAACTAAAATAAGGCTCCCAGTAGGCAAGCATGGCTAGTATGACCAAATACTGAGTAGCCATTGAGTAGTACACAAGCGTTACCTGGATGACCTACTGAATGGGAAAACATTTTTAACTATGCGACTGCAGCACACTGTGCTATCCCATGATACAGACTGAAACATGTTGTGTTCTCTAGTGACGTGGGATTTTTTAAGATTACATTTGAATCTAAATCAAAAAGAATAAACAAAACATTAAAAAAAAAATTAACAATGTAAATGTAGAGGTTACGACGGTGACAGCCAAAATAACAGTCCTATGAATGATCCTTTATGTTTAATTAGCTTATTACAATCTCAGTAAATGCCTTCTGTGTAAAATAGATAATTGGAAACACAGTTTGATTTAATTTGGTGGAATGGTCCTTATTGTCACTGGTCCATATTGTTACCTTGTATCTTTTAAGTCAGCGGTGACCAACTCTTCTCCTGGAGATGGACTTTTCAGCAGATTTTCCTACTGCTCCCCCTGACCTAACTCACCAGCCAGTCAAGGACATCTGAAGATTAGCTGTACAAGGTGTGGCAGATTGTGGTGGGACTAGATTCTGCCGGAAGGTCACCAGGACAAGAGTTGGTCGCTAGTGCTGTATATAGTTACAACATTAGCATACATTAAAATGAAAAGCATTTTTCTTGTCTCTACAATGTAAGTTTTTATTGTTGTTTGTAAAATTTGTTTTTTAAATAATGTTAAAAGTCAACATAGAAAAAAAGACTAAAACATAAATAAATAAAATAAAAAAAAAACAAAACACTTGCGAAGTAAACTTACCAAAGTACTAGATTTCAGCTGCAATCTCACAAGCAAAATGTCAATATGTTATATACTGATATATATACTGATATTTCAATCAACCTGTTTGTTTGTGTGTACTTGAAACTGTGTCTGTATGTGTTTGTGCTCAGTGTCCTGTTTGGTTCCTTTTGTGTTCGTGTTTCTGAGTCTTTGTCCACCTGTCTGTCTGTGTGTGGTGCTGTGTGTCTGTTACTACCTGCTGCTCTCCAGTGCACGTGTGCTTCTCCTTCGAAGGTGTCTAAGCTGAGTCCAGAGCTTTCTGATCTGGTGGTGTACACTCGCAGTGTCCCCTTCAAGAGCTTTGATCAGGCAGCCCAGAAACCTCCAAATGAGATGTCGTCCTTCTCTGAGAGCGAGGCCCTTAAACACATCAAAAACTCAGGTACACCTTTACTATCAATTGGCTGTGCACCATTACTATCATTTTCATATGAATGCATATCTCTTGCTCTTTTCGAATGTGAGCTACTATTGATGAGCAAGTCTGCTGCTGCTTGTAAAAACAATACAAACCCACTTTTTTTGTACTTGATTTGTGAAATTATTGGTTTTGCTAAAGGCTGGCTTTCACAGTGCAACAAAAAGCTTACAGGAGCAATGTATAAGATGATGCAACCTGTCAAATTCATACAACACATCACCAGAATGTTGTGGTGTCTACTCCAATCTTAAGAAACACACCTCCCCTTCAGTGTTAACATTGACAGCGAGTCAGTCTAGAGCAAACACTGCAGGTTCAGCGTTAGTTTCCTTGCTGAGAGCTGTCACCAGTGGTGGAAAGCAGGGCGACGGTGTTTGCTATAATGGTCAGTTTTCAAATAATCTAACTGAGAGCAGAGCCCTCAACATGATTGACAGGAGCTTAGAATACACTGGTGGACCAGCAGTGCTAATACTTCAGCCTCTCATGTTGGACTTTTTCAATTGGACGCCTCATTGACTCGCTATCACCTCTAGAGGTACAATGTGGTATTATGAGACAGGATAGGCTAGTGTTAGTGGGTTAATATGCTCACTTAGGTAAATATACACAAATCATAGACATCTTTGACACCATCAAAACTGTAACTTCTTTACATACTGCTGGTAATTTTAATGTTGGAATGTACAGATCAAGACGTAGTTTACTGTAGGCACCTGTAGTGCTAGTGTCCCAGCTGGAGTCTTTGGAATATGTGCACTGTGTGAAGCCCCCTTTGTTTTGCCCTAGAACTATGAGACTAATGTAGCTAACAAGTAATGGAAGCTTATACACCACTGCATTGTACAAACTGCATACCTGAATCATCATGTGATTGTATAACTAAGTTATTATGTGTTCTCAAATAGATTGTTTGTACAGTCTCTGCCACTGTATGATGCATTATTATTTATAATGATTTATAATTTATAATTATACAAATGTACAGTGCTTAGCTAAACACAGCAGCAGCTACTTTTAAGCTTGATTTTGGTCATTTGTATATACTACAGTATGTCATTTGATGTTACTTAACAACTGTGTGGGCCAAGTGTGATGATTTCTGCATGAAAATTGCCTGATGCTTAGTGTAAGCTGCCATTAATTGTTTTTAATAAAGCTCCATTTTAAATCCAAAGTAAAAGCCTCTGGACATAGAACAAGAAAAAGTCTTAAAATCTAACCATCATTCAGAGCTGAAAAGTCCTGCAGTACATTTCTCAGCATGCACATAACAGGGCACTGCATGCATTTTCATTAGGTCCTCTCTTGTATGCAGGAAAGTTCTTTGTAAGGCATAATAGCCGGCAGCTGAGCAGGATCTACCCATCTGGTCAACGCCTGCAGTCATCCAACTACAACCCTCAGGATATGTGGAATGCTGGTTGCCAGATTGGTAAAACCTCAATTCATGTGGATCTAATATAACCTTAGAAATATAGTGAAGAGTAGAAATGCCATTCCAACAGCAGCCCAAATCCAACCATATGGTTCGCTATCTCCTGCAGTGGCTCTGAACTTCCAGACTGATGGGGAACAGATGGATCTAAATCGGGGGCGTTTCTTAACCAATGGTCGCTGTGGATATGTGCTAAAGCCTGGCTTCCTGTGCCAGCCTGACTCTGAGTTCAACCCTGAAAACACAGGAGGAGGACCAGGACACAACCCCACTCTCCTCACCATTAAAGTTAGTGCATTAACTGCTTAATGTGGACAAATCAAATCAACACTATTTTCCTCCCTAGCTCACATGTAGCCAAAACATGTCTAGTGCCCAGAGTTTTCTTTTTTTACATTTAACAACAACTGAAAGTCTATTCTAATCATTTAGCATGATGCAACTAGTGGTAACACTTTATTTTGATAGTCCACTCTAGATGCTTTGTAGCTGCTCAATCTGTCTTCAACCAACATTCAACTAAATATCTATTAAATGCAACCAAACGTAAAGTTTAATGTGAAAGATTCAATAAAATATAACTCTGTCCATAAACCTAAAAGCTTCCCCCGACCATAACATCATTCCTAATCCTAAACGTAACCTTCACCCTAAACCTTACCATTTTTTTTGTTGTTGTGCAAATGTATTTCTTTTAATCAAAACATCTGAGATGTGCTAGCCTGCAAATTATCTTTCCTATCTTATCTCTGAATAAACAGTTACTGAAGCAGATGTGAATCATGCCCTCAAGAATGTTACACACAGGAAGATGTTGTGACCCACCCAGAGTGAGCTGACAGAGTTATGTCTTGTCACTGAAGTGATATCTGAGACAGCTTATGCCTGGTTGGCTCGGATAATTCATAAATCTGTGTTGAAGAACAAGAGGAAGGACAGATCAAGGTTAAAGCCAAACAAGATAGTAGTGTACAAGCTGGAACATAAACAATAGGTTGAAGGAATTTACTTTAGCCTTTTCCACCACACACATACAAACACCACTACGTTTGTAGCAGTTGTAATGCTGTTTGTTGTGTTCCAGGTCATCTCAGCCCAGCAGCTGCCTAAGCCAGACACAGAGAAACTGAACTCCATCGTAGATCCTCTAGTGTGGGTGGAGACCCATGGGGCTACCATAGACAACAACAAGAAAAAGACTCACCGTATCGATAATAACGGTATGACGGCAGATCTTTATATGCCTACAACATCTATAATATATGTCCAAAGGTTTGAAGAACCCTGACCATTTAGTGTTTCTTGCTGTGAGAATTTGATTGCATTCAGTCTCAGAAGTATTGAACAGGTACTGATGTTGAATGGTTATTTTGTGGAGATTTTACAACCTGTGTGTGTAATAGAATGCCACTGTAAGCAGTGGGTGTATCTCAGAGTAGCTGAATATGATATTATAATATTAGTGCTGTGCCTGCCTAAAAGAAGTTTGTAAGTCAAATCGTATTTGGCTGTTCAACATGACTACTCGTCCTTTTTCCATATTATCTAGCAATCAGAAAATCTATTAGAGCAAAATTGAATTTGAACTGATTTGAATTGCGGGCTGTTTTAATTATATGGACATATAATATTGAGCTACCATTAGGTTTATAGAATAATGAGACAGACAGCGCATATCTTCTGTTTAAATTATGCTCCTATAGGCTATTTAGTTTTTTATTTCAACGTCAATATTAAAAATGATGTGCAAATGAATAAACATATGAAACTGTTTAAAATAAATTGTAACATAACTGACTTCATCAGCATGACAAGCTTACTTTGTTAGTCCTCTAGAAACATAAACACTCAAAGATGAATCTAAATAAACAAAAATAAAATTATTTAAGACCGCAGGCTTAAAAATAATTTTTTGCATAATTTGTTTTGAAATAATATTGTCTCATTTTTGTCAGGATGGATCAAGTTGTCTACTGTACTTTTTTTACATGTAATAAACAAATTTCAAACAAATACATAAACAAACTAAACACTTAGAAGCTGTTAGAAGGCTTCTCTGACTCAGGGTGGGGTTTGCTGCTGTCTAAGAAGTGGATCCCCCACCAGCTAGTGGAGGTGCTAATAGACTGACTGCCTGCTTTTTTATATATTCTATATAAATTCTATAGTAAATGATCCCAGATAATTGCAGAGCGGCTGCCAGACATTAGACTTCTTCTGAAAACCTGTTTATAGCTGTCCGAGTTTACCAATCACTCCAATTCAGATTCCCAGCTCACCAGTTAACCAGTGCAGGTTGTCACATACATTTTTTAAAATCATATCAAGAGCACCTCTTGTATTTCTTTTTAAAGAATATAATAATATATTTGTGGTTCTTATTTGATGATGATTATCTCTATTTATTTTTGTAAGCTTATGTATCTTCTGTACCTAAAGAATCTCAGTTGACTGAAAGGTCTCAGACTGATGATTTTACTCATCAAGAAGCAGCCCTACATAATATTATAATATATATAAAAAAGTTTTCTCCTGTGTTCTATTCTCCTGTGTCTCTTGTGTTCTATATATGTTTGGATATTCTTTCTGTTTCTACCCAGGCTTTAACCCCAGGTGGGATTGCACCTTTAAGTTTCTGTTGCATGTGCCGGAGCTGGTCCTGGTTCGCTTTGTGGTGGAAGACCACGACTACACTGCCAGGAACGAATTCCTGGGCCAGTTTACACTGCCTTTCACCAGCTTACGGACAGGTCTGCACCTCAACCTGTGTTGTTCATTCAGGAAGTGTGTATAAACAGGGGTTTACCCTACACCGTTGGAATTTGGTTAAAATGTTCAGTTCAGAGGACTTTATCCCACTCTTGCTAGATTTTCTCCCGTTCTTGTCTGTAGCCTAGGCGATTCAGCCTGCTCCTGTCTGCAGCTCCATATGAGTGTAAAAGACATCCAATATTTTATATACTCTAATTACAAATAAATGATTTTCTCTTGCAGTAATCAAAATTGAAAATGACTGCCAGACTTGCCTTTATTGGGCTAAATTGTGGTATATTCACCTTTCTTTAAAATACTTTCCACAGCTGAGGCTGACTGACTAATGCAGGGGTATTTAATTAGAGCTCAGTAAGGTCCAGTTATAGAAGATTTTCTCAGGCCAAGGTCCGGACCGTCATCATTTCTAACTTGTGTTCTGATTCAGTGCCATATACTGTACACTGAAGTAGCCTAGTATCAGAAGCTTATACCATCAGCAACTGAAAGACAAACACATTACAAATACCGTTCAGTATATTTCAGTGTATTTCCTGTTTAAATGCTGAACTGAATTAATTATTTATAAACTTTCTTTTTGTTTTTTTCTCATTTCAAGTAAAAACAAGGGATCCATTTAAAAAAACAGAATGCTTTTGAAAAAAGTGCACCTTAAAGTGTTTATTTATAGTGAAAGTAAATAAAATGTGCGTCTTCTTGTTAACTCAGCTTCACAAATTGACATGTTGGTTTTACAGAGCGGTATTCTCTAAAACAAGGTTAGCGAGTCCATTCCATAACCGTTCCTGGTGAAACAGTCAATTTTCACTGTTGACTCCTCTGTTTTTACGTTTTTCTTTCTGACTTGCTTTAGTCTCTGGCTGCTGCTTCTCGCTTCATACCTCGGCTGTGTAGTTTATCAGTTTGGGTCTGTATTGGACAACGTCTGGGTCTGGATCCAGACCACGGTCTGCCTATTAGTGACCTTGGGACTAATGCTAGGTTTATTCTTGATGCATTTTTAATAAGCAGTGTTCTCGCTTCACTACTCAAACCAGAATTGGCAAATAAAAGTACAGGTATACCAAAATATGTGAAGTTATTCACTTTTTACCTGTATTCCACTGTATTCTCTGTTCTGTTATTTACACAAATCGATGTTTGGATTGGATACCTTTAATGCAGGAATACTACTAAAGCCAAATTGGTTCATGTTCATGTATGTGGATTTTGTTACATAATTTATTTCCAAGTGTTCACTTCGGTCTGCTGGGTTCACATCTGATGAAGCCCGTTTTACTCAAGGGGCATACACTATATGACCAAAAGTTTTTGGACACCTGAACATCACATGATGGAGTTGCCCCAGTTGGCACAGGCCTGTTTTAACAGGAAACTGTTGCCACAAATTTGGAAGAATGTAATTGTTTGAAACATCTTTGCATGTTGTAGCAATAACAAACACTAGAAGATCTAGCCCAAACTCTGAAAACTTTGTATTTTGGTAGGTAGCAGTTTACTGGTTTCAGTTAAAGCCAGATTTGTCCATCAGACTGCCAGATAGAGAACTGCGACTCATGCGACTCACTTCTGATACCACTCTACTGCTGCTCCAGGCTGCAGTAATGTGCTTTACACCACTCCAGCTGATTTTTTTGCATTAAACATTGTGATCTTAGGCGTGTGAGCAGCTGTTCGGCCATTGAAAGCTCCTACACAGTTCTTGTGCTGATGTTGCTTCTAGTGGCAGTTTGGAAATATAGCAAGTGATATAACCGATGATTTATAGTAGACCAGGGCAGATCCAGCAGAACCATTCTACTGCCAGTGTTAGTCTTTGTTGTTTGCTTGGTTGTGTGCTTGATTTTAAATTCCTATTAGTGATGGTTGTGGCTTGAAACATCTTAACTCAAAAATTGGGAGAAATGTATTCAAACGCTTGGTCATACAGTGTATGCACATTTGGATTGTTCAGGTCCAGTTTAACCCCTGACTGTCAATGAAATATTTTTAATACTGAATAAATCACCAAACCAAATGTCTTAGGATTGTAGATTGTAATTTTAATCTGCAGAGTTTCTCAACTCCCAAAGTCTTCGCAGTCCATGACCTGCTTTATCAGAATCATGTCTTTACCATGCACTCAGCATGCGGTACTCTAGTGATCTCCCGGGACCCCTGCAGAGTTTGTGTTGGCAAATGATCACCTGACCCCTGCAGAGTGCGATAATATATGCCAAAATATCACAAAGTGTTTTCACAGTTAAAAACAACCCAAAATTCTTATAATACCACAATAAACATAAACAACTGCATAAAAAACAAACATTCATATCTAAAACTTCCACCACAGAATAGAGTGTGTATATGTCCTCTGGCCACACTAATGCTGTACCAGCTTTCTTAAATTAAGGGCACTGATTGGATTTCTGTCCTGCAGGTTACAGACACGTGCGACTACAGAGGGCCGACGGTTCCAGCCTCTCTCCTGCCAGCCTCTTTATTCACGTGAAGGTCACACCTAATTATGGCAGTCCCAAGCCCGCCACTTCACCCAAAGCCTAGAAGAAGAAGAACTACAACCATGGCAATGCACTTGGATTGCTGGCCAACAATCTTGGGAGAATATTCACAACACAATATAGTTTTAACGGTTGTGACTAAATGAAGGCTTTTCAGGTTCTAGCATGCATCAGGGGTTTTGCATGCCTGTATGAAGGAACTTACAACAGGTCAAAGCATTTATAATATAATCATGTAATGTGTCTTGAAAATAAAGCAATACAGTAGATTAGCCTTAGTTTTTAGGTTTATTATTTATAATGTAGCATATTTTAGATGTAGCTTTTACTTATCGGATTATATATTTTAGACTTCTTTTTCTATGCAGCTGAAAACGTCCGGTATTAAAGGAATTGTTCAGCCAAAGTCAAATTCAAACAGTTCTCCTCTCAGCCCAACTGTAGTCGATCAAATGTAGTCAGTTATGTTTGGTATCCGAAGTTTGCTTCTTTAGTTTTGCACTGGAGTTAGCTTGGACCTAACAAGTAATGGAAGCTTATAGCCATAGTTAGCATAGTACAATCTTCCTGCCTCGTCTCAAGCCATGTGACGTTACTTAGTAATCTCAGACAGATCTACTTGAGTGGCTTCTGACACTGTGGCATGCTGTTTTCTATAACAATATGAAAATACAGACAAATACTGGCTTCATGATGGTCACTACTACTGTTTTAGCTATGCAACATAAAACGGTGTACATTTTGGATGGAAAATTGTGCACTTTTAATTTTGTTTGCCAGTCTGTGACTTGAATCTGTACTAAGTTGGCAAGAGTAAAATCAGAAATGTTTATAGCATATAAATATAAATGTTTATAGTCTGCGTAAAAAAGCAAGACCAGTTTACATTTGGCAAAAATGCTTGTGCTCTTTGTTTGTTGTGCAGTTTGGCTTTGAAAGTGTACATTCTCACAGATGGTTGAAGGAGATTATAAACAAAAACAGTGTATAATTGTTCACTTTCAGGCCCAGTGCAAGTGCAGACTAAGCTTATGCTGCATTTAAATGATGTCGGAAACTTTCCCAATTATAAATTGCATTTCAATGGGTGACAAAGTCAAATATACTTCTGGGAATCTCAGGATTCTAGCTGAAGCAAAAGTTTACAAGATGTGACACACGAACAGAACCTTTTGGCTTTTCCACAAAGCACTGAATTTGGCAATGAATATTGCACACACACGCACACACACACACACACACACACACACACACACACACCTAAAAAAACAATGTGTTTCCATGAGGTTGATGTGCTTTTTAATACAGCACAGAAAAAGCAAGCTAAGCTTTCTTTCTCTGTTTTGGTGGGTGTAATAGGCTCCTGAACTGTGTTTAGCAAAATGTACTTGTTCACAATCTAGTATGAACAACCCTCACTGATGCAGCATTATTCTTTTAAATTGTGTTGGATGGGTAAGTGGTGAAGGTCAAAAGAAATGGAGCAGTTAATTAGTGCGTAGTGCATGTAATAGAGCCTGCAGGGTAATTGCTGACCGAATGCCTCCTCCAATAACAAATAACCTACCAAGGAAAGCATGCAAGAGAGTAGAAACTAATGGGCTTATGGAGGAGTAGATGATGAGCTCCTTAGTGCTGTAGCAGATTTTGTGGATTGCAGCTATTTTTCTGTTTGGCAATTCAAATTAAAGTGTAGGTTTATATCTAGAGCGTAAATCTAGCACTGTACAGAACAAGTCTGGAGATTCTGCATTTCGCAGTGAATTCCTAAACAAATTTATGAAAGTTTACATCTTAATACATCTACAGTTATTTTACATTTACTATGCAGGTAACTAAAATGAAGGCCTGAACTACAAGGCAAAGCCTTGTATTATTAAAAAAGACCTTCTAAAGTGTTTAGCTGACTGCAGATAATATTAATAAAAAATATTTCAAAAGCCAAGATTTCTTACTTGGCAATTCCATTTTTGTTAAACAGTGTCAATGTAGCAAGACTGATGATTTTGCATACAACTGTATGTAAAGTGTATTTTTAATCAGTAATAATCAGACTATCAGATAAAGCATGGTAAAGTCATTTAATTAACTGTTTGTGCATATCTGGAATTTTTAGCAGTCTATAAATATAAATGGTAGTAATCACGCTGTGGTAAATGTAAAGTTTTACTCTGTAGCTCAGGCCCTGTGTATGTAGTAACAAACACAAGGGTAAACATTTACCAGCATTTTGCAAGTACTCCATACAATTCTAAAGAAATTACAGGTTAAAGTCACATACAGGTCTTTGTCACATTGATGGTTTTACTGTTTTACTGCTATTTTTTCATTAATACTTTTTATATGCTTTAAGACTTTAAAACTGCTTATACATACTATATTACCTTTAATGACGTCCTCTATTTATAACAAATATTATTTATAGTGTCATTTGTTTTGGATTTTCTTTAAAAAAATACCAAAAAGTTCACTTTGGCACTTTGAGACTAAAATCATACTGTTTGATGTGTATAATGTTGTCATGCCTTGTTTTAATAAGTCTGTCATGTGTTTGTCTTGAGAAGCACTTTCTTTCTGGAACAAAGACTTTATTAGTGAAAAAGGGAAACAATAGCTTATGTGTTGTCTTGTGTGTCAGAGAACTATGTCCATTATAAACTGCCATAATGCTTTTATCATCATTGTATTCTCATCAGCATGTTGTGTGATATAAGGGAATCTGTCCTGCAGCCTGTCTGAATTAAACCCTGCCTGTAAACCTTCCATGTATTGCAATGCTAAATGTCATTTTTCTCCAGACGTGAAAATAAAAACTTTTTTTAGTTATGTGTGGTTGAAAGAATACGTGAAGTCTCCTTCTATCATTAATCTGAGTCTTTATGCTTATGTGATTATTGATATTGTTTGATATATATATTAAAGTTTTCCAAATGTTTCAGTAGTGAAGTTAACTTATTTAGAGAAGACCTCAAAACCACTAGCCAGTAAAGGCCAACTTTAGATATTTAAAGTTTTTTTTACAATAAAAAAAACCCCACAAATAAGTACATATGAATGATGTTTTGGTGTATTATTTACTTGAATAAACTATTTACTTAACTATTATATATAATAAGTACATTATTTAGCATATCACTCTCAGATAATGCCTTGGGTTTAAGTTGATCATAACAATCCTTATAAATGTCTTTGCTGTTTTATGCAAAAAAAGTATATATATATATATATATATATATATATATATATATATATATATATATATATATATATATATATATATATATATACAGGGGTTGGACAATGAAACTGAAACTGACTTGGTGGCCAATCTTCATTAATTGCACATTGCACCAGTAGGAGCAGACTGTGAAGTTCAGTTAGCAGGTAAGAGCACAGCTTTGCTCAAAATATTGCACACAACATTATGGGACATACCAGAGTTCAAAAGAGGAAACACATTGTTGGTGCACATCTTGTTGGCGCATCTGTGACCAAGACAGCAAGTCTTTGTGATGTATCAAGAGCCACGGTATCCAGGGTAATGTCAGCACACCACCAAGAAGGACGAACCACATCCAACAGGATTAACTGTGGACGCAAGAGGAAGCTGTCTGAAAGGGATGTTCGGGTGCTAACCCGGATTGTATCCAAAAAACATAAAACCACGGCTGCGCAAATCACGAATTAAATGTGCACCTCAACTCTCCTGTTTCCACCACAACTGTCAATACACGGCCGGCCTGCTATAGCCAAACCTTTGGTCACTCGTGCCAATGCCAAACGTCGGTTTCAATGGTGCAAGGAGTGCAAATCTTGGGCTGTGGATAATGTAAACATGTATTGTTCTCTGATGAGCCCACCTTTCCTGTTTTTCCCTACATCCGGGAGAGTTACGGTGTGGAGAAGCCCCAAAGAAGCGTACCACACAGTGATGGTTTGGGTTGCCATATCATGGCATTCTCTTGGCCCAATACTTGCTAGATAGGCACGTCACTGCCAAAGACTACCGAACCATTCTGGAGGACCATGTACATCCAGTGGTTCAAACATTGTATCCTGAAGGCGGTGCCGTGTATCAGGATGACAATGCACCAAAACACACAGCAAGACTGGTGAAAGATTGGTTGGATGAACATGAAAGTGAAGTTGAACATCTCCCATGGCCTGCACAGTCACCAGATCTAAATATTATTGAGCCACTTTGGGGTGTTTTGGAGGAGCGAGTCAAGAAATGTTTTCCTTCACCAGCATCACGTAGTAACCTGGCCACTATCCTGCAAGAAGAATGGCTTAAAATCCCTCTGACCACTGTGCAGGACTTGTATATGTCATTCCCAAGACGAATTGACGCTCAAAAGGAGGCCCTACACCATACTAATAAATTATTGTGGTCTAAAACCAGGTGTTTCAGTTTCATTGTCCAACCCCTGTATATATACTATATATATATATATATATATATATATATATATATATATATATATATATATATATATATATATATATATATATATATATATATATATCAGTAAATGGGTTTAAGTAGATCATAACAATCCTTATAAATGTCTTTTACCAAATAAATGCCGTTTTACCAAAAAAACAAAAAACATAAAGCAAGCTGGATAATTTTTGAAGATTTGAAGATTGACTCTCGGGGCTATCAGTCATAAATAGAAATCAGTCATGCATGTTACAAGCAATAATAATATAAACAAGCAATAATTAATATAGGTGTATTAGCTTGTGCCTGTTTTATAAAGAACAAAGGAAAGTGTTCTGCTTTAACAGCATCACATAAAAAAATCCAGATTTGGTGACCAGAGATTCTAAAAGGGGTCATTCTGTCTGTGTTTTATATTTCTTGATTTTAAGCTTTTTATAAAGATCTCATGTCAGATTAATGAGTACTTCTAAACGTGCTTCATGTTCGCAATATTCTGCTGTCATCTGTAAAACTACACAAATTCATTATCAAATAGTTCTGTGTAGTGTCAAAAACAGAACAGTAACTGGTTAACCATTACATTTTTTTTTAAATCCTAGACCCTTTCTTTGGTGCCTATTTAGAACTGTTTTCTGGTGAATGCTTTTTAAAATGTTCCTAAAAAGAACCTTATATAGGCTGTTCTGCCAAATTACTGCAAAATAAAAAAAACACAAAAAATCACCATTAATCACTATTTATTTTTAGCTATTCTTTTATTTTTTTATGCAGTTGCAAGTTTTAAGATTTTGTAATAATTTAACAAGATCTTTAATTAGAAAATGCTTTTTCACATGTTTATGTTGCTACTGAAACACATAGCCTTAGTCTGCATTGCTCTCCCTCACAGCTACATGGTGAGCAGTTACACATTGTTTTAAACTAAATGTGTCACAAAGTCTGAAAATCAGTGTGTAACATTACAAACTGTCATTACTGAAACACATATTTTCTTTGTTGTGCTTCAGTGAACAATGTAATGGTTTATATGTGTAGAACTGTTCTAAAACAGTATCTGCTGGTCATGAACTGGCTGGCGTTTCTGAATTTTACACAAACAGCCACTACTGAAACAGTCATTACTGAAACATTTAGTAAAGATTCAGTGGAGTAATGACTGTATTGGTGGTGGAATATAATATATAATATGGAATATTCAGTCATTTTAGTTTTTTTAGTGAAATAAGCATCACTAAGTTATTGGGCCACTCAAAACTAAAGCTTAGTCTGATGTCCAAGTGAGTTAAAAGTCCCAAATGTGTTTTCATCTCTGAACTCTTTTAGAAGAAGCATTCATAAAAAAGTTTTTCCATCATGGAGAAGAACTATTTATGTATTCAGATGGCTCACTTGTCACAGTTTTATATTTGTGAGGACAGCAGGGCCCTCTGGTTGCGAGTGCTTGCAAGTGTTTTCTGCATGTTGCTGAAGTGCATATATTATCCACAGCACAGCTCAGGATTAAACTATAGCCGTCCACGCCGTTCCTGCTTAATTTTCTTTTTCAGATAGCCTATCAGAAGGGTGGGGCTGGTGAAGATGGTTGCTGGAAGTTGGGCGGCCCCTCTTTAACGCCCACTGCGGTGTAAGATAAGCTCCTGTTCGTTTCAGCTCACAGAACAGTGACAGACAGGACCTTGAAAAGTAACTGCTCCAATGCCTGAAAACACACATATGGCTGAGCACCAAATCCCGTAAGTGTTCTATTTTAATCACCACTTCATGTATTTGGTCTTGTTGGTTTATGTTTTGATGACCGTGCTCTGCGTCCCTCCCTTAGCGAGAAGAGTTCGGAGGGTGATGACATCAAGAAGAAGAAAAAGAATCCAAAGAAGCAGAAGAAAGGTGAAGCATGGGCCATGGAGGGACCCCGGGACCCCTTTGAACTGGTAGGTGTCTGTGACTCTTCTGTGTGGATGTTATGGAAAGATGTGCTGCACATATTGAAACGTTGCAGCTATAGAATATAGAATATTTATATATTATCACTGGTCACATTACGAGGTTAATCTACCTTATAGAGCCACTGTGTAAGTGTAATTACAGACTGCAGCCACATTATTAGATAAACTCATATAGTCATCTGCAAATATTTGAACACACCCAGTCAACATGTTTTGCTAATTTTCTAAGTAAAATAAGTTAACATGTTCTCTACAGAAATAAACTTAATTATGACATTTTAAGTAAAATGCATTAGAAACAATAACACATTGAATATAAAATATGCCATAATTCTCGAACCAGTCACTTTACATTATTTTCCCAAAGATTCAGAAATTCAGTCACCTGCAAGTATTATTGTTATTGTTGTTAATATTTTATTAATAATGGTCTATGGTCCAGTAATTGACCCTACTGTAAAGGATGCACCCAAACATTTGAACAGAGCTGTATCTCTGCTTCATTCTTCATTGCTACTGTTCTGGTTACCGGATTGCTGTTACATTTTGTTTAGGTTGGTGGAAAACACCCATGAATTCTGCTGATCTGAGTAAAGACTCAAAAAACAACACTCTCACACCAACAATGTGTGGGGTACACACTCCCAGATCAGTGTCACTGGGCCACCACCCAAAAATATCCAGTCCAGATTGGCTCTGGGCTCAGAAACTGGCTATTTAAAAAGAAATGTGCATGAATGGATAAGCTACAGTCTGTAACTGTACACCAATAAAGGTTAGCTAGTTCCACTTAAAAATTATCTATAGCAAGTAATGTTGTCAGTATTGCAGAATTCACATTACATGTAAACTCTGTGGTGTTTCTGTCATTGATCTTATCGCTGCCCTTTCCCCCTCCTTAGCTGGATGCTCTCCCTGAACAGAAGCAGCAGGAGATCCAGAGAGCTCTGCACCTCTTCTCTCTGGGCCAGGGCCCACCTAAGAATCTGCAGGATGCTCGCAGACACAACTACCGCTTCTGGGACACCCAGCCTGTGCCTAAGATAGGTACAGAGCTATTGACCAATTGTACAAGCCTTGAATATGTTTCTCTCAACCTATTAAAGAGTATCGAATGAAGATATACTCTCTGTACAATCTCAGTTCATTCACTGATACTGAGCCATTCACTGAGCCATTCACTGAGCCATACACTGAGCCATTCACTGAGCCATTCACTGAGCCATTTGAAACTAATATTGCTGAATTGTGATCAGTCACTGTGCTTGTTCAGATTTAATGGCGTGTATAGTGTCTCACTCCTCCTGAACAAAAAACAGGCCGGCCAGCTTAAACTAGTTAAATTACTTGACAGGCTTATGGTATGTTTTTATTTGTGTTGAATGGTTTAGCTGGTCTACCAGCATATCCAAGCTGATTGACAAGAATGACAAGAAGGTCTAAGCTAGTCAACCAGCAAGCTGTTCAACATGAAAGCATTAACTTTCTTCTACCAGCTTAATCAGCTGGTTAACCAACATCTAGTCCAACTGGATGCACTCCTAGACCATCAAAGAGCAGCTGAAACATTTTTAGCAGGGACCTTATCAATATTTGTGTGGGTTTTTTGCACAGTAACATTATGATGCTGCAGATAGATATTGTGACTGTGTATTGTGGGGATGTGACAATGCATCGTGGTGGATGACAGTCTATTGATTATTCCACTGCATTGCTTAAACACCAAAGTCTGCAAATGAGCATGAATCAACAACTCATCCAGACACTCCCAGTGCTGTTAGCTAGTGGTCCTACAGCGTGATTGTAGTCATTATCCTTCTTTACTGACAATCTGTTCAAGATATTGTGAGAATACAGATTTGCAATAATTCAGACTTGTGGGCTTGTGTTAGCGTATTGTTACACCCCTGGAATTTCTTTTGTGATTTACTGGTAATCGTGATATCACAGTTATTGTCCATATACACTATCGTGATATACTTTCAGTTAATGTCAAGGTGTTGTTTGTTTGAAGATGAGCAGGTGACATCACATGGGCCCATACAGTCTGAGATACCAACTGTTCGAGAGGAGTGTTTTTCTCTCCCACAAGGCTTCTGCTGGGACACGCTGGACCTGGGTAACCTAGAACAGGCGAGTGATCCAATTCCCTTTTTCTACCTTCGCCATCTTTGGCTGTGGTGAACACCAATCCCCTTATTCACAATTTTTTTCACTCTAAAATGTTTTTAAAAATTCAGTGGCAGGGTAACTTAAAGTTAATCCTAATGGTGGTTTAATGGGAAATAGTGCACAGGAGCTTATCCAGATCTTCTTTATAGTGGTGTTGATGGGAACCATAGGTTGTAATGTAAATATAGCTATTTTGTTTACTATAAAACTGACCCATGAATATTTTATAAAGTACTGTGCAAAAGTGATTGGCACTTTAGGACATTATCATATTTAAAAAGCATTTTATTCCAAACGGAAATCTTTATCTTTAAATATTCTTGTAGTATAAGTACAGTACGTCGTGCTTTTACATATGTCAGCATGTTTATTTAACCCTTTCAAAGCTTCTCCTTGTGGAAACAACCCAGGATTATATACAGTTCTCATCTAATAGCTGCTTTGGCTGCTCAGTACTTCATTAAGCTAAATCAATAAATCCAGCAGAAATCTGGAACTAAACTTTGTTCTTCAACAAAACTGGAGCTCCAGATATGATCTAATTCTTTTACAATAAGATATTCATGTTACTTTGTATTGTATGTACGCATATTTACATCTGTTGTAATGATTTACTGTAATTCTTACTGGTGAAAGTACACTTATTGCTAAGATAACAGCTTTTAAACGATCAGCTTAGGTGCCTAAAACCTTTGCACAGAAGTGTATATAATATTGATAATGTTAAAGTAGTGTTACATGTGAAAAAGCATGTTTTCTTTGGGAATTATTTCTCCTTATAACATTCCTGCAAGTACACTATATACCCAATGGTTTGTAGATTAGCCTTTTTTATCACTGTTACTTCTGAAATCAAGGATATTAACAGGATGTTTGCAAGCCATTTGCCACACTAAGAGCCTCTATTCTTCCTGGAAGGTTTTACACTAAACATTGGAGCATATTAGGGTATTTAGCCTATTAGTACCTTTATTATTTCAGTACAAGTTGTCCAAGTTTTATAAATGGAGCATTTTACATCAAACCAAACTGAATGGTCACCAATTATATGATGTCTGGGGTGATTTTTGAATTTTTCTTTTCTCCACGCTTACTGTGTGTTGGTTTTGTGTGTGTGTGTGTGTGTGTGTTATTTGCAGCTAGGTGAGCTGTGTACCCTGCTGAATGAAAACTACACAGAAGAGGATGACAATACGCTTCGCCTCCACTATTCCCCTGAGTTCCTGCTGTGGTAAGTGCAGCCACTGGAGGGCAGCGTTGTCTTGTTTGACAGTATGGCTAGCTCAGAGTACACTAAGCCAACAGCTTCAAATGTTCTCTAATTTTATCTCCACTGTCTCTGTTTCTTTCTTTATGGTTTAAGGGCGCTGTGCCCACCGGGCTGGCAGCGAGAGTGGCACTGTGGAGTGAGAGTCAACTCCAACAGAAAACTAGTGGGCTTCATAAGTGCCATTCCTGCCACAGTTCAAATATATGACACGTAAGTACATGCTCATCCTCATATGGTAATGCAGACAGTCTACTTTCTGCTGCTTCTGCTTTTTAAACTGATTTAATGGCAAATTACTGCAGAATTCAATGACATGTAAATGACATTCACTATAGAGAAAACATATCTCTGACTTCGTTACAGTTAATGCACATAATATTTTATTAATTCTTCAGAAAGCTGCTAGACTAACCAAGCATTCAAGGCCAGTCGTAAAAGAACTAATGTGGCTGACAGTGCAGCTCTCATTAATGAGAACCACTATTGGCTGGATATTTGTCTGATCTCCGCAGTGACACAGAGGTGTATAAACTTACTGCCGCTGTGTCTGACATATTTATACCAACACAACAAAGACTACTATGTCAGTGTCACTCCTGCTATGAGAATAATATGTGGTCAGCCTTGGTCCTGTCATGTTCCCCTTCCATTGATGGGCAGAATAAAAGGGGGCTGATGAATTGTGCAGCAGCAGATGAGTTACAGTTGTTGTAAATCTTCAATGTGAATACGGTAAGCATTTTTTGATAGATATGCCAACAAATCCACACGCACAGAAAATCTTAACTGCACGTGAACTGCAAATAAAAACAGAAAGCAGTTATCAGTAAATTCCTTTTGATATGTACTTAAATGATACAGTCAGTGCTTAATTTGTAAAACTTTAGTGTTCATTACCAGGTAATGGAACACTAAAGGTGGGATGATCCAGCAAGTGGCAGTGATGGAAAAGATCCTGGAACGCATAGGCACAACAGTGCTTCAAGTGTCCATCTAACATGTGCCTAGTAACATAGTATCTATGCAATAAAATAATCCTAGCTTTAATGACTGCAGTAAGGAGCTGCAACCATAAAATCTGAGATATGCCACTAGATTAATAGTTTTTGATGAGTTTTTGAGTTTTTGAAAGAGGTGGCGGATCTTGTTCCAGCAAGATCCAGCACAAATTAAGCACTGGATACAGTACAAAAACATCATATTTAATGTTGTGATGTTCTGATCTTGGTTGCTTTTTCTTGTAGATGTCCATATATACTAAAATACTTATATACTAATATATACTAAAACAAATGGGCATGTTTACCACTGTTTTGTTTCACCTTCGTTTCAAATGAACAATATGTGAGATTACAACATTCCAAAATTAATTACAATTATTAACAAAATGTGAAGAAATGTTCTGATGTTATGTCAAAGATGTCTATGTATTGTGTAGCAGAGATATCTCCTGAGATTAGTATGATAACCAGCTACCCCCAGCCTGTCTTGTCTTGTAATACCACTTTGAGCATAAAGAGGCAATAGTGAGTCACATTAGCGTTGAGTCAAATCAGTCCAGCATGAGAGGGCGACAGTGTACTGTAACCTCTGGTCAGTCATGTTGAAAGTTCTTCTACCTGTTATATCATTGAAGGTCAGGTAGTCAATGACAGGAAAAGTAAACATAATGATCCCTAAAGCTCTTGGCAATGCACCATCATAACAACCACCACCTCCAGGTTGTGTGGTCTTACAAATTGCTTCTTTAACAGCAGTTCCAGTTTTGAAGAGTTTTAAATCACTGTTCTCTGGTTTTATTTCATATAGAAATATTTCTGAAATTGGGTTTGTCAAGTTAGATGTACCTAATAAACTGTCAAGTGAGAATGGATGACAGGATGTAGAGTCTCAGCAGCTGCATTGAGTAGATTTTAATGATTTGGATTAACTTGAAAATCCACAGAGAGAAGAAGATGGTGGAGGTGAACTTCCTGTGTGTGCATAAGAAGCTGCGCTCGAAGCGTGTGGCTCCGGTACTTATCCGTGAAATCAGCAGGCGGGTTCAGAGGCAGGGACTATTCCAGGCCATCTACAGCACCAGCGCTGTGCTGCCAACGCCATTCACAAGCTGCAGGTATACTACAAATTAGCCGTCCCACTGTCCCGGCCCTTCTGTTTACTGTCCACACAGACCACCCTCTTTTCTAAACCTGTGCATTGTGATGTGTCCTTGTACACTCTAGTGAGCCTTAATTAAGTCAGAGCTTCTATTCAGGCTTAATTGGGCATGACGGGGTTCTTCTCTTTGTTTGGGTGTTAACAGGTACTGGCACCGCTCCCTGAACCCACGCAAGCTGATTGAGCTGAATTTCTCTTCGCTCACCCGTAACATGACCCTGCAGCGTGCACTCAAGCTGAACCGCCTGCCTGAGGTCAGTGCATACAGTGGCATCTTCAATCATCCCCAATCCGTGTCATAGTCAGGGCTGGGATTTAATAGGCTTTAGGGATTTAATTTTTCATTTTAAGCATTAGCCTACCATTATCATAACACCTAGCTATACAGAGCCAAACCAATCATTAGTTGAAACAGCAACGACAATATACCTACACCAAAACAGTTTTTCCACAGCCGGTTGTTTTGTGCTTTTTCAGCCGTTAATTGCTGTGGTGAGCACCGATCCCTATTTAGAATTAATTAAGAGGTGTTGATAGGAGCCAGGGGCCCTGAAATATAGTCATTTTATGTACTATCCAAACTGACCAGTGAATAAACACATATATTTTGACTTTGTATATATCTGTATAGTTTGTATATGTAATGTTGGTAATGGTACAGTAGTCCTCAGGATATATTTGTGAATATACTTCTACATTCTGGGCAATATGACAATGCATATCATTTTCATGATAAATTATATCACAATACAATACAACATATTATGGTCAGAACACTGACAAGCTTCATGTTTCATTATCGAGAGTGTAAAATAAGTCCTGTTTAAGTGGATTTAGTGCAGCACAGTATGTTAGAATATTAAACAAAAGTCACTTTATTCCCAGTTGTTAATTTTTTTTACATGGTCAGTTGGAACTGTATGATGCCTGAAGTATTGTGTATGGTAAATACTACATATGTTTTTGTGACATGGAATTTTAGCTATACTTCCCACCTTTAATACATTCTGTGAGGTCACTTTTAAGAAACATTATACACATCAGATACCTGCTTCCTGTCACTAGTACTGTGAATAGTTCTCAGTAAGTTTGTCTAGGATTTAAAATCAAACCACTCTCAATGACTCAAATTCCCCTGTAAGTCCAAACAGATGACAACAGGACACAGGTAGATTAAATGAGGACACAGTCTGAGATGCCTAGCTGTACTCAACCTAACCTAATGTCAAAGTTAAAACAGCAGCACACAAAGTTAAAACAGTATTTCTAGTCATGGGAAGATAATAAAACAGTTATATACAATACAAACGTAATTAAACACATGCACTATGGCACAGATAATAAAGCTATGAACTCTCACTCTGCAAAAAACAAAAAAAGGTATCAGTGCCATGTTTACTATAGCAACTATGTTATCACTTTGTGCAGTTTGAAGTTAGTATGTGTAAATTTAGCCTTGATATGACGCTTATTGGAGGTTCAAAGAAAACTTGCCATGGTTAATTCATGGCATTTGCGGTAAGAATGAAATTGAGATGGAGATTTTTGCTAAGATATTTTTTGAGTTACTTATTTTGGCCTTAAAAAAGTATTTAGACATTTGTGTCATATTGAAAATGTATTATGCATATTGTGTTAACAAGCAAAATGTCAAACCAAGAGGCTTTCATTTTAAACAGACCCTTCCAAGACTTTTTTGGCAAAGTGCTTCAAATGCAGCAGATTGATATAATTTGAGCAGCTTCTCTGCTGACTTTTGCAGATTTACATCCAAAATCCTTTGCCCACTCTGAGTTCATGATCCCATCACTGAACACAAGCTCACTGACTCCACTGTAATAAAAAATTTGGAAAACAGCCCCAGACTTATTATTTCCACCACTGTGCTACAGTAGCTATTCGGGTGGGTGCAGTCTGTTGGGTTTTCTCCATACAAAGAATCTACCACCTGTGATGTGGGATTAAAACCTAAAGAGCTTTATTAACGGGCCTATTTCTTGGAAACAAAATTTTCCTCATTTTTTAAAATACAACTGATGTAGCATGAAAACACGGATGAGGTATCAAAACATACCATCCATGCACCATTTCATACTGTCCTTGTATGGAAACCAGGCTGTAAAGACAGGTCATTTCAAATGTACTAACCAATAAACAGTGCATTTACATATATCAGCTCATTTTGAAACCAGCAGTCTTGTGCCAACCATTCATGCTGATGTTATAAGAAGTGTTTTTGTCTGGACTGTTTTTTGAACTCTGCAGCCAATAAGAGCAGAGCTGAGTTTTAAAGGTACAGTAACACAAAAACATCCTGAGCGTTTATATAGTTTATTCTACTGCCATGCTCGACAGCAAAGTTTTGAAAAACAATTGAACTCTTAACCACTGCGGCCAGTGTACCGGCACCATGTAAACGCAGCAAAAAGAAAGGGCGGAATATGTTCATGCAACAATGAATTATGATTGTTTGTGGCATATGCAAGCACACAATGTTAGAATGTAGAGGGGGAAATAAAATACTATAAAACATGGTAGGACCTAGTGGTCAAATAGTATGTCCAAATATTTATTTAGCCCATATCTGCTGTCAAGCAACATCAACTGAAACGTCTAAACAGCTTGCTCTGCTATGAAATCCAGGTTGTTCCCATTAATGCCTTTGTGTAACACCTTCTTTCATAACACTCTGTTCTGATACAACACCACACTCGATTCTTTCCTTACGAATTGTTTTCTGTTGAAGAGCATCAGTGGTTTCTTCTGAGTTTTGTTTAGATGTACCTTGTTATTAGTTTATTACAGTATAGTCATTGCCTTCAGTGTTTTATCTGATGATGTTTTCCTCCTCATTATCTTTCCTTTGACAGACGACAAAAACCTCTGGCCTCCGGCTCATGGCCCTGGCAGACATACCGAGAGTTCAGGCTTTGCTAAATGAATATTTAGGAGGTTTCCATCTGTTCCCCATCCTGAATGAGGAGGAAGTCCAGCACTGGTTCCTACCCAGAGATGGTGTTGTTGATACATACGTGGTGGAGGTCAGTGTCCTTATCTCACATATTGTTCATGGTAAGCTTTTCACAGGAATACATATTCACCCGCTTCCTTGCTTGCTTCCCTGTTTTGGTCAGGTCTGTGTCACTGAAAGAGGAAACAGACTGTAGAGCATGCCCTGAGTTCCAGAGATGTTATGAGAGTGAAAACGTATTCTATTGAAACAAGAATTATTAAGCATGTCTCCCACGGCTGTTCGTCTGTACTGTATTAATCTTTAGAAGTTGTTTTGCTGTACATTTGATTTACATCCCATGATTACTGATTCAGTAATTTGTTACGCAATGAATTGTTGATTTACATTCTGTATTTTCAGGTCTGCATGTCTAATAGACATGTTTGTGCAAAATGGGACAACATTTCAGCTTATTCCAAAAATATCTCCTCCTCTACTTGATTCTACTAGTGCAAATTAACTGTAGATTGAGATTCTGCACTTTGGACGGAATATATTTGTTTGTCGTAGCAGGTATAGATGTTTCAAGCTGTATATATCATGGAAGACATATAAGACCTTCTCTTTTCGTTAATATGTTCTTCAAATTTGTGTTGCTCTTGCAGAGCTTGGATGGTGCTATAACTGATATGGTGAGTTTCTACACCTTGTCCTCAACTGTTCTGAACCACTTGGCCCATCGGAGCCTGAAGGCGGCATACGCACTCTACACAGCCACCACTGCAACCCCACTGCAGCAGCTGATGGAGGACATCCTCATCATAGCTAAAGCTGTGAGTCAGTTGGAATTAGTATCAGAATGTTTTGTAAAATCTTTATAAAATGTGTGGCTGTGGAGAAAATACAGTTCTTCTAAATGTCAGTTAGAATGTTAGAATCTATTATCAGCATATTATTATCATCAGCATATAAGAATACATTTGCTGACCACAGTTCCCTTCTTACCCCAGATGTAGTTGATTAGCCAGGATGTGATTATTGCCCGAAGTTTGCGTTTATAATTACTGAAACCACAAGGCTAATGAAGCCACTAAATAGCATTATGTAACCTCAGACCATGTTATGTTGCTAATCAGTCCCAAACAGACTTGATTATGTGGTTTGGATAAGTGTGGCACGGTAGAACAAAAGTAGTATAATAGCAGCCTTTCTGAATCCTGAATTAAGTTAAGCTAACACTTAATTGTTTTCTTGTTCTTATTATTCTCTGGTCAAGCATCTGCAACACCACTCCTACAGCTTTATAAGTCATTCCACTTATATGATAATGCTTATATCTTTTATTCCACCAAAGTCAGTCTACTATATGTAGGCAAACATTTCCGGACACTTGTCTTATGACACCTTAGCTACCACCCTGGCCTAGCATAGCAACAGTCTGGGAACACCTTTGCAACCACCTGGAATACCACAACTGAAATTAATGTGTAAACCTTATTAAGTAATCAATACCATTCAACAGTGAGTGCGTTTACATGTGCTTAATAATCAGATAAATCAGATTTGGTCAGTAATCCGTTCAACAGGTTTTAATGAACGTGAGTAATCAGATGATGGTGAATCTCTTATTCTACATGAGTCAGTCAGTAAGTGGTTTCTACTTTGCAACCAGCCAATAAACTTGCAGAAAAAGACGTGACAAACTAAACATTAAACTCAAACATGCTGTCGCTTTAACCAGAAAATGAGTCACTTTGCTTGTAAATTCTTAATTTTATCACGCATGTAGTTGGTTTCAGTACTCACCCAAAGGTGTTTGTACCATATTGTGGCTGCTCGTTTATCTGTTTGTGTATTTGTTTATCTGTTTTCTCTCATGTGCAGACTGAGAAAAGCAAAAGAGCGATACATGCACTGACAAATCTGATTACTGAGCCAAAATCCAGCTCTTAGATTATCAGAGTTCAGAATAAGGCCTTAAACTGAGCTAGGAAATAAGAGTATGCTGTTTACATGAACACCAATAATCTGACAACTATAGAAAGCCAATTATGATTAGATTATTAAATGCATATAAATACATTCAGTGTTAGCTGTGTTAACTT
The DNA here is from genome assembly GCA_021613375.1 of Megaleporinus macrocephalus. Classification (NCBI taxonomy): domain Eukaryota; kingdom Metazoa; phylum Chordata; class Actinopteri; order Characiformes; family Anostomidae; genus Megaleporinus; species Megaleporinus macrocephalus. The sequence continues at coordinate 18,629,970 of CM038715.1, forward strand.
TTGAATCATTATTAACTTTATACTTTGTCTGTACTGTGACTGACTTTATTTGTGGTAAACACTGCATAATTTGATTTAATTTGTTGCAATTACAATATACCACTCACGATCCACTTTCAGAGAGGATTTGATGTGTTCACTGCTCTGGATGGGCTGGGGAATAAGGCATTCCTGGAATCTCTGAGGTTCACTGAAGGAGACATTCGTATGCACTACTACCTCTACAACTGGAGGTGCCCCAACATACCAGCAGACAAGGTGACCACATAATTACAGTATTCTGTGATTGATTTCTGACTTTGTTTAATTTTGCATGTACTTTATGCGTTTGTATAAAGATATAGACAGAAATGGAGGCAGTGGATTAAACATAAATGTAAACCTGTTTGTCCCTGTTTCAGGTTAATATGCTGCTCAAGTAAGGGAGTCATGTTCGTCCCCAAGGAAAAGGTCACTACTGAACACGAAGAACACAGAACATTTTGCTTCTTAAAACTTTATACTGATCAGCCCAGACTGTGTTCAAAAGCGTGCAAACAGCTTAGAGTCGCAGGCCAAATATTCCTTATGTGTTATTCCAGTGGCATCATTGTTTTAATATGACATCATTTCAGGAGGTTCAATGGTGGCAACTGGGTTGGATGAAAAAATACATGTTAGGGATTTACTTTTTCGTTATTCTACATTAATCTTTGATTTATGATTTCCCATAAGGTTTTGTTGGTACAGTGCCTTAAGGGAGCAGTGTGTAAGATTTAGGGGGGACTGTTAACGCAAATGTAATATAATATACAACTGATGTTTCTTTGGTTTCAATTGTTATGTTTTTATTTGCTTAGAATGAGCCCTTATACATATTTACATAGAAGCGAGTCATCTTTTAACATAGGCTGCCAGTTAGAGCCACAAAAGTTACTACAGTAGCCCAGAACAGACAAACCACACACTGACTGTAGACAGTGGCTTCTGAATTTTTCCATTGATGTTCCAGCTTGAATCTGATGGTGCTATAGCACAGACTGGAAGACTTGGAAAGAAAAATTCTTTGTAGACATTTTGTACCATCATAGTGCACATTCATTGGCAACTCTTGGATGAAACTCCAGCTTAAATCCCTTCATCAAAAATATCATTATTGTTATTGTAGCAATAAAGCTACCAGGCGTGTTTCAACTTAAAAGGGGCAGCAGTTATTGTTACACCTCAAGTGTCAGAATGTAACCGATGCATTATTTAAGGTGGAATGGGAAATAAATCTATAAATTCTAGAACACCAGTGCTGGGTAACCAATATTTTTTTTTGTGAGAGGGTGAATACTTGCTGTCAAACGAGCAGAAGCATGCAGAAGAAAAACAAAATCAGGACAGGCCCCAAGGCAATGCCAGAAAACCTGACAGCAAGCATAGTTTCTCATATTCAAACTCACTGCTAAAGGTTACACACTCCTCCTTTAATGCAGGGCAAGAAACTAATGGAAGTAACACTTACCGTCATGACAGACTTTGGTTCTTCAGGGTACCTTGAAAGTCGAGACATATATCCTCTTGTTACCTATCGTCACATAAAATTAAGGGAATACATTTTTTTTTTATTTTGACATGTACGCTGCATGTTACTGCCAGTGATTAATCATTATTAACCAGTTTTGTTGTTTTGTTCAGTTCAAGTAGATCCAAATATAGTTTCTCATGTCACAATAACTGCTATTTCTTGTCTCTCTCTATACTGATATGCTCATAGTCTGGGATTCTGTTTTGTTCATTGTCATTAAAGTTTCCTTAATGGTCTTACTTCAAAATCGTTGAGCCACTTTTTGTGATCATACACCGACTTGGTCATATTAATCTTCTTGAGGATGGCCTGGTTCTCCAGAGAGATTTTCACCAGTTCTCTTTTCCTGTGATCTGCATTCACACTGCATTCACAGTCAAGCATGCTCATTGGTTAGTCATTTAACTATACAGTTACCAAGCACTTTATTAGGATCACCTCCTTGTATCTACACTCTGTGTCCATATTATCAGCTTCACTTTCCATATAGGTATAGGTTGTAGTTTAACAATTACAGACTGTAGTCTTTCTGTTTTTTTGCATACTTCGTTATGCCCCTTTTACCCTGTTCTTTTATGGGCAGGACCCCAAAGGACCACCAGAGAGCAGATTTGGAGCAGTTATTTGGATAGTACTGCTGGAGTTTTTAAACACCTCATTTTAAACACTGCTGAACTGAGATTAATCCACCAACTAAAACTATCCAGCTGACAGGATCCTGACAGGATCCTCTAGGCAGCATCCTCTGACTACCGATGAAGGACTAGAGCATGATCAACACAAACTGTGCAGCAAGTGATTAGTTACTTTCTCCCACTTTACGTCTATAAGAACGACTGACAAGGTAGGAGTGGACAGTGAGTGGACACAGTGTTTTCAATCTCCTACAGTACGGTTGTGTCTGATCCACTCACACCAGCACAACACACATTAACACACCATCACCATGTCAGTGTCAATGCAGTGCTGAGAATGATTCAGAGCCACAAAGTGCTTTTATATTTTAAGTGGAGCTGATAAAAGAGATAATGAATGTAAAAACAAGGAGGTATACCTCATAAAATGCTTGCACAGTCTTAGGACATAAGACAACGTTATTATACTTCAACAGGGCACTGTCTAATTAACTCCATCCAATTTTTTTTACTATATTTACTAGAGGTACCTTTTGAATTCACTATGAACTCTATAAAGGCAGCAAACATAGTTACCTAGGCTTGGGCTGGTATTCATTCCAGGTAGTCAGATCTTCTCTGGCCATAGTACGAGCAATTCTGTACACCAGCAGCCTGTTGTTTTTCTCTATCTCCATGAAACGCTCCTGCTCAAGCTGAAGGACAAGCACTTCCACAATCAAAGGAGATAAAAATAGACACAACTATATCTGCTGATTGTTTTCCCCACTTACCTGAATTTTTTTCATGTTCAGATGGCAATGAATGTAAGTTCTAGGAGGTTTGTTGTCCACCTTTGGTTTGACTTAAAGGGTATCATAAAAGTGAACATTTATTATTCAGCTAATTAAATTTGACCTAAGAGCTCTCTAATACAACCCCATTTCCATAAAAGTTGAAATGTGGAGAAAATTTAAATAAAAACAGAATACAATGACATGCAAATCATTTGAACCCTACATTTAATTGAAAATACCACAAAGACAATATGTCAAATATATATATTTCAATTATGCCAGTAACACACATCAAAGAAGTGACAGGGTATTTTTTTGCCACTGTGCTCATCACATCTCGGTAAGTGTTTGGGAACTGGGGAGATGATTGCTGTATTTTCCCCCATTCTTACTCGATGTAAGACTGCTCAACAGTTCATAACAGGGTCATATTCTGTTTCATAATGTGTCAAATGTTTTCTGTGGGTGACAGACCTGGACTGCAGACGGGCCCGTTTAGCACCTGGTCTATTCTGCTATGAGGCTATACTGTTGTACTATGTGCAGAGTGTCTTACTTTGTCTTGGTGAAATAAGAAATGCCTTCCCTGAAAAAAAAAAGACGCTGTCTGGATCGCAGCATATGTTGCTCCGAAACACGTATATATTATTCAGCATTAATTGAGCCTTCAGAGATGTGCCATGTGCACTAATACCCCCTTTCTTATGTGGATACAGAAAGAGACTATGTTCACAGATAATGCTTTTTTGCGAAGTGCTTCTGAGCTCATGCAGTGATTTCCACTACAGAATAGTGTCTGTTTTTACTGCAGTGCCACCTGAAGGCCCAAAGACCACAACCATCCAATACTGATTTTGTACCTTGTCAGTTGCCTACAAAGATTTCAGATATTCTCTGTAATGACAATCGTAAATGATGAACTCTCTAAGTTCTTTGCTATTTTACATTGAGAAACTTAACTCCTACCCTCCTACGCTCCCTGTCTTTATTGTCTTTTTCTCCTCTTTGAGATGCTCTTTTTACACCCAGTCATGTTAATGTATTTAGTTGTGAGAGGTTCCACCGGGTGTTTGTTTAGCATTACACAACTTTAACATTATTTTGTTGCTCCTGTTTCAAATATGTTGCTGGCATCAAATTCTAATTTAAAAATTCTTAATTCTTACATTTGCTATGTTGAATTTGATCTATTGTCAAATACGTGTAAGGGTTGAAGGGGTTTGCACAGCACTGTATTATATTTTTCTTCACATATGCACAGCATCTCCACTTGTGTATGGTTGAAGGAGAGCAATTGAATGTTTTACTTGCCATTCTCCATTCGGTCCTTATGGTATTTGTAGTGATGACTGTCCCAAACCTTCCTCATGTTACTGTACTGACCAGTTGTTCCAGCAATAGCTGGAAACGCCAAATAATCCGCTTTGTTCATCTCCTAACCCCCCGATATACAGAAAATATTACAATACCGAGCCTGTAACATGTGTAATACCTCAGTAATAACAGCAGATGGTAGACTAATACCAACACTAATATGAATAATTGAAGGTTTTTGGGAGAAGATTTTTTTTACAAACGTCTGTTTTAGTTCAGGAGGAAAAATCGATCAAAATAAAAGCAAACAGGCAAAAACAGGAAGTACGTGATTATTTAAATGTAAACAAAATTCCATCATGGCTCATTTCGCTAAACGCTGACCTGGACCGGGGTTCTTTCGACTCACAATGTTTAATCTAAGACCCCAGTGGATGAGGATATCGCGAAAACGCCCCTGTTTAAAAGTGGTCTCTCGTTATCTTTACAGTTTTTAACTGCACGCGGGCTGAATGAACGCGGAGAGGGCGTGGTTTCAACTGACCGGGCAGCTTCAGTTCTTTAGTTAAGAAGAGATCGATTCACTTCATCGAACCGATTCTTTTTGGTCTGCTCGATTCAGAAAATCGATAGTTGGACTCTCGGGTAAAATCAACCTGATTCTAATCTTCTGTGAGTCTTCTGTGATTAATCACTAATGAAGCCAGATTCACATAGTATAAAGTAACAGTACAGATACAAAGAGACCAAACTGTATGTGATTTTATGAGGCAAAATTTAGATGAACTGTTAGAAATAAATCTTCTTCGTCAGTAATGAAATTTGCAAAATAATAATAATAATAATAATAATAATAATAATAATAATAATAATAATAATAATAATAATAATAATGTTCGATTCATTTGGAATCGGTTCGACCTGTTGAATGAACGGAGTCGGTTCAAAAGAATCGATTGATTCATTGAGTTGTACTCTGCTGTACTTCACCCTGCTTGCAGTAGCCACAGTCAGGCAGTCGTGTACGTGTGTGTGTGTGTGTGTGTGTGCTGGACTGTAGTTTGTGTGTTTGCCACATATCGTCAGCCTCACGTTTAATCCAGCCGAAGCTCGATTGAGTCGCGCCTCCGTGGATTCTCAGAATCCAAAAACAAAGACTTTTTTCCCCACGTGTGCGGTGGGTTAACTTTGGCTTGCAGGAATATTGGGGCGAAGAACACAATTCAGACGCTTTAAAGGAGGAAAAGTCACAAATGCTGTGCTGTCGTCGAGCTACAACCTTTGGCTGAGGAGGAGAGAGTCGGTTCGTCTTGATTTCCACAGAGGAAATGTTAGCCTGCAACTCCTCTGCACCCGATTTGAATACATTCTAAACAGGTACGTGTGTTCTACCTGACCCTAATACTCTGTGTGTGATATTGTGGTCCACAATGTCTCATTCAGCACTACACACAGAACTGTCACTGTACCTTATATCACAGCTTTAATGAGTGCTGGGGTTTGAACGGTCCTCTCTTCAGCTATTGTCATAACTTGGTAATGACGGGTTTGACCACCAAGTCTTCCGATGTACTGGTGACTCAGTAGTTTACTCCACGGTTGAGATCCGGTGTGAATGCCTTGTGTGGTCATCAAGGCTTGCATGTGAGAGAATCATGTGTGCTGAATATGGTGAGGTTTGTATGACTGTATTCACAAACCAACATCCTTTCTCAGTGAAAGGGGAATTCCACCGATTTTTCAAATTTTCTGCATTATTCAGAGATAAAACAGGGGGGTTTGGTGTAAAATTGTTACTTGTGGAGAAACTCAGATGTCTTTACATTGGAGGTGATAGTAATTAGGGGTCAGGATGTCTACAACACAGGCATTTTACATACTACTCCAAATTACCAGTGAACCTGCAGGTGTCTTCTGAGTTTTTGATGCTAAAATGGCAGTAAATATGAAAAAAAGTTTTCCTCTGAGACTGTTCTGCCTTAGAATACCCTTCTTGTATCCCTCCACTATGAATGAATTCAAATAAACACACTAAAATAAGTTTTAGACCAAACCGTCACCACACCATTACTGTACAAGGCTGTGTTTCTGGAACCATTTCATTTGATTACTTTCTGCAAGGGAGCTTTTAGAGGCAGGAGCTCTTCAGACAAGCCTGTCTCCACTACCTCAAACACCTCCAACACAGTACGTTTCTCCAGAACTGAGTATTTCACACCCATTTAATAATGCAGAAACATTTAAAAATCAATGGAGCTCCCCTTGAAGTCATGCTCATCAAAGATCCTCATTTTCATCCTATATATATATATATATATATATATATATATATATATATATATATATATATATATATATATATATATATATATATATATATATGAGAATAGCTCAGTAAGCACATAGAGCAGGACGCACATTCATTCTTTGATAAGGAAAGAAAAGGCCTTGACTTAATGCGGACAAATGCGTTGTTCTGGGAAAGGCACCTGCAAAAACAAAAGCAGCGCAAGTGCAAACCAACCGCAACAGAGGTTAAGACTGATTTCACCACATCACACAGCGAGCAGCTCTGCCAATGATGATGTCAGGGTGAGAGAACAACAAAGTGTAGAAGAGTAAGTAGACGAGTACGTACTTTGGAGGTAATTAATGACAGTTCTCTCCAGGACTCTGTTCAGGATATCATCATGGTGTTTACTGTGGATAACGTCTTGGCAATATGCAAATCAGTTTGTGGATGTATGTATCCACTCTAACAATTAGGGGTCTATGTATACGTGTATACACAAGAAAATATATTGATTGCTACAGGATTTAAATCACAGTCACTACAGTGGGACCCTCTTTTTTTAAAGACTCTGTAATGAACCTGTAATTAAGGTTTGACAGAACAACATGTGTCTTGAAATGGATACTTGAGGGCTGAGTCTTTGAAAGTTGTTCTGCTAGCTTAGCTCATTAATTCTTAAACTGAATTATTCCTGTAAACAAAGAAGAAAAGACAGGTGGGCAGTTGAAATTAGCATTATATTAATAATGCGAGCTAACAACACAGATAGAGAAGCCTCTGGATCAACTGCTCGCTGTCAGAATTCGTGGTGCACTGTAGGGATTCCTGAGGATGTATTTATGTTGTATTTATAAAATGGTATGGAAAAAACGAATATTACGATTATAGAGATCGAAACGATCTCATTATCAGTATTACTTGTGTTGAAAATGCTGAGGAAGTTGCAAAAGTACTGATACACAGCCGGAAAGCATTGCACCAAGTTTTATATGGAAAACCACTAATACAATAAGCAGCCCTTTTGTTTGCAAAAACATTATAATAACAACATAGTTAGTAGCTTATGTGCAGTCATGTGCATTCACATCAAAGCTGACACCATGTGACCACAAGAAGTTCAAGTGGTTCAAACATAAAAGCGTTCTAATGTTTTATTGTGTTTAATGGTAATTGAGTGCAGACTCAGCTTAATGTTACAACTTTTCCCTCCAGTTCGCTGATTTAGACTAACAAAACAAACGAATTATTTCAATGCTGGTAACATTTTCTGATTAGTACAAACTATCAAACCTACTGGTTCAATATGAGGCTAATAGTATGAGTATGAAAATAATACGAGGCTGATGTCAGCCTCCTTTTCGCCAACTGCGTGTTTGAATTTTTCTGTTCCACCTTAAATGGTACCTCAGTTACATTCTGCTTAAGGTGGGATGAGAAATTTCAACATGCTGCTGGAAAATAAGAATCTGAAGTAGTGAGTGGCAGTCAGGATGAGCACTCGCATATTGGCTCTTTCCACTGAGATATAGTTTCTGTGTGTTCCGCAGAAAGGGTGAACATATTCAGTTAAGCTTCCCTCTGAGCTATTATAAAAACGAAATACGATCCCACTTCCGACAGACTTCTCTTACACGACTGACACAAAATAAACCCACAGTGCGTACTGCGTGGGAGACTGTTGCTAACTTTGATTAATGCTGGACGGTATTTAGTGTTTGTTTTCCAGAGCGCAGTGACCAGACATGGTTTAATGATAAATATAATGTATGTGTGTATCATTCATTTCTTTTATTTTTATCAATAAAAGTAACTACAATTAAGGTTCTAGAATTTTACCATGGTTTACGGTGAAGCCAGTAACTATATGATCACTAACAGATGTAATGCATGAGTTTTGCTGTGAGAGGACACTGACAGATGAATTACATTATTTAACATATTAACATTTGTATAATCCAGAAGATCAGCAAGCTACTCATTTACCTGAACCTTGTTTAGATGCTAAAACCAGGTTTGTTGTATGTCTCGTGTGCTTCTGTGTTGTAGTGTGTTATGATACTTATATCATATCCTGCCCCGTCCAGGGCCACTGTCACCTAGCCGAACGTGCTGGCAGTCTGACAGTGATGTGATTATCTTTAAGTTTGTGGTTTTAACTGACAAGGTTTAACTGTACTGCGTCCTGGATTGAGCAATAAATGAGAGGAATGGCGATGGAGCGGCTGATAGAGCTCCAGACATGGTGCTCTGCGGGGGTTGAAAAGAAAACCTGACACTGAGCACACGTACATGTTTACTTCCACACACACACACACACTCACACACCCCTCTCCGCGAAGAGCTGCTGCCTGTTAGGCATGCTCCTAAATGCCTGAAGAACTCAGACAAGTCCCAGCAGTGACCTAAAAGACTCAGCATTCCCAGTGCTTCCCGCTGGCCTTGTTTGTTTTGATCCGTGAAGGAAGAGGTGCACAGAGACCTCTTTGTTGCTGAAACGTGAAGTGATTGTGTTTAATTGGGTGAAACATTGTTTCTCAGGGATTCCCAGAACTAAAGGAGAGAGGTGAGTTGTTCATTCTGCTTAGAGGTGCTCAAAACCACCAGTGTGTTGTCTGCAGAGAATATATTGATAATTACAATCTTGGTTCCCCTTTTTTGCTTGTGCGCGTGTTAATGTGCGTATAGACCCTGTTTACATTCGGCCTTAACATCTGATTATCATTTAGTCAAGACACAGCATGTTTCCACTTTCAAATGTAGATATTGATCAGATCTCATTCCAATGCACAATATTCACATTTATAAGTCAGGCTGGCATGGCAGAGTAAGCAGAGTTGAACAAGCTGGGTTGCGTTTAATGCTTTATAAAACATCATCCAGTCATTGTAAGAGTTCTTCAAGCCTATTTAATAGGCCCATATGCCAAATTTATCTAAAGTTTGATCTTTAAAAAAATCAATAAAGTGTGACTGGGCAGGAATAAAATGCTATAAGCCGAATAGGTGGGTATATGAATCTATTGGTTTGTGTGATTCAACAGTCACAGTGAATTCACAATGGGCTGTAGTTGCTGCTTATTTCAAAACATAGGTGAATGCAGTGGGGAGTGAACAATGTTTTGAACAGTATGTTTTAATTCATTACTTCACCCACTAAAATGGATAGCATACTAGATAATGCCACAGGCCCTAAGATTTGATTCCCCAGCCAGTCAGGAAAGCTACTGCTGCACCAATAAGAGTGCTTGGGCTAGACACCAAATTCTGCATATACTTACTATTGTAAGATGCCATACATAAGATTGGGTCTGAATAATCAAGCATATTTAGAGTGTCTGACATGGCGGTTTTTGAGGGATGCCATAAAAACCTTTATTTGGTTCCCGATTTAGTAGTTCTTCCAAAACCGACTTGACCAACCAAAAGTGACCTTTTTTAAAGCGATGCTGCTGTAGCCTCCCCAACTTTTTAAAGGAGAACTCTAACTCCCAATTATTATCTACATTGGCTAGCATTGTGATGAGGGGAGCGGGTGGGCCATTCTAGCCACCCAGGGGAGGAGGCAGATTAGGTTGTTGGACTGCATTTTCTGAGGACCTTTTATTTTTCTGGTGTGTAAGTTAATTCTTTAACCTGCCATGCGTTTACAGTGTTTCATATGACGAAGGTTATTATAAGTTTGCCTTTTTCACTCATACGTTCAGCACTGGAGCTAATCAAGTGTTTGATGGGTTTGCTTTTTGGCCAGCATTCTGAACTACACTTCTTCTGTTGCAGTCATACTTGTAGAACGACATCTCTGGGTCAGAGGAGATTGCGAAAGACAATTCTGGTTTCTGTGAAGACACAGACTTTGAAACTGCCTGCTGTTTTTCTTTGGGAATCCCAGAAATGCTACTTCAAATTAACTGAGCTCAGTCTGACAGGGACTATGCCTGTTCGGAGGCATTTGCAGTGCGTGCAGCTTTTGTTTCCTCTAGGATTTCACAGAATCTCCTAATAGACTTCAGTCTCACTCCAGATGTAGGAACATCCTCACAGATCCTTTCAGAATGTTTACACAAAGCAAGACAGGCAGTATGTCTTTGACGTAGAAGAGGCCTTTGGTGTTTACAGTATATACAATCTATAGACCATGTTTATCACAAGGAAGGTTATAAACAACATCTGTCCAGCGTCTTGGGCCTCCTTTAAAGTAATGGTTCAGTCTAAATGAAAAATGTGCCCCAAAATGTAGTTCAGCCTAAACATATTTCATTCTTCTTTTCAGACTGTCGTTCAGGGCACGGTGTCTTACTTTACTAAAGCAGCAGTTTATAAGGTGACGCAACCTGTCAGATTCATACTCCAAACAAACAGGGGGCAACATATCACCACTTAAATATCTGGATTTGTTGTTTTATTTCTTTAGTTTATGAATTGACATTAGAAGATATGTATACTTAAAAAAGTGTTGTATATTGGTATCGGGCCACAATTCCCATATTGGTGCATTCCTGCCTGCATGTTGTATATGTTATAAAACAGCTTATAAAAGTAGCAGCATTCTTCTTGAAACATACATTTTGGCAGTTGTTGTTTATACATCATCATAAATCACATAAACATGTCTACTTGAGACAACTTGACATGATTTGAGTATAAACTTCTGCTTTGTTAGGTACATGATTTTTATTGTTGCAAGACTAAAGAAGCATACTTTAGACTCCAATCTGAGCTGATTTGAATGGATTGTGGGGTTTGGTGAAAATTTGTAAATTAGTTGTTCATTTTTAACCTCTCTTTATCTTCCAGCATTAAGCACGCTGTACTTGTTGGTGGATTTAAGATGGCTTTATGTGAATTACCTCTGTTTTGACCTCTGTGGTGCATTGCCTTACTCAAAAAGCAGACCAGGCTGAAACACTCCTTATAACTTTAGTGTGAATGAGGCGGAGCTAAACTAGTACACACCAAATAGACAGATTATATAAATCAGTTTCATGACATCATAAAAATGGTTCATTCAAAACATGCTGTTGTCAAGACTTTTGGTGTATATGGACTGTAACGGGCAGCGAATGAGAAGTTTTAAAACTTTTAACGATGTTTACAACAGAATGAGGTGGGCTTGAAGGACAGTCATTTGAAATCAGGGTTAGGACTTCTCCCTGACTGCCCCCGCACCCCTTCCTGCACTGTAACAGTAATGGTGGTTTGGCTGGGAAATCCTTCACTGTAAATATTTACTCAGGCTGAGGAGGGATATGACAGCGTAAGGACTGGAGCTTCTGTTATGGAGAGCCAGGGTTGCAGAGAGCAGAGTGATTCTGGAGAGACCTGTTAAAGTACTTGTGTCTGGAGTGGATTATGTATAGAGTGGCTTTATAGCAGGAGAGCGAGGGCCATGGCTAATGACACAGTTTAATAGTTGTTGATGTCCTGTGATGTCCTTTCTGCACTGCTAGTCATTGTCAGAAGAATGCAGTTGCACAACTAAGACTGTGCAATAACAGCTGTACAGTATTGTCCAATAGTGACTTCACCACACTTCCCCCTAAGGCACTATTTGTTCAGTTCATTGGCCAAAATATGAGAAGTCTGAACCTTATATTGAACATGCTGTAGTTGTCACACATTCCCAGATGCTGTTTTTATTCAGTGGTTTTGGCTATTTTTGCTTATAAGCTAACATGAAAAATTAGTTTTTTTAGGGTTTCCCCACATCCACTGGGAAGAAAGAGCCGGCAGAACAATTTGTCAATCAGTTGGATTTCATATAGCATACTATAAAGAAGTTAATTTTATGTGGACTATTTTATTCATGGCCAACTTAGTTCTGATTTATTGAAATTAGATTTTTTATTATTAATGCATTTTGGTACATAAGCAAACAATAAGAAAACTAGCTTTCCCCCAGTTTTATTTCTTATGTGTCTTAAATTTTGGTTTCACACAGTCCTGCCACTTTTTTAGTCTATACCACTGTGCACAGGTCAGAAATGAAGTTTGCTTCGCAAAATCCAAATTTTCAGGTAAGTCTGTAGTCTCAATAAAATTAGCTTATCTTACCTAAATTATGTGGGACCATGGCCTATGAAAATACAAGGATTGCATGTGTATTAGTTCATGTTGACATAGAAGTAATCAGATTGGGTGGTTAAAAACTGTATTGAAGTATCTGATTATTACTTATTTCTCACTCGTAACTCTTAGAAAACAATGTGGGCATTCTGTTGGAGATTCAGATTTTAGACCTGTAAGCAGAGAGGAATGGGAAATTTTCTAAATCAGTCTTGTTTTATATTGTGTACTTTAATGATCCTGCAGAGGAATTTGGCCGTTTCATTGCCTAACTTTGTCCAGTCTGCGAGCGGCACAGTGATATCAGCAGAGCAGGCCTGCCTGGGGCAGTGGGGGGTTAAGTGCCTTGCCTAGAGGCACAACCAGTTACACATTCAGTCCTGGGAACCCACAACCTTCAGGTTACTGGCTCACCCCCTCCCAACACAAGGCTGACCTGGAAACTGAAGAAAGAGATTTTTTACAGTATCTTCAATATAGTCATATGGTTAGGTGGGGAATTTTAGTGAGAACCGGACGTCTGATACACTACATTCGCCCTAGGTTTGAAAAACTGGATGCGCTGGTTGTCTTGAGGAAAAAAACGGCCTTAAAGCTTACTTCATTCAAAATAATCACATCTGAATCTCAGTATTGGTGAAAATTGCACTGAAATGTTTTCTCCAGATCCTTCAGGCTTTACTGTAATTCACTGCTGGTACGGGGGAAATAAGTATGTAACTGCTCTGAATTACGTTGAATTCTGACGTACCTAAACTTCTTTGCTGTGTTGACAAACCACAAGCATGTGGAAAGGCATGATGTAATCAGTGAGGCCACTAATACTTGGCAGTATTTAATAGTTCATCACTACAGAATGAGACGGCAGCCGAGCTTCTGGGGTTTTTGTTTGTGGAGCTTCTCGGTTTCACTCCTGAGATGTTTTTTAACTGTTGCAGCCCCTGTTAGTGTTTAACAGTGTCGGCTTAGCTCTCTCTCGCCACACCCTTTCTCATTCTCTCTCTCTCTCTTTACTCATTTAAGCCTCTGTCCAGATGGTGTCGGGTCTCGGGACACCCCATGACTGTAAACTACCCTCCACTGATCTCCCCCTTTTCTTTCGTCTTCTGACCGTTTTTGAAGTCGTTCCAGTTTTCCGCCGTGAGTAAATGAAGTCTCCGTCTGCAGTCAGCTGGGATCCCCATCACTGAAAACTAATGAGCTGGAATGCCTGGATCAGTTGAATTCTGGCCCACTCTGTATGCTCTGACCTAGCCCACTCTTGCGCTCCGACCTGCTCTCTCTATGTGTGTGTGTGTGTGTGTGTGTGTGTGTATGTATATGCAGACTGGCTGAGATCAGCCTGTTATCTCTCTCCCTCTCTCTGGGAGCCTATCAGGGCTTATTATCACAGTGGAGAATGCTTCCCCAGTGGAAATCCCTCTGTCTGAGATATGCCCCCACTCGCCCCCTGCCCACCCAGGAATTAGTAAGAAAAGGAGATAATTTGCTTCAGAGGGAGGTTCGCTGGGTCAGTCGTTGGGACGATTACCTTTAACTGATGATGTCATGTTGTATTTAAAACTACTTTTAAACAAGAATGATCTACATGGTGTAAATACATGGTAGCATGTTTTATTAACACATTTGCTTGTGGCTGGACTGTTAGATCATAACATAAAGCAAATATGGCACCTTTATGATGATAAATACTTCTGTGTTTTATGTAATGTATCTATTTTTGTTGATTGTTCATTTATAATCAGAAAAGAATTTGAAAGTACCTGCTAAAAAAATCTTACATTAAAAAGTGAAGTAATTTTTCCAACAAGGTTTTGTTTCGACAGCAGTGATTTGGATGTTTAGTGTTAGTAAATGATTTTCAAAGGTGGGCAATTGTGTTAGGTACCTCAAAGAGTCGATATCTTGGAAAAACAATCAATTCAGTTCTAATCCAGTTGTTTAAAAAAAAAGCTACACTGTTCACTCCCCAGGTAATATGGAAAATAATACTGTGTGGGTGCTTATAGGAAGGATGCAAATAACAGATTGTTTTTTTTTTTCAATATATTTTTATTGCGTTTTCAGTATATAACACAAATCCAAAACAGAACAAAACAAAACATGTCAGGATATGGCATGGCCTGATATTTACATTATGATACAAAAGCAGTAGAAAAAAAACTAAGATGCATACACAGATATTCACAAGATATTACAATAAATAAAAGAGCAAGAACTAGCTAAACCAATTTGGGAATCTGTTGTAATAAAGATGATGACAATGTAGAGCCTATGTGGTGTAAGTAGGGGTCCCAGACTATCTACTGAAGAATGGAGCATGCATGAAATGTATTCATTGGGGATACACTCCATAATAACATTATGCCATGACCTATAAGATGGAACAGCGTCCTTGATCCAAAAGTGTAGAATGTTCTTCCCGGCCGCAAAGGTCAGTAAGTTAAAGAGTCTCTGATGCTCAGAATTTACAATGTGACAGTCAAAAAGAAGGCACATAGGGTCCTGCTCTATTGGTACACCAAAAATTTCACACAGCTCTTTGACAATACCCGGCCAATAATTTTGTAACTTACTACAAGACCAGAAACAGTGAATATATGTGCCATGCTCAGTGTTACATTTACAACAGAACGGAGACACTTTAGCATCCCACTTGTTTTTCAGGACAGGTGTTATATATGTACGATGTAATAGTTTAAGCTGTGTGGATTTAGTTCTATTACAAACAGATATTCTTATAGCATGAGACCACACCTTCTGCCAATATGAATCATCTATTGAGATGCCCAAATCATCTTCCCAGGCCAGCTTAGTAACCTGGGAGGTGGTAAAGGAGTTGGTAGATAGGGCTAAATACCAGATTGTTAACTAGTAAACACTCTGGGTGTTTGTTCCACCAGATGGAAAAAAGCATAGAGGTCTAGAGAATACAGATCCTGCTTTTTCTTTGCTGTGTTAAAAATCTCAGATCTAATAGAAGCACGTCAGTTGTACACTGTAACATTACAGCACATCTTGTGTTTAAGGCTACGGTTTATTTGTTTATTTATGTAGCTCCCTTTACAACAGATGTTAGCACAAAGCAGCTTTACAGAAACATCCCGGGTCCAACCCCCAATTAATAGGCCAGAGGCGACAGTGGCAAGAAAACCCCATTAGATCAAGAGGAAGACACTTTGAGAGGAACCAGACTCAAAGAGGGGAACCTATCCTCCTCTGATCGACACTGGATAACGAAACCAGTACAAATACAATGAGAATAAGATTGGCTACTTTGTGTATAAATGAATATAGAGGAAGAAAGGAGGAGAAGAAAGGACTGATAAGAGAAGGGGAAGAAACGTCTTTGATGAAGTAAACAGATGGAATCGTTGAAGGTGCCAGTGGTATGCAGGCAAGTTTACCAGGAGTAAATATCTGCTGTTTGAACACAATTTGCAAGTGGGGCAGTTGGTATTTCCCCATTTCCGACACCACTCGAACAGCCTGTTTTGAATGCACTGTTTTTATGATGTCACAAAAACCAACACATTTTCATTTGTCCACATTTTCAACCTACAGCAGTTTAACCCACTCACACTGAAGTTACAAGAAGTGTTTTAGCCTGGACTGCTTTTTGAATGAGGCACAATGCAGGTCAGACAATTAGAGCTAGTTTTAATCTTAAAGTACTAGTAAGTGCAGTCTTAGAGCATTCTAAGGGGTAAAGAGAGGCTGGAAAATGGGTGTGTAAAATTTTATTCTGTCTGTTTTTGGTTAACTACAGTGCGGGGCCCTTTAAAGATTAAATGGCTGAAGCCATGTGGACATGCCTGGTCACTGGTATCTGATCCTCTAGACTGATAGGCCCTTCTCTGACCCCACCCTTCCTCTCTGTGTGAGTCCACGATGGCTTTAGGGGTGTGTTTGTGTGCTTCTGTGTGTGAGAAAATCTCTGATTTTGCAATGTCATCTCAAATTCACTAAGTTCCTGTCATTTTCTTCTACATGTGTTTACATGCTGATTTGGTCCAGAACTGTATAATATATACAGGGTTTTGGTGGGGGGGGCATCTTGTATTTTTCTTTTGATTGTCCAGTGAATGTGTGTGTTTCTTGTACCTCTCTTGCGAGAAGAGTAAACTGCAAGCAGGAAATGAGAGACAAAGGAGGAGAGGCAATGATTCAGGAACACATTTCACCCTCTCTTGCTGGGCTCACACACCCCAGCGCACTGCCGCTGCCTATTGTGTGTCCACAGACAGTCAACAAATCTACAGCAGGAGAAAAGGCATTTGCAGTCAGAGCTGTCTCTACTGTTTAATGTTCAGAATTCAGACTCAGACTAGACTTATCAAGTTAGACAAAAACATATCTCTCTGTTTCTGCACAGTTTGTGTTCCTCTAGTCCTTCATCAGTGGTTACATGACTCTGGATAGATTTTGTTGGTGGACTATTCTCAGTCCAGCAGATCCTCAGTATTCTCAGTCCGCACCTCTCATACCAGCACAACACACACCACGCTCCACCTAAATAATACCTGCTCTGTGGAGGTCCTGTGGGGATCCTGACCATAGATGAATGCATGCAGAGAAACGGATGGACTACAGAGTGTAACTGTAGATAGACAATGCATCTATGTAGTAAGTGGAGCTGAACTACATAGAATGGACATTGAGTGTAGATACTTGGAAGTGATACAAGTGAGTGTAGTGTTTTGATGCAAAGCACCTCAGGCTAAAAATCCTTCACAAGGGGTCAACAGTTAACATTTAGAGATTTTAATGCTGGATAGGAGGAGTCACACCGTGTGTGCTTGTTGTGAGTATATCTACATTTGGAGTGCATTGTTGGTTATGAATGATATTCTTTGTATGGACAGATGCAACCTGACTAGCTTTGATAAGCCGCATAGTCGAGCTTGGGAGTGTACCATTCAGTACAGTCAATGTGCTGTTGTGACTCTAAAGTAAAACAGCAGTGGTCCAGTTTGATTTGTGATTTTTGTACAAAACAGGTTGCTCAACTAAGGCTTGTGCAAGCTTGTAGCTCTGGCTAAAAACGAATGCATTAATGGGTGGAGTAAGGATTATACATATAAATGGAAGTTGTTTTATTTTCTAGTATATGATTAATGCCTGTGTGTACGTCTGTGAATGCCATGCCATTCATTCAAATACAGGAGGTGACGTACCTCAAAAGACATTCATAATCCAGACTGGGATCAGTGTTCTCAGTGTGGGTTTTGGTACTTGGTCATGTATTAGACCCAACCCGGCAGGGGGCTGAAGGATTTAGTTGAAGAAGAGGGGAGGCGTTAAAGGGGTTGGAGGGTTATGGGGTGCATGTGGGCAGTGATTTCCTATCGTTTCTTTGTGTGAATGTGTGCATTGTGTCAGAGCCCACTTTCCCCCCACCTCTTCAGTATCTCAGCCCATGCTTACTAGAGCATCGCTGCCATGACAACACATGGCCTAAAAATGACTCCTAAAATCTATAATGATAAAACAGCTCCTTTACTCCTTCATAGCCACACTGAGCTCATTTGGCTTATTAGGCCTGTATCCAGCTCAGGTGTAGACAATTCCAGAGCTTAACAAATTATGTAACCTTTCAAAATTCTCACACTGCTGTGACATGACCTCATCTGAGCATCCGAGCAAGGAACTGAAACCAAAGATAGTCGACACAAACAAAAAAAGTGACATCTATAAAATACCTAAGCATTTCTGTTCGTCAGTCATTAAGTAAGTTGGACACAAAGAAATTTGAAGGCAAGATCAGAAAAATATCAGGAAAACTGCAGGTTGACTGCTCATGTATGCAAAGCTACATCAATGCCAAGGACCCACAGTTATATGCGGCTATCAGGGTTGTACAGTATGCTGGGCGTAGGGGTGTGCGATATATGCTAAATATCGTTATTATTGTTATTGACAAAATTACAGAAAATATGCAGATATTATTTTTGTCAATAACTCTAGCTGGGCAATATATTGTTTCTTAATTGATTTTCAAATATTGGCTTTTGCAATATCACAGAAAGCTACAATATGCAAATGTGCCCAACCTTAGTGTTTTCTATTGTGTTCTGTGACTAATTATATGTCGTCAAGTGTTTCTTTGTTGTTTTCTCATAAAAACATTGACCCATTGTCCCATTCTCTGAGTCTCTCTTTCCTCTGTCTCTCTGACTCTGTTCTCTCTGACTGCATTATATGACTCTATTTCAGTGAGTCAGTCTCACTCAGATTAAAGTGTGAATGTGGAAGTCAGACTCTGGCATGTCTTTCAGTACTGCGGGAGGACAGTAATTCTTTCTTTGTCTTTTCTTTCTCCTTTTCTCCTTGTTTTCTTTTTTTCTCACTGTCTGTCTTTATATGTAACTAAAGGTGTATTACCATGGTTTAGTTCTTTTACTGTTAACTAGGGACAGGTGGCAAGGTTGCATGAAACATAATTCCTGAGCAAGTTACAGAAAGCAATTTGAGAATAATTGCTTCATAATAAGTTGCATGCAACACCTTTAATTATTCTGTTTAATAGACTAGAAGCTGGTATTTTTATACATCACATCATCCCAGCTAAACAATCACTTGTGTATGTGCTAGCCTAGCTTTTTGTCTAGAATATCAATTCTAGATGTGTACAGTACTCTCCAGTACTCTGAGGCCCCTTCATTTATTTAATTTCTTGTCTGGACAGCTAGTAAGTAATTTGATTAGGGTTGCAGCGATAAAGCAAGTTTTAAATGCATTGTACAAACCCAGCCCTCAAATAAGGCAACAGCAGTAAATGTTTCACATACGTTTCAATGACTAATGTTGCATGAAGATTCCAGCATGTGAAGTTGTTTGTGCAGGAGATCAGACATCCACAAGCACAGTTCTAAACATTCTTCTCGCCATAGGTCAGCTTTGAGTGACCCCCTTACAAAGCAGTGAAAACGCCCACTGGCACACGGTGGACGGCAGGGGATACTAAGGGGGCGGAAAAGAGAGAGAGAGAAAGAGAGAGGGATGAAGAGTGTGTTTTGAAAAGCCCTGTAATAGTAATAGCTAACTCTGTGGTGCTGTGGACCCTGAGCAGTCATGCGGTCAGCAGACGGGGTCCATAATGGGAACCATATTCACTTTGTCCTTCGTTAAGTGGCTGGCGTGGATTTCAGCGCTGTAACTGTATGGTGTAATGACTGCAGAGCCGTCCAGGCCCGGGCGCTCGGCTGGCTTTTATAGTGAATTGTTTCAGGCCTAAGCCACTGCTAAGCACATGTAGATGTCAGATAGAGTTATTGGATTACAGGCTGATGAAGCATGCTGAGCCCCATCTCCCCGTGGCTGGTCACATGACCCGTAGCGAACACAAGTGCCCTCGCGGACTCACTCTCACTCACTCACTCGCTCACACTTTCACTAATTGCTGGTCGGGGGTGTTGGCGCTCCACCGGAGCCGAGCTGTGCTGGGGCAGGAGTGTGTGTCTGAGCGGAGGTAAGAGTGTGTTTACGGTGCTTTTAGGTGCTGTGGGCTGTGTAATGCTCTCACTCTCACTCTCCTTGTCCTCCTCCTCATGGATCACTGCGCATCACAGCCGATCCTTTTTAACCTCCACAGGAGAGAAAGACTTCCCAAATGCCTCAGATCTTCTTTCAGCCAGTATAACGGACTCTGTCTTTCTCTCTCGCTCTCTCTTTTCTCTCTATGACTCTCTCAGTCTGTTCCCTCTCTGTCTCACTCTCTGTTCTGTCTGTCGCTGTTTTTCTCTTCGGTCCCATTCTCTAAATCTCTCTTTCCTCTGTCTCACTGAATCTGTTCTCTATGACTCTGTTCTGTCTGTGCATTATATGACTCGATTTCAGTGAGTCAGTCTCACTCAGATTAAAGTGTGAATGTGGAAGTCAGGCACGTCTTTCAGTACTGTGGGAGAACAGTAATTCTTTCTTTGTCTTTTCTTTCTCCTTTTCTTCTTGTTTTCTTTTTGTCTAGTGTGCAATTACTGCCTGTTTATTATAAATTGTATGAAAACTAATCAAATGTTAAATAAAGCAAAAGTAAATGATTTAAACATGATCTCATTCAGCATGTTCCGGAGAGTGGATAAACAGTTGGATGAGGAAATACAACAAAGCCTATTGTTCCACAGACTGCATTTAAACAAATGCAAAATGGATGATATCTTGCGTTGATTGTTTTCAGGAGCACGCAGTCGTATGGTTTGAACACCTCCAGTTTAATTATGTTTGGTTTATTTGAGTAGAAGTTGATTTGACCTCTGTAAGAACAGATACGTTGCTTTTTCTGCACATTTTGGAGCACTGTCTGTTTATTGCAATGATAAATTCAGTAAATAAACAGTATCGAAACCTGCAGATGTGTGTTCTCTGTGGAGCACATGTACTTATTTTTATTTTCATTGTAATTCGACCAGTGGCGTCAGAGCTTTTGCATATGACTGAGCGATGACCTGTGTTAATGAATAAAACCTGTGTGCATCTGCTGTTCTAACTGACATTTGCCTGCACAGTTTGGTTAGCCTGAATCCTGAATTTGTTGTTTTAGAATGAAATCATTTGGAAAACTATGAGAAAGCTAAGAAAACCCATGTAACTGACCTTTGGCCTTTGTATGAAAAGTTATGTGTGAGATGAAGAATGAATACAGGGAGAATAAGAGCAAAGAAAGAAAAAGCTGAGAAGCAGTGCCCTGATGTACTACCAACTCCTTCGACCCAAAACAATCATTCAACATTTTATTACATTTTTTAAACCCAGCCCCCGCTTTTAAAAAATAGGTGAAAGAACAACAAATACAGCACTGCAAATATATACTGTTAGAGGCAGGCATATGTCAAAAGTTCAGTTGTGGTCTGTTCTCAGTCTCTATCATCTCAACTATGTTCTCAGCTTCTTAAACTGATAAACAAAAGAAAAAACGGAATAAAAAAAATATAAACATTGACGCATTGGGATAGAGCTACCCATTAGCAATCTAAAATAATTTTAAATCATTAAAAAAAGCATCTAAAATAATCAGTGTTTCCATCAATACCAAGAAAGCTGCAGGTCATTAACATCAGCCAACCAACAAATCAGTCAGGGCCTAATTTGTTTGTCCTTTTGGGAACTGATGGTGTACTATTGAGGAAGTTGGTTTTTCATTTTTCAGGGTGGATTTGCATGATGTTGCTGATTTGGTGACACTGATATGAGCCTGAAACATAAGAGGATTTCTGCATGTGTCTTTATGAAACTGCCTTCAGTGTCAACAAAAGTCGCGCAATGAAATTTGTCCACAGGAAAGCATTTACCTGTAAAACAGCTTTATTTTGTTACTACAAGTACGTGAAGCATTGTTGGTAATGAACAGTACAGTGAAACTGGGATTACGATCATTTTGTGTTGTTTAAATGCATTTATTCATATATAACAGGGATATAATGTACTACTGTATACAACACTGTATGTTCAAGAACAATTCTTATAAGCCTACAGTGCTGAACACATGGCACGACTACTATGAGATATCCGACTTTTTATGAAATACAAGTGAATATTTTGTGATACATAGGTTAATGTAATATATCTAAATGTAATATGTGGTTCATTTTCACTGTTTTTAAGAAGTAAAGGGAACTATTCTGCATGAAATGTCTGAGTGTTTTAGCCTCTAAATGCTCTTTCACAGAAGCGTATTATATGACATGGTTATGAAAATAGTGCCAAATGCCTGAGACATTGTTTTACAGTTGTTTTGAAATGTGAGTGCGGCCTCAAAGATTTTTTAAGAGCCATTCATGGGGAAGAGATATAAGCAGAGCATTGTGAGGCATAATAGTCCCGAAAATAAAACTTATTGTATTTGGACTTACAGCATTTTATCAACACTGCATAAAAATCAGAGACACGAGTAGTAGATAGAATGCACTGCAGTCATAATGACCCCGGGTTGCTATCAGCGTTGTGTTGTTTGTACATGTTGTTCATGAATGTTCATGAAGGCTGCATGTAAGTGTAGTTAGTGTAAATTGTTACCAGATATAGTGTGTTGTCAGGGACAAGCTTCAGCAGTGATATATAGAGAATATGGTAGTGTGTGTGTGTGTTCGTGTGTGGTCATTCTGTGCTCCTCTTTTTTGCTGTGTCTGTGGGAAAGAAAGAAGTTGAGCTCATAACTGCTGTTGTGTGTTGAAGGTGCCTGATGAGGCACGGTGGCCTGATGTTGACCCTGCAATGGGTTGTGGGTATGGAACGTTCACAGAAGGAAATTTAAGCTTGTCGTGCTCAATCACAGTTTGCTTAACTGTAGGATGCGTGTGAGTGTCAATGCTTGTGTTTGTTCAAATATTGTTTTTTCTATACACTGTCAGAAAATGGGGTACTGTCCAGGTACAGCCTCCAGCTATACAAACAATGTAGCTGCAAGGGTCCAGTTAGTCCAACTGTGTATTTTAAAGCTGCACTACGTAAGTCTTGGGGATTTGGGGACCTTTCTGGTGGAAATGTTTATGTTGCAGAGAACATTTTGTAACGTTGGTTGCGCTTTGGATGAATCCGATGTTTGTGAACGAAAAAGATGAAGGTCTTCCAAGTGTATTATCTGCTATTGACATTACAGTATGTTGGTTTTTGTATTTAAGACCTTCTTCTTGTGTTTGTGCATGTGATGTTATTACGTAAAAGATGTATGATGTGATCCGAAACTCTCCTGCCAAATCCGACTGGACGCGTTTGACTTTTAAATGACTATTTCAGGCTTTACCGAGTGACTCACAGTGGCACACGCACACCATAATTTTTCCTCCTGAATCAGTAGTGATACTTAACCATGAAAAAATCTTCATAGTGCTGATTCCAGGGAGTGTCATAGATATACTGCAGTCACTCTCCCAGGAGAAAGGGGTAGAACTAGCCTAAAATTAGGACAGAGTGAATGGAATCAATTATAACTACAGCTGAATATAGTACTATTATGTCTATTTAGTATATATTTAGATTAGTTTCTTGAAGAAATCTACTGAAAACAGAAAGATATAGTTTCACTGAGAGTGTTTAGTGCAGTATTATGTAGTGGAATCTGAGGCAGCACAATATATTATTTGTTAGTCTTTATTACAGCATTAGCTTTTGAGATTTGCAAAAATTATCTTGAACAAGTGGAAGAATATCACTATGAATAATATTTCTCATTTTAGGATGGTGTAAATCTTATAAGATCATTTTCTTAAGTAATTGTATCAAATAAAATGGTCTGTGTATATGGGCAGAGCATTTTCCTTTCTTTCAAGCATACTCCATAAAACAAGTCAAAGTATCTGCTAATATAGTGGAATCATTTTACTTTATTTTACTTTACTTTAATCTTAGTAATAATCTTAAATAAAATCATAAAATAAGGTAAATAACTGTTTTTTCACTGAATGTTTTTTCTGTGCTGTGAGCATTCACATGTTCTTTGGGTGTTGGGACCAGTCGATTATAGTTATATTATCATCTTTTCTAAGGTATTCTATGCTTTGATTTGTGGTTACTTCATGTATACAGGCCTCTCTGTTTTTTTATTGTTAGTTTTTAGTCTTTTTGTGGTGAACGAAATAATGGCTATGATTTTCAATGTAATAGAAAGTTTGCTCTGATGCTTTTTTATGCTAAACACAATGGAAATATTTATTGGTTGAACAGAAATGATGATAAAGCTGTCATTGTTATCGTGTCTACTTTTTTTACTAGGCTACGGCCCATTCTTCTGAAATAATAGTTAACAATTGTCTCACAGCCGAAACTGCAAAGCACAAAGCACGTCAATGAAGACCCGTGAGCTCTGATGTGGAAGATGGCGTTATGGATGTGTTTTATTAACTTTTGATGTTTTCGTTTTGTTTTGTTTTGTTTTAACCGACTCATTCTGATGCAGCCTAATGGCATTGTCAGCCCTAGTGTTCAAAGTATGTTATTGTAAATGATTTGAGAAATGTATCGATTTGCAGATTTTTCGAAATGGCTTACGTTCTAGTCCTAGATCCCCTGAGCAGCCTCCCACCCCACCTAAAATGTTTCTTATGGTTCAATTTCTTATCGCTGTAGAGTGTGAAAGTCTGATATTGTGTGATGGTGTTTAAACTGAACTGGCCGAGGGTTAATATTTGTTAGACTTTTATTAGCCCACTGTGTGGGTATATGAAACAACCATTTAATAGTTTTGTATAGGCGTAGCAGCAGTATATAAATACTGTACTTACCTGCCTACCTGCCGAAATAAAGACTACACTAGAAATTGACCAGCTGAGCAACAATAAAAAAAAAATCTGCAGATTTCGCTCTTGACTGGCCGCTGGTGGGCATCCCTGGCATCTGCTATAATGTCCTGGTGAAATGGTGTCAGGCGTCCCAGTGAGCTGCTAGAGATGTGGGAGTCAGATCTGATGACAAACAGATGCTGTGGCGGCGATGAGATTTCAGTGTTGACAGTGTTTCACATGAAATGTATGCGTTTGGTCGGCTCATGTTGACTCATCAGGGCTGTTTTCACAGTGCTGAGCTGTGAGGCCGGTGCTCTAATGTAGTGTTACTAATCTTGTCATTTCCCTCTTACTGCCGTTATTAATTGGTGTTGAAGGGAGTGAGTTAACTTTTTTACGACCTGATGTCTGGACGAATGTGTGGAGTTAATAATCAGCCCTGAGTCCAGAAAGGCCTTCGTGTAAGACTGTAGCATTGTACACATGGAAAAATAAATTAAAAAAACACTCAGATTTTTCCAACTTAGCCCTTTCATGTCTACAGGACATCAAAGGACGCCATACATAAAAGAATAAATAACTTGTGAATGCTAACAAGCATGCTAAGACTGGATTGCAAAGCTTCTGAAAGGGATATGATCCACTGGAGCCCTCACTGAAGTGGCTCTACGCTACCCTTTTAGGAAAAAAGTAAGAACAAAAGCAGAAAGTTAAGGAGTTTTTTTACACCTACCTTTTTTTTGGTTCAAACTTTTCAGCTTGTTCTGATTAGCAGGCGTGAAAGGTGCCTGGGACAATGGGCTGGAGCAGTGACCAAAAGAAGTTTGGATTAAACTGAACCATGTGTTGGTTTGTGTGGAAACACTTATTTGGATGATTCAGATTTTCGGCTCAATTACAAAAACGTGGGGCAGGCTATTGTCACCCAATAAACAATAAAAGACAAAAAGAAACAAATTAAAAATGAGGTGTGGTGGTTAGAGAAGATACAAGGGTGTACTACAGGAATGGCTTGTGGCCGTGCGCCTTTGTACCTGAGTAGAACCTGCTGTTCAAATGAATGAATTTGAGAAGAGAATTGATTAGCGGGTTTACCTCTACAGGCACGTGCATGACAGAGGAGATGGTCATCAGAAGAACCTGCACTATGGTTCTTGGTGACAGGATGTAGGTATTTCATGAAAAGTTCTTAAGTGCACTTGCAAAATAGCAATGTGACACCATAACTACTAAAAGGATTAAATGAATAGAGTGTAATAAACACAAAAATGTTGTGGGGTTTATTAGATTATGTACACTGTTGTGTAAAAACAAGCACAGATCATACGGTCTGTGAGGACTACCCAACATTCATGATCCTGGAAACAAGTGGAGAGTTGAGCGCAAATGATGAAACAGCTTCAGTCCCTGTTGCCAACTAAGGAAAGTAGCTATTGTCTGTCTTAAAAGTCGCTAAAGGACGCAATCACCTAATTTGCATAATGGTCTATTTACGTGTATTAAAAGGAATAATGTTGTGGGAGAGACAAAAAATGAGTAAAATACCCTAAATATGTTATAACTACGAATGAACTCTGAATAAATCAACTTCTTCTGTGGATTCTTTTATTGTTGTATTTGAAGTAGACCGTGTGACACCGAAGAATTTCCATCTGTGATCAAACAGATGGGGGGGGGCATTAGGCACTGGGACGCTAGTGTAGTGGGACGCTGCTCGCTGAGGACAGTAACTGAAGATCATGTGTGTTCACCTTAGAGTCACCAAAAGTCTCCAATAGCACCAGAAAAGGTCGCTAGATTTGTTGCTAGTCTTTTTTTTTTTTTAAGTTGCTAGAGGGTCTAAATAGGCGAAGTTGACAACACTGGCTTCCGTGCGTGAAATCAAGCACCAGCCTACCAGCACCTCATTTACGTATCATTTACCTGAAACATGCCCTTATTTAAGCAGGTGTTTCTCTGGGGAGCAAATAAAACATCGTTCAGCAGCTCATGAGCCAGTGGCCATGTAACGAGTGCTCTGCTTCCCTGACTGACTGACCGAATTGACATTTAGTTTTTATTGTTTGGCCAGTGTTGTACACAATGTAGTGTATAACAAAAGCCAGTGTGACTTTTCTTTAAATTGAACATGACTGTGTTTCATTTAGATGCAGTTGCAGCATTTGTTCGTACCAGTGTGTAAAATAAGCACTTTGAATTTTGCACTGATTTGCCATGTTCACAAAATATTACTATGAATTATTACTACAAACGTTATTTCCTATTTTTCAATCTAATTATTGGTATTATAGTGGATATTGGCAATAATTCAGGTTAGGTATCTGCAAATAAAGCAGTTATTTTCAGGTTGTTAAACTATTACACTCAAATTTGCACAGATTTCTACCAGATGTGCATTTAATGCTCCAGATACCCAAAGCAAGAAATTTACAAATACCAAAACTGGCAGTGAATTTGCAGCTTTTCAAAGCTATGACTCAACTGACATAACAGTATACTATAATAATATAATAAAAAAACTAAATTAGTAATATTAATATTGCTACTACTACTACTAATAATAATAATACAATAATGATAATAATTTAAAATCATTTATAATGTTTTCCCTATAGCACCCCATAAAAACAGCATTGCACAAGTCATTGAAGTGAGAGTCTTTGCTGTGACCTCTAGTTGTCCTGGTCAGAGGGGGGATTTAGCTTTGGTCAGATAGATTAGGCCCAGCCAAACATAAGGTGTATGATATGAGGAGATAATAGGGCCACGTCTCTGTCAAGGCTCTAAGCCCATAAAGCCTCGGCACCACTCTGACTCCCTTACCTCATACACACTCTGAATTATGTTTATAAAGGCAGGCTGCTACTTATCCTGGCTGGTGGTCCCCAGACGCAGAAGAAAAGCAAACACTCTCAGTCATGGAACGGAAGACGAAATGTGGCTCAAGTCGTTTTGTCCAGTGTCAGGGGAATACTGGTGCTGAAAGCAGGCCAGTGCTGCCCTCAGATCAGCTGTGTTTGGACTGAGGATGGACAAGATTTAACGTGGTGGTCCTTGAGATACAGAGAGCTGTCCACAGTCTTAACCTTTAAGCTTAACCTTTAAGCTTCCCAGAGGCTAAATACAATGGCATTAAAGTGAACAGACTTTCTGCAGGTAAGAAAAAGACTGTGCATATAGGCCTGCTTTGATCATGACAAATTACAGGTAGACCGCAGGTGGTGCCTCAAGAACACACCCCTTGGTCTTTGACTAGATAAGACATTTCTTCCATTTTTTAAATGTTTTATTTTTGTTTTTAGAATCTGCCCTATGACAAAGTCTCAATTAAAATCACATTGTAAAGGCCAACAGCTGCATTTGAGTCCTCATTCTGCAAGACCACATGAGACCCCTCCCTCTTCAACTTGTCCTCACACCCACCACAGTTAACACAAGCAAATCAGTTGCCCTGTGGAGCAGTACCTTTCTCTGACCTGCCTTCACGGGTGACAGCCAGGTAATAATAGGGTTTGACCGAAACCTCCACGCTGGCGCTTTTGTGGTATTAAACTGCTATTAAAACATCCCAACTTAGGAAATAGCCCCCCTTAAGGCTATATCCTATCATTAAGGCTATGTTTATAATTTGTCTAACATGATAGTTCACATAAATATGTCATTAATGTGAACGAACCGACGTCCTGATTAATGACCTCAGGTGAAAGAGGCTCTCATCTGCTCATTAATAGAGAGCGAGGTGAACAATGCTCAGATACATTGCTTTTCCACTCTTTACTGGCTTTAACTTCAGACTCAGAGCTGCTGCCACATTAATGCTGAATAAGGACACATGCACAGTAAAAAACACAGGAATTCAGATCTGAGCGTTCTCACTAAAGTCGCATGGCCATAAATCGGGTATATATGTGATCAGGAGCCATGTATGAATGTAGCCCAGAGCGAATGTGAAAAGATCAGATTTGTGTGTCTACGCAGCTCTGAAAACATCAGATCTGTTTCACATGTGGGCTCTAATGTGAACGTAATCTAAGTTTAACAACAAGCAACTTCGTTGTACAGTAGCACAGTCAATTAAAGCGTACGCTTGTTGCTTTGTCAGGCAACTGAAACAAATAGATATGCATGTTGTGACTAGTAATTACTGCATTCATTTGGGTGCACGCTCCTGAGTTTACTGGCAGTTGTAAGCATTGAAATTGACATTTCAATACAATAGTCCAGAGTCTTCACAAGCTCACGCTAGAAAGTTTAACCGTGTGTCAGCCTTTCTTAATATTTTTCTTTTAGGCTCACAATTATAACAGATATAACAATAGAAATTGTGCTCAACAGTTTTGCCCAGTGTATGCAGTAGTGCTGTCACAATGAACAACTATTATTAAAAATAAGACCACCATAATATCACCAACCTCTGTTCAGGTCAGCGTGCTAGATTTGATGTGTGTACCTAGTTGGAACTGTTTGAAAGCACTGTTTGCATACTGGCTGGCTCATGTGCTTTGCCTCTCCATCCTTATTTGCTTCAAAGCCACTCCTGCTGTTTTCTTTGACTAACAGCTGCGGCACACTGGATGCAGAGCGTCAGGCTGTGCAGCATCATGTAGTTTCGTGTAACAGGGTGGGACTATATAATGTTGGCAGGGAGAGCTGATAATAACACCAGGTTCAGGTTCATTTGTACACTCTACTCCTACAAATTGAATGAAATAAGGTGTTCAGCATCACTCATTGCGTTGGGTATTAGCTTACTACATCTTTACAGACTCTTTGTTTTCCAGCTGAAAGATATGGACTGAAAAAAGACCATGAAA
This sequence comes from Megaleporinus macrocephalus, assembly GCA_021613375.1. NCBI lineage: Eukaryota > Metazoa > Chordata > Actinopteri > Characiformes > Anostomidae > Megaleporinus > Megaleporinus macrocephalus. Next base: position 18,659,631 of record CM038715.1, read on the forward strand.
ATATAAACACGAATTGAGGTAGCTTAACTATTGTCAGCTGTCTGTTTATCTAAAAGACTGTAAACTGTATTCATAGGATCTACTGTGGCTTTCTGTGGTCTGAACATGGTTTTAACTGAATCTGCTAATAGAAAAATGCTGAGTGGTGTGCTGTGATGTACTGAAAAAATGAGATCATGGAGCATGATGTGGAATGTCAGCACCTTTAATATAAATGGTATCTGGAAACAATACTGTAACAGCAGGCTACAGTGCAGCATTTAAACTACAAGCCTGAAGTGGTAGATTGGCTCAGCACCTCCCAGCTAACATCAGTCACAGATCCAGCCCAAATAAACTGCCCTCTAAAGAATGTACAACACCAGCTAGAAGTTTTCCTCTTTTCCTGAGAGCCATGTAATTAAATGTTCTGCTTTCTTTTTGCATGTATTAGCCTCAGTTCACATTTTGACTGTGCAGAGTAAACATATAATTGTGAGTGCTATTTGCTGTGGAACGTAACTGAGGTCAGTTTAAAACATTGCAATCAGGCAGTTATGTAATAATTGTAACAAGACCAGCTGCGTACCAGACAAACAAATGTTTGTAGCTTAAACAATTTAAGCCGATATAAGCCCACCCGACCAAACACACATGCTGGAGCCCATCTAACCAAACTTGCATGCTGCTCTGCATGGATGAGATACAGACATAGGATACAACTGCCGGTTGTATTGCTTCCTAGTGTTCGCTTTATGGGTGGTATTTGCTCAGATTGCTTTGGATAACCACTTTTTAACTTTAAAGCTGCACTAAACTTAGATTTCACGTACGGCATGAAACCAGTCAGTGAGAGACTTTTATCAACGAATAAACCAGAGAGTATCACTAAGAGTACTGGGTACTTAGCCCATGTGTAATGCCCCTGCCCTCTAATTTGACAGGTGACTAAATCCAAAATCCAATATCATTGACAAATAGCATGAAATAAAAATACCTGATTAATAGCTATTGGGAGCCCAAATCCAGTGGCTAGTCAGGGACACAGGTCTGTCATGTCAGTGCTGATTAACAATGACCATCATTACATATAAAAAATGAAAGAAATAAGAGGTGATGGGTCAGTCTAGTTCCTGTCATATGCTGCCATGTATTATTGAATCACAAGGAATCACGTCTGCTTAAATAGAACTACTGTGAACTAATTTCATTTCTAACATTACTAACATTTCTATAACATAATTCTATTACTAACATTAACTTTCTAAAGAGAAGGTCAGCAGGCTGGTGCTGTTTATTGCTGCAGTAGCTTACCGTTAAGTTTAAGTGCTTAATTTAGTCTGTGATTCAATTTTGAATGGCCAGTTTACCATACTCATCCGGTCTGAGGACAGCCCGAGGTCACAGATCTCTTCTTTTGATGCTCTTCGCTATTTGGGAAAAAGGCTACTGTGAATTGTGTCTCAGTACCAGAAACTGTGGTGATTGGTTAAATAACTAATTTGCATATTGCTACAGAGGTGGATGATATGGCAAAAGATACCTTATTCCTGTCCCTTACAGTGTACATGATACATTATAGGCATCACAGATTTGATATTTTCTGCTAGTTGGTATGTGCAGAATATAACCTGTAGTGCCGCAAATTAAAATATAATGAATACTATAATACTAAATAATAATAAACCTATAACTAAATGCATTTAATTCACTGTTTAGCAAACTGTACTGCAGTATATTAAATTAAAGTAGTTACTATAGTTGACTATATGCAGTATATGCTTAGAAAAGTACATTGTGACATGATTTATTAGAGTAATTATAAAATATAGTCATATTGTTCACCCCTATATTGCAGCCTTCTGTGATATCAGTATAGCAAAATCCAATATTGCAGTGTCGAACAGTATATTCTGTAACAGTATAGCCTTATTCTATAGTTACTCATCAATATCGCTTTGGAGCTGTATACTGGGAATCATCTGCGGGACTATTTCCAGTAAACAGATAAAAGCCAGGCTGCCTCCTGTAATAGGCAGGATATGAATGGGTTACAGTACACTCTCAGGATGTGACACAGTTGGCTGTTGTTCAGATTCAGCTTCCTCTCTCTGCCTGCAGCCTGTGCTCTCTTAAGACCCGGGTCAAAGGCCAGAGACACCCGCAGGCACAATGGACACCCCTGCAGTGTATTTAGATGAGATGTTTTGTCTGTTGTGTAGCAGAGATTGAAAGTGCTTGCAATTAGTCACTGTGAACCGCTGATCTGAAGTATGCAGTGAGCACCCACACTAGTATGTCCATGAATTACTCTGAAATTATGCGCTGTCAAGCTCTCAGTTCCTTTGTTTAGTTCTTCTCGAGATGTTGAAAGGTTGTTAAAGTGCCTTTGGCCTCCCCTATCAGTGCAAGCACTGATTACTCGCTTATATAAAAAAAGAAATAGAGAGAGAGAGAGAGAGATCACTGTTTTGCTGATATGCCCAGTGGCTTTACAAATGACTCATACCTCTGATGTTCTCTCCTTGTTCGGTAGGAAAACACAATGTGTTTTCAAATGAAGCGAGTCCCTCTTTTCTGGGCTCCGAGAAATGTAGCTGCTCCGTTTTCAGCCTTTATAGGTAATTCTAGAAAGCACACAGTGGACCCCAGGATGACTTTTAGAATTACGTACTCATCTAATCATAGTTACAGAATGACTATTAGAATTATTGAGGCCCTCTTGGGATTTCCCAGTAAGGTCATTTGCATGCTTTTGTTTTGGCTTGGTTTTGGCATTTTACATGTTTTCATTTGTTATGCTGTGGCCTAATGACGTCCCCTGGGTCGTATTATTCTTGGGGGGCCATCAGTCCCCCGGGTTAAGTCATTTTTGCTTTAAAGGGAGCTTGGCGAAACATCAGATTTACACAGTTTCTTTCTATCCCAAATGCAGTCCTTTAGCCAAGACTGATATCTGAAGTTTGTTTTTTTTCTCTGCATTGTTTGACATAGACTCTAATGCTCGGTTCACAGGACAAGCGTATTGCACCCAAAACAGTGTTATATTCTGCAGGGCGTGGGTTCTGTTTTTCTTTATTTGGTCATTTTTTGTCCATACTTTGGCAAGTTTATTTTTTAGGCACAGTTAGCGATTCTGGAGAATGATTGTTGATATTTGAACTCAAGAGCAAAACGAATCCACTCTTCCCATTTGGCGCTCCTTTAGAAGCTCTAACCCTCAAATAATAGATGTGCATTGTGAATTGACTCTGAGCGAGCACACCTTTTCACCTTTTCTTGGAAAAAAAAAAACATTCATCAGTACATATAACGCCAGAGTGATCAATGACACATTGAGTAATATAACTAATGTTAGCTAAATTGTTGATTAGCTGTCACTATAATTACTGTTGCATTGTTAACCAGTTGCTTTCACAAACATTAGCAAACAAGAAAAAATCATACTGACCCACTGGTTCTCTGAAACTGCAAAACAACGTTAATGCAACCCACCTGTCCAGCAGAAACAGAGCAACCTCTTCATCCGTTTCATGCCTTTCAACTCTTGAATTAGCTTCCTATTCGCCAGCTTCTTGTCCTCGGGCAACACCATCAAAGGTGAAACAGGAAAAATTCGAACAAGAAGCTGGCGAATAGGAAGCTGACTTCAGCCTTGTGTATTTTAAGAGGTCTCTCCACCACTGAAACGCCACAAGGATGTTAACACAGTAATGTATAAACATCAACTTTTTGCATACAGCTAGCGTACTGTGACTGAGATGTTTGCTGAATTGGTCAGAAAGTCCGTTGGATTAACATCACCTGCTGCACCTTTAATGTAGAAGTACAGTGCTTTGTTTCTTTGCTTGCTAGTTCAGGCACTCATGATACCATTGCTATGGACAGCTGGTGTTTCTCCTCTAAAAAGAGAGGTGCAGTAGGTGATAGTTTATATAGTCTTTCCATTTAGTGAGATGTGTGATGTGATGTTGAAAGTCCAACTCATCATGATCTGCTCCTTCTCTGCTGTGCAAGGCTGGCGGCTTTCTCGCAGTTCAGATGTAGATTTTTTGTGGAATGTGCTCTGCTAACTGATCACAGTTCAGTGGAAATTTATTTCTTGTGACTTTTAATAGTGTTTTCATTATTATCCACCCACTACCTACATTTTCCCTGTGACATGATGCTACAGTGAAGGCCAGTGAAGAGAAGAACAAGACGTGTGAAGCCAGTCAGCTCATCTTTTCAAACTGCCACTATCATTGAACAGCTCAACACGCTCGGAGGAGAACGCTAGTAGTTCTCTCCCATCAGCGTTTCACAAAGTGAGACGCTTTGTTTGCACTCTTCTCCATAATCTGAGTGTCCCGCTGTGGCGAAGAGTGTCAACAGATGTTCAGTAACTTGAGTGGGTATTTAGTAACTTGAGTCGTGATTGTAAGTTCAGGTGAATACACACTGTCTGTCATGCAGGTTCCCTGCAGCATTGCCCTGTCTCTGACCCGCCCTGCCTCCCTCTGCTGTTTATAGGCAGGCAGAAGCTCCAGCGTAGTGCCAGCAGGTCGCTGAGCCGCTGCAGTAGATTTGCGAGCCGCTTTCTCGACACTGGAGACTCTGTCGAAATGCTCCCCAGAGGCTGAGGTCATATACATTCCTCCCTCTCCATTTTCACCTTTCTGTGATGCTATCTTCTCTCGTCCTCTCACCCCCTCCATCCTGTCTAAAACTCCTATGGCTTCCTCATGTCCCCGTTTGCTAGTGTTGTCTCCCCCCACACAGTTCTTTGCTATTACTGGTTTACAGTTTTCTTCATACAGCTCTTTTGTGATTTACAGTTAATAAGATGTTGTTTACAATGAAGCACATGCACCAACTCCAGTACAGCACCAGCTCAGTAGCTCTTTCCCCAAAAGACTTCTGTAATTACTAACCAATTAGACTGCCATGGCATTTCATGCATTTGCACTGGTGGAATTGTGAGGCAACATAATTAACCAGTACTGAAAGTGTGACGTCAGATCAGTTTAAGAATGGAAGTAAGAATGGAAGAATCTTGGAAGATCTGTAAAATGTAATTAACAACTTTGTAGGAACAAGACTGATATACAGCTTGTAAAGATGTTCAATGGATAATGATGTTAGTTCGATATGAGAATAGAATTAGGAATAGCAAAATAGGATTGTTGGACAGAGAGCTGTCAATCAAGCTGCTCATTAGCCACGCCCACACCGTTTTTTTCATGTTTACAGCTTACATTGTCTTCTTCTAAGTATACATCCCTTCTCCTTGTTTCTCGATTTCTCCTCTTTCTGCTCATTTCACTTTCTGTCCTTCTCTCACCTTCTCTTTCACCATTTCATCATTTGATTCCTCCTCTACCCTTCCCGCTCGCTCTCTCTTTGGATTCCCCCTTGGGTGTGAGCTATTAAATGTGAGGTCCCAGATGTGGCCCATTAACCCCAGCTCTCTGCAGCAGGAATCCAGCTGGGCCAAGCCACCCCCGCACTAAGACCCCTACTAATACAAACACACCCACTCTCTCTCTCACTCTCTCTCTCTTTCTCTCTTTTCACACACTGTACACGTACACTCGCATGCAGCTACATGCTCAATAGCTTGAAAGCAGGAAGAGGCTCCATGTACTGTAATAAGCAGATGGAAGCGTGCACACATGAGCGCAAGGATGGATGTAGACATGCAGGCACAAGCACTTGCAGTGGTGAAGAAAGAAAGGGTTGTTATTGCTTAAAACCTGGTGGTTTGGCCGCACCATACATTTGTCATCAGTTTATGCCTAATTGGAGAAGAAATAGTTCTCTCTTGAAGTCTCTCTTTCTCTCTCTCTCTCTCTCTCTCTCTCTCTCTCTCTCTCTCTGGGCTGTGAAGGTAATATGAGAAGCACTGCTCATTGGGCAGTGCTCAGAGTAGGAGTGCACTGCGTTAGACTGAGCTTATGCTGGAAGAGAATGAATAGATTACTTCAAGTTTGCACAGAGTCTCTGCTCAGCAGCTTGAGTTTAGTGTGAGATAACTGAGTCCTCTTAGAACTTGAACTCTTCTGATGCCATTTTCTCTTTTCTTTGCACAGATGAATTGAGGAAAGGTCACTGTCCATCAGGGAATAGCCTGTTGTTCTGGACTCTCCTCAGCTGATTTGATTTACGCTGAAGATATACGGACCTGTGGCTCTCCGTCAAAACTGAGAGGCGATGGATGCGGTGGAGACTCTTCAGGGCTCCGCGCTGGAGTCCAAAGCGGAACGCATCGCCCGCTACAAGGCCGAGAGGCGGCGGGAGCTTGCAGAGCGCTACGCTAACCTGGAAGACATCTCCTCCAAATACTCCCGCAGGGACAGACATCGGGACACCTCAGAGGCTTCCGACACGGCCTCCAGCTCAGAGCACAAGCCAAAGGAGATGTCCACCTCCAATCAGGGCCAGCCCCCTGAAGTTAGCGCTGAGGCAGGTGAGAAGAAGGCGCTGAGTGAATGCGACAGGAAACAGAAAACACATTCTGAACCAACCTCCAAAACCTCCCTCACCTGCGGCAGTGAGGGCGAGCAGGAAACAGCATCAAGGTCCCGACACGGGTGAGTTTGAGTCTTACAGATATTCAATGGTTTTATGGATATCCTTGTGAGTATTGAGTATTGGGACCAGTCAGTATACAATATGGGGGATAACATCGCTTGACTGTAAGATTACACTGACTTACTGGCATCAGCTAAATGTCAGCATTGTTTTCAAGAATGTGATGCAGATTGTGTTGAATGTGAACAGCTGTTTTTTGGCAATTATATTTGGCAATTTGTGTCATTAGCATAATTTTATTAGCTGAATCTGTTGGATATTGCCTGATATTAGTGGTTATTAGAATGTATTTGGAATGGTTTATCGTAAACTTACATACACAAGTCACACAAATTTTCCAAATCCAAGTGCAGTCAAACATTTCTAAAGTCTGAAATAACTCCCAAAGTCACCCTAAATGACAAATGCTGAGCTAAACTTACTGTACATTTAAGCAACATCCATACCAAAAATAAAAAAAGCTAACGTCAGACAACCCCTAATGGCTCAGTCACCTCACTCAGTGAGAATTTCTAGGTTTGAAAGTTGAAGAGGTCAGAAAGACTGAACTGTTCAGGGGGTCGTTCCGGATGTGTCTTGCTGTTATGACAGCTGAGCTGTTTGTTTTTGCTTGAAGTCGTTGGCTGTGGAACGTTTTACGTTTCTGGCAAATTACAACCATGTTGACTCAAAGCACACAGGCACTCGAGCGGAGCAGGGCGACATGAACTGGAATCCAGCCTGCACGCGAAACGAAGGGGTGAAACTTATTTTCTCCTTGTTTGGGACTGTTTCTGGCTAATGAAGCAGCAGATAGAGAAGCTTACAGGCTTGTCGGGTCCTGACGCAGCCCCTGAGCAATATTTCAGGCCCTGGGCTGAGGATGAGTATTCAGTTGTGCAAGAGGCGATCACTAGTGGGCTTATGCTTGGATGCATGAAAGTACTGCATTGTGTTGTGAGGTGTGATTCACAGTCTAATTTCCTTCATTATCAGTTCATCTTGACCTAAGACAGGCTAAGCTGTGTGATGTGGGGCTACAGCAGATTTTTACTCAAAACAAAGGTGTCACGTTTGTGGCTTGTGTGTACATGGTATATGGTGACACAACTGTTTGTGCCTTGGAGCGGAGAGACACCATTGTGAGCACAGTTAACATGACAACCTGCTATTGTTGGTTCATTTTTAGGCTGTTATTATAGAAGCAACCTGCCAGTCCAGCTATCACACATCTCTTTGTATGGCTTCCGAAAAGGCTTAAAGACGCAGTGCTTAGATTAGAGACTTAACCTGGCAGGTAAAGTAACATGTCTGTTGTCAGGATGCATAGCACACGTTTGATGAATGAAGGACCTTTTGCCATGTGCAGAACTGCTCTTGGTTTCCTGAAGACTCTTTCTAATTATAGTTCTGTACAGAACCATTTTCATACATAAAGGGTTTAAGAACCTTTTCAGAGTTTATTATTTCAAAGATTCTAAAGGTGTAACAAGTTGTTGATAGGGCTGGGCAATATGGGAAAAAATCACAATAATTTATTTTCATTTCAGTCGATATCAATATATATTACGATATAAATCAAATCACAGAAGTGAAGATATCAAAATTTATTAAAAGTGTGGTGCTCTGTTAGCTCAGTGGAGATGATCACAACAGTACAAGCACTTGAAGCGCTTACATCCCATAGCGCCTTGTCAACACAGCAGTGAGACAGCAACTGTTTACTTGGTTTTCTTGTTTTAACATATTATTTTAAGATTATTGACACATGTAACATGCTTCTTTCAGTAGTAGTTAACGTTTTCTGTCATCATTATCTCTTAGTTCATTCTCACTTCTCAAGCGTGAACGCCTGCAGTAACCAAATTGCTAGCACGTGGTTTAAGCTGCCGCTACGCCTACGCGAATTGTGCTTCAACCAAACATGAACTGGCTGGAACTCTAGTTCAGCCACATGATTGGTTTTGGGTGATGCTATTCTCATTTTCATTGGCTATTTGTGTTGTCTCTAAAAACATGGATGGAACTTAATCGACTTTCTATTGACTACGTCTTAGAGTTCTATCGAGGAAACATTATTTCGAGATAATTATCATTATCGTTTTATCGCCCAGCCCTAGTTGTTAAAATGTAAAACCTCATCACAGATACTCCTCTCTGTCTTTTCTTAGGGTCTCTCATTTAATATCAACAACAATGTTGATCAAGCCTAGGCATCTGGATGCATCCTATCAGCGTGCATAGCGCAGGGAGTGGGTTTATTTGTACAAGCTCTGTATAGTGTACTATTTTATCACGTGTAATGTATAAAATATGAAAATGTATGCATAGTTAACACCTTATGTGCACATGCAAGCTATAAACATGGTTAATATTAACATGCTTTCACATCACGTTATACAACACGTTTTGTAAAATCTGGGTTTGACAAACTTTGACAAGCTCACCTTCCGCTGTCCAGTCTGTTGCATCTGTCTTTTGGAGTTGGCCTTATTCTAACATGGAAACCAGAGTACATCTGTTTACTATTGAGCCTAATGACTTAATTAGCTGCATCAGACAATTTTGGGGGTCTTGAGGGCTAAACAAGCCATTAACCAGCTTCTACTGATGTGTGAATGACTGTAATATTTTCCATCATTTCCAGTAATGTCTGTTGGTCGGTTGCACAAGTGTACAGAACGTGTGTCTGAGAATAATGGCCTGAAAAGTGACACTAAAGTTTATTTAAAGTGCCTTTTCCATGTTTCCATGGTGTAGCAGTCACATTCAGGTGCCTGCACAGGTGCCAGAATATAGTTGCTGCTTCACTTAAAGTGGAACAGAAAAAAAACAAGCAGAAAGCTGTTGAATATATACTACTGTGATATAAACCATCAAGTTATAGTTACATTGTAATGCAAGTTTTATTCTATTCACTATTATTACAATTGATTGCCCACCCCTTAAACAATATACTATCAGTTTGAATGTGTATGTACTGCTGTAAGGTTGTGTACAAATTAAAGTTAGCTTTTTCCAGCACCGTATGTCCAAGCCAGGAATCGTTTAGGAACCTGTGTTTTAAAGAGTGCATGTTGGAATTGTGGCAGCTGGAACACACTAGGATTAGCAAAAAAGCTCCCATTGCTGTTTGAATGTCCAAAGCTGTCACACAAGCACTCAAAAGAAGTTTGTTTTTAACGCAAGGGTGTAATTTGCAGAAGAAGTGATTACATCAGCACCTGCGTATTTAAACAGGAACGCTGCCTGATGGTGCATTTGTGCTTAAAGACAGTCTCGTCAAGAATAAATAAATGTATAGTCACTTGGATTCAGTCCCTATTACACGGCCATTACACAGCCTGCAGATATGCACACAAGGCCTTTTTCCCAGGACTCTATTCCTCAGAGTGTGATTGTGAGCGCAGCACATATCAGGTGTGTTCCCGAGTCAGCTGGTTTGGACACATTCATCAGAAGTGAAGTGATGACGTGACTCGCTGGCGTCGGTCCGCTGACACTCAGCCTAGTTTAGTGTGAGAAGAATGTTGTCTCTGTGCTACGTGCCACGCTTCTGCAGCTAGTAATCAGAGCAATGTGACACTCTCCTGCTCAGTGTAGCTTCGTGCACTTGGCTTTTCCAGTGGAGAAGTTGGAGACGCTCAGGGACAGAAATAAGAGGAGAGTCGGGTTAATTTATCATTAGGGCTGCACAATATGAATAAAATACTGGCATTGTGATTGTTGTGTTACAATCTGCCCTGCAATACACTAACAGTTGATTTATATAGTAATAATGCAACTGCTCTGTATTAGTTTAACTGAAATAATGTTGCTTGGGTTACAAGAATATCATCATTCACTGAATCACAGCTGTACCGCAGTGTTCTGCTAAACCCAGATTGTAAAGGCCAATATCATAATAATGAGTAACAAACAATCTATTGTAAAGCCCAGCTTAATGACTAGTAATAAAACTGTCATGCATTAATTATGAGCTGATAATGAATATTAATGCTTGCTTGGTGGGTGATTTGAGTTACTAGCTATGTACGTTTCTGGCGTGGTTTCAGAAGGTAATAGATAGAAGTGGTATCAGTCTGATAGCTGGTATTAATTTTGGGGCAATATTAACCGAATCCCAGTTCAAACCTTGACCAACTTTATTTTGAAGTAGTGCACATTTAGGAGTTTAGGCATTACTCTCAAATGCTTGTTGTAGGTGCTTCAAATAGAAAAACAGCTCATTTTGAAGCTTAGTGGTTTTTAAAGCCCCACAAAACCTAAAAACTAAAAGCCCCACAGAAACTAAAACTTTCCCTCCAATTAGGGTAGTTTTGCTCTTGTGTGCACCCAATGTAAAAAAAACACTATGTCCTGTAAATAATGTCCAATAAATATATTTAATCATCTGTAAATATATCTATTAAAACTGTGTGTGCTGAAGTGGATGAAAGTTTCAGCAAGCGTTTCTCTCTCCAGTCACAATACTGATATGACTTTTCTCTTCTAGACAGTTTTAACAATGTGTTACAGAACAGAAGCTAATGACTAAGAAAAAACTAACCTTGCCAACATAACAGAGCTGTCTGTTGCACGTTCATTTGTTCAGGAAATTGTTTGCAAATTTATTCCACTAGTCATGCCAGCAGCCCCGTCTGTCTGTTCAGTTGTCTTTCTAGACATGCCAGCATTCCGGGCATTCGTGTCTTTATTTGTCTGTCCGACCGGCAGTGCCACCACTCCATGTGCGCACATTCCCTGGATGCAAATCCAGCAGTTAAGTTAATCTGAACTTTACCTGCTGTAACCCGTTATCATATAAACGCTGGGTGAGCCATGAACACAGTGGGGTGGTCAGAAACATGACCTGCATTTGTAGTGTTTAATCTTTTCTTTACTCTAGTTCTACACTGTATAAAGCATGTGAGGTCGTTTGGCGCACTAAACAAGTAAACATGTCTATAAATAAGTTATAATAATCTTGGAATAAGCTTAATCATATCAAAATAACAATTATTGTTTTATATCTACTTGAGCTATGTAAACTAGATATAAGATACGGTTATTTGGCAAGATATCAGTTTTTGTAGTGTACATCAACAGCCTAGCAGCCTTGGAGTGTTAGAATGATGGCTATCAATCAAGTTTCAAGTTTATTTGTCATTTGCACATCATGTCACATAACATGCATTGAAATGCTTGAGGTGAGACTCAGCTACAACTCTACTGCAGGGCAGCATTATATATGTAAAAACAGTGCAAACATACAATAAATAGACAATAACGAAGTAAAAATAAGCTAAAAATATACATATAGTTATAACTGAAATATATAAAGGACTATACAGAACATACACATGAGATATACATAAGATATACAGGAGGACATATGTAGAAACTTTTGCATTGGCAGGTTATCTAAGAAGATATCTATTTAAAGTGACCGAGTGAACAGTATTGGGGTCTTTCAGCCTCACAGTTTTTTCAGAAGCCTGATAGCGTGTGGGTAGAAGCTGTTCAGTAGCTGGTTGTTCTGGCCTGGATGCTGCGGAATCTCTAAAGAGTATAGTGAACAGGCCGTGTGCTGGGTGACCGATGTCTAACCTGATTTTCTGGATTTTCCCCAGGCAGCAGGACTGGTAGATGTCCTGGAAGGCTCGTAGTTTGTTGCCTACGTTGTATTCAGCTGTCCTCTCCACTTCTTTTAGGGCCTTGCGGTGGCAGGTGGTGCAGCTGTCGCACCAGACAGTGATGCAGCCCGTTAGGGTGCTCATTAAATCAATTTCAGTTTTTACTTTTAATACAATCATTATTGTATCACTTGGATTTGTATTATTGTATGCTTGTAACATTACATAATGAAATGAACTGATTTCAACAGATACCAAAACCAGATACCAAAGAGAGACTCAAAGGTCAAAGGACAAGTTTACAAGACAGTGGATGTGACTAGCTATAGAGTATTGGTTGGAGACAGTGGTATTGACAAAAAGACAGGCAAAAGGACTGAAAGTGGCAGAGCTGAAGATGTTGAGGTTCTCCTTGGGAGTGACAAGCATGGATAAGGTTAGGAATGAGATTATCAGAGGTACAGCACAGGGTAAACAACTAGGAGATAAAGTTAGAGAGGCCAGACTGAGACGGTTTGGACATGTACAGAGGAGGGACAGTGAGTATTTTTGTAGAAGGCTGTTAGAAATGCAGCTGTCAGGAAAAAGAAAAAGAGAAAGGCCAAAGAGGAGATATATGGATGTAGTTACAGAGGACATAAAAGGAGTTGGTGTGAGGACAAAGGACGCAGAGGACAGAGTGAGATGGTGGAGGACCATGTGGCGACCCCTGAAATGGGAAAAGCCGAAGGAAGTCTGTTAAGAAGAAGAAGATAACTTAATAACAGGAAATGAATATGGGTCAAGTTTGACCCGTGTTGTCCATTAGGAGGGGTTTGCTTAGCTTATATACGAAGAAGAAGAAGTTATAGAAGAACTATTGGCCACTTGTCTTTGCACTCAGCGGAATTTGACCTCTGCATTTAACCCATCTGTGCAGTGAAACCCCCACATACACACACACTAGTGAACATACACACTAGGAGGCAGTGAACACACTTGCCCGGAGTGGTGGGCAGCCCTATCCACAGCACCAGGGGAGCATTTGGGATTTAGGTGCAAGGTCATATCCTGTTGGTCGAGGGAATCAAACTAGCAACCTTCTGGTCACTAGACCGGATCCCTAACCCCCCAGCCAACAACTGCCCCCATATAATATAATATAACACCCATTTTTACTTCTGTGTACCAGAAAAGTGATTTTGTATCATTTCTTATTATACAGAAAATGCTTTGTTTAGCAAATCTATACAGTAAAACATTCACGAGATGTTAAAACCACAAACTGGAAGCAGGTCTTTATGGAGCTACAGGGAAAAACAGTATCCCTGTGTGAAATCTAAGGTAATGAACAAGACTGCAGTGAGAATGCTCTGTGCCAAGTTGGATTTTCAGCCTCATAACTTGCTTCGTTTGTGGTGTGTTTTAACTCTGCATGTAACAATAAAGGTTCCTAAATGGTTCTTGGCGTGAACATCCCACACTACAGAACCATTATTAACAACATTGGCCTGTCACAGCAATGAAATAATTGGCTGATCATAATTATATTATTTTTCCAGCCATAAGATTTCATAGTCATTTGTGTACATTGCAACAAACATAATTTAACTGGATATAGTCATTTATTAACTTGAGGCAAATGCATGTTAAAAAGAGATATTCTTTATTCGAGATGAAGCTGTAGCTCATCTGTTGGAGGCTACAGCTTTTACAGCTAGAAAGCAAAACATCTAATCAAACCTTTATATTTAATTTTTAGGATCTACTAGAACAGATGTACATGCTTTACCCTCAGTCTGTAACGCTCTGTTGGAGCTCCTGTGTCTTTATGCCCCGCCTTCTGATGTGCTCTGATTGGTCAGCTTGCTCTCACTCTTCTGATTTTTCATCTGACAGCACCTGCACCGTGTTGGCTATTCTTACAGTGGCGTTGCTCTTGTGATATCTACTGAAAGCCAGACAGAACAAGTTGGTAGATGCAACTTTGCAAGCTGGACTGGAGCAGGACGTTTCAGAGCGGCAGGTTTTTACGGTTTTAGTTATGTGTGTGTTGTATGATGAAGTGTCTAAGCTTGCTAGTAAGTGCATAGTAAGGATTGTGTTGCGAGATGACATCACCTCGTAACTAGGGATGTGCAATATATATCTTTTACAGTAATATCTTAATTGCCGTGTTAACAATGCACAAGCTGACTCCATGCGTTCACTGCTTTAGTGTAGGTTGCTGCATTGAGAGCGCGCATACTGTATACAAACATACAAACAAAACACCTAAAGCTGAAAATGAGCAAACACACTGTTCCAGGGGAAAAAACTCAGACACTGCCAGCCTGGCAGTCTACCTCCTTAGATTTAACTCCTAGGTGAGGATCATCTTCACTCGCTTCACGCTGGTTTGGATCTGAAAGACTCATGTTGCTCAGAAGACGGCAGTTTGCAGACTTTGTAAGAAAGCGGTCGTTAAAGATCGCTCAACAACTAACCTGTTCCATCATCTCCCAACAAACCAGCACAGAGTATGAGGAGTATGAAGAGCTTCGGGAGAGCGCTGTTAAAGACAGACCTAAACCAGCTATGGTCTCTGGAAAAACACACACTCAGCAAACTTCAGCGGAGTCATTCACTAAAAAAGAGCCTTCGCCCAATGACGACGTGTTTCAGGCAGCTGAGAAAAGTGGATTCTGTGGATTAGAGTTTCTTCCTCTGACGTATACTTTGGGCACCAAAAACTATATAACAGACAAAAGCAAAGAGAAAACATAACAATAAGCACAATGAATTTGTTAAATGCACAGTTATTTATATGACAAACAAGAATCAGCAAAAATGTTATGATCTTGACAGACAAAGAACATTCTCTGGTGTTTTTAATGTGTGTGCTGCTGAGATATAAAGGTGTCAAAACAGTGACGGTTGGGCCATCTTTTATTTCTCCACCTCCGCTATGTTTACACAACAATGTTGTGGTTGCGTCTTTCCGAGCTTCACTGCAGGGAGAGCTGAACTCAGCCTAGCCCACAACAATGACAGTGATAATGCAGAATTCTCTCACATTACGAGGTCAGGCTGCCTCGCTGTGAAGGGGGAGTGCAGATGTTTTGATGGTTGATGTTGAGTTAGAGTCTCTCTCTTTACCCACTTCAAACCAGCACAAACTAACCGTAGCAACATGAAAGAGGAGCATCAAAGGCCATGTAACATGAGGAGGTTTAAAGCTGTAGTGAATCTGAAGAAAGTGAAAGTTCAGGATGGCGTATCGCCCTGGCTCCCCGACTCTGCCCTCCGCCTCTTGCTCTGAAAACACATCCAGCATGCCTAACTGACCTCAGCTGCAGCTGGACTCTTACCACGTGAACTCAGGGCTCATCTCTAGACGTATTATTCACGAAACTGCTTTGAAATGAAAGTGTAAGTTATGTAGTTCAGAGCATGAGGAAATAAGGAGTGGGCTCACACCCTGACCCCTGGGTTTAAAACGCTAAGTAACAACATATTGTTTTTATAAATAGGCCACATTTTACTTTTCGTCTTATAATTTACTTCCTCTTTGAGCATCATTACAACATCAGCTCACAACATCAGTCTGTTTTCTGTTCCAAAAATGGTCATATTTCATTTATACATTTCCAACCGCTCTTTATCTCTCAGAACCGCTCTTTATCTCTCAGAACCGCTCTTTATCCCTCAGAACCGCTCTTTATCTCTCAGAACCGCTCTTTATCTCTCAGAACCGCTCTTTA